>OY770107.1:24827691-25555191 GCA_963669365.1 Verbascum thapsus
GTATGGATCCATCTTCGATCCAATACAATTTTTTAATAAAAACATATACATATTTTAATTCATGGAATTTTGTTTTATTATTGATTTTGACTTGGGACTTGTATAAGGAGTGTTTCCTAATTATCTTAAAATAGGATTATGTTTTCTATTTCATTTCATTGGAAAAAATTCAGCTTCTAGAAGCTCTTACAAAACTTAAACGTCAAAATCATAAGGGCATTCACAATGGTAAGCCCTTATCCAAGGGATTTTCACATTTTCCTATGTGCCAAGTCATCTCCCTCCAAAATAAGAAGCCCCATAAATTTCTACCTACAATGGTAAAGCCCTTCTTTTAAACCCACAATGCCACGTCATCCTCCACTATGTATTACTTTATATATAAATAACTATGAAAATATTATCATAAAAAATATAGTAAATTTTTTATAATTTTTTATACATTATTGTAAACTTAGTTTAATTATTATTATTTATTTAATATAATTTTATTATTATTCTCAAAGAATAAATAGAATTTATTATAAGTATTATATTAGTAAAATAAAGTATAGACAAAAATTATAATTTTTTTTAATAAAAACGAATTATAAAACATAATAGTGTAATGGGGGTATATATAGATAAAAAATTTTATAATTAAAAAACAAAAAATAATAATAATAAATTGGGGCTGATTGCATGTGCAAAAAATTAATTGCACATTTTATAATTAAAAATAAAAACAAAAAAAACAATAAAAATTAAATTTAAATTAAAAAATAATGCTGACTCAGCATTTAAATGCTGAGTCAGCGTATTTTGGAGGGGCTTCTTAGGAGCAGCCTTTGAGAGGGGCTTTTCAGGAGCAGCCCACCAAAATTCCCCCAAAATCCCCATTGCAACTAAAAAGCCTCATGAAAATCCCCATTGTGAGTGCTCTAAAAGAGAGAAGAGCTTTTTGATAGAATCACGGTGCCATGAGCCCATGATGGTCCCCACCTTTTTCTATTTTTATTTTTTTAATGTTGTGAGATCCAATCTCTTAAAGCCGGCCCCTTAAGGCCCAATCAGCCTTAAGGGCCACAACCTGTCATAGGCCCGTTTGGTTGGCCTTGCTGACATCATTAGATAAAACTCACAAGAATGGACAAACAATATTTATTAGGCCATCGGAACGTCATCCACACACTGAACTAAGCCAATATATATCCAACTATACTGAAACATAATTCTTCATCTCTAATGGAAATGGATATTCACTGGTTTTTTTATATCCCTTTAACATTTGCTATTTACATTTTCTCATACCATTTTCTCCATAAACTTAGAAATCTTCCACCATCCCCTGTTCTGAATTTTCCCTTTATTGGCCATCTCTACCTCCTGAAGAAACCCCTCTACCGTACTCTCGCCGGAATAACTCATCGTTATGGCTCCATACTCCTCCTCCAGTTCGGCTCCCGCAGCGTCCTCGTCGTCTCCTCCCCTTCCGCCGCCGAGGAGTGCTTCACCACAAACGACATCGTCTTCGCCAACCGCCCACGCTTGGTTGCAGGGAAATACTTAGGCTACAACTACACCTCCTTATCTTGGGCCTCCTATGGCGACCACTGGCGAAACCTCCGTAAAATGTCAGCTATCGAGATATTGTCCACGCACAAGCTCCAATTGCTTCACAGCATCCGAGCAGACGAGGTCAAGTCCATGATCCGCTCGCTTAATAGTGCTCGAGAGTTGGTGGACATGAAACTGGTGTTCTTTGGGTTGACGATGAACGTGGTGATGAGAATGATCGCTGGGAGAAGGTACTACGGCGAGAACGTGGAGGATTTCGAACAGGCTAAGCGGTTCAGAGAGATCGTTAACGAAGCATTTACGCTTGGTTCTGCGTCTAATATGATCGATTTTTTGCCCCTGTTGAGGTGGTTGCGAGTGGGAGGAATGGAGAAGAAGATGGTGGCGCTACAGAAAAAAAGGGACGCGTTTATGCAGGAGCTGATTGAAGGATGTAAGAACAGCTGGGAAAACAGCGGCGATTCAGAAAGAACAGGGAAAACGAAAACGATGATTGAAATGCTATTAGCTTTACATGAGAAAGAACCTGAGTATTATACAGATGAACTTATACGAAGCTTAATGTCGGTCAGTCCCTAAGCTCAAATTCTTCTTCTTTTCTCTTCATTCTTTGAAATAGACATAGTAATGAAACTGGATTTATGATTCAAAGGGTATTCAAATGTCACAGGTTCTGCTAATAGCAGGTACAGATACATCAGCTTCAACAATGGAATGGGCACTATCTCTTCTACTCAACAACCCACATGTCCTCAAGAAAGCACAAACCGAAATCGACAACCAAATAGGCCACAACCGTTTGATAGACGAATCAGACATAGCCAACCTACCTTACTTACGTTCCATTGTAAACGAAACCTTACGAATGTATCCAGCCGGGCCATTGCTAGTCCCACACGAGTCCTCAGAGCAATGCACTGTCGGGGGCTACAGGGTTCCAGCAGGCACCATGCTGCTAGTGAACGCATGGGCTATACAGAACGATCCCAAGAATTGGAACGAGCCCACAAAATTCAAACCAGAGAGATTCGAAGGGCTAGAAGGAACACGAGACGGGTTCAAGTTTATGCCGTTTGGCTATGGAAGGAGGGGTTGCCCTGGTGAAGGCTTGGCAGTGCGTATAGTTGGGTTTGGATTAGGATCGATTATTCAGTGCTTTGATTGGGAAAGAGTTGGTGAAGAATTGGTTGACATGACAGAAGGGGTGGGATTAACCTTGCCAAAAGCGCAGCCATTAATGGCGTATTGCAAAGCTCGGCCTGTTGCAGCCAAACTTCTTTCTCAACTTTGAAGTATTAGGATTGATGTTGTATTGTTGGTTAAAGTTGTGAAGATGGCAAATTGTAAATTGAGTTGGGTCAAGTCAACTAATATTTATAATGAACGTAAATCTGTGTGTATTAAATCGGTACGAAATGTAATTTCCAGCGCCAAAACATAATAGTTTTTTAGAGGGATAAAAATGTCATTTTGGGTCATTTGTAAGTTGTATCAGATACATACAAGAAGGGGAATAAGTGTAATTATAAAGAGAAGAGAGGGTGATGTGTAATTACACCTGGGTTGTTAGTGTAATTAATCCTAGACAAAAGGGGATCTATATTCCATAGTTTTTATAGTACCTTTTTTCTAGGGGTATAATGGGTATTTTACACTAAAACCCCATATGTAATAAACCGGGAAGAGAAGGTGAAATGAAATCCCAAAATTGTTGAATTTCAAAACATTTTTACACTCAACCCGGGTCAAATCGAAAGTCGAAACCTCTTCTTTTTTGAGTTTTCGTGAAAAGATTTAGCAAACATTAGAATTTAGATAACCCCGCTCGTCAAAAAAATTCGAATACTCTCCTGCAAATGCAATGGCGGTATTTACTCTTTTTCATAGCATTTCTAGTTTATATACCCAAACCCTTTTGCCTTAAACCACTCCCACAACAACCCATTATCTGTGTAGTTTTCTTGGGATCCCCATTTGTAGCTAGTACTACTCATCAATGGCTGACCAAGATAACTGCACGAGAAGAGTCACGCGCTTGGCGGCCAAGAAGAGAGCTGCTGCAGAAGGGGTAGCAGAGCAGCAGCAGAACAAGAAGCAGAGAGTAGTGTTGGGTGAGATCCAAAACTTTGTGGAATTCAATAGAAATCAGAAGCAGGAGAAAGTTAAGGCCAAGAAGAATTTGAAGAAGGTGAAAGCGAGTGTGAAAGAGGAAATTGATTGTGGGATTGACGCCGTTGCCAAATGTGATGATGACCCCCAGATGTGTGAAGCATATGTTTCTGATATATACCAATATCTTCATGAGATGGAGGTGAGTTTTGTTTAATTGGAGTGTTGCTTTTTTACTTTCTCAATTTGGGTGTTTTTTGTTGAATGCATCTGATTTGATTGGGTTATGAGAATAGGAGATAGGTTGATGTTTAGAAATTGATGATTGGGTTATGAGATATGATTGATGTTTAATTGGTTTACGCTGAATAGAAATTTGAGTTTGTGGTTGTAAATAATTCTGTGTTCTTGTTCAGATGGAGGCTAAGAGAAGGCCATTACCAGATTACTTAGAGAAAGTCCAGAAAGATGTGACTGCTAACATGAGAGGGATATTGATAGACTGGTTGGTCGAAGTTGCTGAAGAGTACAAGCTTCTCCCAGACACATTATACTTAACAATTTCTTACATCGACAGATTCTTATCCATAAATGCTATCAGTAGGCAGAGACTTCAACTTCTTGGCGTTTCTTCAATGCTAATTGCCTCGTAAGCACCATACCATTGGGCATTAAATCACTTCATCGAGCAAACATTAATATTCTGATTTTCTCTAACATATGTTTTTCTCGTTGGCCGTGATATACAGGAAATATGAGGAGATTAGTCCTCCAAATGTGGAAGACTTTTGTTACATCACTGATAACACGTATAGGAAGGAAGATGTGGTGAAGATGGAGGCTGATGTGCTCCAATCCCTTAAATTTGAAATGGGCAATCCAACGGTTAAGACATTTCTCAGGTAAGTAAGTGTCCCTATTAATATATTACCTCAGTTTGTTTCTTCTATAATTCATTTGGCTAAGATTCTTCTGTGTTCTTGTCGGGATTTCAGAAGATTTATCAGGATCGCCCAAGAAGATTATGAGGTGAACTTATATGCTTTTTCCTACTTGTTTTACTGATATTCTTTTTAATTGTATTTAAAAAAAAATGAAATAAACGGTTCTCATGTAAATATTGTCTTATGCAGAGTTCAAATTCCCAGTTAGAATTCTTGGGTTACTACCTAGCAGAGTTAAGCCTGCTAGATTATGGATGCGTAAAATTCTTGCCTTCTTTGGTGGCTGCATCAGTTGTGTTCCTATCAAGATTCACTCTCCAACCTAAGTTACATCCTTGGGTACATATCATACTCATCTAAGAATGATTTTTAAATTATTTTAGCTGCTTAACTGGGTTTTACCTTAATGAATGATATATTATATACAGAATTCAGCTCTCGAACGTCATTCTGGATATAAAGTTGAAGATCTGAAAGAATGTGTTGGTATGCTTCATGACTTGCAACTGAGTAGAAAGGGAAGTGCTTTGGTTGCTGTGAGGGACAAATACAAGCAAGAAAAGGTATTATGCATTTTTTGTTGTCAATCTTATGTCTTGGTGCTGATTTTTGTAGTTGTTGATAGAGTACATACTGATATCGAAAATGGTTCTCCTTTCAACAGTTTGAATGTGTGTCGATGCTGTCATTGCCCTCAAAAGTGCCCGAGTCCTTTTTCGAAAGCAACAAATCTGAGTTGATAGAGCTAAGTTGTATCAAGTTCTTGAAGCCTTGAAATCTTGAAAAGTGTACATAAAAGCTCTCAAGTTTGGCAAATGCGGTTTATGATGAACTCTATTTGATCCTGCATCATTTTGAAATGAACGGTTGGTGTTAGCAGAATGGTTGAAGCTACTAACATAGTTGAACACTTGAACTATAGTTGTCTCCAGAGATTTCCCTTCGAAGGCTATTGTGGCTAGTGATTTTTGATTTGCTTAAGTTCAACACAACGTGAAAAGTTATTGTATTGATTTTCCTCTTTTTAGAATATTTCTCGAATTGATTCTTGGTGGAGATTTTGTGTTTCTGTGCATAGTTAACATGAAATGGAATTGTTTGCTCAATTCTGTGAAGGACACAACAACTTCTGGTTTTGTTTACAGATTAGTTAATAAAGGTGGAAAGAACCTTAAACATTGTTGGGTGATAATAATATGATCTTATAAATATGTATTGTTATGAGTTGGAATGATTAGACTCGCCTTGGTCCTTCATACAAGGTTTTAGATTAAAACTAAATTTCAGAGGAAATTGGTTGCTCAAATCTTGTTTGATATATATAGTAACTCGTACATGAATTTGAGGAGTTACAATAAAACATTCGTTAAAATATCCAATATACAATATAAGGTGTTCTAAAATACAGTTAAAGGGTTGCATGGATGACTGATATTAAAGCTAAAAACTAAAATAAAACACTACGTCATACACAGATATAAGCCTCAGTTAAAACGGTAAAAAAGTGAATTAAACTAAACCATTCCTAAAATGATCATAACACAAAGAAATCCAATTTTGGGGGCATTACAACACGAATTTACATGGAATGGTGTAATTAAGCATCCAAAGAGTAGACAAAAAAATAGGTCAAACCAAAGGCCTAAACTAAGTTAGCAAACACCACCACAACAACATATTTGCCTCTACATATCCTCCTATATTAATATAAGACCAATGTGCAAAAAGAATGTTCCTAAAACCTGTCTCTACATCCGGAAGTCCAAGACGCAAACCACATTGTTTGAAAAACAAGCAGCCAACTTGTCACCTTCCTTGTTCCAGCAAACTTCGAATATCCCACCATTTCCACTGAATGTTTTCACTATCTTCGCTTCCTTCACAGACCATACGTGCATGCATTTATCCAGTGATCCACTTGCCAAATACTCCCCATTTGGGCTAAATGCAACTGAATATACTGGATCCCTGGAATTTCAATTCTCATTTCAGCAAGAGTTAGGAAAATAAAATGAAATCAACCCTGAAGAAAACAATATATGTTGCAAGAAGCCCCTCACGATAAGAGCACAATAGATCCCATAACTCAGTATAATTAGGATTACATGGACATGAATAGTTATTTATAATAGACTGTGAATACCTTCTCTGTTGTTAGCTTTTCAGTGGAGTGAGGGATATTATATATTGTATATTGTGGAAACAATGACCAATATGCGTTCATGCTTAATTGATGGACAAAACATAGACTTGAGTTACCTGTGGCCATTTAAGCTGTGCAAAAGACGTCCAATTTCTACATCCCACAGCTTTATGGTTGAATCAAATGAGGCGCTGTAGGAGATGAGCTTATAAATAATGGAGTATGGACTAATAGCTTTGAAAAATAAACAGTTAAAATATCTCATAGCTGAACAAAAATTGCATATAATATGGTCCATCATGATAACATCTCTAGGCTTGACCAAGTACAACTCTTTCTTTCCATTTTTCAATTTCGTCTGACCGATTTGGCAAGTACATTCATGTTATTTTTCAATGACTAAGAACATTCATCAAAAGCACAGAATAATCACCTTGCCAGCACCAGTTGCTGGTTAGGGTTGTTGGTACCAGCCCCTGTTGGACTCCATCTGACTGTGTAAATCTCCTGAAGAATATTATGCAGATATCAGTGAGGGTGATTTACAGACTCATGGTACAAAGACAGAAACAAAAGCTCAATGTCATACTTTGGTATGCTCCCTCAAATCAAGCAAGCAGGAGTCCTGTTTCATACTCCATATCTGCAGCATTATAATCAATAAAAAAGTGAACCAATTCTGTAACATGGTATTAAACTCAAACTAAGAGGATAAAGATGAGAGCTTCGTAATTATATTGGCCTATCTTTTTCCTGGGAATTATAAGCCTATAAGCCAACAAGAATTAATGATATAACATAAGACTAGGAATTCAACTAAAAAGTTTCGGTACAATTATAGATTACTTTGACAAGATGTCAGAAAACTCAATGTATACGAATTTGCTTCTGACCTTTGCCGTAGAATCATCAGAGCATGAAGCCAGAAGGGTGCCAGTGGGGTCCCACTTGATAGCATTAACTTCACCCTGAAAACACACATTCAAATATATTAATGAAGATGAAATTAAGTAAAGACAAAAGCTGGTTAAGAACTTACCATACCAATTGTGAAAACAAGCTATAAATTATGCCCTATTGGAACTGTAAGCACTGAAACAAACCTGATGCCCTGAGAAGCTTTTGATTGGTCTGTTCTCTCCAACTTTACACACATATATCATGCTATCAGTGGAGCATGTAGCAAATGAAACATTGTTACGCCAATCAACATCAAGGGCAGGAGCTGCGACCCAAAAAAGTAGAAAAACCATTTAGCAAGTAGATTAAGTTAAAGACATTGATAATTCTCAAACTTGTTTAGATCAACAATGATATGCATTTGAACAAGTCCAAGTACTAAGGAGAGAATACTTTAGCACCTGAGTGAAATTCAAACTGTTGTTTCCATTCCCCTGTCTTAACATCCCATACAATGGCTGTCTTATCAACACTTCCACTAAGAAGGAAATCCCCTTTCTTGTTCCACTTCAATGAGAAAATTGGTCCTTTATGTTTATTTAGTGTACTAATCAACTCCCCTGGATAAACATGAACAGAAACTTCAAGTCCGGAATCTCGACACAGAAAAATAAACTTAATAAGTTACGAAACTCAAGCTTCAAAAAATTTGTAGCCTGAAGCAACTGTGGTTCATATATCATATTCAGTTTTCACAAAATGAAAAGCTATGCAGAGGCATAAGTTTTAACCAACCACATAGGAACAACTCTTACCATCTCTGCTCCATATCCTTGCTTGGCCATCATAAGAACCAGTGGCAAGTAGTGTTCCCTCCACCTACATAAAAATCATTGTACCGTTTACATAGAAGAAAATAGATAAACCTGTCAAATATTTTCACTCTTCAGCTAATAGCATCAAGCCTGATGCGATGAAATCAAAGAAGAAATAATTCTAGACATTCATAGAATGAAAGAATAAAACGAATCGTAAAAACTATATGCGAGAAAAAGAAACTCACATTCCAATCAAGTGTTGTCACATCCTTGCTTTTCTCATTCGTTCTACCCTTGAAATGCCTCAGCACAATATTGAAAGGCTCATTTTGCATGGAATTAGGTGCTCCATCAATGGTCCAAATTCTAGCAGTCGAATCTCCAGAGCTAGAAAAGCAAACAACATTATGGTCACATTTAAACTAACAGGATAATTATTTGGAAAGATTACAATGAATTTACAAATGTCCTGACTATATACGATCCCACATTATGTGCATATACTATAAAGAAGGGGAAATCTCACTTTTGGTACCACACTTTTACAGTGCCTACACTTGGCACAAAATCATTTTTTTTAACAGTATCAAACCATTAACAGGAAAAAATTGCAAGAGTAACTAGTGTCTATTAGTTTGTGATTTTTTTGGCCGTTGGGGTGTGTGTGGAGGAAATTGCACGAGGTGCACGTGATTTTGAAACCGAACTTAATTTTGAAATAAGCAACTTCTAGAGCTTATGCTAACCCAGAAGCAAGAAGTGAAACGGCAGGATTCCAAGCACATGCAAAAACCTGTGAAGTGTACAAGAGCATTAGTAACATATCTTTAACAATTAACCAAGATAGCCCCATTACAAAGGAATTACAAGAAGAAAAAAAATTAGACGATGTGATCAGACCTCAGAAGTGTGTCCTTGCAATACAGTAACATCACTAGTTGGGATTTCACAGGGCGCCGAAGCTAAAGTTGCACAAACATCCATTGGTTCTGGCCCTATCATATTGTCAATGAACAGAGTAAATTCCACTTCACGGAAATCGTAAGAAAAAGAAAACGATCCCTCATTAAGACAATTAAACATCCATATTCTATTTAAAAAGGTCTTATTTATACCATCATATCACTGAAGATGCAAAAAGAAATTTGAAATCCATCTTACCCCCATCAGTTTCATTCTCCTCAATTCTACCACTAATCTCATCTCCAGTATGATTTGCATCACTGACATCCTCAAATGGCTTTTCCCTCTCTTTACCTTTAACTTTCTCCTTTTCTTTCTCTATTCTCTCTCTTTCTCGTTCTTTTTCTTTCTCTATTCTCTCCCTGTCTCGTTCTTTTTCTTTCTCTATTCTCTCTCTTTCTCGTTCTTTTTCTTTCTCTATTCTCTCCCTGTCTCGTTCTTTTTCTTTCTCTCTCAGTTGTTTTTCATTCTCCTTTTCTCTTGCAAGTTCTTTTTCTTTTTCCATTGCAAGTCTATGGTCATGATCTCGGCCATTTGCAAAAATTTCTTTCTCCTTTCCCTTAGATTTATCCTTCTGCATATTCTCTTTTTTCTCTTTTATCATCTTTTGAAGTTCATCCACTTCTTTTGTTATAAGATCCAGAGGATGTAAGAACTGGAAATCTTCATCAGTGTTCAAATCATCCTGGAGACAGCAACAATCATGTATAAGTGCAAAATTATCCAACATGCAAAACAAAGAACTCAAAAAAAAAGACGAAAAATTCACTGCTTATAATCTTACGTTACTTAAGTTTGCTTCTAGTTCAAGATATTGAATTCCTTTCTGAACAAATGTCACAAGAGCACCAGGTGGAACAAGATTACCATCAATAGTACTTTTATTGATCCCTGCCTCATAACCTAACGCAAAAGCAGAGTGCGTGAACCCTGAAAATCCATTTATTGAAATTAAGTGTGTGTGCACACAGCACATGAATGTGACCAAAAATAAAACATTTATAATGAGGGGAAATTTTAATTACAAAGTATTTGTTGGCTGACAAACTTTATATCATCAAAACTAGTGCATAGGATCGTTGCTTGACAAGCAGATGATTAAATCGAAGGATGCTAAAAGTTTTCTCTTTGTGGCCCTAAAACAAGTCTACATTTTATATTCTGAACTTCTTGCACATCGTTTATTTATTTCCCCAAACTATTTCATATAAAGATAAAGCAATATATGATTTCAATATGATTCTCACCAAGACTATAATTTGTTTGATCAGTTGACCAAGTTCAAAGGTTGCTTTATTCAATTAAAGGACCTCTAACAACTAATAACATCTCAATCACAATATAACTAAAAAAACATATGAAACATCAACTTGAATGACACTAGCACGTATCAATGCATAAAACAATTAAACCTATTCTTTATGAACGTGTGACACCTATTGATGAAATAAGCTTGTGGCTTTTGAATCATTGCAGTTGGAGTGTAGGAGAAGATGTTGAATGTACTTTTAATAGATATTTTCTTGAATCATTCAATTTCTTTGCAACTCTTCTTTTTGAGTCGGCTGAACATCAAATCACAAATTATAAAAGGAAAATGTCATGCCTTAACCGTATTAACGGTTGAGGAAGTGGAATGCGTTTTTGTTAATTGAAAAATGTTTTTAGTTTTTGTTTTAAATAAAGAGTACGGCATCGTTTTGTTATGAAGAAGAGGGTTTAATTATGTTTTGAATTAAACGTTCATTTTTGTGGAGATTAGCTAAATGTAGCTCGTGAAAGTGACACGTGGTGTGGGGCTCCGGAAGCTGTTAAATGTCAGAAGGAAGGAGATGAGGGACAGTTTTTGCTCATGAGTGTGTGCTGCAGATTGGTTGATTTATGGTGATAAGAAGTTTGGCTGGGATTATAATTACTTGTTGCAGTTGTAATCGTTCAGTTTTTTGGGATTTCCTTTGTATTTTGGATATTGCGTTTTCAATACAAAGTTGGGTTGATTGAAATTATTGTTATTGGTGTTTTCTGCAATTTTTTATGCATTTTTTGGCTGGCTGCATAACATTTGGCCATCAGAGCACGATTCTGGAACTGGGATGACGAAAACAACTCGTATAGACTCAAATCGAATGGAGGAGCTCGAACAACAGTTGAGCGAAATGAATGCGTCGATTGAAGCTAAGTTTGAAGCTAGAATGGGTAGGCAAAAGGAGGATATCCTAACGGAGATCAGGACTATTATGGATTTGCAGATGGACGCTTTCACTCGAAACCTAGAGAATGCAAGAGGGAAGGAGCAGGGTCAATCATCAACACCCTTGATACATTCCACACCTTCGAATATGGCAAGAGATATGGCATCTGAGTACCTTAACAACAATCGAACATATGATAGAGGGCGAGGACAGACTCCAACAAATCACTTCACGAAAGGGGTTAAGCTAGACTTTCCCCGCTTTGATGGTAGCAACCCAAAGAGCTGGATTAGAAAGTGCTCAAAATATTTCCTGGTTAACCCGTTGACAGATTATGAAAGGATTGTTTTGGCTGCAATCAATATGGAGGGTAAGGCTGACCTTTGGTACCAAGACTATATTGAAGGAAGAGAAAATATGCCGTGGGAGAGGTTCACTGAAATGGTTTTGGAAGATTTCTGGAGGCTGGACAGGGCAACATTATTGGGGAGTTTAACAAACTCAAGCAAACTGGAGGGGTGTCAGCATACATTGAGCAGTTTGAGGAGCTCAAGTCCTGGTGAGCATGAACAGACACTTAACAGAGGAATATTTCATCCATTCCTTTATCAGTGGGTTAAAAGAGGAGATTAGAGCTGTGGTGCAAATGTTCCATCCAAACACACTAGGGGCTGCTGTCAACTATGCCAAATTGCAGGAAGCCTCTTTGGAGGCTGTGACCAAAATGCAGAAGGGCTGGAGCAGGAGTAACCAGGGGCTGTTCAATCAGGCTATGAAGGGAAATAAAAGCACTGAAAGGGCTACTTCCACAACAGCTTCAAGAACATTACCAATCAAAAGATTAACTCCTGAAGAAGTAGATAGCAGAAGAAAGAAGGGTACCTGTTTTAACTGTGATGAGCCCTATCATTTTGGGCACAAATGCAAAAGATTGTTCACTATTGTGGCCTGTGAACAAGAGGTGAATGATGATGAAGAGGAAAGTGAAGAAGAGACAGATGAGGATATGTCCATATCTGTACATGCTCTAGCTGGAAGAGTAGTACAAGACACCATCAAATTGTTGGGCAATGCTAAGAACAACACCATATCTATTCTGGTGGATACAGGAAGCACACATAGTTTCCTTGATCCCAATGTGGCTAAGAGAGCAGGGTATGAACTAGAGTACACTAACCCCTTATTAGTGACTGTGGCTGATGGTAACAAACTTGAGTGTAATACTAAATGTTCCAAGTTTGTTTGGAAGATGGGAGAGCATGATTTCCAAGCTGATATGAGAATGTTGAAGTTGGGGGGTTGTGACATGGTCCTAGGGGTTGATATGATGAAAAGATTTGGGCCAGTGACCTTTGATTTTGACAAACAAAGGGTAACCATGATAAAAGAGGGAAAAGCTATATCATTACAGGGCATTCAAGGAGAGATGGAGCTCAAGATGATCTCAGGGGATAAATTACATAAGACATTGGACAGGGGAACATACATGTCACTGTGCCAGCTGTGTGTATCTATGAAAGAAGAAGGGAGTGCAATGAGGGTAGAACAACCATACCCTCAATCCATAGATGATATCATTGCAGAATATCAAGACATATTTGGAGAGCCTAAGGGTTTACCCCCTAGCAGGGGACATGAACATGAGATTAAACTGAAACCAGAGGCTAATCCCATCAAGCAACAGCCATATAGATACTCTTTCATACAGAGGGCTGAGATTGAAAGGCTAGTAGAAGAGATGCTGAAGGCAGGGATCATTCAACCAAGTCAATCTCCATTTGCTTCACCAGTGCTATTGGTGAAAAAGAAGGACAATAGTTGGAGGTTCTGTGTGGACTACAGAATGCTCAATGCTATTACCATTAAGGATGGTTTTCCAATTCCCCTGATAGATGACCTACTTGATGAATTGAGGGGAGCATCCATCTATTCTAAGATTGATTTGAGGGCTGGTTACCACCAAATCCTAGTGAAGGAACAAGACATCCCAAAGACAGCATTTGTAACTGTAACAGGGCACTATGAATTTAGGGTTATGCCTTTTGGCTTGACCAATGCACCAGCCACATTTCAGGCCCTCATGAATTTGGTGTTCAAAGATTACCTCAGAAAGTTTGTACTAGTCTTTATGAGAAAATTATATTGAGCGGAATGATTTTCCTGTCTTCATTAATCGTAATTTATAGAGTACAATTAGGTCAACTACTTCCTAAAATAAAGGAGAAAAATCTGCTACAGATACAACAGAATAAAATCAAATAAAATCAAATCTTATAATTAAACTAACTTCCTAAATTATAGGTATCTAATCTCAACCGACTAACACTCCCCCTCAAGTTGGTGCAAAGATATCTATCATGCCCAACTTGCTAATGAGTTCTTCAAATTTTTGACGATAAAGTCCTTTTGTAAGAACATCTGCAAGTTGTTCCGTTGTTGGGACAAATGGAATGCAGATTTCTCCTCTCTCTAACTTCTCCTTGATAAAATGACGATCAATCTCCACATGCTTAGTCCGGTCATGCTGGACTGGATTGTGTGCAATGCTGATTGTTGACTTGTTGTCACAAAACAGTTGCATAGGAGCTTCGAACTCAATCTTTAATTCTTCCAGGATGCCTCTCAACCACATCACCTCGCATAATCCTTGTGCCATAGCTCTGAATTCTGATTCAGCACTGCTTCTAGAGACCACATGTTGTTTCTTTGTCCTCCATGTCACAAGATTTCCCCAAATGAACGTGCAATAAGCTGAGGTAGATCTTCGATCGTCTGAGCTTCCTCCCCAATCAGCGTCAGTGAATACCTCAACTCGTCTGCTCTGATTTTTAGTAAAGAGTAGACCCTTTCCTGGACTACCTTTGAGGTAGTGCAAAATTCTATAAACAGCCTCGAGATGTTTTTCTGAAGGGCTGTGCATAAATTGACTAACCAAGCTCACAGCATAGGCAATGTCAGGCCGAGTGTGAGCTAGGTAAATCAATTTTCCAACAAGTCGTTGGTATCTGTCTTTATTTGCTGGAACCTCTTCTTCTTCTTTTCGGAGCTTGTGATTTGGATCAATCGGAGTAGAACACGGCTTGCAGCCAAGTAGACCTGTTTCTTTTAATAGATCCAACACATACTTTCGTTGAGAAATGGCAATTCCACGATCTGACCGAGCTACCTCCATTCCCAAGAAGTACTTGAGATTTCCCAAGTCCTTAATCTCGAATTGTTTAGCCAGAAATCCTTTTAGCTCAGCCAACTCACTCTCGTCGCTGCCTGTCATCACTATATCATCTACATACACAATTAGGATAGCGATTTTTCCTTCCTCATTGTGTTTGTAGAACATTGTGTGATCAGAGTGGGCTTGCCGATAGTTTCTCTCCTTCATAGCCTTTGAGAATCTTCCGAACCATGCTCGAGGTGATTGCTTGAGTCCATATAACGCTTTCTTTAGTCTGCACACATCTCCGCTGGGATGTTTGTCAAATCCAGGTGGAAATTGCATAAACACTTCTTCCTCCAAATCTCCATTTAGGAATGCGTTTTTTACATCAAGTTGTAATAAAGGCCAGTCTTGATTTACAGCTAGGGACAATAGGACTCGCACCGTGTTGAGCTTTGCCACCGGTGCAAATGTTTCTTCATAATCCAGCCCATAGGTTTGTGTAAAACCTCGAGCCACGAGTCTGGCTTTGTATCGCTCCACCTGACCATCAGCTTGATATTTGACCGTGAATATCCACTTACAGCTGACAACATGCTTTCCCTTAGGTAGGCGTGTCACCTCCCAAGTGTCATTCTTCTTGAGTGCTCGCATTTCTTCCAAAACAGCCTCTCTCCACCTTGGAATACTTAGTGCTTCCTGTATAGAACTTGGAATCTCATCAGTGGTTATGCGAGTGATAAAGGCTCTAAAGGCTGGGGATAAGTTCAGATAGGATACATAGTTCGACAATGGATAAAGAGGATGTTTAGTGCACTCTCGAACACCTTTCCTAATGGCTATCGGGTCCTCAAATTGATTTTGTGATGGTTCAACAATGTCACCCTGTTCACTATGGGCAGACTCTTCTAAGGGTTCATCAGAAAATATGGGAGGAAGGGTTGGAGACATATTACCTTGACCGGAGCTTGGATCTGATGAAGGTATTGTTTATGAAGGTATTGTTTCAAGTGTTGGAGACTCATGGCTCCCCCTTGAGTGAACCCGTAATTCAGAGCTTGAACCCTCATTAGGACTAGTTTGGGAATCATTATCTAGTGAAATATTTGGTATAGCATTAACATAATCAGGGTCTATATTTGTTACTTGCTTTGGTAAAACCTCATTTAATTCCCAAAACTGATCTTCAATATGTGTAATCTCCCCCTGAAGAGAAGTTTTTTCGAAAAAAGGTTTAGATTCAAAAAATGTGACATCATTACTTGTGAAAAGCTTGCCCGAGCTTGGATCAAAGCATTTAAAACCTTTTTGAGTTGGTGAATAACCTAGAAAAATACACTTGATGGCTCTAGGATCAAATTTTCCTCTAATTTTATCATGGACATGAACAAAGGCAACACAACCAAAAACTTTAAGAGGTACATGTGTAAAGCATCGGTTTTCAGGAAAATAATTCTGAAGTGTTTTTATTGGTGTGTTATAGTTCAATACTTTGCTTGGCATTCTATTAATTAGATATGAAGCAGTAAGTATTGCCTCACCCCAAAATTTTGTGGGAACATTCATAGAAAACATCAACGCTCGGGCTACTTCTAGTAGATGTCTATTTTTTCTTTCGGCAATACCATTTTGTTGCGGTGTATCAACACACGAACTATGGTGGATTATGCCTTTTTTATTTAAAAAATCTCCCAAAACCTTATTAAAATATTCTCTTCCATTATCAGTTCTAAGAATTTTAATACGGGTTTGAAATTGAGTATTAATCATTTTGTAAAAGCTTTTGAACGTACTAGCAGCATCTGATTTTTCTTTTAATAAATAAATCCAAGTATTTCTAGTGTGATCATCAATGAAAGTGATAAACCACCTAGTTCCTGAGAGATTTTTAACCTTTGAGGGTCCCCACATGTCACTATGTATTAGAGAAAAAGGTTTAGATGGCATGTATTTTAACGCAGGAAAGACAGATCTTTTGTGCTTAGCTAGTTGACAAATTTCACATTGCAAAGAATCCAAATCTTTATTTTTAAACAAGACAGGAAATAAATGTTTTAAATAACCAAAACTAGGATGCCCTAAACGAAAATGCCATAACAATATTTCATCAGATAATGATAGTAAACTAGACGACTGAGGTTGTTGAATTTGTTTACTCAAGTTGGATTCTATGTAGAAGAGTCCCCCACTTTCCTTAACATTGCCAATCATCTTCCCCGAGCGTCGGTCCTGAAGAAAACACCCAAAAGCATTAAAGGTAAATTGGTAGAAAGAACCGAAAACAAGTTTGCTCACAGATAAAAGGCTACATGCGAGATTGGGAACATGTAACACATCATTTAGTGTAATGAGTGGTGAGACAATTACAAAACCCTTTCCAGCAATTGGCAAGAAAGAGCCATTAGCAATTTTTACCTTTTGGGAACCTGAACAAGGGAAGTATGAACTAAACACATAAGATGATCCTACCATATGGTCGGTTGCCCCGGAATCTATGATCCAAGGGTTAGTATCTCTTATTGTGACACTCATGGCTGATATAAATGTACCTTTTTGTGCTAAGGAAGAGGATGGGTTTGTGGACGATGACTGATGAGTATTCCATAAGTTAAACATTTGTTCTAAGTGTTCTTTGGTGAAGGAGGGCTGTTCGGATGAAACGATTGGAGCTGCAGAAGCTTTGTGATCACGAGCAGATCGATGTGATGGCTGGAAGTCCTCTGGCTTGCCGTGGAGTTTCCAGCATTTGGCTTTCACATGGCCAGGTTTGTGGCAGTGCTCGCAGATGGGGCGGTCACCTTTCTTTTGAAAGCGAGTCGCCATGGCCGTAGTCTCAACCGGGACGCTCACTGATTCACTGTGTCCAGGTCCGAGCATGACCTGGCGACGGCTTTCTTCTCTTCGCACCTCTGCAAAGGCCTCTCGAGAGTTGGGCAGTGGCTCTCGTCCGAGAATTCTTCCTCTGACTTCATCGAGTTCCTTGTTTAGCCCAGCTAAGAAATCAAAGACCCTATCTTTTTCCACCATCTTTTGATAGAATGCTCTGTCTGTGGAGCAGCTCCACTCATAGTTGCAATATAGATCTAATTCCTGCCAGAGAGTCCTTAGATCAGTGTAGTATTGAGTAACAGTCTTCTCACCTTGTTTTGCCTTTCTCAGACGGGTCTTTATCTCGAATAGTTGGCCAGCATTGCCAAGATCAGAGTAGGTTTCTTTTACCGCATTCCAGATCTCGCTTGCGGTTGATAGAAATAGGTATGTCCTTCCTAGACTTGTCTCCATAGAATTCACCAACCATGACATAATCATGGAATTTTCTGCCTCCCACGTTGCATAGGCATCGTCAGTTTCTTCAGGCTGTACTATAGAACCTGAGAGATAGCCAAACTTTCCTTTACCTTGGACATAAAGTTTGACTGATTGAGACCACTCCATAAAATTCCCTCCGTTCAGCTTGTGAGAGGTTATGGAGAGGCTGTGATTCAGATTGTGCTCTGAATGAGCAGCAGAGGAACTCGATCCACCAGACCGAGTGGAATTTCCGGTTGAACCGGTACTGATAATACTTGGATCAGCCATAAGAATTGGCTGAACCTATATACGAATTTTATTGTGTTTTGGCTCTGATACCATATGAGAAAATTATATTGAGCGGAATGATTTTCCTGTCTTCATTAATCGTAATTTATAGAGTACAATTAGGTCAACTACTTCCTAAAATAAAGGAGAAAAATCTGCTACAGATACAACAGAATAAAATCAAATAAAATCAAATCTTATAATTAAACTAACTTCCTAAATTATAGGTATCTAATCTCAACCGACTAACAGTCTTCTTTGATGACATACTAGTGTACAGTACAGACATTGCATCACATTTGGCTCAATTACAACTGGTTTTTCAGAAATTAAGGGATAATCAGTTATTAGCAAAGAAGTCCAAATGCTCTTTTGGGCAAGCACAGATAGAGTACTTGGGACATATCATTAACAAAGAGGGGGTTGCTGCTGACCCAGGGAAGATTTTGTGTATGGTGAACTGGCCAGTGCCTAAGTCAATCAAAGCATTGAGGGGTTTTTTGGGTTTGACTGGGTATTATAGGAAGTTTGTTCAGAATTATGGGATTTTAGCTAAGCCATTGACCACCTTGTTGAAGAAGGGACAATTTATGTGGGATGATTCAGCTACAGAAGCCTTTGAAAAATTGAAGAAGGCTATGTCACAGACACCAGTACTTGCACTACCTGATTACCATAAGGAATTTGTTTTGGAAACTGATGCAAGCTATGGAGGAATAGGGGCTGTATTGATGCAAGAAAAGCACCCTATTGCCTACCTTAGTAAGGCATTAGGGCCAAAGAGCATGGGATTGTCCATTTATGAGAAAGAATTTTTAGCCATCATTCTAGCAGTCTCAAAATGGAGACATTATCTGGTGGGAGGTGAATTTGTCATTAGGACTGATCAGCAGAGCCTGAAGTTCTTGTTAGAGCAAAAGATAACCACTGCAATTCAACAGAAGTACTTAGCCAAACTGATGGGATTCAACTATAGGTTGGAATATAAGAAAGGAGTGGAGAATAAGGCTGCTGATGCCTTATCAAGAAGTGGAATGGAAGACTTTACAGTGGGCCAACATATAGCTGAGTGCTCAGTGGTTTTGGGAATTCAACCAACTTGGGTGCAACAGGTTACTCTTATGAAGGAGATGATTCAGTTAGAGAGGCCATTACAGAATGCTTATTGGAGCCTTGGAATGTGAATTACTATCATTTCTACTCAGGTACAAGGGCAAAATTTTCATTGGAGCAGCCACTGAATTGAGGAATGATATTGTGAAATCAATGCATGATTCCACTGTAGGTGGCCACTCTGGGGTAAAGGCTACTGTCAGGAGAGTACAGCTATTGTTCCATTGGCCAAAAATGAGAGAGACGATTGAAGAATTTGTCAGGAGCTGTGATGTGTGCAAGTTATGCAAAGGGGAGAATGTTGCATATCCAGGGCTATTGCAACCCTTAGCCATACCTACTCAAGCCTGGCAACACATATGTATGGACTTCATAGAACAATTACCCATGTCAGGGGGAAAAGACACCATTTTAGTGGTGGTGGATAGACTTACCAAGTATGGTCACTTTTTCACTTTGTCACATCCTTTACCTGCCTCCAAGGTTGCTTTGGTGTTTTTGGAAGGGGTTTACAAGCTGCATGGGCTTCCAGCTATCATCACCACTGACAGGGACAAAATATTTACCAGCCATTTTTGGAAATAGTTGATGCAATTGATGGGGATTAAGCAAGCTATGACTACTGCTTATCACCCCCAAAGTGATGGGCAAGTTGAAACGGTAAACCAGTGTTTGGAAGGGTATCTTAGATGTGTGCAATCATAATCCCAAGCAGTGGGCATCTTGGATAAGTTTGGCTGAATGGTGGTACAATACCAATTTCCATACTAGTGTTCAAATGACCCCTTTTGAAGCTCTGTATGGTTACAAACCCAGTCATTTGAGCCTGAGTCCTGTGTATGATGTGAAGGTACAAGGGGTTGAGGAGATAATGCAACAAAGACAGAGAGCCAGAGAGCCATACAGAACATTAGAGAGTATTTGAAGGGTGCTCAGAACCGAATGAGGCAGAATGCAGACAAGAAAAGAAGTGAAAGGGAGTTTCAACTGGGAGATTGGGTCTATCTTAAGCTACAGCCTTATAGACAATATACATTAAGGGATAAGAAGATGTGGAAATTGAGTGCCAAATATTGCGGGCCATTTGAGGTGATTGAGAGAATTGGGAAGGTAGCTTATAAATTAAAGCTACCTGATACTGCCAAGGTTCATCCGGTTTTTCATGTCTCACTTTTAAAGAAATCAGTCTCTAAAGATTCCAAGGTATCCAAACATTTTCCCACTTTGAATGAAGAAGGTAATGCACTGCTTATTGCGAAGGATGGTCAAGCGACATAACAGCGTTGTAGGACAGGTTCTAATTGAATGGGCACACTTACCAAAAGAAGAGGCTACTTGGGAAGATTGGAAGGTTATTACTCAGCAATTTCCGGTGATCGAGACTTGGGGACAAGTCTTTAAAGGGGGAAGCTTTGTCATGCCTTAACCGTATTAACGGTTGAGGAAGTGGAATGCGTTTTTGTTAATTGAAAAACGTTTTTAGTTTTTGTTTTAAATAAAGAGTACGGCATCGTTTTGTTATGAAGAAGAGGGTTTAATTATGTTTTGAATTAAACGTTCATTTTTGTGGAGATTAGCTAAATGTAGCTCGTGAAAGTGACACGTGTTGTGGGGCTCCGGAAGCTGTTAAATATCAGAAGGAAGGAGACGAGGGACAGTTTTTGCTCATGAGTGTGTGCTGCAGATTGGTTGATTTCTGGTGATAAGAAGTTTGGCTGGGATTATAATTACTTGTTGCAGTTGTAATCGTTCAGTTTTTTGGGATTTCCTTTGTATTTTGGATATTGCGTTTTCAATACAAAGTTGGGTTGATTGAAATTTGAAATTATTGTTATTGGTGTTTTCTGCAATTTTTTATGCATTTTTTGGCTGGCTGCATAACAGAAAACTTAAACAAAAATATTCGCCTCGCTAAGAAAGGGTCTGGTAATGCAAAACGAAACAAATTCGGGAACGGAAAAACAAAAGTCTCCGTATTTAACGGTACTGTGTTTCTTAATCGAAAACTTCAATAATCTTCAACTAAATTGTAACACAATTTCAGCGAAACTGAAAAAAAAACAGTTTCAATTGAAGGAATAGAAGTAAAAAAATTCTGGTACCAGATTCGTTAAGGTAGCGGAAGATGAGGTAATTCAACTCCGCCGAGGTTATCGGCATCATTCTTCTTGTAACTCGCAAATCCCCTTCTTCTTCTTCTGCATATACCTATTTTATCTCTATCTGTGTGTGAATTTGTGTGTGTGTTTTGAGGGATTGGGGACAGAGTAGAGAACGGGGACGGTACGGACGGGGTTTTCCGACTACAAGGATATATATATTATATATTTGATACCGTGGAAGGACTGAAATACCCTCCACGCGCCTAATTTCACTTTAAATTTCATAGAATCCTAAAATAATGAAAGAAATGTGCATATATTTATGCAAATATAAAATGAAAATTGTTTATCTTCTAACATGACGAAATTTACTTTGCATATTATTATTAATTATTAACACATTAAATTCTTATCGAGTAACCATGATGCAAATGGGCCGGGCTTGTGTCTGTTAAAGGTTGGGCTTCTGATTGGGAGTTTGACGCTAAAATGCCCATCGGCTTCACATAATATTTGGGCCTTAGTAATTGGACATCGGTTTGGGCTTGTATTGGGCTGACAATTGATATGAGAAACATATAAATAATAATGATAATAATTAATAATTGAATTGAATGTTGGGACGGCAGTTTGACTTGTTCACTAAAAAACATGTGAATACTTTTAATTAAGCTTCCACTAATCCACCATATGTACACTTTTTGCATACTTATTATAACGTATAAAAAATCAAATAAATTGTTGCCGCCTAAACAAAATCGGCATTAGAAACAAATTAATTCAGCATACAAGTCAAACTGGAATTATTATCCCAAAAACTGTTAAAAAAAACAAATAAATGTGTATATATAAATCACATAACAAGTTTCAGCAATGAGATCAAACTGATAGCAATAAAACTGCTTAGTAACTTCAATTTTATTCCTTTTGTCATGCAGATGAATGCTGGAGAGCTATCCTTTAGTGGGATATTAGACTCAGACAAGAATAACATGAAGGTACATTAATTGAGTTTTAGCTATTTAAATTTGTTCTTAATTTGTCCTAAAACTAATTATTTGTAGGAACAAGGCAAATCTTCAACTTTAGTTACCAATGGTTGTGTTGATTATAAAGGGAGGATTGCAGATAAACAAACAACTGGAGGATGGAAAGCTTCCCCTTTCATCATAGGTGCTTTGCATTAAACCCATGATCATTAAACTCAAATCATCCATTACATTGGTTTATTAAACTCAAGTTTTGTGATAATTAATGATGTAGTTAATGAGGTGGCTGAGAGATTAGCCTTCTTTGCGATTGCTGTAAACATGGTGGCTTATCTTGTACGAGAAATGCACCAATCTCTGCCCGATGCAGCCACTCATGTCACTGATTGGATTGGAACTGCATATGTTCTTACAATACTCGGAGCTTTTCTTGCCGATGCCTATTTAGGACGGTTCCTAACTATAATCGTCTTCTCTTGTATCTATGCTGTTGTAAGAACCAAACATCATTAAACATTAACTTAATCTCTGTTTTGATAACTTAAACCTATGGATAAATTATGGGTCTTTTTATATGATCTTAGGGAATGGTGCTGTTAACACTTTCGGCGTCTATAGAAAGCTTAAGGCCACCTAAGTGCACTGCAAAGCCCTGCATTCCAGCATCAACTGGCCAAACAGCCTTTCTATACTGCGCGTTAGCCCTTATAGCCCTTGGAACAGGGGGTATAAAGCCGTGTGTTTCATCATTCGGTGCAGACCAGTTTGATGAATCTGATCACAACGAAGCCCACAAAAAATACGCGTTTTTCAACTGGTTTTTCTTTGCCATAAACATGGGAGCCCTTTTGGGCATCACTGTTTTGGTGTACGTGCAAGTAGAGTTTGGTTGGGTTTGGGGATTTGGTGTTCCAACTGTGCTGATGATTGGTTCGATCTTCGTATTGGGTGCTGGTTTTGCTAAGTATCGGTACCAGAAGCCGATGGGAAGTGCTTTTACTAGATTTTTTCAAGTCATTGTGGTTTCTGTGAGGAATCATATGAGAGGGGTTGAAGTTGGGCCAAAAGATGATCTTTATGAAGTTAACAGTTGTGAATCGGATATTGTTGGTGCTCGAAAACTGCCACATACAAAACAATACAGGTTAGTTATTCTAGCTTGATTCGTTATTCAATCATAAGCAAAGGATGATAATATTGTTATCATTTTGGAGATGAATAATTACTCATCCATGATGCAGATTCTTGGATAAAGCAGCTGCCATTGTTGACCCTGAATGCAGCATAAAGAACAGGTGGAGACTCTGTAGTGTAACACAAGTAGAAGAATTGAAATCATTCGTGAGAATACTTCCTGTTTGGGCATCAACCATAGCTCTCGCAATCTCATTCTCTCAGCTCTCGACATTTTTCATCGGCCAGGCCAACACCATGGACAGAAAACTCGGCCCCAATTTCGAAATCCCAGCAGGGTCCACCCCTGTTTTCAGCGCCATAAACGCCCTCATACTAGTCCCCATCTACGAAAAACTCATAGTCCCTTTTCTCAGATCTAAAACAGGGCATCCCCGAGGCCTCACTTCGTTGCAGCGTATGGGAATTGGCCTGTTCGTCTCGATTTTTTCCATGTTTTCAGCTGCTTTGGTGGAGAAAAAACGGAGGGACCATTTTCATCATGAATCTGATCGTTTGAGTGTTTTCTGGCTTTTCCCTCAGTGTTTTCTGATTGGTACAGCTGAAGTGTTTACGTACGTGGGTCAGCTTGAATTTTTCTACGACGAGGCTACTGATGGGACGAGAAGCATAAGCAGTGCCCTGTTTTTGAGCGAGATTGGGATCGGAAGTTGGCTCAGCACCGCCATTGTTAAGGTCATCGAGAAAGCTTCTGGTGGGGTTAAAAATGGGTGGTTGAGGGACGATCTTAACTCAAGCCGGCTCGATTATTTTTACTGGATTTTGACGGGGATTAATGGCGTCAATTTCATGGTGTATTTGTGGGTTTCGTGGAGGTATAAGGGCAGGAATGGTGGCCATGGGAGTGTGAGAGATGAGTCTATGGTGATGGAATTGGCTGGCAAAATTGAAAATCATGAAGATGATAAGACAGGGGAATTTCGTAGTGTTGTGATGTAAACAAGAATGAGAGGGGCTTTTGATTCTTGTGATTTAATTTGGTAAAATAATTGTTTATGATGTACTTGATTGTTGATTTACTATAACTGCATTAATTAATTTCATTCATGTTATACATATATATATAATGCTAATAGATTACAGTATATTTGGATTTCTACATTATGTTAAAAACATCTAGAATCAATCAAAGAATAAATAATTATTACAATACACTCAAAAAGAAAAAAAGAATTTGTCTTGGTAAAAAATATGAAAATCCGGAGAACTAGTGCCCATCTCCGGGACTCGGACCAGAATTCTTGATTCCCCCTAGAGTTACTGCATGTCCATCTCCACCGTGACTCGGCCCACCGGTTTTCATTGCTTCGACATATAAATCATTCAAAATCTTCGTAATATCTATGTCAATTGAACTAATTTGATGCTGAATGGGGTTAAAAGGACGTGCTTCGGTAAGAAAAAAGATCGAATTGAGAAGAAGAATAGTGAAGAATGTAAGAGATTTTAGGCCTTTAGCCATTAGTGAAATTTATACTTTCAAAATTCTTGGAAAATCTTGAGTTTAATCAGTTAAATTGACAAGAAGATTAAATTGTTATGAGATTGGAGATTGGTATTCACAACTATATATAGACCAGGGGAAAAAAATTGTTGTGGAATGAAAAATTTGACTGTTTAATATATGTTCAATTGTGAAAAGTGTTGGATTTTGTGATTAGGGCCACCATTGATGTAGAATTTATTAGATAAAGGAGTATTTTTAAATTAGATTAGAATTCAACTTTGACTGTTAATGCTAATTCTAAGTCTAACTATTGTAAGTCCAACAACATATATAATTTGAGTCCTTGATTTGTGGCGGCCAAGAAGTTACTAAATTTTTAATTAGTGATTTTCCTCTTTGTTTCCTCTTAATTGCCTGAAATTGCATGCATGCGTAATTGCTTACAGAAATTATATCAATTAAATAGTATATAAAAATAAAATATTGCAACAATAATTTGATAAATTTGATACTAATATTATATACCATCGATTTTTTATTTTCTTTAATTTTAACAATTAAAATACGATCTGCAGTTAATTAATTTTAAGGGGTATAATATATGCATACTTTCTAAATCAATGGCATGTGAAAAAACGGTGTCATAAAAAGTGTTTCATAGAATTTTCAAATTTAATGAAAGAAATTAACATTATGCAAATTAAGTAAATTAAAAAATATTGTTAAAGATTAATGTACATTGTTTTTCATAAATAAAAATACAAGCCGAAGGAACAAAGAAGGTTACACAAAATATATAAGCCAGAATATATGAAAAGAACTTTAAAAAACGCACTGAATATTCATCGATCCACCAACCTTTCTTAATTAATTTACAGAAAAAAGAAGTATATTATTAAATTGTTCGATTCAAAGTTGTCCCTATTTCCGTTTAAGAAATGCCACATGTGCTTAATTACACTGGTCAATCTTTCTAGCCTCCCACCATGCAAAATAAGTATTTTCTCAACTTGCGTTAATACCCACTAATTATATATATCTATAATTATGTATACAAATTAATCGAGAAATTATCAATAACCAGAACACATAACTTCACGCATTGTTTCAATTAACTCCACAATCATGCATTATATATTGGTCTAATATCGAAATTAATAAATATTTTACAACATTAATATTTCATGGCTGATTGTACTACTTTGTTGATAAATATTTATAAGTAACTCAAATAAAAATATAATCATAGAGTTGATGTTGAAACTTTTTGCGGTTATCCCTGAGTTTGTTATTTATAAAAAATAACATTAATTCTATAATAATTAATCTCCTAAGATTCTTTATTTTTTCCTCTTGAAGTGCACGTAACGTAGGACATGACAGTATCAGAACAATATAACTTTGGCCCCAAAATACCATTCTATATTATTATGTTGTGGAATTATACAATAGTCATATCAAAAATTCCTTCAATAAATTCCACATCATAGAATTCTACAAATGGCGGCCCTAATCACAATCAAAACTTGAAAATTATACAGTCAAAGTTTTCATTTTCACACCACTTTTTTTGCTTGCATGCATGCAGCAGTCTCTATATAAGTTTGATCCCAATCACACCACAATCTCATCTCGTTTCTGATTAAATCAACACTCACTATAATTTTGTTGTTTTTTTTCACTACAAATATAAGTTTTAAGATGGCCAAAAGTCTAAAATCTCCCACATTATTCATCATTCTCATTCTCATTTTCACTTTGATCGTTTCTCATAACGAAGCCCGTTTGCTCGAACATGTACAGAATCGAAACTCGATCGAACGAGAGATAATAAAGATTTTGGATGATTTATATATCGAAGCAATAAAAACCGGCGGGCCGAGTCACGGTGGAGATGGACATGCAGCTACCGATGCTTTAACTCTAGGGGGTATCAAGAAATCTGGTCCGAGCCCTGGAGAAGGACACTAATTCTATAGCTTTAATTTCTACGTGATTATAATTTTGAACAAATTTAGGATATTCTTTTTCTTGATTTTCTCTTCAGGGTCATTTATTTTATCTCAATAATATGCCATTCTTTAGTTGATATAAAATAATGCACGAGTTTGTTGATTCTTTTTTTCTTTAATTTCTTCTGTGTAATATTAAATATTGGATGAACTCCATATTAAAGATGTCAAGCAGGTCTTGGTCAACTCATTTAATCAATGGTTTGATCAATTTTTGTTAAAGTTTTATGTGTATTGATACACTCACAACATATTATATTTAATGTGTTTGTTTTGTATAAAATCTCTCCAACTAATCCGATGAAAGTGTTAATTATAGGTTGACTGTTAGATTTTAGACGATAAAACTAAACATGTAACTTTTTAAAAATTATTTGATGAAACATGAGAATCTCATCATAAATTAGACTAAAATATAGTGGTAATGCAATTTTTCCAAAAAAAAAATGAGAATTTTTGGGAACCATGAATGGAGATAGTCTATAATTACAAACACTATTGTAAAACATTGATGAGCACTAAAATATTAATCGTTGACTCTAAATGCAATAGAAGATCCCATTTATTAAATGCAAGTCTTCCATTAATTCACTGTTGGTCAGAAACATTTACCCCCACTAGATACGATCTTGAATGAGACAAAAAAGCATTCATGATGTTATGTCTTACCATGAATGTCTCTGCCAGTTTCCATTTTGTATTATATGTGTCTATATATTCCATTTGACTCAAACCTATTGATCACATAATCAATGATGTTTTCATCACAATTACTACTGATGTTTGTTTATACTTAATCTTGAGCCCTTAGATTCTAACCACTCCCATTAAGTCAACTAAACTATTTGGTGCTTGTACTATTTTCCTCTAAACTATTCCTAGTCTCTCCATCGAATGTGGGTTGTGTTTATATATATATATATATTCATCCTAAGTCAACTAAATTGTATCTTTTGATCAACATGGGCTGCTTCAACCTGAATCTTCTACTATAAGAACCTTAATTTGTTGATACAACAGATACTGTCTGAACTATAATCCATTCAACAGATATGCATTCTCCATTTTGGTTTCTAATTCTTTCTTTCACCTTATTCTTCCCATTTCCATCAACCTCTAAAACATTCACCACTTTCACTCGAGGCTCGTCTCTCTCGCCTGTCGAAGACGTTCTGATTTCATCACCAACAGGCATTTTCACTGCTGGTTTTTACCCTGCTGGTGATAATGCATACTTTTTCGCCATATGGTTCACAGAGCCTCTGATTGACGGGAATTTAACAGTAATTTGGATGGCTAACAGGGATCAACCAGTCAACGGGAGAAACACGAAGCTTTCATTATTACATTCTGGGAATCTTGTCTTAACTGATGCTGGTCAGATCGTTGTGTGGACTACAGGCACAGATTCAACACCCTTTGTCCAGTTACAGCTCCATGATAATGGCAATCTTGTGCTTTATAATACTCGCGATAGGGTCGATATTTGGCAAAGCTTCAACTCTCCAACAGACACACTTCTACCTCAACAGCCACTCACGAGGAACATGAGATTAATCTCACCACGAAGCCAAACCAACTATTCTTCTGGTTTCTACAGGTTGTTCTTCGATAACGATAACGTCCTCCGTCTTGTCTATGATGGGATCGAGATGACCAGTGTCTTTTGGCCTTCGCCATGGCTAAACAGCTGGGAAGCTCTGAGAACCACTTATAATGACAGCAAAATCGCCACACTCGATTTAACGGGAAATTTCATCTCATCGGACGATTACAACTTCAATACGACCGATCTGGGATTCGGGCCTCAGAGAAGAATGAGCCTTGATCCTGATGGAAATTTAAGGGTATACAGTTTAGACAAAGGGCAAAAGGCTTGGAAAATCACATGGCAAGTCACCCCTGAGCCATGCAAAACCCATGGAATTTGTGGGTTGAATGGTTTATGCTTGTATACTCCGACAGATGGGCCGAGGTGTTCTTGCGTACCAGGGTATAAGATGAAGAATCCCATGGACTGGTCGGAAGGATGTGTTCCAGAGTTTGATATGCCGTGCAACGATAGTGACTCAGTATATTTCCATAAACTTTCTCATGTTGAATTTTACGGGTATGATATCGGGTATTATCAGAACTACACCTTGGATGAGTGCAAGAATTTGTGCTTGAGTTACTGCAGTTGCAAAGGTTTTCAATACAAATTTGAATGGAACAATGGTTTCTACAGCTGTTTCCCTAAAACCTTGCTGTTCAACGGGTATCAATCGACAGGTTTCGAATATTGGATGTACATAAGATTGCCTAAAACCCTGAACGTATCCAATTCCATTGAAGAAGTGAACATTCAATGCTCGGGCCATATCACACAGCTCGAAAGAGCATATAACAAGATACACGATCGAAGTTGGTTGAAGTCCTTGTTATGGTGCACAGGTGGAGTTGGAGCCTTCGAAATCATGTGTTTGTTAATCTTTTTGTACAAAACCCGACAGCATTCAGGCGGGTCGACCCACGGGTATCTCCAGGTCGCAACGGGTTTCAAGAGGTTTACATATGGAGAGCTGAAATTGGCGTCTCGTAATTTTTCTGAAGAAATCGGTCGAGGAGGAAGTGGGGTGGTGTATAAAGGGAAGTTAACCGATAATCGGGTTGCAGCTATAAAGCGCCTAACCGAAGCTAAGCAAGGTGAGGCCGAGTTTTTAGCCGAAGTTAGCTTGATTGGAAGGTTAAACCATGTGAATTTGATAGAGCCATGGGGCTATTGTGCTGAGGGTGATCATAGGCTTTTGGTTTACGAGTATTTAGAGCATGGTTCGTTATCGGAAAATCTCAACACTGATAAACTCGATTGGACTAAAAGGTTTGATATTGCATTAGGTACTGCAAAAGGGCTTGCTTATTTGCATGAAGAATGTTTGGAATGGGTTCTTCATTGTGATGTGAAGCCAGAGAATATACTATTGGACTCAACTTATCAACCTAAAGTTGCGGATTTTGGGCTTTCGAAGCTACTAAACCGAGGTAGTATGGAGCAATTGAACGTTTCGAAAATAAGGGGGACGAGGGGTTACATGGCCCCCGAATGGGTTTTTCATCTTCCGATTACTTCTAAAGTCGACGTGTATAGTTATGGGATAGTAATATTGGAAATGGTAACCGGGAGGAGCCCGATTGGGCTCAATAATGCGGATTCGAGCAATGGTGGGATGGAGAATAAGAGGCTAGTGAGTTGGGTTAGGGATATTATGAGTGAAACAAATGAAGAAGAGTCTATATCATCATCATGGGTTGAGCAAATTGTGGATCCTAGAATATTGGGAGGTGAATATGATGTGGTTAGATTGGAGAATTTGGTGAAAGTGGCTTTGCAATGTGCACAAGAAAATAAAGATGCTAGGCCTACTATGAGACAAGTCATGAATATGTTGCTCGGTCAGGGCAGTGGCACTGATGCGTCCTAACATTTTAGGTCATTTTATGAGGGATCGATGCAGTATTTTTCAATTTTATGTGAAAACTTAAACTTTGAATTACTTAATCTTGTTTGCTTTTTGTCATATAACTTACCCTTACTTATAGACTTCTTATAGTTATACAATAAGTTTGATTGATTGTGTTGAAATCCCATAAAGATCCTCAAAATTAACATTAAATTGCTCTTTCATATTCATAACTAAACTAGGTACATTGAATAAAAGATTTGGGGGATAAATGTAGTTTTCGTCCCTCTTCTTTTTTCCAATCGCAAAATCGGTCCCCCTTATTACGGCCTCTACACATTGAGTCCCTAAACATAGAAAATTTGGACGCATTGCGTCCCTGCCGTCAATTTACCGTCAATAGTTAACGGGAAATCGCATGTGCCACTCACATGACTCTTAAATTGGGGGAAAAATCGATTTTGACCTCATTTTCATCAAATTAGGGTTAAGCCTCCATCATTCTCTACCGAAAATTCCCTCTCTGCCGTAAGCTCATCCAGATTTTGGCCTTCATTTTCTCTAATTAGGGTTTAAGACTTTATTCACTGCCAAAAATCAAACAAATTTTTGGATTTCTGTTCATTTTTCTATTCACCCTAGCTCCGAAGTACCTGCTGCAGGGGCAATGAATGAAATTTTGTAATTTTTCTATTCACCCTAGCTCCGAAGACTTAATTCATTTTTCTGTTCATTTTGTAATTTTGTACTGAAGAATTACTCATGCAATGAAATAATAAATTGAAGAAATCATTTCAAAATCAAGAATGTCACAAACAATAAGACATATAGATATTATTTTTAAAGTTCCAGTCATATTGATGAATATAGTCTTGATTCTTAACATAATTTTATGGAGCAAATCATGGAGCTCAAACTCAGATTGTCATTATCCATGGTAAATGTATATTATCACGAAGAGCAATTTCAAATGTAAATGCATATAATGAAAATAAATCCAACATCCACAGGTACACTTTCAGATGATATGTCCAATGGAAGCAAAGAGGATGTTGTGACAACCGATAACATAGCATTAAGAACTAAAAATCCTATTTGGCTAATCAGAAATGTATTTACACATAAACTTAGTCAGACTTGAGCTTACTTGTCCTTAAGCATCAAATTGTTAGTGATCAGAAACTTTAAACCAGCTATGTTTTCAACCGCGATATTTTTAAAGAAGCCAACAACACCTGTGAGTAATCCAATGAGAAGAGCAAGTGTCCATTTGAGAAAAACATACTGAAAAATTTGAACCCTTTTCCTAGATCTCCAGCCCTGTTTAATGAGTTCATTTTCAAGAATCCTGCAAAAAACAGAGTATTTAAATCAGATGTTGTTTGGCCGTTTGCTACATGGTTTTGGACAACAGAAAAATTTCAAAACTCATGTAGAAGATCAAGATTATGCATCCATTATTAGATCCTACAATAATTTGATTTTGTATTATCGATAGTAATGTTTTCTTTAATTGATATATTCATCAAATGTGATATAAGATCCATGGATACAGGTAGTATCTACCTTGCAGCCTTTTTGTCCATGCCAATTACATAATTTCATCATGTTCTTCTTTGCTTAGTCCACTTTGTTACCCAAACTTACAACAATCATTTTGAGACTTCTGCTCATGTCTTCGAATGGAGACGAGCTGTTTCTACTCATGGCTTAAACCCTAATTTGATGAAATGGGAGAAAAATGAGGTTTGTTGGAAAAATGAGTTGAAAAATGGGTAGAAATGAAGCACAAAATCGAGTATTGAACCCTAATTTGATGAAAATGAGGTCAAAATCGATTTTCCCCCCAATTTGAGAGTCATGTGAGTGGCACATGCGATTTCCCGTTAACTATTGACGGTAAATTGACGGTAGGGACGCAATGTGTCAAAAATTTCTATATTTAGGGACTCAATGTGTAGAGGCCGTAACAAGGGGGACCGATTTTGCGATTGGAAAAAAGAAGAGGGACGAAAACTACATTTATCCCAAAGATTTGGTCATAGGATGTAGGATTTATTATCTAAATCATAATGACGTGGCAATCAAACCCACTCTGTTTTGAGCTCCCACTTCCAATTGGGGAATATACCAAAATCTTCTTCAAACTTCACTCCAAACAACAATCTTCATACGCTGATTGGCAATTTCGGTTCTTTTCTTTCTCTAATGGCTCTTTGTTTATCAAAATCTCGTAAAGTTTTGCCCTTTTTGAAATCAAAAATGGGTTTCCTGAGAACTATGAGGAGCGACTGTTCTTACATATCCCATAAATATAATCAGTCCGAAAATATCAGAAGAATCCCACATGTAGGTATCAGTAATAGGCCAACCCTTCTCATTTCTCGCCGTTTTCAGTGTGTTAAAGCAGCTGAAAATAAACAATTGGATTCCTGTAATCATGCTCAGGTATTCATTCTTCTGTTCTGTTCTGTTCTATTGATAATCCAGAAATGAATATTTGTCTCGTAACATGGACGTGGCAGAGTTTTGTGAATTCAGATTTGACCCCAAGTTTTGTTATTGTTTTTGTTGTTTCGTGTGAAAGACTACTGATGATGAACTATCAGAAATTGTGGCAAGTGATAGAAATTAGTTTCCAGGTTCATGAACCAATAGTATTGGACTCTAGTAGAGATGAATGTAATCCTGACCTTGGTCTTTTGATGGATTAAATCAAATGAATTTTCAAGTGAAAACAATCTTCATTTCTTTTTACTCATGGGATAATGATCTTCTCTGTTTATTCTTGCAGTGAATCAATTTATCAATAATAGATATATTTGCTATTTGTTTTGTTGAAACCATAACATAATGTACGAGTTTGTTGATTCTTATTTTCTTTAATTTCTTCTGTGTAATATTAAATATTGGAGATCCTGCGTTTATTAAATCTTGGTTATTATTAATTTTTCATTATGATTATCATTCAAAGCGAAGTGTCTATCTGTTTAACTACTTCATATAGTTTTGAAATTCTATTTGCAATAAGGTATTGCCTGCTTTAATAGGAGTATTTTGAGCTCGCTTTTAAAAACCGTCTCAAAGAGAGGGGAAATTACATTTTTCCGTCCCATAACTTAGCCGAAATTGAATTTTGCTCTCATTTATACGAGTTTCTCACATTTAGTTCAATAACTTTCAAAATATCTCATTTATAGCATTTTTTGTCCTACTAGTAAATAACACGTGCGTCGCACGTGAATGATATGATCTCGTTACACTAATAAATATACATAAATATTATTTCAATTTTAGAATGTTGTATATAAAATTTCAATAATAATATAAGTAATAGAATTATTATTCAATAAATTGTAATAATATGAAAAATAAAATAATAAATGATGTGAAACCGTGAATCAATATTTGACGAAGTTAAGATAATCGAAAATTGAAACTTAAATGATAATATATTTTTAAAAAAATCTGATGCAAATTCAAGCTTCACCTATACTTTCTCAAGTATAGTTTTTATGGACCGGGTTTCTCTTTATCTTTCTCGCATTGAAACGCTTGTGTACTGCATTGTCTCTTCATTATGGCTCAAAATTTGGATATTATTCAGGCTTTTTGTTTATTTTTCTATTCATTTTTTTTCTTCATTTCATGAGGACGCTAGTTATATTTAACTCTTAACAAAATCTTTTAAAATATCTCTATTTGAACCTTAATTTCATTTTACTTGTTGATGACTGTGCTTTTCGTTTGTGTTTGCTTAAATGCTATTGAATGTGTTTTCTTCCATTCATTAAATTTTAATTTATTGCTAAAATATACAGGAGTAAAAGTACGTGAATTGCATGTAAAAGCTAATGCATATATAATAAAAAAAATCTATGTAAACATGAAGAACATTTTTTTTCTTAACTTGATTTTTGTTTTTTATTGTTAATTTGTTTCTTAAACAAAGCGCTAGCTAAATATTAAATAAATATTCTTTTCTAATGCTGATGATTTAATTTCATAAATTAATATGATAAAACATAAAATATCTTCTGAAATGTTTGCAAAATTATAATTGGTTGAAATGACCATTTGAAATATTTGAAGGTGATAAAATTAGAAAATATTGAGACTTAACTCATGAATATAATACTTAATGAAACTGATTTATTGAATTCTAAATATTTGAACAATAATTCGACTAAGTAAATTCTTATTAAATTAAATATAATTAGTTTAAACTCATGATATTATTTTTATCTTGTTTTGATCTTCATTCTTTGGCATATTCAATTAACTATCATCCAATTTGGAATTGATTGTTGATTTTTTTTTCTTTTTAATTGACAAAATGTTGAATGGAGTGGCGTCAAAAAATGTATAGTTTTTCTGTAAAACTATAATATAAAAATTAATATTAAAGATTTATTAAGATAGAAGATGAAATAACAAAGAACTCCATTTTCTCAATGCATTTGAAATGTAAGTATCTTGAAAAAATATAAGTAGTGAAGAATTAATAGTTATAAATCAGTTTGTTTACTTTTATAGCCAAATGAAATCTTTTGTACTTCTAGATTTTGAATGGTAAGAATAAGATTGTGAACTGTCTAGTTTATATCATTTTGTTAGAAGATAATTGAAAACCATATATAAAGTATTATTCAGTATGTTTGGAATTATATTCGATTATGAAATAAAAAGTTATTATTTTACTGCAAATTAATTTGAAAATATTAAAAGATAACATTCTTAGATGTTCATTAAGTTTTTGAATTATGGAGTTACGATTAAGTGAAACTCCATGTTTTATTCTTTATAAATGCAATATTTTAGCTTTTGAATAGTAAGCTATCAAAAATATATTTTTTTGGTTCATTCTCGGCATAATAAAACAAATATTATTAAAGAAGTGACTAAAGTATATAAAATTTAAATAAAAATGACTTACATAATGAACACTTTAATAAGACTCATTCTATTAATAGTTAATTATTAGATATACAATTACTTGTATTGGCATAATTTTGTCATATAACTAAGTCAAAAGGTAACAACTAACAACATACCTACTTTGATGTATAAATTTTCTAGACAATTTATAATAACAATAAAATAGTATAAAGGGTTAAATATATAATTCGTTCTTGAACTATTCCTCGAATATACGACACGATTAAAAAAATATAAATCTTATAAATTTAACCCTACAATTTGTTAATTTTATTAAACTTTAATTTAAGATGTTAATTTACAAGCTACAAAATTTACAAATGAAAAGATTTATGTGCTTGTGGTACATTGTTTACGATCGAATTTAGAAATCTTACAAGTGTTCATAAATTATTTTTTTTACATGTATTTTTATTGATACTCCACTTTCTTAATAAATTAGATACTCATATTATGAAAACTCAATATATATATACAATGCTTACTGATGCCTAAATCAAGAGCATAAAGATAGTGTTTCGTTCGGAATTATCATTTATTAATTAATAACATTTAGTACTTAACAATAATTCATTTAGATTATGTGAGTTTTTGCCACTTTAAGTGAAATCACTTCTTTGAACAATAATTTGGCCCTATTTGTTTATGTTTTCAAATTCCATTTTCAACTTTTTAAATCACAAAATTCAAAATAAACTTAACACACCAAATTTTCATCAAATTTTCCTTTTTTCAACTCTACTTTTTCAATCTCCTATATAACTACCTATCAATCATATATACAAACTTTTATACATTTACCAATCAAATCAATCATTATTTCACTCTCTCTTTCATACTTTATAATTTTTTATCTATATTTCTTTATTCTTTATTCATATAATCATTACATACACAATTATTCTACAAATCATCCATCAACCCATCATTATTGATTTGACATATTTTACAACTTTCAATATATTTTAAAAACATAAACAAACAACTATTTTTTTCACACAAATTTCTACAATACACAATTCCCAATAAAATTTCAAATTTTCATCTTAAAAACATAAACAAACATAGTAAGTTTTTCAAAGTTTATGTTTTTTATACTTTCTTAGTTTCTTATATATCAGCATAATTTAGACAGACTATTCAAACGACATGCTACGATAATGTGTTTAAGTACATAATACTTTTATAAATAATTATACCGATTTTCTCTTAAAAAATCAAACATTTTTTCAAAACTAAGCCCATTTATTTTTTTAAACATTTTTTTTTGTTTTTTATCCTCCCGTAATCAAATTATTCGATTGCTAATTTTTAAGTCCCAAATTTTACATTCTAAGTTCGACCGGTTTCCTTGTATTCAGATTAAAAATATGAAGATTTTTCTCCATGAAAATATGATAAATAAATCTTAATGAGCTGACCATTCTACTGTAGGTTATCATTAGTAATATTATAAGAAAGTTGGAAACTTTCATCTTCTATGATTTGAATATTATATATAATATATATTAATTATACTTTATTTTTCCTTTTATTTTATTTATATAATTACGTAGGACAAGAGTAAAATAGATTATATAAATATAAATAATATAATAATCTAAATACTATAATAAGATAAGGAAAAATTAAATTCATCTTTATTTATTAAAAAGCCAGTAAGTCACGTGTTGCTTCTTCATTCATTATTACTATTACTATTAATATTAGAAATCAACACTTGATCATCTAATTCAAGCCACACACGCTGGAGGATATAATGTGTATATTTTTAGGATTAAGTAATGAAGTTTATATATAATATATTTGATGGATTTGCTTCGTATATAAATAGATATATAAGTTAAGGTATTAATCAATATAATCTAAGATATATAATCTATTTCTATAACAAGTAGAGTCCTAATATAGTTAGACCTTGTTTTGACTCTTTTGACTTTAAAAATTCAGTGAGAATTTATGTCTTAATATTGAAAAATAAATTGAGTTCTATTATATATAATTTTATAGTGTTTTAATGTAATTAAACTTCTAATTGTTGTGGATACTCAAATTTAATAGATATATAATTTATTTTTATTAGTTATTATTTATTATTTGACTCTTTTGCCATTTAAAAATAAAATATATAAGGGTGTATTAGGTAGATCAAAATTTCAAAGAAACACTCATCCTTTTACAATAGTATAGATATAGATATAGATAACTCATCCGAAATTTAATTTTGCTATGGATTTATATGAGTTCTAACATTTACTCCAATAACTTTCAAAATATCTCACTTTTAGTTCCACCCATCCCAAATTTAATGGTCAATTCTACAAGTCAACGCTTTGATCAATTTTTTTAAAAAGTTTTCATGTATTAATATACGCACGGCAATGTTTTGAAACCCAACCCGGCCATCGACCCGGAAAATTGACCGGGTCACGGGTCACTGGTTCAACCGTTGGGTTAATACCGGTCGAACCAGTGATGTCATAATTACGCAATAAATATTAAATAAAATACTAATATTTATTATAAAATTTTAAAACATAAAAATTTGATATTTCCTATTTTCAAAATCATTTTTAGTTAAAATATTTATATCAAAATCATGAAAAAAATTGAGAGTTTTTTAAATAAATAAGCAAAATTATGTTCAATTGATATAATTTTCGAATTCATGGAACAAAAATTAAATGTACATCACAAATGACATAATTGTTACATCATTATATAATAGAGTAATGCTATATACCACCGTTTTCATACCACCGATTTTTCACCTCCCCTTGATTTAGAAAGTATGAATGTATTAAATTCAAATGATTATTTACCAATAATAGAAAGAGTGAAAAATCGGTGGTATGAAAACGGTGGTATATATCATTACTCTATATAATAAACCAACAATTTCAAAGAAAAAAACTTAAAAGCTTTAATAATTTACAAACCAACAAAAACTAAAACGAAAAAGACTAGAGTTTTACAAATAATATATTTTGATTTAATTTGATTTGTTCGAATGAAAGATTTTCTTGATAAATTTTCTTTGAATCATGTTGGATGAGCAAAATAATAGAAGATTGGTGATTTTTTGCGAAAAAATTAAGTTTTAAACTTGTATTTTGGTATTTATAAAAACCGAACGGTTCGATTGACCCGGGACCGGTTTTACTGGGTCACCGGTTCGACCGGTGGGTCGAACGGTTTTTGACCAAATTGACCGTTTTTTTACCAAAAACGGTTTTGTGAGTCTAACCGGTTCGTTTTAAGGGCCGGTTCCGGGTTAAACCGGTTGAACCGGGCGGTCCGGGCTGGGTTTTAAAACATTGACGCACGGCATATTATATTTAATATTATGTGTTTGTTTTTGTATAAAATTTCTTCAAATAATTTGGTAAAAGTGTTGACTATAGGTTGACTCTTAAATTTTGAACGATAAACTAAACATGTGACTTTTTAAAAGTTATTTGATGAAACGTGAAAAACTCATAATAACTCAGACTAAAATATAGTGATAATGCAATTTTTTCCAAAAAATGAGAATTTTGGGAACCATGAATGGAGATAGTCTATTACAAACACTATTGCAAAACATTGGTGAGCACTTAAATAATTAATAGTTGACTACTTGACTCTAAATACTTAACAGGAGAATAATAGAGGATCCCATTTATTAATTCCAAGTCTTCCTTTAATTCACTGTTGGTCAGAAACTTTTACCCCCATTAGATACGATTTTGAATGAGTCAAAAAAGCATTCATGATGTTATTATCTCTTACCAGTTACCATTAATGACTATGCCAGTTTCCATTTTGTATTTTATATGTGTCTCTATATTCCACCTGATTCAACCTATTGATCACATAATCAATTATTTATCATCAGAATTTTCGTCTAAATTATTCCTCGTCTCTTCATCCAATCTGGGTTGTGCTTACAATATATATATATATATATATATATTCATCAGATATGCATACTCCATTTTGGCTTCTACTTTTTTCTTTCACCTTATTCTTTCCATTTCCATCAACCTCTAAAACATTCACCACTTTAACTCGAGGCTCATCTCTCTCGCCTGTCGAAGACGTTCTGATTTCATCACCAACAGGCATTTTCACTGCGGGTTTTTACCCTGCTGGTGATAATGCTTACTTTTTCGCCATATGGTTCACCGAGCCTCTGTTTGACGGGAATTTCACAGTAATTTGGATGGCTAACAGGGATGAACCAGTCAACGGGAGAAATACAAAGCTCTCGTTATTACATTCTGGTAATCTTGTCTTAACAGATGCTGGCCAGATTGTTGTCTGGAATACAGGCACAGATTCAACACCCTTTGCCCAGTTACAGCTCCATGATAATGGCAATCTTGTGCTTTACAATACTCACAATAGGGTCGATATTTGGCAAAGCTTTAACTCTCCAACAGACACACTTCTTCCTCAACAGCCACTCACGCGGAACGTGAGATTAATCTCACCACGAAGCCAAACCAACTATTCTTCTGGTTTCTACAAATTTTTCTTCGATAACGATAATGTCCTTCGCCTTGTCTATGATGGGATCGAGATGACAAGTGTCTTTTGGCCTTCGCCATGGCTAAACAGCTGGGAAGCTCTGAGAACCACTTACAATGACAGCAAAATCGCCACACTCGATTTAACCGGAAATTTCATCTCATCGGACGATTACAAGTTCAATACGACCGATTTGGGTTTCGGGCCTCAGAGAAGAATGATCCTTGATCCTGATGGAAATTTGAGAGTATACAGTTTAGACAAAAGGCAGAAAGCTTGGAAAATTACATGGCAAGTCACCCCTGAGCCATGCAAAACCCATGGAATTTGTGGGTTGAATGAGTTTATGCTTGTATACTCCGACAGATGGGCCGAGGTGTTCTTGTGTACCAGGGTATAAGATGAAGAATCCCATGGACTGGTCGGAAGGATGTGTCCCAGAGTTTGATATGCCGTGCAATGATAGTGATTCAGTGTATTTCCATAAACTTTCTCATGTCGAATTTTACGGCTATGATATCGGGTATTATCAGAACTACACTTTGGACGAGTGCAAGAATTTGTGTTTAAGTTACTGCAGTTGCAAAGGATTTCAATACAAATTTGAATGGGATCATGGTTTCTACAGCTGTTTCCCTAAAACCTTGCTGTTCAACGGATATCAATCGACAGGTTTCGATTACTGGGTGTACATAAGATTGCCTAAAACCCTGAACGTATCCAATTCCATTCAAAAGGCCAACATTCAATGCTCGGGCCGTATCACACAGCTCGAGAGAGCATATAACAAGAGACACGATCGAAGTTGGTTGAAATCCTTGTTATGGTGCACAGGTGGAGTTGGAGCCTTCGAAATCATGTGTTTGTTAATCTTTTTGTACAAAACCCGACAGCATTCAGGCGGGTCGACCCACGGGTATCTCCAAGTCGCAACGGGTTTCAAGAGGTTTACATATGGAGAGCTGAAATTGGCGTCTCGTAATTTTTCTGAAGAAATCGGTCGAGGAGGAAGTGGGGTGGTGTATAAAGGGACGTTATCCGATAATCGGGTTGCAGCTATAAAGCGCCTAACCGAAGCGAAGCAAGGTGAGGCCGAGTTTTTAGCCGAAGTTAGCCTTATTGGAAGGTTAAACCATGTGAATTTGATAGAGCCATGGGGCTATTGTGCTGAGGGTGATCATAGGCTATTGGTTTACGAGTATTTAGAGCATGGTTCGTTATCGGAAAATCTCAACACTGATAAACTCGATTGGACTAAAAGGTTTGATATTGCATTAGGTACTGCAAAAGGGCTTGCTTATTTGCATGAAGAATGTTTGGAATGGGTTCTTCATTGTGATGTGAAGCCAGAGAATATACTATTGGACTCAACTTATCAACCTAAAGTTGCGGATTTTGGGCTTTCGAAGCTACTAAACCGAGGTAGTATGGAGCAATTGAACGTTTCGAAAATAAGGGGGACGAGGGGTTACATGGCCCCCGAATGGGTTTTTCATCTTCCGATTACTTCTAAAGTCGACGTGTATAGTTATGGGATAGTAATATTGGAAATGGTAACCGGGAGGAGCCCGATTGGGCTCAATAATGCGGATTCGAGCAATGGTGGGATGGAGAATAAGAGGCTAGTGAGTTGGGTTAGGGATATTATGAGTGAAACAAATGAAGAAGAGTCTATATCATCATCATGGGTTGAGCAAATTGTGGATCCTAGAATATTGGGAGGTGAATATGATGTGGTTAGATTGGAGAATTTGGTGAGAGTGGCTTTGCAATGTGCACAAGAAAATAAAGATGCTAGGCCTACTATGAGACAAGTCATGAATATGTTGCTCGGTCAGGGCAGTGGCACTGATGCGTCCTAACATTTTGGATGGTTCTAGGCGTAGAATTTCCAATTCCATGTGTAAAATTGCTTAATCTTGCTTTTACTTATAAGACTTATAGACATCTAAGAAGTTTGTTTGATTGTGTTGAAGTCTCATATATAGATCCTCAAAATTCACATTTAAATTGCTCTTTCATGTTCATAAATAGGTACTTTGAATAAAAGCTTTGGTCATAGGATGTAGGGATTATTATTTAAACCATAATGACGTGGCAATCAAATCCACTCTGTTTTGAGCCCCCACTTCCGATTGGGGAATATACCAAAATCTTCTTCAAACTTCACTCAAAAAAAAAAATTCTTCATACGCTGATCGGCAATTTCGTTCTGTTCTTTATCTAATGGCTCTTTGTTTATCAAAATCTCGTAAAGTTTTGCCCTTTTTGAAATCAAAAATGGGTTTCCTGGGAAGTATGAGGACCGTCTGTTCTTACACATCCCATAAATATAATCAGTCTGAAAATATCAGAAGAATCCCACATGTAGGATTCAGTAATAGGCTAACCCTTTTCATTTCTCGCCGTTTTCAGTGTGTTAAAGCAGCTGAAAATAAACAATTGGATTCCTGTAATCATGCTCAGGTATTCATTCTTCCGTTCTGTTCTATTGATAATCCAGAAATGGACGTGGCAAAGTTTTGTGAATTTAGATTTGAACCCAAGTTTTGTTATTGTTTTTGTTGTTTTGTGTGAAAGACTAATGATGATGAACTATCAGAAATTTTGGCAAGTGATAGAAATTAGTTTCCACTTTCCAGGTACATGAAGCAATAGTGTTTCTGTTTTATTGGACTCTAGTAGAGATGAATGTAATCCTGACCTTGGTCTTTTGATGCATTAACTTCAATGAATTTTTAAGTGAAAACAATAGTCATTCTTTTTACTCATGGGATAATGATCTTCTCTGTTTGTTCTTGCAGTGAGTCAATTTATTAATAATAGATATTTTTGCGCCTTAATTTCCTTTTCCTTGATCAAAATGACAATGATATTGAAAGTTTGCTTTAAAGAATAAATTGATGAATAACATAAGACTCCATGGATATGGCTCTTATCTCATATCTATGCCAATGAAATCACTTATTGCAATTCCTCGCACAGTTACGTATTCATCATTACTACATGCTTTAGAAGTAGTCACACTAATTATTTAATGCTGTTAGGTACTGAATTTCCCTGGAGGAATAGTAAAATTCACCCCAAAATTGAAATTCCAATCCGAGTCCGCAGAGGAGAGGGTTCATTGCTACCGAGTTCTTGATGACAGGGGGCAGCCAATAAGCAACAACTTTGTCGGGATAGACAAAGACATTGCTGTGAAGATGTACAAAGACATGGTTACACTTCAAACTATGGACACCATTTTCTATGAAGCCCAGAGACAGGGAAGAATATCTTTCTATGTCACTGCGAGTGGAGAAGAAGCCATCAACATCGCATCTGCAGCTGCACTCACAACCGATGATCTAGTCTTTCCTCAGGTTAACAATCATCTCAATTACATGTTCATATGTTTATGGTTTAGTTATAGGGTGTTTTGTTTATCTTAATTAGACATCTTATAAGATGTTTTTCGAGCTTATAGGATGTTGTATCTTATTTTTTATGTTGATGAATTGTGCAGTATAGAGAGGCTGGTGTCCTACTTTGGAGGGGATTTTCGCTACAAGAATTTGCAAACCAGTGTTTTGGAAACAAAGGTGACAATGGAAAAGGAAGGCAAATGCCTGCACATTATGGGTCCAACAAGCACAATTATTTCACAGTTGCTTCAACAGTTGCGTAAGATTAAAACCTCTGATTAGGATTTGCTGTTTAATATCTATTGTTTTCAGTTTTAGTTCATGAATAATCACTTTGGAACTGCCCGCCTTAGTACTCAAATTCCCCATGCTGTTGGTGCTGCTTATTCTCTGAAGATGGAAGGAAGAGACGCATGCACTATTACTTATTTTGGAGATGGAGGCACTAGTACGGTAAATCTATGAATTATATATTGTTATCACACGAGGACTGTGAAAAATCCACGTTTTTTTTTCTCTTTTTCTGTGAATCAATCTGACATAAGTCACTCCTTTACATGTTGGGTTTTACGTGGGATTAAGGTTTTGTTTAGTGTTTTGATTTTGATTTTGATGAGGAAAGGAAAAGAAGAATGAGAATGATAAAAACTAAAGCATAAAGTACTGTCAAATTGAAGCATGTATGATAATTTCTTTTTTCTTATTCCTCACCAAAGCCCATGAACTTGGTGCATTCTTTAATGATATGATCACACCTGAAATGTTAAATCTTTGAAAAAATTTCAACATATATCAGAATTGGATTGTAATATTGATTTTTATGTTAATAACTTTTAGGGGGATTTTCATGCTGCAATAAATTTTGCTGCTGTTATGGAGGCTCCGGTCATACTCTTTTGCCGAAATAATGGATGGGCCATCAGCACCCCAGTTAGTGATCAGTTTCGAAGTATATTTTTCAATAATTGCATTTAACATAATTGCCAAATATTATATATGGTCTCTCAACAGAATACATGAAATCATGGACAGGTGATGGTATTGTTGTTAGAGGTCAGGCTTATGGAGTTCGTAGTATCCGAGTTGATGGTAATGATGCCCTTGCTGTGTTCAGTTCTGTTCGTGCTGCCCGAAAAATGGCTATTTCTGAATCTAGACCTGTTCTAATTGAGGTGAAAACAAAACTATATATCATTTCTCTTTCGGTGCGTTTGGATCGATGGATTTGGATTTGAGGAGTGGATTTGGAGGAAGGATTTCAAATGACACCTAAAATGGTGTCATTTGAAATCCACCGTAGTTGTGGAGAAAAGAGCTTAAAATGAATGGCGAGGGATTTGAAATCCATCATCATCCAAACGAACTTAAATGGATTTGTCGATGAATTTGAAATCCATAGATTTCAAATCACTCGATCCAAACGCACCCTTTATGTATTTCCAGATATAGGTAACTCATGATAATTTCTCAAACATGGGCTGTTTATCATATTTAGGATCTTAAGTATGAGGTTGTCGATGAGATTTACGACAAATTTTTATGTGTTTGTAAGATTTGAACTGAACTTTTTGTATCAACAGGCCCTCACATACAGATCAGGGCACCATTCTACTTCAGATGACTCTTCGAAATATCGTCCAGCTGAAGAGATAAAATGGTGGAAAGTGGCTCAAGATCCCGTCTCAAGGTTTAGGAAATGGCTTGAACGAGAAAATTTGTGGGGTTCTCAGGCCGAGACTGAACTTCGCGAAAGTGCTCGTAAGGAGGTAAAAACTTCACTAATCTATGATCAAATTAGTAGAATAACATCAAAATATCTTTCATGATTAGTAGATGTAATTTGAATGTACTACTTGTTTAGGTGTTGCATGCAATTCAAGTTGCTGAGAATGCTGAGAAACCAGCTTTGAAAGAGATTTTCACAGATGTGTATGATATTCCGCCTACCAATCTACGTGATCAAGAGAAATCACTTAGAGAGACGATTAAACGACACCCGCAAGAATATCCTCCTGATTTTCCACTTTAGAGTTTAGATAGCTATTCAATTTGTCATCATTTACTGTACTTCAGGGAATAACTATGGCACATTTGCTGCATTTATTGATACACTAATTGACAGTTTACAGACAAAAATGTTTGATTCTTGTTCAGAATTCTCTAGCAGTTTATTTTTGTGAATTTACATCTATCAACATTTAATAGAAAAAAAGGAACTACACAAAATGGGTTTAATTAAGTGATTTTATATATCACAAATGATCACATCCGAAAACAGAGACATGTCAAACATTGTATAGAAACAGGGGAAACTATAAAAGCTTCAAACTACTATTTGGGCAGTACAAAGGGAAGGCATGCAGTGTATAATAAAAGGTCTTAAAAAGCACAAAACTTTATTTAAGCAGAAATTTATCAACTGAAAGTAAAAAAAAAAAAAAAAAGAAATCAAGCCAAAGAAGAAGCTTTCTCCTTAATGGACTGTTGAACAGCATTCAATAGAGCAGGCATCAATTTTTGATTTGTTACTATAATTCCAGTGTCCAAATCAAGATATCTTCCTTTTGAGAAGTCCAAAGGATTCCCACCTGCATCTCTAACAACACCTCCAGCTTCTGCAAAATATCGCCATGAAATTTCTCATAAAACCAGATTGGATTCGATTATTAACTATTTTTATTACTAATAGTAAGGTTGAGTATGAACGTCTTTTCACATACGAACAAACAATTCTGTTATCCACACATTTATATAGGGGTTAGATTTATTTACATCCTCTATATCAAAATGATATAAAAAATATCCTTTATGTAGCATGAAATATCAATTAAAACTTTCGAGTTTCGACTTCTTAGTTCTGTATAAAGTTAAAAAAGAATCACCATGATGACACTTTTACTAGTAACCAGTTACACTGCATAAAGCCACCATGTTGACTTCTTATTTGCTATTGAACATACTCTAGTTGAAAGCTCAAACTACTCTTATATGCAAATTATTTGGAACAATCATTTCGTTACTACAAACAAACAATATAGGCAATTTATACGACAATACTCCAAAGAGAGTAACTATTGAAATTTAAAAAAAAAAAAAAAAAAAAAGATTTAACAACCTGAAACAACCATGTATCCAGCTGCATGGTCCCATATCTTCTCTCGGTAACCTTTGTGAGGAAACCGCAGATATATTGCTCCATCTCCTCTAGACAAAGCACCATATTTCGCTTGGCTATCTATCCTTACAGGTGGTACTTTGACACCAAGTTTCTGTTGCGAAAAACAAGGTAAGGTGTCTGATTAAGGGCAATCTATATGCATATACGTGTATATATATATATATAGAGAGAGAGAGAGAGAGAGAGTCGTACGCTTGCTATCGAGCTAGATAAGTCATGTGAAGAATGTGCAGCTTCATAAGATTCAAAAACTGATGCTTCTTCAGGATTTTCAATAGCACTAACGTGTACCTGAAAGCCCATTGAAAAATTAGGTGTCATTACAAAGTATTTTCGTAAGCTGGATATTTTCGTCAATCAAATATTTGAATTAGGAGGTTTTGGCAATTAAGCTTAAAGTGAAAGGTTGTATAGGTAATAATCCCCTGTGTATTTTGTCAATAAAATATTTGACTATTTGGTCCTGGGTTAACCAGAGGCAAATTGGGGTTATTTGAATACTTTTTGTATCACATCAGCATTTCTCATCTGATTTTACTGACAGGGAGTTATGGTAATTTACCAAAAGTGGTGAGTTGGATAGGTTGGTAATTAAGCTTAAAGTGAGGGGGCTTGGTGTAATTATCCCTTAAAAAAATGCAGACCTTTGTTTGCAGAGAGCCATCTAGACTCTGCATATACGTTCCAGCACCAAGTTGTGCAAGAAAAAGACAACCAGCTTTATCTTCGGTAATGCTTTGTTTAGTGCTGGAAATAGATGCTAATGGAAGATTCGGACAGGCTAACACTCCCAGCACCACTTTCCCTTCATCCAACAATGCTAATGCGATAGCATATTGATCTCCTCTTACAAATCTGCATTTCCAAGCACAAGTAGTCAATGTTAACTATGGCTGGTGAGAATTCCAATATAAAATATAATGCCGTTTTGAGAATCCATAGAGTATGAAGCCAAAATTTTCCAAAATGCCTGTGTTATTACAATTACTGCTTCATCTACACATATATTTGTTCCATTTTCAGGACAGTTACACCAATTCAAAGAGGATGTCTCAACGGAACTCGAGCCTACTGAATGTCATTAGATTCATCATGCTATTGGGGATATAGCCCACTTACATACTTACCCTTTGGTGCCATCAATCGGATCCAAAACCCAATGTTGACCAAGAGGGCCCCCTTCAGATTTTCCCTTGTCGATAGCTGTAAGCACATCTTCCTCGGAAAGAGGTGATATATCAATCGATCCATCACTAGCAAGGGTCTCATTCACGAGTTGTGTTATTCGATGCAGCGTTTCTTTGGATTCTTCTTTTCGGAGGTCTTCGGAGTCCTAGCATACTTAAACATCTTATCAGCCACTCAAAAATACATCAATTAATAACGTTCACCTTTAATTGGTCAAAATACGTAGAAGAATTTAGAGAAAGCAAGAAAAAGCACTTTTACAGATCTATAGGACAAATCTACATTGTTCCGACCATAGGCAGAAACCAATGAGTTCTAAGAGTACCTCTTCAGCCACTAATGAGAATGACATCGATGGCAACTCTTTCTCCAAAACAAAGCTAACAACAGCTTGTGAACCTGAAGAATAAACAAAAGTACAAATTAAATTTGAAGATTGGACCAATTAATGTTGAAACTGCTTCTAATTTCAACTCTCATTCTCCTCCATACTGAAACTTAGCTAGTCCTTAGATGTGACGCAAAACAACTCCGCTTCAAATTTCTCCATATGATATTCATTTATCAAGTTAAGAACCCCAATGTATCAAACAGAGAGAGCTAGGAGGAGGAGAGAATCTAGATGGGTTCAAATGACAGAAGGAACTGGAAAGATCAACATATAGTAATATAGCTATATTAGTACCATCAAGAAACGACCTTGGAATCATTCACAGTTTAATTAAAAATTAGCACACATGAATCTGGAGTGAATGTAGCAACTAGCAATACATTGGATAATTTCATCATTCTTTTTTCTAACTAAACCTACCCAATTTTCAATCTACTTGAAAAAGGCCTAAAGGTGAGCTGAAGCTGCTATAACACAGAACTCATTCTTGTTAAAAGAGTATAAATCAACAATCACTAGATGAACTGATTTAAAGTGAAAACATAATACCGTAATCAGCTATAGTAACGGGACTTTTATCAGATTTTGATTGGACATCAGAGCACAATAAGGCCTTTTGCACCTTCTGTTGAGCGAAAAACAACATATAAATTAGCAAGACGTAGAATTCACATATAAATGCTGATTTATCCTCAATTAAAGTAATTGGGTCACCCTTGATTTTCATATAAATATAAAACCCAAAAGATATGGGGACAATGAGGGCGAAAGAGAAGGGTAAAAGTGAAAGACCTGACATAGACGAGCAGCAAGAGATGCAGCTTTATTGGCAGCAGCTAATTGTTTGTCGTAAGACATTGAAGCAGATATTCTTCTTCTTCTACCTAACAGGTGCTTTGGCGGCGATGTAGAGGCAGTAGTGAAGGGAAGAGGGAATTTCGATTTGGAAATTGTTGTCGGTATCGTTGCATTTATATGCACTGAGATTCGCGTCATTGAAGTATCTCGATATGTTTCACTGATCTTGGGACTTCATTGATTTTCTTGCTTTTGTTTGGGGCTATGATAATATTATTATTACACACTGTAATTTTTTGATTTTTTTTTTTGGTAATTCACAAACATCATAAGTAATTCTGAAAAACCACCATTTTCCCATCTTGCATCTTGATTGGAAGTGTTCTTTAATGGCTTCAATGATAGTGGCATTGGTGTCCCAAAACATCTACTATGTAATACTGGATAGTTCATCTCATTGAGACAGATAAGGCAGTTGATAAACGTTGAAGTAGATTAAAACATGCAACAGCCATTTTGAAAAACAAGTACCCATCTTGCTACATGGATAATATAAGAGTTTGTACATTGAGAAAATGCCAAGTGAGAATCCAGAATATCAGTCAAAAATATGGACTTCTGTATGTACATGAAGACAGAAGATAGAAAAGAAATATCATAACGATTAACAGAAATTCGCCTCTCGACCTGGCATGTAATTCACAAAGCGAGTTTCTCAAAAATCTGAGATATTAGCTGTAATATGCACTGTATTACAAACTCAGGCGACAAATTTCAAACAACGGGTATCGTTATGGATAGTTTGGCATTTAGTCGAACAGAATCTCATCCCGCACTTGACACATGTATAGTTTGACGAAAACCCACAAACAGTGCAGAAATGGCGACGGGCGGTGGAACTTGGAGGTCCCACAGCTGCTCTCAAGTAGGTGGGTATGTGAGAAGGCAATGATTCCAAGTTAGCCTATTTTCAAGAATCATTTAATCAGAAACCATTACAGGTAATATTTAACAGCAATTAGAATCAGAGTATGAACACGCTTACTTACCTCTTGCAAGAGCTCAAGGAATGATCTTGGAGCCTTCTTAGCATTTTCAAGCGCTTTAGCTTGACGAGTTTTGCGTTTTGTGCCTTTGCTTTGCTTCTTCTGATATGCTGCATAAGAAAACAAACTATTATACTGATTTAACTGAATAATGTGGGCATATAGAACCAATGTCATGGAAAAAGGACAAATCGACTAGTTAATCTTAAAACAGGATGTGGCGAACCATCTTAGGAATAGTAAAGAGAATTGAAGAAATGGAACTCAAGTAGTTAAGTGAGTATTTTTTCATTCAGAGTAATATAACTACACCATACTGGCATGCACAAAAGGTTCTCGAGAACGGCAGACAAACTTTTTCGAGCATGCGTACAAATTGCTCAAAAGGAACAGATTTGAGGCATAGAGATACTGTAAATAAGAAGGAACATATTTAACATCATTTTTTCAGGCAATGAACTAATTTCCTTAACAAGATGACGATGCATTCACATTACAGCCTCTAACAATTGGACCAACTTTATTTTGCACTTCTAGTAAAATGAAGTATTATAGAGGGAGCAAATCCAGATTTCAACTTTAATTTCATAATTCATTTTTAATCACAGAATAATAAATAACTATAAAGGGATTGACCTTGATCATCATCATCAAGGGAGGCTTCATCATCCTCATCACCTTGCACTGTCTCTAATCCAGCGTTATCATTTTCCAAAGCTTCAAGACGAGCAAGCATGGCCTAAAAAACAATTTTTTGACATGACTATGTTGAAATGAGGCCAAGCTGAAAAAAGCACAAACCAACAAAAAATCAACATAGAACCAAGAGAGACCTGAGTGCGATTATCACTGCTGGAAAGAGCTGCTGCCATTTTCGTAGCAACTTTACGAGTTCGCGTCGACATGCGTCGTAGCGAATTCGACATTTCTTCATCCATGGCTGCAGAGCTGATAAAAATATATCGATTTCCCTATGTAAACGAACGAAATTGAACTGTTACAGATGGTTATCACTTATCAGGATCATAAATACCCAAAAAACTCAATAACGCAATAAAATTCAGAATTTGTTTCTCAGTGACATTTGATCGAACACATTTTGTGCCAATCTCAAAAGCAAAAGTTCTTTTAAGACTTCTCAATTATCATTTTCGGAAAATAAATGAACTAATAAAAAGAGTAAACGGAACCGATTTGCATTGATAATCTACCTCGCGTCTGCTGAGAGTTAATTCCTTTTCACTTTGAGCTGAATCTCCATTGAAGCTATATATCGATGGTTAACCAGAAAGTTAGAGAAAGAAAAATATGATCCAGTTTGGGCCTAATTCAACCCAGTCTTAATATCGGGGGCCTTTGAGCAGGCTTAGCCCAGGTATACAAAAAATTATAATTTAAGGAAAAATTATTAGAAAACTTTTTAAACATAGTTAATATCCAAAAATTCACCAAAATTAATTATTGAGTATATATTATTCATTCCAGTATTTTTTTTGGTTCAAAGAGTCTCACGTTTAGAGTCACTATTTTCTGAATTAATCAATCATTGATTTCTTAAGAATTAATCATTTTTTGTATAAAAGTGTTTGGATAATTTTTTTAACAAGAGCTTATAAGACCAAAAAACTAAAATATTTGGGTCTTATAAGCAAATAAAAAATAAGTTAGTCAAACCCACCTTATTTCAAATATCTTAAATTTTGGATGTTGCTTATATTCGTAAAAGACACAAATAATTCTAGTTAATTTTTCTCCTTTCCAATAACACATTTCTCCAAAAAATGTTTATTTTGTTATTGCACAAATTCTCTCGTATAACATTTGAAAACATCTTATAAGTCCAAAATTTATTTTATCCAAACACTTAAGAGCTTATTTTTTAAATAAGACCAAACATCTTATAAGGTGTAAGAACTTATAAAATGTTTTAAATAAGTTTAGCCAAACACCCTAAGTGGAAGTTTGAAAGTTTGAAAGGTGTTTGTAAATTGAGTATTTCATTATAAATTAATAAAATATTAATTAATATATAAATTAATAATTATTAATTTATCGATTAATTAATAACTCTTTTAATTAATAAATTTTGATGGTCCCATGGGTATTAATTTATAGAGTTTATACTGTATAATAAGATTTTTAGTTTTTTCTATGCTATAGGTTTCATACTTTATATTTATTTTGAGTTAAACATATAGAAATCTTTAAAATATTTTTATTATTTTTAGAAGGTCCAAAATTTTAAAAAGAAAAAATTATAACTATTGCCAACTATCAATTTCTAAACTTTGAAACAATAAAATTGATATGCAAAAGAATACAATTGGTTAAATTTAATACCAAGTGTCAAAGGTAATTGAATTTATAATTTTTTATAATCCAAACTCTAGAATTATTTTTTAGTGAAAAGTTATTATGTAAATCATCTTTTCTTAACATATCTTGAACAATAAATAATTTGATTGCAACAAGTACAATAATCAAAATGAGTTTTACACAATTTGTACTCACAACACATCATATTTTTGCAGTATCATAATAATGTAGCCAAAGTAGCTAATGAATTACACTAATCCCATAAATTGTTTCTATTTTATTCATAAAAGGGTTTGCTCTTATAGGCACTTTTGAAGTAAATAACAATCAAGAATCATAATCAAACTTCAAATTGCTCAAGTTGAACATCCTTAGCTTTCAAAGGAACATACTCCCCAAGGTAACCCCCGAGATGATTCGCCAACGAGGATTTATCGATATTCTCATGATGATACGACTTGCAAACGAAGTACACAATCGTCTCTATAATAAGACCGAATAACATGTTAATCGACAACAAAACGAAGCAAATAATCCCAAATCCAATCCTACTCCCAATCCCAATCCCATCTCCAATCACCACTAATCCCTCAAACATCATTTGAACCCCAAAGAAGCATAACCCTAACACAAAGAAAACAGCACCTGAAATTCCCATTTTACCCTTGATCAAAGCATGGCTCTTGGACATTGCTTTTAGGCCATAACTTTCTTCCAGCACAGAAACCACAGTAGCCAAGTGCCAAACTATGGTGATGTAGAAAATACCAATCAAGTATGCAATAACAAATAAGACTATTAAAATCACACCCACAAATTTTACAAGCCCAAGTATAAACACCACAAATAACAACACAATTAGTGACACACAATTGTAGGCAAAAACAATCACAAAATTCCATATGAAAGTGACCATAAGCCTTTTCCAAACCTTTGGAACCACACTCATAACTTTCCTAAAGGTTATTTCTTTGGTACTGTAAATGCATGCTACTGTATAAACAACTGCAGAAGTGGAAAGAAGGGCTAGGATTATGAAGAAGATAAAGTAGCCAATCTTGAAGAGTAAAAATTTGGCCCATTCGGAGGATAAAACGCGGGATAATTTGTCGTTTGATCGAATACTCTCTGGGGTTTCATTGAGAACGAACTCATCGTGCATGATATTTGCAAATAAGAAATCTGAGATTTGGATGTGAGCTAAGTAGATGAAGGAAAGAGGGATGATTAAAGATAGTGTGATTTGTGTGAAGATTTTTTTCCATGATGAGATTATGTTATAGGACTCTTTTAGTATGCCAAAGAAGCCTAGAAATTGGATTTCTTCTTGCTCTCTATCCATGGCTATTTTTTTTTTTTTTTTTTTTTGCTCTTGTTGATCTAAAATGTTTGGAGATATTTAATGGATTATGTGATGGAGGTTGAAGTGGGATTGTTAGAAAGAAAATAAAGATTGAAAATTTTGTAATAATGGGATGGTGGGGTATTTGATAAGTTGGATTATTTCCAAGTTTTGGTCTTGTGGGTCAACTTAGGAAACCTCCTAATTATTGCCCATATCTTGTTTTCTTACATTATACAGAAATCCAAAAACTACAAACAATTACGTGGTAGGTGTGATTAATAAACACTTGTATATATATAATCCTGCAGAAGAGGTTAATTTTTATTTATTTTATTTGTCCATGCATGGATATACATATACATATAGTACATATATAACACCTAAAACACAGACCCCGATCCTCCAGGGATATTTTCACAATATTGAGACGAAATTCGACATAAGCTTGGCAAACTTTTTGCAGTTTGCAGCATTTCTCTCATCTCTCTCTCTTGCAGCCTTTCTCCTTGTCTTTGTCCCTGTATCACCTGCTTTATAGCTTCGCATATACACTCCTTGTTAATCTGTTCTAACTCATCACAGCACTTGGGAAATTCTTCTCTCCAGGCCCCATCATTTTCCGGCATAATCGACTCGAATTTACTGCTGGATCTAAGGTATCGCTGGCAGGATCTCAGCCGTTGGATCCCAATCTGCGGGCTGCACCTCTCTGATTCGCCTGGATTGGTTATCTCGACGGTGGTGGTGGTGGTGGCGCGGTAGGCGGAGGTGGCGGTGGCGCGGTAGGCGGAGGTGGCGGTGGCGGCGGCGGCTGATAGAACGATTAAAGTGAGTATGAAGACGGTGAAACTAGCCATTTCTAGTTAGTGAGATGAAGTGGAAATGGAGGGTATATATTGGGATTTACAGAGGCTTGCATGTTTAGTACGTGGTGAATATGAGAGTATAAATGGCGATGGTTTAATTTGGAAGCTTGGCAGGTGGATGATGAGAGGTTTGCATGGCGGTGTAGGCCCCACTAGTGCTTCCACGTATATAATTATATAATATGAAAATGTGAGAACTTAGAGATTGTGAAGATATATAACTAAATATTTTTTTGAAATTCTATTTTACTATGGTACATTAATACATTTGGTGCCCATCTTTTTTAAATACTAAATTTTATTGTGTTTCGAATCTAACATATTGTGTGAAAATTTATAGATATACACGTACATATTTACACACTTCTAAATGTACCATAAAAGTTTTTGTAATTGGATTAATGTGGTAATTACATTTTAAAGAACACAAAAGTAATGGCTATTATGTTACAACAGAAGCTTAATGTTAATAGATTGTAAGGGCCCTACTGGTTTGCTTCTTATTTTGTCATCAATTTATCCACAATTAATTCAGTTTTACTATTTTCAGTAACCAACAAAATATGTTACGGTGTAATTCTCAGTTATTACATGCACCATTTCAAATTTCGAGACAAGCTATAACAATATTTGGCCACATATATCACGATAATCACTTCATTTATAGGTTGAAATTGTTTAAGAAAATTTAATTTTATATTTTAATATCTATATTACGTTTTTTCCGCGTCAGTGCAACCAAATCCAACATATGAAGTATTATTGAAAAAAAAATTTAAATTTTTTCTTTTTTTTTTTTTTGGTTACAAAAAAAATTTAAATTTTTTCAGAAAATTAATTGTTATAATAGGTGAAAAGGAACCAATAATTATCGAATAAATTTATTGATCTTAAAATCTCTCGCAATTAATAGTGTTATAATAGGTTAAAAGTGCCAATTTGATGGATTACAAGTTGATAACTTTCCCTAATGTACTAATTAAGTACCAAATACATATCCCTAATATTTGATACAACAAAAAATATCTTAAACATCGAGATTAAGCTTTGGGAAAAGGTTTTACACGTGCAAATTAAGATCGGTGATTTCTTTCAAATATTCTAAACTTTACTAACAATTAATAGTGCCAGCAAATTTCTCTCGTCATATAAAAATAATAACAATTATGTTAGATAAAAGAACGGAAATAACATCTATATTTAAGTCTGAGTTTTCGCTTAATTTAAAACAAACAAATATTGTAATTGAGCAATTGAGATATACATAGTTTAATTAATCCCAAATCATAGCAAATTATTTTTTCAATCATAGTATAAGTCACCCCTAACAAACTAAAAGTACCAAATTCCATACCCATAAGCTAAGATTGAGTTCCTTCTCCCTAACAAAAGTCTCCCTTATTTGTGTGCTTTTGAAATAGTAAAATGTGACAACTTGATTAAACTATCCTCTCTCACACTACAAGATGGATATTGTGTACATGAAAAAATGGACATATTCTTCATTAATCCAAACCCTTGATCCCCCTTATGATCACCAATCATAGCCTTACCTTTTTTGGAGCTTGTGACCTCTTTATAGGCTATGAGAAAAGGGTCATTTATCTTCTTCTTTAGACCCCTTCTCGAGGCGCTTCTTAAAGGTGGCGGCTGATTAAAAATGCACGGAGGAAGAGGGATTTGTATATCGTGAAACGAAGGCCTAGCCGACTCTTGTGGACATGGCGGAAGGGGCAATTTTGATTGGTCGAAATCTTTTCGAGTCGACTTGATTAGCTCGGGTTTATTCTCACAAGAAAAGGGTATTTTTCCTTGTGAATGAACCTTGTTGCTCATATTGGATAAAGGAAATAAATAGGGTTTTAGAGGGGTGGGGATACAATTATATATATAGGGAGGTTGTTTCTTGTATTTTCTCAAGCAACTAAAACGTGAATTATATATAAATAGTAGCACAAGAAATGTACAAAGATGATGAAGAATGGGAAATAATAAATAACTTCAATAAAAAGAATATATTTTTTTAGGTCTACGTCATGCGAATTGGAAAAAGTAGATAATTGTGGAAAGAAGTTAGGACAAGTTAACAAACATATAATGGCTGACTGAATTGATGCCCCTAGACAGGTACACGATGCTATATCACCAATTGATTTTAAACTTTTAATTACATTTATTTTCACTTTTAATAGTTTGATGTAAAATGCTATATAAGAAAATAATATATTTCCACCTGATTGAATTTTATGGAAAATTTATCACAAATCGCATTTGTTGAGGTAAATACAATGGACGGACTCTAACTATTTAATTCGACGCATTTAATGCTTATAATACAATGAATAAGCGTGAAAACTTATTTGATGAAATATATTATTAATTAATCAAATTATTTAATTATGTAATTTGCAAGATTAATTAATTAATTCGGTCGCCATGTTTTTGTTTGATTTGTCTGCATGGGTCATTGGCCTGCCGATTCTCATTCCATGATGATGCACATATTTAGAACCAAAAAAGGAGTAATCCAATGATAATAGAATTTAATATGTAAAGAAAAAATAAATTCCAAGTTTCAACAGTATGTTGATTTAGCCATCTTGTTTTTCTTGATGATTTTTCAAGCAAGTACAACTTTCAACTAATTAAATACACATACATACAAGAAAACACGTATTGGCTATCTACAATTGGTAATTAAATAATGTGTATCTTAATTAAGAGCTGTAAATTTGGGATTTTAAACATTTCTTTTTATAATTTGGAATTTTGGACTTATATATCAGATAATACCTTACCTAAGAACTTATCAAGGTTTTTAACCCCACAAAAATATAAATTATCTATGGCTATCTGTTTTTTAGGGTCATTATTTATACTTATTATTTGAGTGGAAGAAAAATAGTGCAGATAAGTATTAAAACGTGTTAAATAGTATAAATAGAATTGAAGAAATTGGAAACAACTATAGATAGCCACATACAAATATCAAATCATATATATTAATTGCAAATGTTTATTTGGAAGGTCAACCCATATAGAAATATATTCTCAATTACGTGTACCTTTTGTTTCTGAATTGATTCAAGCAAGATAAGTCTGTTTCTTTAATTTTATACTCAACCTAGACATATAAAAGATTTGGTCTTGCTAATCGAATTAATTAATAGTGTTAAGAAATCCGTATTGCTAAAATCCATGCATGTTATAAAGGAAACTTAGAAGACAGCTATCCATTGTATTGTATCTTTGTGGAATCAACTCCCTAAGAAATCAAAAAATTACTGCATAAATATGGTAATACAAATCTACACCATATATATATATCTATTAAACCTATAATATACCCACATATATATATAAACCAATTAAAATAACCCCATGCACGTTAAATTAGTTGTCTTGATTTTCTTTGTATACCTATCATGGCTTGTGATTATGGCAAAACAGCCTCCATTCTTCTTCTTATCATCTTCATTTTACAAATATCCATCTCCTGTAATTCTTTGGGTTACGGTTTTCCACCACCACCACCACCACCCAAAATTCTAGCACCCCCACCGTCCACGTATTGCCCGCCGCCGCCACCACCACTAACATTGCCGCCGTCGCCGCCGTCGCCGCCACCTTCCACGTATTACCCGCCACCGCCACCAACACTGCTGCCACCTCCGGCCGCCGGATGTTCACCATGTTCTCGGGCGCCACCAGCCTATATAGCACCGCCATCCACCTTTCAAGGCTATGGAAACCCGCCGCCACCGCCGCCTAACCCTATATTACCTTATTATCCATGGTACTACGTTGTCTCAAAGGCATCAACTCTAAAAGAATCAACAATGTGGATTTCAAGAGTTATCGTACTGCCTGTTCTTGTCTTGCAAATTTATCGCTGAATGGGAGAAGGGTTTTTCAATATTTATGCTTAATTATATGCATTTAAAGTTTTATGCTAGATTGGATATTGAGTTTATGTTGGATTTTTTTTGGACTTTACTGTGCACTTGACGGTTACTGTTCATTTGACGGTTCGGCACTGTTCATATGACGGTTTGGCACTGTGCATATGACGGTTTGGCACTATTCATTTGACGGTTTTTCATTCTCTATAAATAGAGGTATTTCATTTGTGAAATGTATTCCGAAAAACAAAGCTTTCTAGTTTTCTCTCTAATTCTTCAATCATATTCTTATAGTGAGTTGAGGTGTTAAGTTAGAGAGTGTTGCTAGTGGGAAGCTTGTTCGGGGTCGGTTTGGGGTGAGAAGAAGAATTGTGTAGTTGTAATAATTTTCTACATAGTGTATTTTCTTGTCTGGTCCCCCGTGGTTTTTCTCCGGATTTTGGAGTTTCCACGTTAAATCCTTGTGTCATTATTATTTCTCGTATTTGCTTTCTGTTTCCACAAAGAGTAGATTCTGGGGGAGCGTATTTGCAAGGCCAAATACCCAACAAGTGGTATCAGAGCCCGGGTCCTACTGAGGTGGAGCGCGTTTTTGCTGGGTGGAGCTCTGGTGTGGTAGTAGTGGGAATACGTACGGTCTAAGGCGGTTCTGTCAAAGGAGACTGGTTCTTAAGTGGGACCTTTTGTGACCCCACCAGTCTGTCCTGGGAACCTTGAAGCTCCGTCCGGGGAAGATTGAATTTCTCTCTTTCCGGGGGCTTACTTAGTGGGTACTATTCAAGTCTGCGGTAAACACGCCGAAGTTCTGACGGAGCAATGTCAGGAAGCAGGGTCACGAATATGGTTCGATATGATGTGGAGAAATTTGACGGTAAAATCAACTTTGGCTTGTGGCAAGTTCAAGTCAAGGATTTGTTGATTCAGTCTGGTTTACACAAGGCTTTGAAGGGAAGATTCATCCCTGTCCCTGAAAAGGACGGCGAGACTAGCACGGCCAGTAGCGGGGCTAGTGTGACAGGCAAAGCTATGAGCGATGATGATTGGGAGGATCTGGATTTGAGAGCAGCAAGTGCAATCCGTTTGAACCTAGCAAACAATGTTCTTGCAAACGTGCATGGACTAACTACGGCGAAGGAGCTATGGGAAAAACTGGAGGAGTTGTACAAAGCAAAGGGTGCCTCAAATCGGGTGTACCTGAAAGAGCGGTTTCACACGCTGAAAATGGAGGAAGGTACAAGTGTTTCAGATCATTTAGGTACTCTCAATGGTATTGTTGCTGAGCTGGAGTCCATTGGAACAAAAATTGATGAGGAGGATCAAGCCTTGAGACTCATCTGGTCTCTTCCGCGATCGTTTGAGCACATGAAGCCGATATTGATTCACGAGAAGGATAAAATTATTTTATCTGATGTTACTGGCAAGCTTATCTCTGAAGAGAAAAGGCTTTCTGGAAGTAACGTTATAAATGTCAACGGTGATTCAAGCTTGAATGTGGTAGCTCGTCGAGGGAAGAAGAGTTCTGGGAAAATTGTCTGTTGGAAGTGTGGAGAAGAAGGCCACACGAAAAGAAATTGTCCAAAAGGTGGAGCCGGTTCGGCAAAAGGTTCCAGGTCAGTAAGAGGAGATACTGACGATGAAGCTAACACTTTCTCCTATCTCGATGTCGCTTGAGAGCGGCATGTACATCCTTTTGGCAGTTTGTTACTCGCGGTTGCCATGATAGAGGATGTGTGATGTTAGCGGGTCCACAATTGCACACGGGCATTGGTTGGCATTGATGCAAGGTGTGTGGTGGAAAATCATGTCGATGGGCTGAGAACTCCCTGGAAAGCCAACTTTGGGAGTTGCACCATAATCTTCAGCAAGGTATTTTTCGACATGGGCCGAAACTGAAATTCTTGGGATTGCTGTATTCCAAGTGGTTATGCTTTTATGGTGGAGCATGATAGTTCTCTACGGTGAGAATGATGACTGCAGTAGCTGAAGCTACGGGTGTCTTCATCGAAGTGTTACGGAATAGCCAAAAGTCCAAGGTGGAGATTGTTGGATTTTTTTTGGACTTTACTGTGCACTTGACGGTTACTGTTCATTTGACGGTTCGGCACTGTTCATATGACGGTTTGGCACTGTGCATATGACGGTTTGGCACTATTCATTTGACGGTTTTTCATTCTCTATAAATAGAGGTCATTTCATTTGTGAAATGTATTCCGAAAAACAAAGCTTTCTAGTTTTCTCTCTAATTCTTCAATCATATTCTTATAGTGAGTTGAGGTGTTAAGTTAGAGAGTGTTGCTAGTGGGAAGCTTGTTCGGGGTCGGTTTGGGGTGAGAAGAAGAATTGTGTAGTTGTAATAATTTTCTACATAGTGTATTTTCTTGTCTGGTCCCCCGTGGTTTTTCTCCGGATTTTGGAGTTTCCACGTTAAATCCTTGTGTCATTATTATTTCTCGTATTTGCTTTCTGTTTCCACAAAGAGTAGATTCTGGGGGAGCGTATTTGCAAGGCCAAATACCCAACAGTTTAGAAGTGAAGTTTTATGTTTTGATGTCGATTTTTGAGGTATAGACATGTTTGATTTGATTTAATTTTGTAATTTTTTTAATCATAATAAATGCTTTTTTTGCCAATGTCAATTTTCTCATTCAATATTTATGTTAACTTCTTTCATTTTTTTCCTCAAGTTTATCAAAGTGTTATGTGCCTTTATTTCAATATAGTTTTGTTTAGTTGTATTCCAATATTGTATAATAATTATTTTTATTCTTAGTATACTTTATGCAATAACTCTTAATAAATATCATTTAGTAGATATATCATAATTTTTAATGAGTCATTATTGGATCTGATTATAATGCATATATTTTGACATTTGACCCAATTCGACTTAACCCAACCCAATTGAACTCGATCCAAACTTGACTCATTTAATCCAATTGTCAGTCCTAAACATAACTATAATAATACGACTTAGTTTGAAATTATGGGCCCAATTTAATTTGAACCCCATCCCAAAATTTCATAAATCTTAAACTAAAGGCCCAACTCTGCTAAAATTAGTTCCCCCATTTATAGATAAACTTATGTTTCCAATTCAAATTTAAATAAATTGGCCCAGCTAAGAAGCTTAAATAATTTATTTATTTTTGTTTGAATCGAAGGAAGGGATTAGCCTTACACTCTAGTTCAACAACTCCGAATTAATAACAGTTATAATTAATAAGATAAAATAACTCATTTTGATTGTGTACAAATATTTTTGGAATTTATTGTTTGCATTATTCTCATATATTAATAATCTATACAAGTTAAAAAGTGAGCATTTTTAGTAATTTATTTATGGCTACTTTTCATTTTCCCTCATCATATAATTTACATGTTTAAATTACATATTCATAATCATTCATAAAATATTATGTATTGGGTAATTATCAAAAAATATATATATATAGGTGCAATTTATTTAATTTTAATAAAGCTAAAAAGTAGAGCACTTTCCTAACACAAATTGACTCATTCTCCCTCTCTCTCTTTTGGCGTTAAAAAATTTCCCCCCAAATTTCTTAATAACATAAAAACCCTAACTTTTGTTCTTCTACCACAACCTTCTATTCCCCCCATTTTCATTTTTTCGTGAATTCTCTTCGACAATCGGGCATTAGAGACCATGGAGGAGGACGCGGAGAATAATAAGCTATTTGTTGGGGGTATTTCGTGGGAAACTACGGATGATGTTCTGAGAGACCATTTTCAGAAATACGGCACCGTTTTGGGCTCCGTGGTTGCAAAGGACCGGGAAACGGGCAAGTCTAGGGGTTTCGCTTTTGTTACCTTCTCTGATTCTTCTGTCGTTGATCGCGCTCTTCAAGACTCCCATCAAATTCTTAACAGAATGGTGTGTGTTCTTAACTAATTTCTTAATTTGGGTTTTCGTGTGTGTAAGAAATTTTCTTAGGGTGCTTGTTTGAGGTTCAAGTCTGAATTTTTATTCTTATTTTTATGTATTCTTGGCCTTCTTGTATGGTTTTATATATGGTTTTCCTTTTTTTCGTCACTCTTTTTCTATCTCTTAGATTCGCAGATTTTAGCTTTTGTTTTTTTTTTCGTATGTTCTCTTTATTATTTGGTGAAAATATTGAAGTTTTATTTTACATTCTTTTCCTTCATGTCCTTATTTTTAACTTCATTTACTCTAGGTTAGTGTGATTATTTCTTATTATTTGTTGCCCTTTTTCATGCTTCTTCGTGTGAAAGTTGTTCTTTTTCGTAATAATTTTGTTAATAAACTATATAACCAGAAGCTAGATTTTACCCCCAAATGTTATTACCTCACTATCCTGTTGCTTAGTATTTTTACTATTCTCTATAGTTGTCAAAAAATATCTAATTCTTTCACTATTTTTGCTGACGGGAGTAATTTGATTTTATGGAAATTCTGTCTGTCTTGCCTTTCTATAGGTCGAAGTGAAAAGAGCTATTCCCAGGAGTCAACAGCAAAGTCAACAACAGCATTTTAGGGAATCAATTAAGAACGACACTAGGGAGAGTGGTAGGAGTAACGATCAGATTAGGACAAAAAAGATTTTTGTAGGGGGGTTGTCAGCTAACTTAACTGAGGAAGATTTCAGAAGTTACTTTGAAACATTTGGTCGGATTAGTGATGTAGTTGTGATGCATGATAATGTGACCAATAGGCCGAGGGGTTTTGGTTTTATTACTTTTGATTCAGAGGATTCTGTTGAGGAGGTTATGCAGAAGAACTTTCATGAATTGACTGGAAAGCTTGTGGAGGTCAAAAGGGCTGTTCCTAAAGATGGAAATAGAAGTAGTAGCAATAGTAATAACGGCAAAAGTCCTAATTTTAACTCTTTTGAGCAAGGGAATAATGTGCCTTACGATGCAAGGTTCGGCTATCTCCCCACTGGATATGGCAATATTTCCCCTTACCCATATGGGCCTGGGTTTCTTGGTAGTGTTTATCCTTCTGGGGGGTATGGTGGAATTGGTTATGGGCTAACTCCAATTGCCCCGAGGAGCCCGTGGGGTCCACCTATGGTTGGGGTTAGGGGAAGTTTCTTGCCTTATGGAAGTGCTCCTATGCTCTATCCGACCTATGTAAATGGGGGTCCAGGTGTAATGAGTTTGGCCGTGAATGGATATGGTGGTGATGCTCAAACTGCAGCTGGTTCAATGTTCGCTCACACTGATAAAAATAACTTAGATGCCAATTCTAGTAGACAGTCGAAAAGGTAATGATAAGGCTTACTCAGCTACTACTAATTCTAGTTGACTACTTGGCGTGCTGACTGTGGATACAGTAACTTATCGCACTGACGGGGTCGTGTACCATTATCTAATGTTCTTGTGTTATATGTTTTTTTTTCTGATTCTTATGATGATTTGAACCTGTTTGTTATTTTAGTGTCAATATTTGTGGATTCGGGATTTCAGAGTATTGTGATATAATTCTTTTCTGCAAGTATCCTATTTAGGTTTTAATTCACTGACAAAAATGTTGGCGGTCATGCTTTGCAAATCAAGGTTTTTGGCATGTACAAAGCTTGTTTGCAAAACTTGTGCTTTTAAAGAATCACGTAACTTCAAATATTGCAAACAACTCAAGTTCAATGAAAGTTCAAAAGAACTTTTTACATTTTTAGCAAACAGGGGCGTAGTCTAGTTTCGTTTTGTGAAGAAAATGTCAGTTTAGGTTGTTGCTTGGAGACTCTTTTTAGGTTGATGCCTGTGTGTGTGGCTATTCCATTTGGTCTTGTAAATCCTGGTTTATTGGTTTGGTTTCTTTAGCAACCATAAGTGAACTTTATCCTCTGTTATAAGTCATCTTATGACTATTTGATATATATAAATGTCAAATATTATATGGCAAATAACTTATTTTACTGTTATTTCCCAGAATCTTGAAAGTTTCATCTTTTCCTTTTTTTTGTGCATCTGATTTTTTGATTCCAACCTTTGTTTACTTTGTGACTGCATGATTTTTACCCTCAACCTCAACCGGTGATATTTTCTATTCCAGTTTAATACAAAATTTGATAATTCAGACATGTTTTATGTTTGCTTTTCAAATTTAACTCTCAAGCCTCAGATAATTTCAAGATTCTTCCCCTGTTATTTGAAAGCTTTAACTATGTTAACATTCGTTTTGATTTGCATAATACTCATGGTGTTCCTGGTTTGGTTCCAAAATTGCCGATATTATGCAAAATATAAATGCAAGGCCCATTTCAAGCTCCAATTTTGGGATGTCAATTCTATCCCAAATTGTCACTACAGTGGAAGTTCGGATTCTCTATCACAACGTAAACATTTTATTTTATATTTTACATTATTCAAGTTGAATATACAAAATATTTATTCAAATTTACAAGTAGGGAATGTATTAAGTAAAATATAATATGATATATATGATTGGCTAATTTAGGTCGAATTCTTACAGTCGAGACAAATTAAGACGAGAAACTCTGATGTGAGCCTTGCGGGGTTAGTAGCCTTTTGCAAATATATTTTCAACAAGACTTCTATCCAATATTATGAAATTAGGATTTGAAAAACGCTTAATCTTCAAGGTTAGGAGCTAAAGCTTTTGCTCCCCATGATCACCATCATGGTGCCTTCTTGATTAGCTTACTTTTGATCCCACTTAGCTCGATTATCCTAGGGTTTGAAGCATTAAATCGAATTTGCGGGTTTACTGTAGCACCGAGCTGTTCTTGCTTTTTGATCCGATTTCAGCCCTTTTCTTTGCAAATTAGCACTTGATTCTTGTAGGCAACTTCCCAAGGATCATTTTGGTACCTTTTTCAGCCTCTAACTCCAAGTTTCAGGCCGGAATTTGGGTTTAAAGAAGGTAAATTCGCGCAGCCGACGGGTTTACTGTAGCACGAACACGTTTTGATTTTTCTGCTCCATTTCAGCTCCGATTTCGTTTGTTTTTCAAAGGGGTTTTGTAGCTGACATTATTAGGAGCATTTTGGTACCAAATTCACTCAATTCCATCAAGTATACAAGAAGTTATGGCTCTTTGAATTTTGCATTTTACTGTTCACATCGGGAAAAAGCAGCTTCTTTGTGCAATTTTCGTTTTCTTGTATATCTTGTTTTGGCTTGTATTTGGTTGTTGCTACAATGGGTAAGAGGAAAAAAAAGGCCTCTTTCAAACCTCTCAATGGTGTTTTGGGCTCTCCCCTTCTTCCAAGCAACAATGCCATTAAATCAAAGAATGTTGCACAAGAGGTGCTTGTTGATTTGCCCAAACCAAAGTCCAAAGTCTCTATGGGCAATGTGAACAAAGGTAAAGCAAAGCTTGCTCTCCTTAATGAAGCTCTCGAAGACATGAGAGAAGATGAAATTTGCGATGATGAGTCTTTAGAGGGGCATGAGCTTTATGCTACTACCTCAAACACCAAAGCAATTGATGACCTTGAGCAACATGCAACTTCCGCTCAAAATGCTATCATCAAGGTTAGCGAAAACGTCACACAAGGTATCATGGCTACACCCTCATCACCCCTCCCCTCGTGTGGCCCCCTAAATGATATTGTTGTTGTAAATGTTGTTGATGATGTTGAAAATGTTATTGATGTAGTTGTGGGGGTAAAGGTTGGAGATGAGCGCTCTCCAAGTGTATCTCGAACACTTGGAGAGGTGGACTCTTTTGATACCGAGTCCGTCATCGGCAATTTGCCACAAAATACCAAAAATGCTAAGCCGAATCCTTCCGCTAAAACTAATGAGAAAAAGCAATCGAATAATCCTCCTAAGAAAATGTTCAAAAGCCTATTCCCCGAAAATAGGAAACATAGTGAGGGTTTGAAATTAACTGACAAAAGCTCCGATGAGGACATTGTCAAGTTAACTTTAGATGATAGAGCCGAACTTGAAAAGGATTGGGGTTTTGCTCTTGTTGGGTACTTCGCTCCGAAGCATCCTGGGACAAAAGCGCTAATGGAAAAGATTTGCAAATCTTGGAAAGTTCCATTTGACTACTTCCCCAATGTCCATGGGTGGATGGCCTTCCGTTTCAACTCCGAGGCGGACCGATACAAAGTCCTTAGCGAAGGGCCATACACCGCATTCGGAAACTCCTTGCTTCTAAAAATCATGCCAAAAGGATTTCGTTTTGGTAAAGATGATGCAACTAAAGCCCCTGTTTGGGCAACTCTTCCGGGCCTCCCTCTTGAATGGTGGACGGAATCCGCCCTTAGTAAAATCGGCTCAAAGGTTGGGTCTCCAATTGCAACGGACTCCCTCACTAAGAGTAGGAAAAGGATTTCCTATGCTAGGATCCTTGTTGAAGTAGACCTTTCAAAGCCACCCGTTAGGGTCGTAAAATTGTGCAACCCTGAGGGTGAAATTTTCGAACAAAGAGTCTTCTTTGAGGCGGTCCCCCGCTTTTGCCCAAATTGTAGAATCATTGGGCACACTCTTCCAAATTGTCCAAAGCACAAAGTTGAAAACATTCCAACTCCCGTCAAGGAAAAAGACACTTTGTCGAACGTTGTGAAAACAACAAATATTTTCGATGAACCATCGGTGAATGTCGATATGACTATCGCGGATGGAACATCAAAGAAAAACACCCTTGACAAGGAATTGGAAAGCGAAACACGTGAGGCCAAAAAGAAAAATAAACAAGAAAACGTTGTGGAAAAAACCCAACTCAACCCACAATCCATTTGTGAACCAAATGATGAGGGCTCGAGCGCACCATTCGATCATGAGTTAAACTTGCGCCCCTCTTACTTGGATTCGCCCGTGCGCACCGATGAGACGGTGTACGTTGATCCCAACCAAGTTGAAGTCCCCTTCACAATGGTTGGGAAACGAATCAACAAGAAAGAATCGACATCAAAACCACTCGGCATTGCTATTGGCGGAGCGGGGAAGGTTTTGATGAAAGCGGGAACAATGAGGCCCCCCCCTAAGAAGAAGGGGGCGGGTCCACCTCCCTCTTTATGATTATAGGAGCATGGAACGTGAGGGGGTTTAATTCTCCCCTCAGACAGGACGAGGTAGCTCGCCTCATCCGTGATCAAAATCTGAGCGTCGTAGGAATTTTAGAAACAAAATCTTCCTCATCTACTTTTAAAAATTTTTCTACTAGAAAACTTAGAGGTTGGAACTTCTTCCATAACCTCGAAACAAGTGATCGAGGTAGGATTGTAGTCTTTTGGAACCCTTGCCTTGTCAAGGTCCAAGTCTTTGAAACGCATGAACAAGCTATTCACACCATCATTACATGTTCCGTCACGGGTCGGTCATGTTTTGCTAGCTTCATCTATGGTCTGAATAGTCCTGCCACGCGTCGTTCATTGTGGGCTAATCTTATTTCCGTTAAAGATAAGTCCACTCTCCCTTGGATTCTTTTGGGTGATTTTAACTCAGTCTTAAAGTCCAACGAGCGTAGACTAGGTGCGCCTGTCTCGCCTTATGATGTTCGGGACTTTGAGAACTGTTGTCATGAGATTGGCATATCCGACCTTCCATTCTCGGGGTGTTTCTACACTTGGAACAACTTGAGGACTTGGTCTAAGATTGATCGTGCCATGGTCGATCATAACTGGATGCTTTCCGACTTCCACGCCCGGGTTTCCTTCCTTCCCCCGGGGTCGTCCGACCACTCCCCTTGTATTGTGTCGCTACTCGACGCTCAAATTTCGGGGAAATTTGTTTGGAGGTTCGGGAACATGCTCACAACCCACCCGGACTTCCTCGATTTGGTCGATGAGAATTGGAATGGTCACTTTTGGGGCACAAAGCAATTTGTGCTATGCAAAAAACTCAAAGGGTTGAAGCCGGCGCTTAAAACCCTTAATGAGCTTCATTTCTCACATATCTCATCGCGTGCAAAAAATGCCGAATCCTTGCTTAAAGAGAAGCAACAATCATTCCATGATAATCCAAATGACTTGGAGCTCCAACGCTCCTTGCCCGACCTTCGCAAAAAATCCCTTTTTTTAGCTAAGGCCGAGAAGCTTTTTTTCCGTCAAAAGTCCAAATGCAAATTCCTCATCGAAAGCGACAAGTGCACAAAATTTTTCCATGCTATTGTCAAGAGGAATGCTAAGCGTAACTCCATCACATCAATTGTCCATAGTGATGGATCCCGTACCACCTCCTTGGAGGAAGTCGCGAGCAACTTCGTAGGATTCTTTAAATCTCTACTTGGTAGCCCAATTCAAGTCTCTCCCATCGATCCATCAATTCTTAGCTCGGGGCCTATTCTTGATAATGTCCATTGGCCGGATCTTTCCAAAGAAGTCACGAATGTTGACATCTTGGAGGCGCTTAATGACATTGGAAATGAAAAATCCCCGGGCTCCGACGGTCTGTCATCAAAATTTTTTAAGACTTCTTGGGACATTGTTGGGGAAGATGTTTGTGATGCCGTGAAGGAGTTTTTCGTCTCGGGATCCCTTCTTAAGCAACTCAATCATACCATTATCGCCCTTATCCCAAAATCTGACCATGCCGATTCCGTGAGAGATTTTAGACCAATTTCTTGTTTGAAAGTGGTCTATAAAATCATCTCTAAGATTCTAGCTAAGAGAATCATGCCCCTCTTGGACACCCTCATAGATAAAGCACAAGCGGCATTTGTGAAGGGTCGTAATATGGTGGAAAATATCAATTTGATGCAAGAATTGCTACGTGGATACAATCGCGCGAGGATTTCTCCTCGATGCATCATACAAGTTGATATCACCAAGGCATTTGATTCGGTCTCTTGGGATTTCCTCCGAGAAGTGCTACTTGGCCTTAACTTTCCTCCGCCCTTTGTAGGATGGATTATGGAATGCGTCTCTACGCCTTCGTACTCCATCTCCATCAATGGACGATCTCATGGTCTATTCAAAGGAAAGCGTGGGCTTAGGCAAGGCGATCCTTTATCCCCCTACTTGTTTGTCATTTGCATTGAGTATCTCTCTCGCATGATAAACCAAGCTACTCGCGTCGGCTCGAACTTTAATTTCCATCCTAAGTGTGCACCACTCCAAATCACACACTTATGCTTTGCCGATGATTTGATGTTTATGTCCCGAGGAGATGAAATGTCTATCGACATTCTTATGTCTTGCCTTCGGACTTTCGGTAATACCTCGGGACTCGAAATGAATGTTTCAAAATCCAACATCTTCATCGCGGGGTGTGATGATCGAGAGGCTTCCTCCTTGATTGATATCTCGGGCCTCTCGAGAGGATCTATGCCCTTCCGCTACCTAGGCATTCCCCTTGCGGCGGAAAAGCTCAAAACAATCTATTACGAACCTTTACTTCAAAAGATTCGTAGTTATATTGGTGTTTGGAGTGAAAACACACTTTCTTATGCGGGTCGGGTACAACTTGTAACTTCGGTTGTGCAAGGTGTCGAATGTTTTTGGATATCGATAATGCCCCTTCCCGAACAAGTTCGTTGCAAAGTAATCCAACTTTGCCGGAATTTTATTTGGGGGGGTGTTGGCAAAGCAAAAGTTAGTTGGGATAAGGTGTGCTTACCCAAATCCGAAGGTGGGCTTGGCCTTCGTCATATTAGGATATGGAATGATGCCTTACTTGCAAAGAACTTTTGGAACATTCATGCCAAAAAAGATACTCTTTGGTATCGTTGGATCCACCACTTCTATCTTCGTAACCAATCCTGTTGGGAATGGGTTGCAAAGCCTAGGGACTCCCCACTCGTGAAAAACATTTTACGAGTTAGGGATAATTTTGCTCATAAGTGTGGTGGGAAAAATGAAGCAGAAGTTTGTTTGGCATCTTGGAGCAACAAGCCGCCTTCCCATCGTTCGCGCTTGTTCTACAATTTTTTCAGAGTCTCGGGTGAGAGGGTTCCTTGGGCGGGGTCTGTTTGGAACCCCATTGTGACCCCAAAACACTCCTTCATTCTTTGGCTTAGCACTCTTGAGCGTTTAAGCACTAAGGAAAGGTTAGGCTACTTGGACATTGATGAGTCTTGCATTTTTTGTGGGTCGAACCGGGAGACTACCCAACATCTTTTCTTTGTCTGCCCCGTTACCTTCAATATTTGGTGCCAAATAAAACAATGGATTGGCATATATCGCCAAATGAATACCCTTAAGAGCGCTCTCAAATGGCTCAAGAAGGAATGCCGTGGAAATAATTGGCAATCACGGAGCAAAATCTCGGCCCTAGCCACCACGGTTTATCAGATTTGGAACGCCCGAAATAGGTTCATGTTCGAGGGTGAGGTATTTGACTTAGACGCTATTGTACGTCGCATCAAAACTCATGTTTACACGGTGATTTTTGCCACGTACCCCCGAGTATTGATGCATTTCGAGCACCTTGGCTCATAGATGTGCAAAGTATCTTTATAGGAGTTTTGAAGTTTTTGGTTGCGTCAAAAGATTGGGCACACATCGATTTATCAGAAATTTTGGGCAAAATCCGGGTCCTTAACCTCACTGCCGGGCGCGTACAGGCGCAAGGTTGGGCGGCGCCTGTGCGCAGGTGTCCGCGCCTGTACGCAGTGCCGCACTGCGTACAGGCGCGCGGGGCAGAAAATCCTCTGCCCCGCTTGATTGTGCGCCGGGTTTATCGGCGCCTGTGCGCGGGTTCTCTTGCGTACAGGCGCGGGGTATCATGGCGCCTGTACGCCATGCCGCGCCTGTGCGCAATTTTGCGCTGCGTACGTGCGCGACCCTTCGCGCCTGTACGCCAGCTTGCCCCGCGCCTGTACAACCGAGACAGAGTTTCTCGGCCCCTCGCGTACAGACGCGGGGTTAACTGGCGCCTGTACGCGGCCCCGCGCCTGTACGCGCGATAACCCTGCGTACAGGCGCGAATGTTATCTGCTCGCACCCGGTGCGCGCGCTGGGCGTCCGTGCGCGCGCGGATGCGCCTGGCCCGGCCCTGGCACCTGCCTTTGCACGATGCCTTGCTGTTTTTCATGTTTTTCATTGCCCTTTTGGTTTCATCAGGTGCTATCTACGGTTTCTTTCTTTCTTATGCAGAATGTTGATCGTATTTGGACTTTGGATGAACTCTCAAGATAAAATCCCGACGTTTTTTTTGATGATTGAAATTGAAGAGGTAACCACTCCTCAACAAAAGGTTAATTCTACACCTTGCCCAACAATGTGCAAAGTAGAATCTAGTCCAAAGCAAACGGCTATTGGTAAAGACTCAACAAATCCGTTGATAGCTAGTAGTTTGCTAAAAGCTACAAGTTTTCGAGGTAACCACTCCTCAACAAAAGGTCAATTCTACACCTTACCCAGAAATGCGCAAAGTAGAATCTAGTCCAAAGCAAACGGCTTTGGTAAAGACTCATCAAAACCGTTGAAAGCTCGTAGGTTGCTAAAACCTACATCGGAGGTACAGACCTCATAACGTTAGTTCAAACTTCAGTTTTAATACTGAAGCCTAACGGGGGAATTCCAATCCCTATAAGTCTGGATCATCTCTAGCTATAGAGCAATCTATACCAAAGGAAATTCAAACTCCGGGCTCAATTTTTTTTTTTTTTTTTTTTTTTTTTTTTTTTTTTTTTTTTTTTTTTTTTTTTTTTTTTGTCAGTTTTCTTGCAAGTCATAGTCGAAACTTATGTAATTGACGGGTACCTTTTGGCTGCAAATTTTTTTTTTTTGGCGTGCATATTAGCTGTGAACTATTAGATCTTTCTTCGTGGGGCTCGGGCAAAAGGACCGTAGCTTCCACTAGAGGCACCGCTGGGAACTTGGCGTGTTGCACGCATGTGCACATTGACTGACTACAGCTGGTATATCTTACACAAGAGCCTCCGCTGAGAACTTGGCATGTTTTGTACTCTTGGATCATTTTTGGCGCACCACCTTCTTGGGCCAACGCTACCTTGCTTAAGATCGTGCAGCATCGGTACTTCAAAACGCTAGAATACATGGATTAGTTTACTACTTTGTATTCCCTTGTTTTGTTGTACTTTTTGAACGTTTGATGATATGTCCTTCTTTTGTTTTGTGATTGAGGAGCCAAAAATATGTGGCTACCCTTACATAGCGCTGTTTTACCTGGGCATGTCCCAGTATTTGTACAGAACATTTTGATCATATATACCATTTTTTACCTGATCAAAAAAAAATATTATGAAATTACAGTCTTCGAGTATTCGACCCTTTATAGGATAAATATAGCCCTATCTATACTTTGTGATCCTTTATTTTGAATGTGTGAGAAAAATAAATCGAGTTGAAGTATACATAGCCTTCACTTTTGTTCTATTTGAATCGCCATATGTCCCTCAGACATGAAAGGAGGTGGTGGCTAATAGAATAGGGTGTGAAAGAGGTGGGCTTAGGTCTGCGAAATAGCCCCCCCCCCACAGACTATAATCCTCAAACTTTTCAAGTTGCCGTCAACAAATATTTTCTCATCCTTCATTATGTATATATATATATATATATATGTGAAGCTAAACTATGTATAATCTATAGATATAGATATAGATTGATTTCTTTGGTTAAAATGTCAGATGAAAAATCCATATATATATATATATATATATATATATATATATATATATCCATTCTTTTCTTTAAGATTGATTAATCACATCATATCCCTCTCTAGCTATCCTAACTCTATGCATGTCCATGGCCATAGAGGCTCCCAAGTCAACCTTTACTCTTTCTCTTTTAGGTATTATTATCCATTCTGGCTAAGTTGTTTAATACTAGCTAGTATTATTTAATTAGAGATTAAGCTTCGTATGAAGTAATTAATGCTCATGCTAAAGTACGAAAAACTCATTGAATATCACATAACACTGAAATGGCTTATATATTAAATCAACTCAAGAACAATATAACTTTGATCTTAACCTTTCATATTGGTAATTGGGTAAGCATTTCTACCTCGGACTCATGTTAAAGAAAATAATTTAGGAAGTTCCCGGAAGTGATCGAAATTTTTCTGATTGATTAATCACAGTTTTCATGGTGTTTAATTAGAGAGAATATCTGTAAAATTTTAGATGGCCTGTCAAAACTCAAAACTCCATATATTAATTTAATTATTAAATGCATATTCATTTTAAATTATGAAATATGCACTTGTAAAATCTTTAATATATATCTTTTTATTAAAATTAAAATTCTAAAATAAAGTTCATATTTAATTGTATATAAAATAATACTATATAATTATAACAAAAAATTCTATAACTCATTTTAATTTTATAGATCACATATTTGGGAATATGATGCACTTAATTACAAAAGAAAAAGGAAATGGGGTTACAAAAATGGTGCATGATGGGAGAAAATGCCAATAATAATATGAAGAAGCTTTAAATAAGGCAAAGTAGTTTTGAGCATCATTACTGTTCCGGCTAACCGGTGACATTTGTAGATACTACTGATGGTAAAGAAATCTCTTAGTCTTTTATCCTTTTTTAGCCAAATGAAAAATGAATGCCATTTATTAACATTTTCAAACCATTGCATCAGCATATGCATTTATTATTAACATATTTTTCTGTAAGTTTTAATTGATTAGTGTTACAGATGCCTTGTTGGTTGGTTTAAGGTAAATCTATGTTTTTTCTTAGGATATTAATCTATTTGTCCAGCCATAAGATATGGAGAGGGTGGAAATCTAATGTGATTGTGACAATACAATTAGGCTTAGATTGTGACCTATCCTTCATGGCTGAGAAAAGAGAGAGAAAATGGCATGTCTTCTTTTTAATTTCTTGCACATTTAAGCACTCCTAGTCCTAGTTATAGCTTTTCTCTTTAAAGTATGAAATATTTTTAGAAAATTCTAAAATCACATATAGGTTTTGACTTATATAACAGAAGTGATTTATAAGATATTATTAAATGATAGTATTAAGATCATTAATATACTTTTGAGTGTAGAACAAAATATCAACTTCTAGTTCTCCTAATTTTCGATAACTCAACTTGTTAGAGTTCATTCAGTCAGACTAATAAATTAGTCAAATTTAGCTCCAACAATCTATGTGAATATGATAAATCACATTCATGGTGCAATTTGCCAAAATATTATATTTCAAAGGTGCAAAGTGCCAATTATTCAATAAATAAAAAAAGTTTGAAAATGGTGGTAAGAAGTGAGACATAAAACAGTGTACAATTGGCTGGGGTATTAAAAGGCACAGAATTCAGATCTTGTCATTCTCATATGTTAAGGTAGCAACTTGCTACCTTAAATACACACACTCCACACAATGCCACTTTGCCCCATCTATTTTATGGATATTAATATTTTGCCCACTCAAACTCTGTACTTTGACATTTTGCTCCCCTCCTACAATTGACTTAGAACACACACATACACACACCTACACATCTACTTGACATTTTGGCTTTTGGTATGTATAATAATATATATTAACTTTTCTAGAATATATTGGTGAGTAGTATTAGAGTTATTTAAGTTCATTAAGAAGAAGAAGAAGAGGGGCCAAAATGTATAAGTTTATAATTTGAAGGATCTAATTCATTGACTTATTGATATACTTTCATTGTTTAATCTCTTTAGATTTGGTGTTGGATTTTATGTTCCTCTAGTCTCATATTTCTCACGTGAAGCCTCTCTGTATCTTTCTTGCTAGTACCTTTCATTCATTTATTCTTCCCTATATATATACATACATATATATATATTTATACTCTCTGTGTGTTTTGGACAGTAAATACTGAGCTGTGTTGAAGGGTACGGTTTCATACAGTGCTCTGCCTCAGCGGGTCTCGGCCTGTCCTCATCCATGCACCCAGAAAGATATAAACGAAATAAGAAAATTTATACTATTTTTTCATTGCCAAAAAAAACTAGCTAAATATTTGAAGGATTTATGAATTAAACTTTGAAGAATATTCACTTTGGTACATACTTACAAAAACAAATCGTAATTTGTTTTACAAAAGAAAATGGTATTTGTTAGAAAAAGTTATAGAATATTGTGGCATGTTCATAATTTTGTTTGAGAGAAAAAGGAATAATTTTTTTGTTAGTGTTGGGTGGATTCTCTTTTTCATCATTACCACATAATCAAAAAAGAGGTATTACTATTATGAATTTCCCTCGCAAAAACTTTTTTATTTTTTTTTCTTACATTCTAAGATTCAAACCAAATCATTTATATTTGAAAATCTGTCTCCTCAGGAAAATTTCATGCCATGCAAAAGACTGCATGAATATATACAGTTGGAACCCATCATAATTAACCAGTTTGTGACACTCATTATATGCTCAATATATATATAATATTAAATTTGATATGCCTAGTTTATATATAACTTTAAATTTTCATCAAATAATTAAATCCAACTATTTACTAAATCACAACAAATTGTTCCTATCATTTTAACAAAAAAAAAAAATTTAAAACCATCACTTCCCTATACATTGTAAAGAACAAATTGGAAAGATATTGTAGGAAATAAATGAAAATATACCATATAAAGGCTACGAGGTTATTACAAATAAATAGAAGGATTATCGAAAAAAAAAACATTGCGACTTTAAAGGGACCTTGGATCATCATTCAGGGAATATATGGAGCACAAATCGACCCACGTCCACTTTTTTGTCTGTATTTTTTTGTTGACTAACACACCATTCCACCTTTAGATAAAGATACAACTCAAATTTAAAAGCCAAAGCATATAGTTTTTACTTTTTAGGTTTTACATTTTTATGATTGTTACAATTTTATAAATTAAATTAGAAAATCACTTCAGTCTAAATTCTTTATTGGTTGACAGCCGAGTATTAGTTGAGTTAAAGAAAAATAGTGTGTGACAGATGATATTTAATTACTTCGATTACGTCTAAAAAAAGCTCAGTTTATAAAACCCCAAATTATAATTTTATGGCACTTTAATTATACGTAAAAACATGTATATACAAAAGCAGCCTTAAATTGTCACTTTATGTCGGTCATGAAGAAGATAAAATTTGATTCACGTTTTAAGGAATTTATCCTTACATTTATTTATTTATTATATTGTACAGAAAAAAAGTTATAGCTGTACAACATGAAGTGAGTGGAGGGGCAGATCTCTACTGCTTGCCCGTCAAATCTATCTAAGCTCCTCTGATTTAAAAGCATTCTTCTTTTGCTTATATTATCTCTCTTCTTCCTATTGGCTCTTTCAATCTATTATTATTATTTCTTAAATTATAAGGATATATATATATATATGCATATATTATATACATTCGACCAGTTATGAAATGTTTTTTCCCGGAATGTTTTATAGATGACATCGCCATTATTTGGAATTACTAAATACAAATGATATGATGCTTAATACTCATATCACTAATTTAGTTGTGTGACAAAATAAAATATGCTTATTCATATCATTAAGAGCAGTATTATCAGCATAAATCTGGCAATTATATATACTCTTTGGCCAGAATAATTTATTTGAGCAACTGGGATTTGTTCATCTCGTTAGTTATTATCAGATCATGGGTTTAAGGTGGGGTTTAAAGAGTATAACAAACTGAGTTTACAAGGGAAAAAAAGAAGCAAAAGTTGTATATTCTCATTATATATAAATGTTAACACAGATCCCCATGGAATGCAGTGAAGAATGCTACCCATTTCCCAGCATATAATGCTTGCTTGCCTGTTCAAATTTATTCATTCCTTTTGTTTTATTTCAAGGGACCGCTATATATGATCCAATTGAATTGTATCTTAATATATAGATATAGAGAGAGAGAGAGAGGTGGGATTTTAGTGAGAGAAGATTTCTCCTTGTTTATAGTTTTTATCTCTTGTTCTCATGTAAGTTTCTGCAACAAAACTACAAAAGAAAGTTTTGAAGTTAGAAAGAGAGAAAAAGAGAACTCATATTTGAAACATGAAATGATTACTCTATATAGTTTCTACCCAATGATTGTTTTGCCTTGATACAAACACACAAAAGTAGAAGATATATATATAATTGAGTTGTGTGCGTGTGTTAGTAAGAAACTTAGAAGAGAGATTAAACGAAGAAAATGAAGTCCATAAACGATGAGAATGGCAACAACATGAATCATGATAACTGGTTAGGGTTTTCTCTCTCACCCCACATGAAAATGGAGGCCACAAGTACTTGTTCAAATCCTCATTTAAGCCACCATCATTCAGAAGCTCAAATTACGCCCACTTGTGCAGAAAGCTTCTATCTTTCTTCTTCTCACATCAACAATGGTGGTAATAATAATGCAGTTTGTTATGGTGACTTTCACTCTCCTTTGTCTATGATGCCTCTTAAGTCAGATGGTTCTCTTTGCATTATGGAAGCCTTCTCTAAATCTCAGGGTTAGCTTTTCTTTTTCTTTTAAAGTTGATTTTACTGCCCATAATTTGTTTTTGGTGTTTATAAGTTGTTAAATTGTATTGTCTATATCTTCATGAAGGTATGGTGCAAAGCTCATCTCCCAAACTAGAAGATTTCTTAGGTGGTGCAACAATGGCGGCTCATGACTATGGGTCCCACTCAAGAGAGTCCATGGTTCTAAGCCTAGACAGTATATTTTACAACCAAGAGCCCTTCAGACAGCAACAACACTATTATCCTTCCCTTAACACTAATCCTCTCTACCAAACACCAAATGAGGATAAACAACCTCAGTTTGTGACTCAAATCCCTCAAATGTCTGAGAATGAAATGAAAACATGGATTGATAATCACCATGCACTTGAGCAGCACATTAACAATGGTGATTTGCAATCTTTGAGCTTGTCTATGAGCCCTGGCTCTCAGTCTAGCTGTGTGACTGCTTCAAGACAAACTGAGACCATTACTGAAGGTTTAGTAATGGAAAATACTAAGAAGAGAGGGTCTGAGAAAATGGGACAGAAACAAACTACTGTTCATAGGAAATCCATTGACACATTTGGACAAAGAACATCTCAGTATAGAGGTGTCACAAGGTTAGTCTTCATGAATAATTATTATTTTGTTCTCTTGTCAAAGTAGTACAGATGATTGAGAAAGCTTTGTAGCATAAATCTTGAAAAGGGTTCACATTATTTCTGTTATTCAACTAGAGCCCACTACTTGTGTATGTTTTCAAGATTTGGTATGATTTTTCTCTTGGTGATTATTTGATTTTAATATATATATATATATGTATATATGTCTGTTGTTTTGTGTTCCCACACAGACATAGATGGACAGGTAGGTATGAAGCTCACTTATGGGATAACAGCTGCAAGAAGGAGGGGCAAACTAGAAAGGGAAGGCAAGGTAAGTCAAGATCTATTATTGAATATGTTTTTTTTTTGTTCTTTTTTCCCATTTTTATTGGTTGAAATTTTAATTGTAATTTTTTTCTTTTGTCCTGGATATGGTGTTTACCTCAAATCACACAATCTTCAGTCTATCTTGGTAAGAATATACTTCAAACTAAAAGGGTAAAATACAGATCAATATGGGATGCTAATTGAGTTATAGTTAATTAATCTAGTTATTAACAAATTATAGGAGGTTATGATATGGAAGAGAAAGCTGCTAGAGCTTATGATCTTGCTGCTATCAAGTATTGGGGCCCTTCTACCCATATCAATTTTTCGGTATTTATACATATATCTCGATTTCTTGCATGTTATATATATGAGAAATTTGTAAAGTTGCAGAGTTAATATCTTCTGTTTTTGCATGAAGTTGGAAAATTACCATCAAGAAATCGAAGAAACGAAAAACATGAGTCGACAAGAATACGTCGCACATTTGAGAAGGTTAATATTTATTCATCAATCGATAACCTTTATGCCGTTTGAATTATTTTCAGTAGTTTTGCCTTAGATTTTATTTCAAATTTCAGGAAAAGTAGTGGATTTTCGAGAGGCGCTTCGATTTACAGAGGTGTTACGAGGTAAATTTTCATCGATTATTTGGGAATTATAGAACTTAAAAGTTCACAAATTATGACACTAAAACTTGATTTGTTTTTGGATTAACAGGCATCATCAGCATGGCAGGTGGCAAGCTCGGATTGGCCGAGTCGCGGGTAACAAAGACCTCTATCTTGGAACTTTCAGTAAGTTGTCACTATTTTTCAACAATGGTAGTTTTTTGTTTTTGTTCTTTCTTCCAGTATTTTCACTGTATATAACTGTTAGATTTAGCTTGTCCAAAAATAGCATCATATAGTATTACAAATTATTACATTTGTACCTATTAGATTCTTGCATTAGAATTGAGCACTCTGGGGCCATTAAAGCACTCAAAATTATGTCTTTATTTGCTCCCATGCATGCTTCCTTTTTTTGATACTTTTGTAAGGCTGTTTTACACACACCTTTGACTGTGTATGTACCTCCTTTTTTGTGGGATTTGAAACTTTTATAAGGCTCTAAAAGTCTCTTAATTATGTGGATTAATGCTTAAAGGAAGCTTCATTTAACTGATTTGCTGAATTTTTCTGTGAATTTCAGGCACACAGGAGGAGGCAGCAGAAGCTTATGACATAGCTGCAATAAAATTCCGGGGCGTAAATGCAGTCACAAATTTCGACATGTCGAAATACGACGTCGAAAAAATCATCGCAAGCAATACTCTGCCTACTGGAGATATAGCAAAGCGTAAAAGGGACGAAAACCAGCACCAAGAGCCTAATACAGAGGCCTCATTTGCTCAAATGGACAACATTAAACCTGCTTTGTCTGAATGGAAAATGGTGGCACAAAATCAGGCCCCGATAAATCAAGAAAACGTTGCAATAATTGGGACAATGGGTTCTTTAAACTATCAAAATTCTTCGTTTTCAATAGGCCTGCATGATTTAACAGGTTTAGATGTTGATGAACAGAGGGTTTCAATGGGGCACCATTTTTCGAACCCTTCGTCTTTAGTTACGAGCTTAAGCAGCTCGAGAGAAGCTAGTCCCGATAAAAATGGCGGCCCGATTGTGTTCTCGAGTAATGTGAATTCATGGATTGGAAATGAACAGATGAGGCCTACTGTTCAAATGCCCACGTTTTGCTACTTGGAATGAGTAATATAGAGTGAAGGGTAAGAAGAATGACGAAAAAGCCCCGGGATTTTGTTTAGTATCTGTGTAATTTTGATGGGTTAAATTGGAAATTCATGGAGAGACAAATGTGGGATTTAGTATTTTAGTTATCTGTTTTGTAAGAACCAATTTAGGTGATATTTTGGGATCAAAGTTTATTTTGCATAATTTGAATCTGCTTTTTATCTTTGTTGTCATTCAAGTACAAAAAACCAGCTCAATAATTGAACAAAAGGGTAATAAAATTGACCAAAACTCTTTAAAAAATTCTCAATTCAATCTGTTTTGTTCCTCAATACACATTACAAAATCATCACAAATTTTGCTTTACAATTTTACATCACCTCAAAGCTTTCACTAAAGTTAACAAACAGATATTCCCTCTTATAATTCATAAAGGAGATTCTTTCATTTATGGCCCCAGATTCTATCATTACATATATTTTTTGTCCCATATTTTATGTAGCACTAATGCTTATATAATTTACATTAAAAAAAATATCTTTTTCTCCTCCACTTGCTTCTATGTTGGACTTAAAGCGAATTTATGTCCTGATATGACACTTTTTGCACTAAATAATTACATTTATTTTTCATATTGTGAGATCAATTTGTCGGGAAACTAATTCTCATACATATTTTATCTAGTTTCGATCTAGTTTAGCATGATTTAATCAAATTATATAGTAAGTGAATTATATTTATATATTCAAGATTGGTAATATTTTCACTATGATGCGACAATGAGGGAATAATGGCGGAAAACAAGGGAAAAATTTGTAGAAAATAGTTAAAGTTTACAGTGTTAATTAGGACTGTGTTTTGTGCAATAATTAGTGTGAAATGTTGATTAAGAGCAAAAAGTAAGCAGGTGAAAGATCCATTTATTAATAATTCATAATTAAATAAAGTGATTGACGTAGAACTAATATGGTCCAAAATTAAGATGGACCCATGACAAGGGTAAGTGAGTCACCTTTGCTAATTTTCAACTCATGTTGTAATCATTATGTTATTGTTCTATTCTTATCACTAAGATAGACATAATCCACATTAAATTATTTATTTAACAATTATATAATTTTCTATTCACCTACTATATCATGCATCACCCGCTTATACAAAGAATTTCAAATTATATAAGTACATTTATATACACAAAAATTATACAATAATCTACTTCATATTTGTGAAATTTACAATAATGGTTTCTACTTATATATATTGGTATTGAGTGTTAATGGTCAATAATGGTTTCTACTTAAAATTTTTGGAATTGAGTGTTAATGGTCAAAAAGATGAGAAATCCCACTGGAAATATTGAAAAGCATCGTCATGAAATTATATGTAAAAGTTGAAAATAACGTGATTCCAAATTCTTAAGAACTTTAAATATATTCAAGATTAATGATGACCTATATTTGTTGTTGACAGTTGGTTTCTTAATCAAAGACTTATAGTGTTAGTGCACGAGCACTGCACAGTAAATAGTAATAATATGATGCTTTAAACAAGATAGGACCAAAGTATGATTTAAATAAAGTAATTATCACAATTTTTGTTTATTATTTTTATTTTTATCTCTTATGTCACGGGAGCTCATATGTTCATAATAATTTATTTTTTTCATTCTTAATTACATGATGGGCCGTTGGGAAATCCTATAGATCATATTTACAATTGGGCCCAAGATTAGTGTCCCTTAAATAAAATATTTGGTATATTTGTTTCTTAGACTAGTAAAATTTTATTTTACGGCCCAGTCCAATCTTACGATATTATAAATTAATTAACAACAATTTATAAAGCCGATTTGTATAGTTTTTAAATAAGTTTTGAATTTTGGTAGACTGGTAGCCTGATAGGTACTATATTTCATTTGAACAAAAAATCAAACTTTGTTTTCTTCTCACTTCTAAATATTGCAAAAAAAAAAATTCAAAGAATTTATAGGTAAGATTTTCATGTTAGATCCGAATACGACTATTTTAGGTGAAGCCAACACTCAAACTTAAATATGAAGAGAAATTGATATATGTTTTCAAATCCATAAAGTTACGTGTGCCATCTTAATCATCATATGCATAATTGCATACACACCTCTCCAAATATATAAATAATATATATATACCTTAATTTCTTAGTTTTTTTCTATATAAAAATGGTATAACAAACAATGTTTTAGATTTTATTTAAAAAAACTTAAATATGTTTTTTCAATTTCTTTCTGGGTTCTTGAATTATATCCTATAATGTGTCGAACGAATTGTTATAAATTATTAGCCCTTTATTTTTTGTAAACACTAAAAAATTTATATCTTTAGGGAGTTACACTATTGCTTTATGTGATAAATAGCAAAATGAAAATTGATAGAGTAATTTCGTTTTAATTTCATACTCTCATCAAGCTTTGTATTTGTCTTCGTCTTCTCTTCTTTATTATTCTTATTTGTTCTAAATATATATGTTATATAAGATACGAAAAAAAGCTAGAATAAATCTAGCTAAAGTTTAAAAATTTACTACTATATTCTCCTACTTTTTCACATTATAATTTGTCCCTATATTGTTGGTTCTACTTCTAGCCTATCTATAGATTTGTAGGGGAATGACTTGAATTTCCAGCAAGATCACAGCCATATTTGTCAGTATGATTTTATGGGGGCATGTCCACAGTAATTATGGTGCAGCCTCATGTAGGATTATGGACCTCAAGAACACTATGAAGGGGTCTCAAATGAATTGTTTAATTTTAAGCACTGAGAAAAATGATTGTGAAACAGCAAAGATAATAATAATAATAATATATGTCTGTAAGATTAATAGTTGGCAAATGTGTCAGTAATAAAATAATAGAAAAATAAAAGATGTTAAGTAAGCTTGGGGTTAATCCATGATGATAATTTTCAATCAAAAGTAAAGTTAGCTTATGATATTATTTTATTAATATATTACAAACAAAAAAATGAAAGTTAAAATACAAGGAGTAAAGTGTAGGAGAAAGAAAGAAAGATTAGGTTGTGTAATAATTTATAACCTGCAAGAGCAGTTGGCAGTAGTTAGTCTGTCTTTTAAAATCATGTACTTAATAACACTTGGGCAGGTAATAAAAAAGGGTATCTTTTTATATTTATAATTTTTTCATTTTATTTTTAACGAGTAATATTTATCTATTGTAATGACTCTTTATATGCTGTTATTCTTACACTTCAATCCTCAACTGTGTATTTGTATTTGATAGTGTTAAGGAGCAAAAATTGATTCTTCAGTGCCCAGTATTGATTTATTGCTTTCTGCTTCATATTTTACTTATGCAAATTGAGAATATCACAAAAGGGTCCCTCCAATTTTGCTTTTTTCTTTTTAAATCTGGGATTTTGTGGGGTTATTAAGTTGAGTTCAAAGTCTAGCTGCTGGGATTCTATTATCTCCTAAATCAGAATATCTAATCATTTGGTTAGTAATAATTCGGTTTTAGTTTGAGTTAATCATTCTTCAGATTCGTTTAGGTCGTTTGTTGGATCATAAATGTGATATGTACACATAAAACTAGTTTGATATATTAAAAAAAGAGAGAAAAGGGAATCTGCTTTCTTTTCAATAGTCCTATTAGCTGTTAGCTAATTCTTTTCACTTCTCCATTGTCCACTTTAAGCTATGAAAGGTTCATACTTTATACAAATCAGAGTGAGGCTCATTCATTCTAGGGTTCTTCTGTAAATACATTTGGTTTCTTTTATTCTCTTTAACTTTTATTTTCTCAGTACTATAAAGCTGCCAAGTGCTTATTTTATTTGTTCCTTTGTTGAGCCCTGCAAGACATTATCTTTGGTCAAAATCCTCTTATTTACATTTTGTTTCAAATTGTGGGCTTTGAATTTCTTGATTATGGGTTCTGAGAAAAGTGTTATGAATTGCAATTCTTCTGAACAAATGTTCAAGCCTGGGGTGGACCCTTTTTATGCTTCTAATTGGGATCCACTTAATCAAAGTGGGAATTTTGGAAATTGTTCTAATATGGTTGCTCAAAATGAGTTTGCTAATCAGACAATGGTGAGTTCATTTGGCCACATTCCTCAATCAAATTATGCCTTAAATCCAGAAAATGGGATGTTAAAATCTTCACAGCATTGTGGAAAGAGGCAAAGGAAGATACTAATTGGAGCTTCAACTAAGGTAATTCAACAATATGCTTTTGCAGAAACAAATTAATTATGCAACTCTAAGTCTCACAATATGTAAATTTATGAATTGTCCTTTTGTTTTCTTACTTTTTGTTGCTTATTTAGAATGATGATGAAGAACATAAGGATCCATCTGAATTCACTAAAGAAGATGATGACAAGAAACTGAATTTCGAACAAAATACGGGTTCAAATTCTCGGAATAAGGGTACAATTAAACAATCTAAGGATAATTCTAGTGGTGAAAATTACATTCATATGAGAGCCAAAAGAGGCCAAGCAACAAACAGTCACAGTCTTGCAGAAAGGGTAACTAAATTCTCAAAGTTATATGCAAAAACTCTTTTTTAGAATTTGTGGCTTATGAAAACAAGCTGAAAATAATGTTTGAATGCAGGTGAGAAGAGAGAGGATTAGTGAGAGGATGAGATTATTACAAGAACTAGTTCCTGGATGCAATAAGGTCACTGGTTTTTCGATTTATGTTTCGATATTTTTAATCAGAATTGGATAAATACTAAATAATGTTATGGTAAATTTGGTTTTTAAGATTACTGGGAAAGCAGTGATGCTTGATGAGATTATCAACTATGTGCAATCACTCCAACAGCAGGTTGAGGTATGAATTTATGACCAATAAGCTGAAAAATGTTTTTTTTTTTTTTCCGCATGATTCGTTTGTGTAATATTGCAATATCATATTTGAAATCCCGGTTGCAGTTTTTGTCGATGAGGCTGGCAACTGTAAACCCGGAGCTGAATGTGGATATAGATCGCATTTTGTCCAAGGATGTGAGTAACTTCGACTCCTTGGGCTGCATATACAAATTTCTTTGATATATATACATATATATATATATATATACCATTAGTAATCGAACTTATGCTCGTTTCTTTATGTTCGTTAGATTCTTAACGTACAAGGTGGTAATGGAACGCCTCATGGAATTGGTTCAGGCATGAATTTGTCCCATCATTTCCCGGGATTTCCCCAGGAAACCTTCAATATCTCTTCAGACACAAATCCATTTCATTTATTGCCCCAGGTAACATAAAGATCCCTCAAAAACGTTTGAATTTGTAGCTAAAGATTTCAAGTGTATTCAAAATTGAGTATATATCCAACTGAAAATAGCTAAAAATGATGATTTATGAAAGATATTCGATTTTGTTGCAGCATATACAAAACAATACGCTCCAAGGTATACTCCAAATGGGATTTGATTCTGATCCATCTGCTAGTAGTTTGGGGCTAAATGGTAAGTTGTACAACTCACATATTTTGATACAGTATAATTTTTTTTTTTCGTGTTTATGCAATTTATGACAATGATCGTGTCTTTTCAGGGCTGTCAAAAATGGAGCTATAGAGTTTTTTATGGCAAAAGTTCAAGAAATTATTGAGTGGAGATTTGTTCGTAAGCAAATGGAAAATTAGAATATGGTTAAAGTTTGTTTGTTCTAGTTTTTGTATAGGTTATAAGCCCATAACTGTTTGTTCTTCGAATTTTAACAGAAGAAAGTGAGTTTTTACAAAAGCATTGTAGATTGAGAATGGCAATGGCATTGATGAATGAATATATTCGGTTTTTGTAAGCATTTTTTTAATGGGCTAATTCAGTGTAAATAAGATATATTGCTCTGATCTAATTAATTTAGGAATACTTGTAGATCAAACAAAAATATATAATACAATTTATGTGTCACTATTTATTTTTGAACATATAAATAGACGTAAGTGTGAAAAAAAATTACTTATGACCTCTTACATTTTAGTGATAAGTAATGAAAAAAAAATTCCACCTTAAATTATACAAAATTAGTTCTCATGTTAGTATATTTATGACTACACCATTTTTAAATTTAAAATTTTTATGTTATCATTTTTACAAACTTTATATATAAACCTCTTAAAATAGTAACGTTATAATTTACCAAAAGTCACAAAGTACAAATAAATGTCCACTTGAGAATTTTATACAAAAACTCTGGACTTAACAAATCCTAATTGGGACCCGCATATCCAACGTGGCCTAATACGATTGGCGGTCCCGGGAAAAAGGTATCCCCTGCAACGCTCTGTAATAAATGCGTTCATGTCCGTTAAACTAAAAAAAAAACTACCCCTCTCTGAAAATCTCGATCTCATTGTATTTTCCGAAATCACCAAGATGGCCTTCTTGGACCGCAAGCACCGGCGGATCCAGAGGGCAGCGCCGCTTCTACCGAAGGACCACGGCGGCGGCGGTGAGTTCGGTGGCGCGTCATACGCCGGAGCGGTGTTTAACCTGGCTACCACCGTTGTCGGCGCCGGAATTATGGCCCTTCCGGCGACACTCAAGCAACTTGGGGCGATTCCAGGTCTGATCACGATCGTATTGGCTGGAATGCTGACGGAAAAATCGGTTGAGATGATCCTTCGGTACAGTAAAGCCGCTAAAACCGGTTCGTACTCCGGTTTAGCCGGCGACGCGTTCTCTGGAGCTGGACGGAATCTACTTCAGCTCTGTATCGTGATTAATAACGTCGGCATGCTTGTTGTTTACTTGATTATTATTGGTAAACTTCGATTAACTATCCTGTTTATCTTAATCAAATTATCCTTCTTTTCTTTATTTGTCACTAGGTTTTGGTAATTTTGCTGCTTGAGTAATCGATTTTGTATTAATTTGAAGGAAACAATTTCAATTAATGCAGCATTTTCTCTACTGATATGGATCAATTTTGGATCAGAATGGCCCATTTTTGTGGTTGGCTGAAGATTAGGTTTTGTTTTTTTCTAAATTGAACAAATCTGGTTACCATGTAAAGCAAGACCATATGTGACAACTCAGCTAGTAGATCTGTTCTGAATACTTAAATTGAAAATAAATGACAATTCAGTATCAATGTATCATAATTTGAGGATATGGATAAATGTGTGGCTTGTGAATGATAAATATCAAGTGTTTCTACAATTATTGGGGTCGTTGGTATTCGAATTTACCTAAGTTGCTCTTATTCATTATTTTAATCTTTCAGGTGATGTGCTATCGGAAACATGGTCACAGGGGATACACCACACTGGTGTAATGGAAGAATGGTTTGGTCTACACTGGTGGACTACACGTTCTTCCATATTACTCCTCACAACCGTCTTTGTTTTTGCGCCTCTGATTTCATTCAAGCGTGTTGGTGAGCCCGCGTCGTGATTTTTTACGAATCTCTTTTGTTTTAAGCTTTGTTAGATTTTTAAAATAGTGCCCTTTGAATAGATAATTTTCGATGAATATATGAATTATCGTGTTGTTGGAGATAGTTATACCAGGATGATTTCTCTAAAAAAAATTGATAGACTTATAGTTGTGAAACTGGGAAAATGTCTTCTAATTTGTAAAAGATTTTTCGTGCAAAAAGTAAGAAGGCAACCCCCTAAATGAAATGTTTAATGGCTGAGGTGACAGATTCGTTGAGATACACTTCAGCATTATCAGTGGCATTGGCTGTTGTATTTGTGGTGATTATAGCGGGAATTGCTATTGGCAAACTGATTAATGGAAGCATCAAAAGGCCTCAATTGCTACCGGACCTTGTTGATCAAGCATCTTTCTGGAAACTTTTCACAACTGTTCCAATACTAGTCACCGCCTATATCTGTCACCATAACAGTAAGTTCCTTTTAAACTCCTACAAGTCTTATAGATTTTATAGACAGAACAGTTATATATGGTTGATAACAAATATTCTTTTGCTTAGTATTGATATTTTCTAGCATGTTGTGAAAGTGTTGTTCTGTAAGATAATCTTCTCTCAGTGTCTTGGTTTAAACTGTTGGATTAATTGGACATTTTGTCCATTAGCCAAGAATGTCAAAAATGGTATGCAATTGAAAAATCAACTTCAAAAATGGTAGGCAACTTCAACAATGGTAGGCAATTGTGATGTCATGCATGACATAATCGTATGGGCATTTTCGTCATTAATCGTGGTCGAAGTTCTCCTATAAATAGGAGCTTCGTCCATTATTCGAAAACCATTCCGAAAAACAAAGCTATCTAGTCTTTTCTCTAATTCTTCAATCATATAGTGAGTTGAGGTGTTAAGTTAGAGAGTGTTGCTAGTGGGAAGCTTGTTCGGGGTCGGTTTGGGGTGAGAAGAAGAATTGTGTAGTTGTAATAATTTTCTACATAGTGTATTTTCTTGTCTGGTCCCCCGTGGTTTTTCTCCGGATTTTGGAGTTTCCACGTTAAATCCTTGTGTCATTATTATTTCTCGTATTTGCTTTCTGTTTCCACAAAGAGTAGATTCTGGGGGAGCGTATTTGCAAGGCCAAATACCCAACAAGTGGTATCAGAGCCCGGGTCCTACTGAGGTGGAGCGCGTTTTTGCTGGGTGGAGCTCTGGTGTGGTAGTAGTGGGAATATGTACGGTCTAAGGCGGTTCTGTCAAAGGAGACTGGTTCTTAAGTGGGACCATTTGTGACCCCACCAGTCTGTCCTGGGAACCTTGAAGCTCCGTCCGGGGAAGATTGAGTTTCTCTCTTTCCGGGGGCTTACTTAGTGGGTACTATTCAAGTCTGCGGTAAACACGCCGAAGTTCTGACGGAGCAATGTCAGGAAGCAGGGTCACGAATATGGTTAGATATGATGTGGAGAAATTTGACGGTAAAATCAACTTTGGCTTGTGGCAAGTTCAAGTCAAGGATTTGTTGATTCAGTCTGGTTTACACAAGGCTTTGAAGGGAAGATTCATCCCTGTCCCTGAAATGAAAAGGACGGCGAGACTAGCACGGCCGGTAGCGGGGCTAGTGTGACATGCAAAGCTATGAGCGATGATGATTGGGAGGATCTGGATTTGAGAGCAGCAAGTGCAATCCGTTTGAACCTAGCAAACAATGTTCTTGCAAACGTGCATGGACTCACTACGGCGAAGGAGCTATGGGAAAAACTGGAGGAGTTGTACAAAGCAAAGGGTGCCTCAAATCGGGTGTACCTGAAAGAGCGGTTTCACACGCTGAAAATGGAGGAAGGTACAAGTGTTTCAGATCATTTAGGTACTCTCAATGGTATTGTTGCTGAGCTGGAGTCCATTGGAACAAAAATTGATGAGGAGGATCAAGCCTTGAGACTCATCTGGTCTCTTCCGCGATCGTTTGAGCACATGAAGCCGATATTGATTCACGGGAAGGATAAATTTTTTTTATCTGATGTTACTGGTAAGCTTATCTCTGAAGAGAAAAGGCTTTCTGGAAGTAACGTTATAAATGTCAACGGTGATTCAAACTTGAACGTGGTAGCTCATCGAGGGAGGAAGAAGAGTTCTGGGAAAATTGTCTGTTGGAAGTGTGGAGAAGAAGGCCACACGAAAAGAAATTGTCCAAAAGGTGGAGCCGGTTCGGCAAAAGGTTCCAGGTCAGTAAGAGGAGATACTGACGATGACGCTAACACTTTCTCCTATCTCGATGTCGCTTGAGAGCGGCATGTACATCCTTTTGGCAGTTTGTTACTCGCGGTTGCCATGATAGAGGATGTGTGATGTTAGCGGGTCCACAATTGCACACGGGCATTGGTTGGCATTGATGCAAGGTGTGTGGTGGAAAATCATGTCGATGGGCTGAGAACTCCCTGGAAAGCCAACTTTGGGAGTTGCACCATAATCTTCAGCAAGGTATTTTTCGACATGGGCCGAAACTGAAATTCTTGGGATTGCTGTATTCCAAGTGGTTATGCTTTTATGGTGGAGCATGATAGTTCTCTACGGTGAAAATTATGACTGCAGTAGCTGAAGCTACGGGTATCTTCATCGAAGTGTTACGGAATAGCCAAAAGTCCAAGGTGGAGATTGTTGGATTAATTGGACATTTTGTCCATTAGCCAAGAATGTCAAAAATGGTATGCAATTGAAAAATCAACTTCAAAAATGGTAGGCAACTTCAACAATGGTAGGCAATTGTGATGTCATGCATGACATAATCGTATGGGCATTTTCGTTATTAATCGTGGTCGAAGTTCTCCTATAAATAGGAGCTTCGTCCATTATTCGAAAAACATTCCGAAAAACAAAGCTATCTAGTCTTTTCTCTAATTCTTCAATCATATAGTGAGTTGAGGTGTTAAGTTAGAGAGTGTTGCTAGTGGGAAGCTTGTTCGGGGTCGGTTTGGAGTGAGAAGAAGAATTGTGTAGTTGTAATAATTTTCTACATAGTGTATTTTCTTGTCTGGTCCCCCGTGGTTTTTCTTCGTATTTTGGAGTTTCCACGTTAAATCCTTGTGTCATTATTATTTCTCGTATTTGCTTTCTGTTTCCACAAAGAGTAGATTCTGAGGGAGCGTATTTGCAAGGCCAAATACCCAACATAAACTAGCTGAAAATTAAAGTTTACATAGTTGAGTGATATTACTGAGTTTCCAAATTCTTAAATGCTTTAGAGGAGATCCACAACACATTTGATTTTTTTAGATGTCAACGTAATCCATTTTTATTATGACATTTACTATAAAGACGTCTTTGGTTTAACATGGGGAAAAGTATAATAAACTGTAATAGAGGGGTGGAAAGTGAATTTATATTTTCTCATAAATCAAAGGCACTTTGTCCATTTATGTGTTTAGGGAATGTTTGAAGTGTTTTCGGGCAATTTGCAGTTTGAAGTGTTGCAAAATCTTATCGTCTTTTTTCTCATTCTTGTTTTACTTGCTTCACAGTTCACCCGATAGAGAATGAATTGAAAGACCCATCACAAATGAAGTCAATAGTCAAGACATCAATCACTTTATGTACTTGTGTATATATAGCAACTAGCTTTTTCGGATTTCTCCTGTTTGGTAACCAAACAATGGATGATGTGTTAGCCAATTTTGATGGAGATCTTGGCATCCCATTTAGCTCATTGCTTAATGACATCGTGAGAGTAAGCTATGCAATCCACTTGATGCTTGTATTTCCAATCGTCTTCTATTCTCTTCGGCTCAATGTTGATGGCATACTTTTCCCATATGCCAAACCAATTGCTTATGATGATCGAAGATTTTATTCAGTAACAGCAGCTTTGATGGGCTTTATCTTTTTGGGAGCAAATTTCGTGCCTAGTATATGGGATGCTTTTCAATTTACTGGCGCCACGGCTACTGTCTCGGTTGGTTACATTTTTCCTGCTGCTATTGCTCTCAGGTAATTCTTTCTCCAAAACACATTAACTGTCATACTTGGGATGTGTTTGGATTGAAGGATTTGAAATCCTTAGATCTCAAATTCGTCAACAAATACAAGATATAATGGATTTCAAATCACTCGACAATCGACATTCACTTTGAGCTATTTTCTCCATAACTATGGTGGATTTCAAATGACTCCAGTTTAGGTGTCATTTCAAATCCTTCCTCCAAAGCCCCGCCCCAAATCCAAATCACTCGATCCAAACACACCCTAAAGGTTCTTCTGCGCAAGTTTTGCAAACAAACTCTACTTCAGGTTTTCTTCAATACGTTTTACAATTTTTCCTAAAGTGCAGCACTTTTTGAAAGCACGAATTTTCGCGAACAGGCTTTTCGTCAGGTTCAAAGTAGGAAAACTAAGATGATTGCATGTTGTTCAAGATTGTTTGACACAATATGACATGTTTATAGTCTGAAAACTGTATTGATGTTCCAAAGTTTTGTCTCATGCAGGGATACTCGTGGAATTGCGACAAAAAATGACAGAGTTGTCTCGTGGATTATGATACTATTGGCTGTGTCTTCGAGCACAGTAGCCATATGCAGTGACATTTACAGCATTCTATAGAATACGAATTGAGCTAATAATGCTCTTTTTTCAGTGCAAAATATTTGTCTGAAATTCAAAAAAAAGGTGGTTTCATGCTCATTCAAAGGAATGGCCATGCAAGTATGTGTTGTTTTATGTAAACATTTGATACTTAGGCTCTAATTATAGATGACGATATGGGCAATTGTCGACTGTGACAACCAATTTCTTTTTGGGATATTTGGATAGTTCAAATTAGAAAAAAATTAATACATAAGTCAATTGAATTTTAATTATAAATGCTCTCCTATGTACTTTCTCTAATTTTCCTTTCTTTAGTCCTATCATTTTTGTTTCCTCATTAAATTTGTGAGCCAAATTTTCCCTTCATGTAAAAAATAGGAAATAAGGACAATTTCTTTTGAAGCAAATTACACCTTGTAAAAGTAAACCCCACACAAGTTTTGAGAATTGTAAATTACAAATTCATGTGATTGATTATTGGCCATATTTTTTACAGAGAGCCCAATCTGCCTTCAATAATTGTTGTTTGATGTCACGAATATCTTGGGATTGTGATACATAAAGAAATTAATAAAGAAAACCACTTTTCATCCAACAAGTTTTAAATATAATAAAGTCCCAAAAAAGTGTAATAAATTTTTTGGCCACTAGTTGCTTAATGGTCATACCAACAACCTTATTTATTCTAATAACTTTTTAGCAGTATATATGTTCATGTAACATCACAACCAACAGTTAAAACTTCGTTTTCATTTTCAAATTTGAATTGATTATATATAGTATTTCCATTATTGATATGGTGTGATAAATGAGAGAAGTAACATGTCACATAAACCTAATATGTAGTAATCATCAATCACGCTAATTATTAAGATAAATAAACTAATATTCGCAAATATCATTGAAACCAGACTGATTGAGCCTCATAATTAGTATGATTGATGATTGCTAATATACTATACTAGAGGTTATAATTTAATAATATAATTGATTGGTAAAGTGGAAAGAAATAATTTTGTGTATTACTTTTGCACGAACACACATCAGTTAAACTTATAAAATCTGCATTTGGACCACAAGAAACTTTTGTACTCCATAAACTATAATAAAATGTAATGGCTAGTGGAATTTAATAGAATATCTCGTAAAAGATCTTTAAATTCTTTAATATATGTGCACTTTATATCTTTACAATATATGTGTTTAACCTTTATTATATTTTGATTGAATGAAATAAATAATTTAATGATATTTTGACACCACATTTATTTCACATCATATATCGACAATTTGATCAATTTAAGTATTTTATAATTATAAATTACATCTTAATATATATTATGTAATAAACTATTAACCTACACGAACTCCCAAAAAAAATAGAACTATAAAAACAATTTATAATTATTATAAAATAATAATCTTAAAATAGTTAATAGTAGTAGTAGTATTTGAAACTTATTCGTGTCCTGACCCTTAAGAATAGCCGTTTCTAAAGACACTCCATTATGAACAAATGTCGTATTCTTGCACTATATATCTGCAACTTTATCGATGCGACCAAATACACTCTCAAATCCATTACATTTTATACCGCTTCAATTTATTATATTAAATGCTATATACATAAATATATATAAAACATATATAGGTATAAATTTAATTTTTTGCATGGACTTTCATAATATTCAAAAAACATAATAATAAAGGGCAGTTATCATAATAAAGTTCTCAGCTGTCATACAACAAAAGGGCCTATATTAATAAATTATCATAATATCTATCCATCCTCTAGTGTATTTCAATATAGGTATAAGATTGAATGGAAAAGGACAGTTACCAGTGAGAAATCACATTCTTCCAATTAAAATGTAGTGCAAACCATATAATATACAATAGCATGTTACGTTAAACTATTCTTATATAAAACATCTGAACATTATTACTTCCTATTCCTAACAAAACACCAATTCTTCTTACAAAAGAATATAGCAAAATAAGAACCAAAGAAATAAACATCAACATTCTCCACAGAATTTCAATCTAAATTACCTCAATTATTCTTTATCAGCTGCATTTTTTTTTCCATTTCCGATGTGGGAAGAGAAAGCCATGGCAAGATCTAACATCATCTTTCAACCTCGTATTATGTCTCTCGACTTATATTAACTTCACTACTTAACTTGCGTTTATACGACCTGCTCGCCTATCAAATCTAAACCCACGAGCAAAAACGATACCCCTTGAAATAGCAAGAAGTAAAAATGGATCCCTTGAGCAGATAATAGGCTTCTAGCTGAAGCTGTTAACAGAAGAAAAGCTAGTGCCAATTCCTTTGTATATATCCTATTGTGTTTCTTCTTTTTCGAATCCTTTTTCATCTCTCGTTTAATTTCTTCTAGATTAGGCTCCGAATGACCTCTTTGTTGCTTTGGTTCTTTTTCGACCATCGATATGAGATCACCCTCTGATGAACGGCCAGATTTCTTTGTCACGACCCATTCGTAAGCACTTCCGAGTTGGAATAGGCCCGAGATCATGGCGTTGAATTTGGTCACAGACATTGTGTTTTCAAATAGAAGATATGGGACGATAAACGGGAATGATTTTGGTGCTGGTACTATATTGAGAAATGTTATTGTGGCGGGTATATAACAAACAACCCACGCTGGAAGTGTAGCCTCGGGGATAAACATTGTCATTGGGAGAATGATGCAGAAAAGTGTGAATGAATAGAATGGGAGTATGAGTTTCCTTAGTAAGAAGAATAGAAATATCATGTTGGCTTTTTTCCATATGCTTATCTGCAGATATAATCAAAGTTTGAAAACAAATTAACATCATAATTAAGGGCGTAATACTTAAACCAAATAGTATCTCAAACATACCTTTGATCGAATAATGGCTGGCAAACAGAGCCTAAACAACTGCATTGGCCCAGAATGCCATCTATGTTGTTGCTTTCTATAAGCTTCATAAGACTCTGGCAATTCACATTCGCACTGAAAATTCAAATAACACGATTCATTCACGATTATATAGAGGCAAAAAAACAGCCATTGAAATCATATGTTGTAATGAAATACCTCTACATCGTTGAGAAAGACAAATTTCCATCCATGAAGATGAGCTCTTACAGCAATGTCCATATCCTCAACGGTTGTCCTTTCTAACCATCCACCTGATTCTTCCAATGCCTTTATCCTCCACACACCAGCAGTCCCGTTAAACCCGAAAAAGTTTAGGAAAATCCCGTTAACCTGTTGCTCAACTTCGAAATGAAAAGCTAAGTTAATGAGCTGTAGCCTTGTTAGTAGATTTTCATCCTTGTTCACAAAAGACCATCTTGCCTGAACCAATCCTACTTCATCATTATCCTACAGTTCAAAATGAAATAACATGTTCATTTGCTTCTTTCATAAGGACAAACTTTGCAATAAATATGAATCCAACAAACTGACATGATCAATTAATTCCATAACAAGAATCAAATGGTTGATGTAAACATACATTAAATTCCACAAAAAGATACCTTGAAGTGTGGAACAGTTCTTTTAAGGAAATCAGGATTAGGCTGGAAATCAGCATCGAAAATGGCAACAAACTCGTAATCTTTGACATAGCTACAATTCATTGCAGATTTAAGGTTGCCAGCTTTATAACCCTCCCTAATAACTCTATGTCTGTATATAATGTTGGCACCATTTTGTTGCCATTTATGCACTTCATCTTTGATCATCATCTGCGTTGTTGGATCATCCGAATCGTCCAATACTTGTATCAGCAATCTCCCTTTTGGCCAGTCCAATGTACACACAGCAGCAATGGATTGTTGATAAACCTATCACAATTCATAACCCATAAATTTTAACCACTAATTTGAATTCTTTTTCGGTGCGTTTGGATCGATGGATTTGGATTTGAGGAGTGGATTTGGAGGAAGGATTTCAAATGACACCTAAAATGGTGTCATTTGAAATCCGCCGTAGTTGTGGAGAAAAGAGCTTAAAATGAATGGCGAGGGATTTGAAATCCATCATCATCCAAATGAACTTAAATGGATTTGTCGATGAATTTGAAATCCATGGATTTCAAATCACTCGATCCAAACACACTCTTTATGTTTTTCGAAATTGAGAAACAATAAAGTTACCTCTTTTTCATTGCACATAGGAATCTGAACTAAGACCATAGGAAAATAGCCATTTCCATCACCAGATTCTAGATCTACAAGGCCTTGTTTGGCAACAGGTTTGATCTTCCTCAGCTTGATCCATAAGCAACCCAAAGACAGAATTAACCTATCCAAGCTCTGGATAAGAAACAGCAATATACACACATTGGCCAAAAACTGAAGGGGTGGAGCAAGATACTCAACCCTGATCAAAACCCAGCTCGAATAAAGCGAATCAAACAAACTCCTAACGGTAAACGGATTAGTCAAACTGTAAAGCTTCTTCTTCAACTGAAGATCCGGGGTACCCAAATGCCACCCTTTGAAATACGCAACAATCTCAAACCCTAACATAATCAAGGAAAGCCAAAGGAAAACCTTAATGCAGGTGTAGAATCTGGATTTCACAGCGGGGTTTTCTGAAACTAAAGTGTCGGTGGAGTCAGTACGGCCAGCGGCAACGCGGCGGCGGACTATGGCAGCGAGTGAGAAGAATGCGGCGGCGATGGAGGTTAAACAACCGGCGGCTTTGTGGGCTTTCAAGAGGAGAACCCATGTGAGCTGTTTGGCGTTCTTGTTGCGGGTACCCTTTGGTAACATGAAATCTTCGTCGGAAGGGGACTCAAGCTCCACCATGGACCAGTTGTTAGGGTTCTCCATTTTGACTACTACTGGTGTGCCCCTGTGAGTTTCCTTTGCCCACCAGTACAGAGATGAAGCCATTGCTTGTAGTTTCTTCAACACACTCAGGTTTTTAGGCCTAAAAGAATAGTTTTTTTTTTAATTTAATGTGTTTTGAATGAGAGAGAGATGAATGAATGCTACAAAAGAAGCTCCATTGTTTTAGATGAGAATGAGAAACTGGAAGAGGTGAAGAGAGAAAAGGACGCGTAGCTATGGAGACAGTATAATAGTGCAGAAGGCAAACTAGAATCACTATAGTATATAATAATAATATATTATACTATGGTCTCTAATCTCAATTATAATAGAGGAAAAAGAAATTAAAAGAATGGAAGAAAGGTAAATGTTATTACTGAGAACAAGAGGGTCCTACATATTACATTCATTTACAGCTTGCAACCAAGTGTTTTGTTATCAACAAAGACAACCTTAAATTAAAAGATTTTGGATCAAAAATAAAAAGATCAACACGTCTTTCATATATTTATTACAATACCCAGTAATAATAACATGAGATTAATTGGAAAATAATTCAAATTTAAATACACAAACTATTCATCACCACTACCAAACTTTTCCTTTTCCATAAACAAAACAATTTTTTTTTTTCGATAAAAATTGAAAGACAATAAATTTGGTCAAGGGAACTTGTATATAAAGAACCAAAAAAAGACCAATCGACGAGGTTGGGAATACAAAAAGGGAATCAAGGGAGATATATATTAGATCATAAAAGAAAGGAATTTGAATATACCGACAATAAATTGTGTGCTTTTTGATTTTATATAAGTATTATTATTATTATTTTTAACTAATTCATCCCACCTACTGCTGGTTTTTGGATTGAATTGAAATAAAAACAAAAGAGACTGCACAGAAATTTCTCTGACAAATACCATAGAAAGAAAGAAAGAAGGGATTCTTCAATGGAAGTAGCTCAAATGTGCAGACAAAATAATAATAATAATAATAATAATAATAATAATAATAAAATAAGCAAGGAGGATATGAGTGAATTTAATAATGGGAGATGGAAATCTTTAACCTTCCACAGGAATTTAATATTTTTACGGGTGTGGGATTGAATTAAGGAGGAGTGATAATGTTTTCAAAATTTACTGAAATTTAATGAGCATAAATGTGGTAAATAAATAGGGCCTCACGCACTCTTTTCTTTTTAAAATATTATTTTCGTTTTTTGGTTGTGAAAATCATGCAACTTGGCCGGTTAATAGGGCATGCAGAAGGGCCGGGGATAGGTACAAAATAATTATTTTTATTTTCATGGAATATATATTGGATTATTTAATTTTTAAAAGAAAAAAAAAAGGTAAATCATGGCCGTTGTTAAATGACCAATTCTATAGCCGTTAAACGATAAAATGGATTTTGAATAGTTGGAAATTTCATATATTGACGATGAAGCCGGCTACTTGATGTGTATAGTTTTGACTAGAATGCCACATTTCACGCTTGGCCAAACACTATGTACAAAAACCAATATTTTGCCACTTCAAACCCCACATTTATCCATTTTCCACTTTGATTTGAGATTTGTCTTATTTTATAACTTTTAACTAAATTTTAAAAATATAAATAAATTTATATTGTATTTGTTTTTTAGATATTTTTAAAATTCAAACTTACAGACGTAAATTTAGCTACCATTTCGTTGAAGTGTAACATAATGGGAAAAGTTATCAGGCCAACATAGTAAGAAATCTGAACTGAATCAAAGCCCAGCTTTTTCATGACAAAGAAAGCCCAAATCTTGTTGGATCAAAGAAAGGACAAGTAATGAGACAGGCCCATTCTATTTATGCCCTATTATAGTTAAGTCCACTGGGATTCTTGAAGCCCATATCTCCTTGCCTCTTACTAGTTAGTAGCACAGCCATGATTTTTCTTTCAATTTTATGCTTTATCATAAAGGCCCATGGATAAGAATGTGTGTTTAACATTCTTTATAATCAGGTAATTTAACAAAGCCCAATGTGACTAACTAATGACTATATTAAAGTACAATGGAAACTAAGAACATAATTAGGATTTTGAGAGTAAATTAGTTGAGTAGATTCGTATAAGTTGTTGTTCAAATTTGTTTGAATTATCGAATTTTAATAGTGTTCTTTGAACTTGTTTAATAGTTAATTGAGTCAGTTTCAATATTTTTATATATCGAATCGAATTTTAAAATTTATCCAAAATAAAAAGTTGTTCAAATTTATTTGTATAAATTAACGAACAATCTCGAGTGAGCTCTTAATAATTAAGTTTGAATAATTTGATTTCTCTTTCAAAACTCTATAAAATAAGATATTTTTAGGTTTGGGAGCTAATATTCAAACTTCATAAATTAAAAAAAAAAATCAATATTTAAAAGATTGAGGGTAGACGGCTGTCACACCTGTTTTAAAACTAAATAATATTATTGCGCTCATCACATAATACGCCAAGAAAGCCAGCTAAGCTTTTCCTTCACCCACAAAACCTTCTTCTTTACCACCTTTTCTTTAAATCTAAAGCATCAAGAAGATTCGCTCCACGTCACACACCGTCGTCGCCGGACTGGCTTTGGGAGAACATATTGATACCCAAGGCTACCTGCATTGCCGGAGACTATGGCGGATCTTACCGTTTTGTGCTCCGTGTTCGCTGCTCTCGTCGGATTTCTCATTTTTTATTATTACGGATTGCTGAAGAGTAATGGAAAGAGGTGCTCGCAGGAGAACCAGAATAGCTGCGCCTCCACCACCGCCATTGACGGAGGAAAACGCGGATCGACGGATGACGGTGATGATGTCATCATCGTCGGTGCTGGCGTAGCCGGTGCCGCCTTAGCTCATACTCTTGGAAAGGTAATTAATGCCTTTTGTTTTATTTTCTCATTGCAATTTTTAGAATTGAATTAAGATATCAAGAATTTGCATCTGGTGCTGGCGTTGGTGTGTGATAAGTAAGTAGATTGAGATTCAGTTGACAGCTACGAAATATCTACAACGTGCGAAGAATTTTTATTAGTTCTATTATTATTTGTTTTTAAATCAAGCTTCTAGAGTTGAGTTGATTGGGTTATTCTATGGCTATTTAGATAATTTTTTAATGTAATTAAGTAGCAAAAGGAAGTATAAATCAAATCAGATGATTAGGAATCCAGTCACAACACAAAGGTTAAGCTGTTTTGATTTTTTTTTCTTTTAATATTCTTTGTAATGATTGATGTTTACATTTAGTTCAAATAAATCTTGATTTGATGAAGGATGGACGTCGTGTTCGAGTTATCGAAAGAGATTTGACCGAGCCTGACCGGATTGTTGGAGAACTTTTACAACCAGGTGGTTACCTCAAGCTGATTGAGTTAGGACTGGAAGGTAAACTTTGCAGTTCCATTGTAATAGTCATTGACATTTGATTTTGCAAGGGTTACAAGATTTTATTTTTTGTGCAGATTGTGTGAAGGAAATCGATGCCCAGAGGGTGTTTGGGTATGCTCTATTCAAGGACGGAAAAAACACTCGACTTTCTTATCCTTTGGAGAAGTTTCACTCAGATGTATCTGGAAGGAGCTTCCATAATGGACGCTTCATACAAAGAATGCGTGAGAAAGCTGCATCTCTTCCAAAGTATACGTCTCTCTGTCCTTCTCTCCCCTTTCGTAATCTTGAAAATAAATAAATAAATAGTACTTTTGTTATTTATATGAGGATGTCATCTTTGATGTGGCATGTTGAGGTGTCGTTGTCGGTTGAACCGAATGTGTTGCTCTTAGCTGTAAAATAACGAACACTTTCAATATGCTTGTAGAGCATATTACTATTACTGATATAAACATGTCCAGTTTAATTTATTTATTTCTTGTTGATTGACAGTGTTCGACTGGAGCAAGGAACAGTTACATCGCTGCTTGAGGAGAACGGGACAATTAGAGGGGTACAGTACAAATCAAAATCTGGAGAAGAGGTTAAAGCTTATGCACCCTTAACCATTGTGTGTGATGGATGCTTTTCTAACTTGCGACGCTCTCTTTGTAGCCCAAAGGTGAGATTACATGAAAATAATAGTGCTCATTTGTATCCTGCATTCACAATGCTTCATATATCTTTTAATGGGATGTGATATTCTGCTCTACAGGTAGAAGTGCCGTCTTGTTTTGTTGGCTTGGTCCTTGAGAACTGCCAACTCCCTTATGCAAATCACGGGCATGTAATATTGGCAGATCCATCACCTATCCTGTTTTACCCTATCAGCAGCACTGAGGTCCGTTGTTTGGTTGATGTTCCCGGTCAGAAGGTCCCTTCTGTATCGAATGGTGAAATGGCCAAATACCTGAAGAATGTTGTTGCTCCCCAGGTAAAATATGTTCATATAATCTCGTACTTGTGTTTCTATTCAATATCATGTGTCACTCACACACGAATCCTCCCAGAGAAATGGTAAAAAATTGTTGAATGACGGAGCATATGAGTTTTGACTGTTAAGTACTTGACGGAAGTTTGATATGTCATGTTTTACTAAACGTGAGACGTTTTGGAAGTTACAGCGCCGCTAAATACAATTTACTAAATTCCTAATTATGATCTAATAAATTTCACTAGCAAATTTTCTATCCGTTCAATACCTTAAATCTTTTTTTATATTTATTGCAGACATATTATCAAACATAATTTTTACATTTATAGTCTTGGATGCTTGGCTAATTTTTGACATGACTGTTTTTAGATTCCTCCGGAGATACATGACGCTTTTGTCGCAGCGATTGAGAAAGGAAACATTAGGACAATGCCAAACAGAAGCATGCCGGCATCTCCTCATCCTACTCCAGGGGCTTTGCTTATGGGAGATGCATTCAACATGCGGCACCCTTTGACTGGTGGTGGAATGACTGTCGCATTGTCAGATATAGTAGTATTGCGCAATCTCCTTAAGCCTCTAAGTGACCTTAATGATGCACCTACTCTTTGCAGATATCTTGAATCTTTCTATACTCTGCGGAAGGTCAGTCCAATCTGAATGCACAAGTACCCACCTCAGTTTATGTTTGCAAACACAACTGATTATATGAAAATGATTATAAGTGAAAGACAGTTAGACTTGAAAACAAAAATCAGAAATGGGTAGTGTTTTGCAAACATAAGTGAAAAATAGAAAAAGGGTGCAGAGGATCTTCTAAAAAAGTGAATATTGTCCAAAGAAATTTGTTTTAAGCACCCATTTTACCAACCTAGAGATTATAGCTTATTATCACTTAAGTTGAAAGAATTATAATCATAACCTAGACTTGCTGAAACTCCAAGATAGATTATTTTAAGCAGAATTAGATAATCACTTATTTTTAAGAGTTAATGACTGAACTAGTCGAACCTAACTAGTCAAATATGTTAAATGCAGCCTGTGGCATCAACTATCAACACATTGGCGGGTGCCCTTTACAAGGTATTTAGTGCATCACCTGATCAAGCAAGAAACGAGATGCGTCAGGCATGCTTCGACTATTTGAGTCTTGGAGGAGTATTCTCAAATGGGCCAGTGTCTTTGCTTTCTGGTTTGAACCCCAGGCCATTGAGCTTGGTTTGCCATTTCTTTGCTGTGGCAGTATATGGTGTTGGACGATTATTGTTACCCTTCCCCTCACCAAAAAGAATGTGGATCGGTGCCAGATTGATCTCGGTCAGTGCACATTCCTATCTTTGTTATTTTGTCTCTACTTCCAGAAAGCAATTATTATATTGTTTAGTATATGTTTAATTCTAAAAGCTAAAACAAGTCCTGTTAGTGTCTATCTCTCTTTCTCTCTCTCACACACACACACACACATAAGGTGTATTATGTATGGTTCCTACACACCTTTGCATTAAAGAGATAAACACACAATACATTCTCAAACCATTGGAAGATATTCATATTACCACTATAATATACATAGATACAAATAATTGAAAGATGTTCTTTGTTCCATACTTATTCACATCTTAATGAAGTACCTGTATTTTTCATTTGAGTCGCTTCATACACACATTAATGTAAAAATAAGTCAAATTTTTGCTACAAACAATTCATTTGCACTCGTACTTTTATATTTGCTCCTATATGAATATGTACGTTATTTCTTTATCTTTTTCGTTTGGGCTGATCTTTTCACATTTAACTTTTGAAAAAATAATGATGTTTTAGAGGTATTAAATACTGAAACTTCTTCAATCTCGTATTTTACTGATTAAATCCTCGTCATATGTTCCTTCTGATGAAACCAGAGTGCATCAGGAATAATCTTTCCTATCATAAAGGCAGAAGGAGTGAGGCAAATGTTCTTTCCAGCAACCGTTCCTGCTTATTATCGGGCTCCTCCTGCTAACTAACCAGAGTTTGTTTAAGTTAAAGCAGAGAGGAATGAAATACCACTTTATACCAGCATTTGTAGCCTTATGTCTAAGTTAGTTGGGTTGAGAGTGGGACTCTTTTGCAAAACAAAAAGTTGTCAAATTGTTACACATATCTTATGCACTCAAGCCCCTGTTTTGTGGTATCGTGCGTTTTTGGGCAACTGTTTTGTATGTGGTTTTGTATTACAGTTTTCGGACTTGTATGTAAATAATTTCCTTTTCTGATGTCGTTCTGTGAGATTTTTTAGTTGCATTTGAGTGAGGTGATGGCGAAAAACACCAGTTTTGTGTTGGATTGAATGACTTGAATTCGATTGAAGAAATAAAAAGAAAATCCAAAGTACCCATCCCCATAGAATGTAATATTGAAAGTAGAGGTGTAATGTTCTGTATACCATCAAATTTTGTAATTTGGCTTTGTCAGTCTTTTCATTGATTATCTATCAATGGATGGGAAATACCCTACCCAGGCCCGTATCAACATAATACCCATAACTTTTTTTACCCGGATCTGCCACAAACGATGAGTCCAAAAATAGTTGGACCTCACGGATTGGTACAGTTCGGGTTACATATGAGTCACATGTTGAACAATACAGATCTATGTATCCAAAGACCATCAAATAGCAAATAGATTTAACAGTAATACAACAGGTAAATCCTTTCTCTACATTCGATTCTATAACTGAAAAAAAAAAAAAAAACTCAACAGTGTAAACATTTACCTGCAATCAGATGATCATTGCAGTCTTGATGTATAATTAGCTATAATCAACCCAGTGAAAATAGGATCTTATTTATGTTTACATTATAAAATTTCATTCTTGAATGCAGGCATTTGAACCTATAAATTACAGTAGCAGCTTCAACTTTACCAAAAATCTTGACCATGACTGGAAAACACCACTTATTGGTGCATCCTCAAGAAGAGCATACATCCTCAAGTTCTCTTATTGGTGCCTATTGTTCTTCCTTTCTGACTTGATAGCTTCATAAGACACCATCACTTCCTTGAATTTTGCTTCAGCAAACTCTGCATAAACATAAGTGGATCGTATACAATTTATCAATCAGATTAGAGATGGTTAGATTCAGACGAAAAATATGCAATTTGTCTTGAATTCACCACCTTTGTTGTCCTGATTCTGATCAGGGTGAAATTGTTTTGCCTTGGTTCTGAAGGCTGACTGTAAATGAAAATTAAAGGAAGTGTTAGATAGGAACAATGGCCAGTTTAAAACATCAATAACGAACATAATCTACTTTTAAAGCGCTATTCACAAAAAAGTAAAGAATAAAGTAGCAAAACTCATATATGTTTGTTTCAAGTGAAATCGGGTTGCAGACAAATATAAGACAGCTCGTATAACTGAAGAATCTGGCGGGTTGTATTGGATGGCACTTCTCTTTTCTCACTAGTTATATGATCTACATGTATAAAAAGTTATATAACATGCATAAGTACCTTTATCTCGTCATCTGAGTAGGGTTCTGTTCTCCGCCTGCAAAGAGGTAAGAAACAGGCAATCAAATAGTTACCCATACAGATATAAGATTAAATTAATCTAAAAGACAGTTGATAAGACCAGACAAATTCTCATGTAAAATGGACATCATAAGCATCTTAGTCTAACTTGAAAGGCAAAAAAGACAAAAGAATCCAACGTTGCCCAACCCTCTTTGAACATTGTTGGGTGATCAAATCAATTTTGCACAGTAAAATAATAGCAAATTTATCAAAACAAAACTAATATCACTATGTTTCGTGTTTCTTGAAACGGAGCTGTAATCTTATATCTGGGATATGCTATACCTGTCAAGGCCAAGGACAGAGTAATGATGTGACAATGGAGCGTTTGCAGGCCTCGCCCTAGGAGGAGTCTCCCCAAAATTACCATTATGATCTCTGAATGAAGTATCTGTCTTCCAGTACCAATCATTCCTCTGAGAATGTTGATGATACGCACCTGGGCCATGTTCTTGCCAGCTTTGGTAACTCTTCTTGAATTTATTTCTCTCTCTGTTGAATACACTTTGCATTCGTCGAATTCGCTCCTACAAATAAAATATAAACCAATTCATCAACACGACCAAATTTGAGTATCACAATGCACAATATAATTAATTATTAAATATAAACTGAATGAAATTTGCACAAGAACTTTTATTACATAAATACCCCAGCATACTATGCTAAAAGTCTAGATTATAATAAACATCTATATCCCAAAAACTTTAAATAATTTCTGATATATTAACTTCATCCAATATACAACAGGCAAATAAACTTGATTCAAAATATTAAACAGTTAACAGAAACAGCGAGGCAGAAAAGTTCGCACCACTCTCTCCATTTCTTCTTCATATTCCTCTTGCATGCGGCGATTATATCTTTTCCAAGCATCCTCTTGAAAGCTACTTCGAAAAGAACGTCCATCCTTCCATGAAGACTGAGACCTGCTCAACTTTTTGCAGTAGATAGCATTCAAGGTCAGTACATGTTAATCAAAAATAGGTCAACAGCTATCCATCAAGGATGAAAATTATTTTGGTATACAGATGCAAGTGTATAAAGCTACACTTACTCGAATAACTAAAAACTAGATAGAACTACTAAGGTCAATGATTACCTGAGTGTAGACCCAATCGACTGTCCTTCGCAATTGAGAAACCTGCCGAATAGGTCAGAATTACTAAAACATTTTACAAAAGGAATCCATATTGAAATATTATCAATAAACAAAGATTTACAAACTTCATCACCACATGGACCTTCCAACAAGAAAAACTGTCTTTAATCTTTATTTAGTTTGTACACAAGCAATCACATTTGAAAACTTTTCATCTTTTTCAGAAAATTGCTCATGGCTCAGAATCTTGTGGTTCATTATTCTAAACAGGGACCTTTCAGTTATAAGATTTTCATGCTGATTTCGACTGCTCTCTTTGTTGTGCAATTTGTTGATTCTCGCCCAAGACAATATGCCCCAACATATCATGGTTTTGAGGTTACTTACTATGACTGTTCAATCCTATTATTTGTATTTGGAAGACAACTTCCACTCCGCAAAAACATCTCATAAATAACTAGCTTATTAACCTATAGGGCAATATTGTGAAAATGGCCAGTCTCAAAGAAGTAGAATACAGTATCATCCGCCTCACAAATCCAAACCATTCCATTGATGATTTTATTTCCATGCATCTACTTTTTCCACTGTTATAATATAATAATTGTCTACATCAATAACATCTATCTCATATTAGTACCACCATTATAATATCATTCTATAAACGGCCTGTGCATCTAATTTTTCAACTGTTATTATATGATAATCACTAAATCCCAAAAAAAGGGTAGTTTCTTCCCAAAAGGTTCAAGCTTTTGATACAACAAAAAATTTCATAAGCTGGATGCATTATCTTTTTCACGCATCTGAGGTGAGTTTCAAACCCTTCACATACTCTAGAGTCCAAGCATAGTTTAGTCACATTGACAGGAGGTAACAACTGGTAGAACATCTAAACCGAATTTTAAGCTGTTATGTCTCTGAGTTAGGCGACCCCCAGCAAAGCAAAAGATGTTATAGCCTCCTCAGAATAATAAATTTGCTAACAAAAAGTCCCATTTTAACACTGTTTAACATGTTCATCCTTATGAAGAAAATAGCCATCTCTGAACACATGAAGGAGAAAACCTTACAAATTAAAAAACATAATTAAAAAGTCCAAATTCACAATATTTTCTACTGTTGACAGTCATAAAAGACAGAAGACCAAGACGAAAAGGTAAAAACTTACTGCGAAAGTTGTGGCTGTGGCTCCGATTAAACCAAACACTAAAATTCCCCATAGTCTCATATCCTCTTCTTTATTCTTCCTCTGATAACCTCTGTCTTGTTGAGGCCATGGATTATCATTATTATTATCCCGGCTGTCAGGTTTATCTGCCTCATCTTTGCTCATTCTTCCCTTGATTTCTTTGTTCCAATCTATATAAATATAGGGCTCAGCTCAAGAATTTTGATCAATTGACGTCGTGGGCAAGTTCGATCGATAAAATGGACAATATTGTTGAGAGAAAACAATTTACAACCCAAATTTGATCCTACATCAAATTAAATGTCTTCACACCGTCTTCTCTTCTCAGGTGTATTCAGTGAAATCATAAAAATAACACTCAAATCTCGAAAGATAAAAAAGACATGGGACTGCTTATTGCAGCACATTTGGACCGAGCCAAGTGAAGCCCAACCCGACCTACCGTTAAAGATGTGCTATTGGACTGGGCTGCATCTTCGAAATTCTCTCAGCCCATTTTGTTCTGGGCTTAATTTAGGCTGTTTCATGGGCCTATGAAGACGGCCCATACTAATTTAGCCCGATAGACACCTTCATATCCTAGTTTTCATCTGTTGTAAATATATCATGCACCATCTTTTGTAAATTAAATTACTAACTATTGAAATAAATTAAAATAAATTGGTGGCTTACACTACATAAATCACTTTGTACTTTAGAAATAGTTCTTAAAGAAAATTGCACTTTTGAATCCAATTGATTAGCATAAAGATTAATATATTATGGAGTGGGTTGGATATTTTGAAGGCCAAATTTGTCATGACTAATAACGGATTAAAAATGGGGTTTATAAATTTGTTATTTAGATATTGAATATAAAACAAATATGTAACTGAAAATCAACACCATCAAATAAAAGTAGATTAATTGTATTTTTCTTTTGAAGCCGACACATTATTTAAATAAAATAATTTTCACTAGCTTTTGTAATCAATTTTAAAATGATCCAATTCAGTCAAAAGTTGCAACTTTATTTTCATTATTTAATTATATTTTTGTCTTAAATAGCATTCAAGTGGTGCCTTTCATTAATATGTATATGGACTTTGCAAATTGTACATTTAAAAGTCTTTCCAAACACTAGTACCTAATTATTGAATGTGATTTAATTTGGGTCCACAAATCCAAAAGTAAGAAATTTTTAATGGTCAATTTTGTAATTAAACGAAAGATTGGGACTAAAAGTCAAAAATTGACAGTTAGGACGGTTCCAGAGCATTATGCCCCTCCTTCATCATGATTAAACGTGGCATTTGCTACGGTCCCGCGTAAAATAAATAATAATTAATAAAAATCTGAATTTTAAATATTTTATTTCTTATTAATAATCTTTAATCTGAATTAATTTCCTTTAAATCAAAACCGCAATCTTTTCGTACACTCGTTGTCTCTCTGTAGTCCAAGCGAAGTTACTTGACGCATTTCGCCTAAATTGTTCAAATTTGTAATTCTCGAATTATTCGAAAAAGGTAAATATTTTTTATATTTTGAGTTATTATTTGTGTATGATATTAACTGTCATTGGGTTTGTGTTCGAATTGTATTGATTTGATTGGTAAGTTATTTTCATCATTTTGTGGCTCTTATTCCAGTTGTTTTAATGTAATAGATTTAATTTTATGTTACGGAACTAATTGGAGTTGCGGAAAAGCCAAATTTTGAGTGCGAGCAGAGTATTTGTGATTGTGCACGCAATTGTTATTGTTAAAGTGTTCAGATCAACTCTGAATTGTGTAAGATCAACTTTTGAATGTATTTGGGCTGACTTTATGAGTTATCAATTTTTCAATTTTATGGGTTATCAGTTTTTCATCTGACATTCATTTTTAGGAGTTTTCGCGGTGTAAAAGATGTTTGTGTTCTACATTTAGTGTGATTGATGATATCAGTGAATAATTCTTATGTGTCTATATAATATATGGATTTAATTTTGGCTGTTTTTCTCTATGCAACCAGAAAATCAAAAAAGCTACTGTTTTTGTTGAATGATCAAAACTATTAGTGGATTCTTTGCTCAAAACAAATAACATTTGAGAATTTCACTTTTTGCTTTTACAGCTTCCATACTTCTGTGGAAAATTACTGGCATCTACAGTATCCGTCTATTTGGATTGATTCATGATGTATCCTATGAAGATCCTTTCTCTCATTTTTTCATAATGACATTCAGTAGATTTGTTGGTACAGTGGGATAGAGATGAACTTGTCTGCTCTTTTGACTTCTGCTGGAGTCAATATCGCCGTATGTGTGGTGCTTTTTTCTTTGTACTCCGTTTTAAGAAAACAGCCAAGCTTTGTCAGCGTGTACTTTGGACAAAAGCTTGCTCAAGTGCATTCCAAACAACGTGGTTCATTTGGCATTGAGAGACTTATACCTTCTCCTAGTTGGATAGTAAAGGCATGGGAAGCATCTGAGGACGAATTATATACCGTTGGGGGTGTCGATGCTGTGGTCTTTCTGCGTGCAGTTGTCTTCAGGTCAGTACATGTGCTGTTAACTGCAAAATCATAACTCATTTTCATGAAAGTGAGATTTGGAATTTCATATAAAGTTTTACTGGTTCTCATATTATTTGAAATTGTTAGTGAGAAGTTTCACTTCAAACTTCTCCTTTTGGCTTTGTTGAGTTTGCTAATGTGTTGGTTGTATGTAGCTGAGAGTTAACGTCAGCGTGCTGCATTACTTTTTGCAGTATAAGAGTATTCACTGTTGCTGCTATTGTGTGCTTGTTTCTCGTTCTTCCACTTAATTATTTTGGAAAAGAAATGAAGCACAAACTAATTCCAGATGAACCGTTGACTGTGTTCACCATTGACAATGTCAAGGGAGGATCAAGATGGTATGAAATCTTGCCTTACCAGGTTCTATACCTATGAGTTCACTTGTCTGTTCTCCTCTTCTGATATTTAAGTTTTACTTTGGCAGGCTTTGGGCCCATTGTCTTGCATTATACATCATAACTTCATGTGCTTGTCTCCTCCTTTACTTTGTAAGGACTATACCTCTGGTACAGCATTTATTGACCTTTTTATTCAGATGTATGATTTCAAATCTAAAGTCCTTTGTTTTCTGTGGTTTCCGTCTGTCTGTAGGAATACAAGAACATCACGAAAATAAGATTGGCCCACATTACTGCATCTCCTTCACACCCAAGTTATTTTACTGTTATTGTTCGTGGAATTCCTCGGGCTCAGGATGAATCATATAACGATGCCGTGTCAAAATTCTTGACTAATTTCTATGCATCAAGCTATTTATCACACCAAATGGTTTATCACTCCGGCACAGTCCAGAAATTGATGGTGAGCATCTAATAGATACTATTACATGGTAACATATCGAAGTATCTCTTTGTTTTTTTAGTATGAAATATGAATATTCGCATGAGAAATTATCAGATCACTTTATAGTTCCTCTCATATGACTGCATCATAGTCTTTACTGTTTATAATCTTATAATTTTATGCTTCTGACTGTAATTTCAGAATGCACCATATCTGTGGTGGCACGCGATGCTTAAGATTATTGTTTCCTTATTTTTGGAATGAGGACTTTGGAAGACTGTTATGTAGCGGATTTTAGAAGACTAATTTAGAAGATTTAATTACTTATGTTTTATTATTTAGAGTCCTTATTTAATTACGTTTGTTAAGAGTCCTAGTTGATTTAGGACTTTAGTTATTTACTTTCTTTAGAGTTTTAGTTTGTTTAGTATTCTATTTCAGTTGGGAGTCTTTCATTATTTATAGGTATTAGGGTTTATGTTTTTCATTCATTCAGTTAAGAATCAAGAAAAGAATCGAGCTTAGGCTTGGGGCAAACTTTGGTTTGTTGGGCAAGAATTTATTCTTGTAGGACTTTCGAGTAATCGAAAGTATTTATTATTTATATTTATTTTCAGTTTATTGAATTTTGTTCTCAACAATTGGTCCGACCTGCCGGATCCCAACATTCACCTAATATCATGACGCTTTCTGATGATGCTCGCTTCACGACCTTGGAAGAAAAACAGGAGGAATTTAGCAGCCGCCTCGATGCGATCGAACACATGCTTCAACAACGATATATCCTGCTGATGGCTGCCATTACAGGTCGTCCTGCACCACAATCTGCACCCCCTGTACCTAATTCAGCCTTCGATGTTGCGCCCTGCACGGCTACGCAACCCACCCCCAACATCCATAGCAACACAACCGTGCCTGCCACCAACCCTCAAACTAAAGCCATAAAACCAGATTTGCTCCCGGTCATCAGTAATCCTGAAACCACCACCACCGTGAACCTCCAACCAATAGAAACTACCACGGTCTCTATCTATCAAATTTCTCAAACCTTCTCACAACAAACTCACGACCACCCCTTCACTGTCCTTAGTTTTATTGACATTAAACCGCTTGGATGGTTAGCCCAAATCAAATCTTCCAATGTTCTCAAAACTGGGTTTCGCAGCCAATGCAAGCACAATGAGTTCTCGGTTTACCGCTCTTCCTGGAACAAGCAGAGGAGAAAAATTTCCAAGTTCAGCCTTGGGGACAAGGCTATTTTTAAGGGCGGTGGAGTTGTTATGTAGCGGATTTTAGAAGACTAATTTAGAAGATTTAATTACTTATGTTTTATTATTTAGAGTCCTTATTTAATTACGTTTGTTAAGAGTCCTAGTTGATTTAGGACTTTAGTTATTTACTTTCTTTAGAGTTTTAGTTTGTTTAGTATTCTATTTCAGTTGGGAGTCTTTCATTATTTATAGGTATTAGGGTTTATGTTTTTCATTCATTCAGTTAAGAATCAAGAAAAGAATCGAGCTTAGGCTTGGGGCAAACTTTGGTTTGTTGGGCAAGAATTTATTCTTGTAGGACTTTCGAGTAATCGAAAGTATTTATTATTTATATTTATTTTCAGTTTATTGAATTTTGTTCTCAACAAAGACACTATCGGAAATCAAGAATTTTAAGCATTACTAAATTGCTCAGTGTTTTTAATCAATCCAAGCTCTTATTATGAACTTCTTTTGTTTGTATCTTTACCCCAGTTTATATTTTCCATTGATTGAATTCTGCTGTGGTCTTCTGCTGTGTGCAGAGTGATGCTGAGAAGATGTATAACATGCTGAAGTCTAACCACAGTGAGCATAAGGTTATTTCCGAAGAGGAAATTTCCAAGGGGAGTAGCTGCTTCAATGGTTCAGATATGGCGAAAAAGGTTTTAGTTGCCACATGATTCTTACAGCGTAGTCTGTAATTTATATACTATACATTGTGAGGGTCATTAGCTGTCGTGATCGTGATCATGTTGTATATGAACCAATGGGAGCATCTGATGTAATAATGCTCTCTGCTAGCAGATTAAGTTATCTTATCCTGCTCGTGACAACGTAACTTTCATTTTTTTTATCTTTGCTTAGGAAAGTGTTAACACTTATAAAAACCGAGTTATGTCTCAAGGAGGAGAGATTGTCAAAATGTGTAGTGACTTTATAAGGGATAATCAATTTGTTGTCATGTGAAGGAAACTGACAGGAAATTGATTATGTTGTCTCATTGTCAACCTGCTAATATTTAGTTTGAGCTTGATTGTGAAGCTAATGGTTCAAATATTGCAAAAGGTTAAGGCAAACTATATTTCTTGCAGGAGTGTGGAGCTGCTTTGGTTTTCTTCAGAACTCGCTATGCTGCTTTGGTTGCATCAGAGGCTCTTCAATCACCAAATCCCATGTCATGGGTGATAAACTCTGCTCCGGAGCCAAGTGATGTCTTTTGGTCAAATTTAACTGTACCATTCCGACTCTTTTGGATCCGCAGGATTGCTGTTATTGTGGCGTCTATTGCTTTTGTGACTTTCTTCCTTATCCCTGTCGTGTTTACTCAAGGTCTTATTCATTTTGACAAGCTAAAGAAGATCTTCCCATTCTTGCAACATATTGCGCAGAGGTAATATCCTATCAACACAGTGTTTTGACCCTATATTTTCTAGAATTACAATTTTATCTTCTCTTTTTTTCTATTTGTTTTTAAATTGTAGGAAGTTTGTGGAACAGCTGATTACAGGATATCTACCAAGTGTTGTATTCATTATCTTTCTGTTCATTGTCCCACCAATTATGCTGGTGTTCTCTACTTTGGAGGGCGCCATATCTCGTAGTGGCAGAAAAAGAAGTACATGCATTAAAGTTCTATACTTTGTCATTTGGAATGTATTCTTTGCAAATATTGTAACAGAGGCTGCTATTGACCACTATCAAATTTCACTCAAGAAGTTGGGAGATCCAAAAGGCATACTGAATTTGCTTGCGAAAGCAATACCAGCAACGGTTAACTTTTTTTTCTTCTTTAAATTTCCATTTCTAATTAGCTGTGCTTTGAAATTGACTTTTGCCTTATCAAGATGATTTATTTTGCAGGCTACATTCTTTATGACTTATGTACTAACATCAGGCTGGGCAAGCTTGTCGGTTGAACTCATACAGCCATTTCCTCTTCTGTGTACCTTGTTTTATCGATTCATTCTTCGAAATAAGGACTATTCAACTTATGGCACATATACATTTCCCTACCACACAGAAGTCCCGAGAGTTCTTCTGTTTGGTCTACTGGGCTTCACTTGTTCAACAATGGCACCTCTTATATTGCCCTTCTTGCTGGTTTACTTTGTCCTTGCATACCTAGTCTACCGCAATCAGGTGACCAATATTCTTACCATGCATTAATAGTTTTACATGGGTTGTACTTGCAAATTTAATAACTTCCCTTAATTTATTTTACCAAAGGGTTTACAAGTTTCGTTTGTATTTTTTCAGATACTGAATGTTTATGTGACAGAGTATGAAAGTGGGGGGCTATACTGGCCTATTGTCCATGGCACTACAATATTCTCATTGGTGCTGACCCAAATAATAGCTTTGGGAGTTTTTGGTATCAAACAATCGCCAATTGCAACGGCTTTCATTTTTCCCCTTATCATTTTTACACTCCTCTTCAATGAGTATTGCAGGCGAAGATTTTACCCAGCCTTCAAGAAGATACCCGCGACTGTAATGACTCATAATTGATCTCATTATCACACTATTTGATTTTGTTTATATGTTTAGTGGGTTTATGATTATATCAATTTGGGTGCAGATTATCATTGAAATGGATCGACAAGATGAACAATGTGGGGAAATGGAAGATATCCATGAAAAATTGCAATGTGCTTATTGTCAGTTCAAGTCGAAGTTGCATGAACCTGTCGAAGAAAATAAGGCTGAGTGTTCTTTGGATGGGGATGAGAGAGATGTTGAAAAGCTTGAAGATCTAGATGAAACCATTCCAGGTTTGCTTTACTTCTTTTCATTCTTCAAATTTATACATACATATGCAGATCCCATAGTTAATCAAAATTTTATATGTTTTCTGAAAAAATTACCACTTTTTTTCAGGAAAATTATCCATCACTAGACCTGGGGTTGAAAGCACACATGTGGAATCGTAGGAAATGCATTAAAATCAATTCTTATTTCATAATTATATTCATTTTTACGAATTGGGGTTGTTGGGCAATTAATACTTGGAAAAAGTGGCCCTAAAGATAGTATCAAGTTGTGAAATATATAGCAAAGAATCGAAAGGCATATATATACAGAAATCATTCGAGGGGGATTTTTTTTTTTTGCCTCAAAGCATTATTGAGTATAATATTTTTGTGCTCTAAAAAATATTTTTAATGTCTCTATTTCTTCATGTAACATAATTTCTTAAAAATAAAACATCAATTAGATTGGACACCTACAATCTTAGAACCTCAATTTACAGCTAAACAAGAATACTATAAATTGTATTACGTGTTCTTAAACGCCCTTACGATACAAAACTCATAAATCCGTAATATCAATATGAGAATTATAGTAAGACGTTTTCTCTTGCTATTAAAAAACCTAAAATTACACGTATTTAAGAATTGGAAAACATTCACATAATATAGTCATATCATGCATTTTCTGTTGAAAAAAGAGAGAAATAAATCAGAAGAAATGGAACTTAATTTATGATATGTGACAAGTACCAATATACGTGCTGAAAAAAGAGGGCCCGCTCACATGCGCAAAACTTTGGAAAATTATATAAATAAACAAATGATTATTTAAAAATCATTCTAACTATTAATTAATTAATATTGAGATTCTCTATAATTTTCTGTGCAGTGCATCAGATCAGATAAATTATAGACAACTGAATCAAGTCCAAAGGCTATCTTCTTGTCTTTGGAAGCAGAATAAACAACATTTATTTATTAGTTATACAGTGCCTTTTCAATTAAAACAATTCTAAAGGGATTAATTATCATCCTATCTAGTGAGTGTCAATTCAACAAATTTAAATAACAATTCCATTAAGATAATTTAATACAAGAGTTAATATAAAAGTTTTGAATTGGTCGTCGTTTTGCTGTTGGGGTGGGGATTAAATTATGAATGAATTTTTGGTTCTTATTTTCGTCATGGAGTAAAGAATTTTGGTTCTTTGCTTAGGGATTTTTCTGATTTGATGCTTCTCTTTGGAGGATAATCAACTTTTTAGCAAAAACTAAGATATAGATTAATTTCATACCACTTTTACAGATTGGCATGTTGGAAATTTGTTTTTGAAAATAGTGGATTTTTCAGTAGAACACATAAAAAATATTAAAAGTTTGTTAGATTAGTTTAAATTTGCTAAAAAAATCATTTAATTATACATTAACGTAATGTGTTAATTATCACCAAATTAAATTAACATTATTGCTAAGATTAGTTAATTAATATAAGGCATTGGGTAATGTATGTAATAAAAGAAGTTAATTTTGTTTTAAATGGTGGATAAATATTGAATGAATGAAAGTAAAAATATTGATAAAGGTAATTAATTATAACTATTTTATACTAGAGAATTGAGTAGTAAGTATGTACCTGTGAACTTACTAAAGAATTGATATATAAAATAACTTTGATTGAACCCCAAAACATTTACAAATTATGTCAATTGCTTATAACAAACCTTGACCTTTCTTACCTAATAAAATTTCATGAGCAAAAAGTCGTGAGAAAGAAATATATCTCTTCCAAATTATGACAACTGTAATATATGTTCAACTTGTTAGGTTATCCAATGCCTTAATAATCCACGAACATTATATTTTGCTATTTCAAATTTCAATATGCATACAATTATAAGACCGAGTGCAATGTTTTTGAATTAAATTTGTTGATATTGATTGATACATCGGTAAATTTTATTAGTCTTGATATAGACTAATACACTTTCTAGAATGAAAAGACGTAGACTGGAATTATGAAGGGAAAAAAAACCCGACTAAAATAAAGGATTATAATTATTGGCATAACAATGTCTGTATATATACTAGATGATAGCATTATCAAATATAAATGATAATTCTAGCTAGATCCCTAATCAATGTAATGTTAGAAAATACTCTACTTCGGTTGATACATTTTTTGCTCATTCAAATGTCAAGTGAATTTTACAATGCAATTTAAATGTTAAGGTCCCATTGATCTACGTAACAAGGAGTTGTATTTTGACCATTTTTCACACTATTACTCCATTCTTGTGAGTCCATAAGAAAATCTAGCAGCCCCAACATGTGATATCCAGAAAAATGTATATATATAATCCAATAATTACCAGACAATTGAACTGTACTATTTTTCTTTTATATTGCCTTATTCTGACTATACTGTCAATTTACTTATATTAAACAATGGACTGAAGCTTTTAAAGTGAATTTTAATGTGGTATCTATTGAATATATTTTCAAATGTATTAGATATGCATGGGATGAAATATTGTTATTGATAATGTACTAATTGATCAAGAGTAAAGCTGATGAACTTTATGCAGACCAGCAGAATTACAATGAGTTAATGAGCCAATATGTTGGACATTGGATGAACCTTAATACTTGATCTGAATTACCAATATTTGAGTATTCAACTATTCATTGGAAAATATTTTCTACATGAAGTAAAAACTATAATATTCTATGTTCATTGGTAAGCAAATAAACAAAAAAGTTGCGAAAACAAGCAAATAATCACCAAATATAAGGCCATTAGCGTATCTGCAATATGAATCCATGTCTAATTAGGCAAGCACACATTAATTTACACTGAAAAATGTACAATATTGAGATGAACACAATGTTACAATAGAAAATGCTTGTATACATAGCTTTCGCGTATAGATTAATTATAAGCACATCAACAATGATACACATGATATCATTCTGATGTGTTTTAATCTATATCATTTCGTGTACTCATAAATGGTACCTCGTTTTATCATCAACAAATTCTTCTCGGGTCGACCCATGCAAAAACCCATCATTACTATTTAAACCATCATCTTGGAAATTACCCAAAGTATTCATCTCTCCCCAATCCATTCTTGTACTGTTGAGAATATCATCATAAAAAAACTCCAACCCTTGTAGCTTATGTGGACCTTCACATATAATCTGCTCAAACTCAGCTTCTAAACTAATACTGCTTGATCCTTGTAACATAGTATTCATATTCATCACATTCATATCAAATTGAAGCCCATTTTCCAGTGATGAAGCAGCACTACTTGTTGAGTTAACCATATTAGGGTTTTGAGTTGCATCTGTATTAGTGTAAACCAACTCATTAACAGTTGGATAATGATGCTTAAGCTGTTCATAATCAACTTGATTACTGTTTGAAAACCTTCCTCCAAGTTTAATCAACAACTTTCTAATCGAAGTGTGATCAGTAAAAAGTGGCTCGTTATTCGAATAAGGTATAACTGGAACCAAAGGCAGCTGATTAGGGTTTTGACAGATGAAGCTATTATTATTATAACCTGATGATTTTTGCTTCCCTTTTGCCTGTTTTTCTTTACGCTGTTTTCCGAGAAGCTTCTTCTTCAGCCTCGTGTTCCAGTAGTTTTTAATATCGTTATCTGTTCTTCCTGGAAGCTGTGCAGCTATTATAGACCATCTGTTGGTGAAATTTCAGGTCAAAAGAAGTTCATATTATATATCTTGAATAATCTAATATTAATAAAGAGTAAAACCCTAAAATCAAAATGTATAATTACCTGCTACCAATGCTAATATAGAGGCTGCAAATAATGTTATCTTCTTCTTCAGAGAATCCTCCATGTCTGATGTTTGGCCGGAGATAGTTGAGCCACCTCAGGCGGCAGCTTTTACCGCATCTCTTTAGCCCTTATTTGTAAACGAAAAGAACATCGATTCGATCTTATTATAAACCTTTTTGAAACTAGTAATTGAATTAGGATGATAAGTATATAAATAATAATGGATATATATATATATAGTACCAATCTTTTGAGGCAAAGCAATCCAATTACCACCAGTGCCATGTTGATCGATGTAGGACTTGAGAGTGGCATCTTCTTCAGGAGACCATGGCCCTTTCTTCACATTAGCTTTGTCACAGCAAGGAGCTCTTCCCATTTCTTCTTCCTTAGTAGTATTATCTCTATTCTAGCTACAAAATAACTCTTCTGTGTGTGTGTGTGTGTGTGTGAGAGAGAGAGAGAGAGGTGTTAATTACAAAATACAGATGGAATATGATATCCCATAGAGTTCAAAAAAGGAGCATTGCAAAAAGAAGGATAATTGATTAGAAAACTATGTGCCAGAATAGAATTCCAGGGTTTTTCTTCTTGTCTTTCTCTGCCTAGAATCGTCGTGCGTGGACAACAAAATCTAATATGTGTCAATTAATTAAGTGAAAAAATACGGGTGACATTAATGTGGGATTCGGGTCACATAATACATCAAATTCTCCAACATGGACCCGATTGAGGGAAGTTCCAAGTTCAAAAGTCTTAAAACATATTTTGTAGTACATATATCTTAAAGATATTCAATTTTAGTCACAAATCTAACGTCAACTATTCTTTGTTGAATGTCAACTAGTCTTTGTTTGAATGTTTAACATATGTGATTTACACATGCATTTATCAAGGTCTGTTTGTCTAAATATCTTAACACGTAAGAGATGGAATACGAAATTGGAATAAAAAATTTAATCATTCTATATATATATATTAATATTAATATACCTTTTTTTAAAGGCCCAAATCAATGAGTCTGTCTAATGTGATAGTAAGATTTTGTCAGATTTGTAAGCATGGTTCGCATTATCTCCTACCACAACTATTTTTGCTAAAAAAAATTTGGAGGGCCCAAGTGAATTCTAATCCTAACCCTAACCCTAACCCTGACCTCCCCCATTACCATTAACCCAATATAGTTTTATTTAGTTCATGGATCATTGGCCGGGCTAGGCCATGGTCTCAAGTAGAAATTAGCGAGCTCAGAACGGACAAACCCGTCCAATTCAAGTTGGGTCAGTCCACAATTTTCATGGGCCGGTCCAGACTGGGTCATTGAAAACCCTCGGGTCTTGAGCCAATAGATAGGATGGGCCAGCCTGTTTGACATCTATAGAGTGCTCTCAAAACCGTGGCCCTTATTAGGCCCATCACTGATAAGCCTCGTCAGCTCACATTTTCTCAACTTGCAATATACAGTTAAATCAAATTGGATAATCATAATTGCCCCTTAGTTAAGATCAAATCAGCCCCTTTTTACTTTGGTTCATATCTGGCATAATCTCAATTTGATTGATAATAATAGAAAAATCCGCAAGAAAATTAGAACACCAAAATCTATGTAGAGCTAAAGTAGACAAAAAGAGGTACACAAGCACAAGGAAGAAAAGTTGTTTATTCAGGCGAAACCAACACTCAAGCCCAAAGATCTTTGGACTATACAGGTTATTACAAAACTAACATGAAACAGAAAACCCAGATGAAACGGTGTTAATATTCATCATAGGATAGCACAATTGGATGAGCCCTTAGAATCAGCGCCGTCGCCGGCGGCCGAACTCTCGCCGGAGTTAACACCAGGCCAATCTTTGCACTGACAGTGTTGCCCTTCAGGGATTCTTTTGTAGACTGAAGGCACGTGGCTTCCACATCCCCCCCAGCTTTTTTTACCACAACTCGAACACTTTACTTCGTAGCACATTTTCTTCTTCTTCTTGTTATTGTTTTTCTTGAAAATCTATCTGGTTTATAGGCAATAAATACAAGTGGATTAAACATCTTTATCCGGGGCAAATTGGTCATTATAGTAATGTATTATACCTCGGGGGTGACGTGTGTGTGTGTGAATATTCTCTTGGCAGGCTGTTCAACCTTGGCAACAAGGCAAATCTATGAACTGCCCAAACTGTCCTCATTCGTTTTAGAGTCGAGAATTAAATCCAAAATATTAAATTAAAAAGAGAATTTAGACTAATTCTCTTCTTTCAACTTGTTAATTAATTACACGATTTAAAGTTTTTTAAATAACAATTTGGGTGGAATAAACCCACTATCAAGTATCAACTACCCACTAACATATATATTCGGACATACCACTAATAAAAACAGAGGTTAAATAATTAAATGAAACAACTAGTAAACAAATTAATATATAGATAATCTATAACCCCATAAGGGCCTTGCATACGGAAATTCTGTCTCTTTGGTCGCATATCAATGTACAATGACTTTTTTAAATCTCGAATAATATACAAGTTTTAAGTTGAATTTTACAAGTTTCTATTCGATCAATTTATTTTCCAAAATTAATAATTATACACGATACCAATATTTTGTAAAAACATTGTGTGACTGGCACGTGATATGAGGTAACTTAATATTGCAGTAGGGTTTAAGGTAGAGTTTGTGAAGAGAAAGGAGAGTTTTAATTGAAACAAGTTAGTTTAGGGTATATATTAGTCAAACATATAGTTTTTTGGCTATTGTTTGTTATTAATACGTGAATATTTTTGTCATTTTTCAGATAGAGATATTAAATAGAAGCTCTTATATAGTAATCGGTGGAGTAATAATATTATTCGGTAAGAATGCTTGAAAAAGTACCCACGGCTCTAAATCTTTGACTCCTTTAGTGCAGAAATTTTGAGATGAAATAGAAGAAGGTTCTATCACTGTTGGTAAGAAATATTATTCATGTTGTTGATCATCTAGAAGTGTTTAAATATTATATAAGATGTGGAAAAATTACAGAGCTGAAAAAGAATTGTTCTTTATCTGCATTTACATTAAGGCATAAAAAATCATCTAATATAAATAACTAGAGTATTTACTACACTAATCATTCTTGATCGAGCCATTTTTTATATAATACACAAAAAATTTATTTGATTAATTACAATAGAAATTTAAGATATATAAAAAAATAGTTTCAAATTTCAGCATTTCAAAATATCTAATCCTTTGCCATCATTGGGCTACGACATTCAATAATTTAGGGAAAATATATATAATAACTTTCCAATTCCCAATTTTGAAAGTATCAAATTCATCATCATCATTTGAGTATAACATTTCTCATCAAGTGACACCTATAAATTGCATGCACAAATGATTATGAAATGAATTGGGAAACGTGCATTTTAGGTCACCATTTCCCAGTTACCAATACTTATATATATTTATAAATCAAAGAAAGCAAAAGGACGAATAAACCACTGGTCAAACAATTGCCGATGCCTTTGTCTTCATTCTAGAAAATCACAATTTCCAGAACACGAAAGGACGACATGAATTAAAATTTTCTAACTTTAGATTTGAATATTAACAACTTCCAACTTCAGCAACAGAGCCCAGAATTTTATATTAATATTTTATTATTATTGAAAATTATTAATCTTGTAATGAAAAGGGTCGGTTTATAAGAGGGTCTAAATCGGTGACACACCCCAACTGCTGAAATTTCCAGATTCTATTACAGTGTTGTTTACAAAGTATAAATAACGTTGTTGAATCGAACCGTTTTGAAGTATAATACATAATAAATGGAGATTGAGAATAGAGAAAAAGAGATTATGGATGAAAGTAAGTTCAAAAATCACAATCAGAAAGCAAAAAAGAAGAGTAAAAAATATTCTTTCATCCCAAGATTGGGGTGTTTGAGATTAAACGACGACGTTCCGGAGGTTGATGAAACGCCAGATGTTGAGGGGAGTTTCAATGTGAAGTCGGATTGTAAAGAAAAGGATCATTTTCCAAGCCATCTGATTGTGATGGTTAATGGTATTATTGGCAGGTATTTATATCTTATTATTAATAAATTCAGTATTTTCTTCTGTTTTATTGGAAAAAATAACCAGTTGGGACATTGGATTATCATTGAAATTTTTGAATTTGGGACCATTAATATGCTTTTTATGATGGGGACTTTTGTTTTTGGTTTGATTTAGTTATTTATCTTGTATTTTTGTTGAGCAGTGCTCAAAATTGGAGATATGCAGCAAAGCAATTCGTCAAGGCGTATCCTGATGATTTATTAGTTCACTGTGAGTTCTATTGTTTCTGATTTCATCTTTCAAAAGATTCATTTATCTTGTCTTAACTATATGTTTGATGTTGATTACCTTAAAATCAGATCCTAAATAGGACTTTTCTCTGCAATGTCAACTTATGAGACTTATCTCCTCCATTACATCTCATTGAATATGTTGTACTTTCATATGACTAATGTTATGAAAAGTTGATTAATTAATATTGGGACACAATATATGAGATTTGAGGGACCATAAGATGGGCTCAGTATTTCGGTAAAACTCCGTAAAAACCCTTGAAAACGACCCGAGTGTATAAGCAACGGTGATATGATCGAATTTTGAATTTTGATTTCTAGATATGTAGAAATAGGTCAATAAAAGTTGTATTTTCTTAATTCTTCTTAATTTAACTTGCTGTTTCCAGGCAGTGAATCTAATTCATCAACTTTGACATTTGATGGCGTTGATGTTATGGGAAATCGATTAGCTGATGAGGTTTGTAATGTCATTTGTTGATAAAACTATCTTCTTTATCAATATAAGTACTCATTTTACTCGTTTAATCTCAATTTTCAGGTTATTTCTGTTGTTAATCGTCATCCAAATCTTAAGAAAATTTCTTTCGTCAGCCACTCACTTGGTGGCTTAGTAGCAAGATATGCAATTGCTGTGCTTTATCAACAAGATTCGATAAAAGAATCTTCTGGTGAATCTGTAAACGAATCTTATATAGACGAGAGACGAAGAGCGAAAGTTGCTGGTCTCGAACCTGTCAACTTCATTACATCTGCAACACCACATCTTGGCTCAAAGGGGCATAAACAGGTTTGCCCATGTTGTCTTCTTTTTTTACATCTTTTGAATGATGAAATATTTTAGTCCACTTGAATAATTTGTTATTTATATAAACAATACTAAGTTCTTTTGTTTCGATTTGGTCGAATTTTAGGTCCCTTTGTTCTGTGGTTTTTACACTATGGAAAAAGCAGCTTCACGTGCTTCATGGTTACTTGGTAGAACAGGGAAACATTTATTCTTGAACGATCACGATGATGGAAAACCTCCTCTTCTACTTCAAATGACCGATAATTCTGATAATCTTAAGTTCATGTGAGTTAACAACTAATCATTAAGTTCATTAAATCTTAATTAATTGCAATTAAATGAAGTTTACCACTCATTTCAGATCGGCTTTGCAATCATTCAAAAGGCGCGTTGCTTATGCAAACGCAAGTTTCGACTGTATCCTATCTTTAAGAGACAATTTGTACACAAATTATGGGTTTCGAGATTTTTTTGTGTTATTTAGTATCTTTAACGCTTTACATAGATCTTGTCGGTTGGAGTTCATCCTCATTGCGTCGCCAAAATGAACTCCCGAAGGTGAATATTAAAATACTTCTCGAATCATACACGGCGCCCGAAAATCGTTACTTACATTTTGTTTATTTTTAGCGTAGGAATCTTGTGAAACACGAGAAATACCCACATATTATCAATGAAGATATATTAGAAGCTGTGGATGCACAACAAGTTTCGAAGAAAGTTGGTAGAGGGAAAACTAATGAAATTGAAGGTTTGTTTTTTAGACTAAACTAGAAAGGTGAGTATTGAAGAGAGGATTAAGAATGTTTAGATTCAATTTGCAGAGGCAATGCTGAGAGGATTAAGAAGAGTGAAGTGGGAAAGAGTTGATGTCAACTTTCGTGGAAGTATACAGAGACTCGTGGCGCACAGTACAATTCAGGCATGTCTCGTAACTCTCATGCTCGTATTCATAATATACATATTGTATTTATATCTTTAAATACCGTTATTTATTCTATCCATACTGAGTTGGTTGTTCTTCGAGCCATCAAATTATTTCTTTCCGATACAAATATTCATGTGATAGGACTCATACCGTATTGGCTTTTCATGAATGGTTCATGATTTAGCTCGTACAATACGGGTCAAGCCAAGATTTTATTAGTACTTCCATATGTTTACATCTAGGGGTGGCATTGGGTGGGCCGGGACCAGACCTAGACCTGCCAAACCCATTGGGTTGACCGAGCCCAGACCTAGACCCACTAGACCCAAATATATATTTGGGTCTAGAACCAGAACCAAACCCAATCAAAATATTTATTATGTTTGGGTCTGACCCATGGAGCTGGACCCAGTGAAAAATTTAAAGTAAAACTTGATTTTTTTAGAATATTTATTTCCTATTTTTTTGCTTGTACCAATTTATTTGATCTTGTTTTTCTTTGAATTTAATATTTTTATTTCTTTGACAAGTTTTAGATTCAATTATGAGTTTTATATAAATTGTTGACGCACTAGTCAATATATTATATATTTTCTTGAATGCAATATAAACCAATTTGATTTCCAAAAATATAATTTATAAAATTAAGAATATCATGTGCAAATATATAGTTTTTATATTTTATTTTTCTAAATTTTTTAAAACATGGAATAATACAAATTGGGTTCTAGATCCAAAACATTGGGTCTAAATCCAGATCCAAACCCATCGCAACTCACCGACCCACCCAGTGCCACCCTATTTACATCTATCCATTAACTGCAAAGTGCCTTTAAATAATTTCTACTTCAATGTAGTGAAGAAGGTGGTAAATTGTAAGCATGACAATTAACACCCCATTTCTTATGTGTTTTCAGGTTAAAACTTACTGTATGAACTCTCATGGCGCGGATGTAATACAACATATGATCGACAATTTTCAATTATAGAGACAGTTCCCAAGTTCTAAATTCTTTGATTTATGTATTTGTAATATTGAATTTATTGATTTGCTATATTAGTAGTGTACTTGTGTAACAAAATGTAACAAACTTTGATTCATTTAGGACAATATCCTGATGCTGAGCCCACATATATATAGACTTAATCAACCCTTTCTGTTTGGTGAATTTATTTTTCATCCAAAAACAAGTGAATGCTTTTTAATTTTGTATTTATTTGTGATAAAGCAAAGTCACACGGACCACAATGATTTTCTCCTAAAGCAGGTGGGCAGAGGTAATCAGATGAGATATTGTGACCTCACATATCTCTCATTCGTGCATATATGTATTATATATTTGAATATAATTGTAAAAATATATGGCAATATCGAATTTTTTGCTTTTTTTTTTTTTTTTTTTTTTTTTTTAATGACAAGGGAACCCGCAGCCGCTACCGTTAGGTGCGCGGGTAAACTCCGCTCTTGTGCAATAGCCTGCAGGCTCACAGTAGAGAAGGCAAATAGACATTCCCTCATCAGGATTCGAACCCGTGACCAAGGCCACAACATTCAATGTCCTTACCAACTCTACCGGGGTTGCCCCCGAATTTTTTGCTGTTTTAATTTAATGTAAAGTTGATTTTTTTGGGTGAGTTATATTGCATGGATTTGGAAGCAACAAATGTCATCATTAGTTGAGGGTATATAAGCCCCTAACTTCAAAATCTTTCTTGGAAATTACATAATTCACTGTTTCAATTCTCAAAATTATACATCCCAAAAACAATACAAGTAACCACCAATTGTTCTGTTTATTCTCTCTAAAAAGAAACAAACTCCAAGTGCTATATCTCATATTATTACCATAACTTTCATTACAAATTAATAGAACTAGTTGTACTGGTACATGTTAAATAACATGGTATATAAATTAACACTTAAAATGGTAACCTACTAAGAACCAAATATTATTAGGAGACAGAATGAATAGTTGGAATACAAAGAAAACGAAAGCCCATAAACCACCCTTCCCAAGAGCTTCTTCACATGTCATTTTCTTCACAAATATATATATATATATATATATATATTCTAGCTTCATTTTCTGTGTACAGATTATTGGTTAACCCTTTCATTGTTTCATTTACTGTCTGAATTCCTTCTCTCTGTTTTGCAGCTGTCCTTACTGTACGCAATACAGTGCCTTTTTTCTCATCCAACGAGGAACCAAAAAAGACTGTCTTTCCCTTTTCACCCCTTTTTTCTCAACTTAACTTCTCTATTTCATCTTTTCGATCATTCCTTTTTGTGTCTTTCAATTTCAATCATTGTTCAATTCAAATCTTTTTCTTTTCTAGCAGAAAATTAATTCCCTTTTAATTGCTTCTTCAGGGTTCAAGTTTAAACTCATTTTCAGCTGCTCTTTGTTTTATAAACTCAATGGGCTGCATGAAATTAAACTGCATCATTCTTCAAAGTAATAAATATCCACTTGTTTTTATAATGCTCTGTTTCTTCTTATTGATGTCCCAATTCACAGCTCAAGGTAAATATCATTATTATTATTGCAAAATCTCTCAAATCTTTTCAAATTTAAAAGTATATTGGAATAACCCTTTTTTATTTCTCTGTTGCATGTTTTTTAGGAAGACAATTTCCCACACTCCCTGATGCAAATCTGGTAAAGTTTGATACTTTCATGTTACAATTGGTTGTATTAAGCAGTAGAAATGAATTAATATTAGAAATATATTTGCATGCAGAGGAAAAGTGAAGTACAAATGAGATTTCTAATAGGATCAAGGCCTCCAAGATGTGATCAAAGGTGCCATAGCTGTGGGCATTGTGAGGCAGTACAAGTTCCCATTGCACTACTCACAGTCAAATTCTTTAATCAGCAAATAAAAAGTCCATTTTCAAGAGGAGATGATATCTCAAATTACAAGCCCATGTGTTGGAAGTGTAAATGTGGGGATTTCATTTTCAACCCTTGATTCAGGTTTTTCTTTATTTTCAACTGTTTATACGTTTAATTCTAGAGGAATTCAGTTTCCTATCATGGCTATTTTTACAGTTGTATGTATAGGTGGTAATGTTGTGTTTTTGAAATCTTGATTGTAAGAATTTTGCCTCTGTTATTTCAGCTTCTTTCTAATTATTTTGCTTTTTAAGACACAGTTTATGTTAATGCACCGGTTGTAATAGTATTAGCATGTGTTTTACTTAATTATTATAGTGAATATATGTAAAATGTAAATATATGTTTGGTTTAAGTGAGGGATATCTGTTATTACTACCAAAAATTGATATGTCAGTACAGTACTGAGTTTTCGTATTTTACAAGATTCGAAATTCATCAAAAATCAGAAGATATTATATTATATTCTCCACCTCGAGTTCACAAATCTGCAAAAATTTACCTAAGCGATAACATACTATCGTAAAAGGTACTCAATAATTGAAGTAACAATAGATTACATAATTGTTATTAATAGATTTCTGAGTTTTCTTATTACTTATTGACAATAAACATTGGCCTGAGGTAATTCTAACACAGAACCCATTCTATTATTTTCTTAGAGTATTAATCTATAGCATGAGTGAAACTGTTAAATATGTTCCAAATTCTTGAAAGAACAGTTTACAAGCCAAAAAAAGGTGTAGATCAGATAAAGGCATCGTTCTTACAGGGGCAGTACATAATGAGACTTTTCAAACTCAATAGACCAAATACAACAAAACTTGATTCAGAAAAAAAGAATATCAAGAATATAGATGTCCTCAGAATAAACGGAATCATAAAAAGTAGATGTTTCGATCTTACTTTTGTTTGCTCTTGACCGTTTGATGTGAGTTCCACTGCAATAACATCCATATAATGGATGTGCCTGGAGATACATAATTAATCAAATGACAACACTAATTTGAACCAGAATCCAGATACAGGGATTAACTTAAAACAACTAATGTGACCCGAAATTCAACAATGGCGAAGGAAATAATACAGAAACATTGGGATTTCTTTGGATGGCTTTTTCATAAACATTGGAATATTTCGATGTTTAGAAGGTGTGTGTGCATGTTAGATATAGATATAGATATCTCAGTCCATCAAAATCCAACGAAATTTACTATTTAGCGCGCAAGAGATGAAAACGAAAAGCATAAAAAGTCCCAAAATTACCAGCAAAAATGGCAACAGTCATCAGATTTCCAATAGCCATGGTGTGGTATATAAGATACTCAGTCAAGAAATGGCCAAACGCGTAGACGAAGGACATGAATGTGGCCAAATATAGAGGCTTGTTGTCAAGGTTGAGTGCACAAAGATAGCAAAGAGTGCAAGTTAACAGCGTCCAAACTCCGAATGTTCGGCCATGAACTTCACTCACTACAATATGATCAAACGAAAACATCTAAATGGGATTTTTTTTGATAGATCCATATGATATGAGTGGAACAAATAAGATAACAACAATGGTAAATCAAACCTCCAGCTACTTAATTAACATCAATCAACACATATTTCTTCGGAAAAACAGACGTTATGCAATTTCATCAATTAGGTCAGCTAAAATTGAACAAAGAACAACGCAGAAAATGAAGATTAGAATGAGTATATATATATATATATATATATACATATACATACTGGGGGTTAGGGAGAAAACGGCGAGGCGGAGAGCCCAGATGTCGAAAAAGCCGAACCAGACAGAAGCTAATCGAAGCGTTCCCACAAGCATCAGCCACCATCCTAGTAACTTCATCTTCTTCGCTTACACTCTGTTTTTTATTTTATTTTTGGGATTTTGGCGAAATGTACGAGGTTTTAATTGGTTAATAAATTTTGTATGATTATTAACGTCTAATTATACATATATGTGAAAAGACTATAGAATATGATGCAAAAGTTTATTTTCTATTTTTTAACTAGAATATAATTAAATTCATGATCACATTATATTAAGCATAATTCACGTATTTACTTGTAAATACAAAAACATAATGAAAAGAAAATTCAATTTGGGTCTTGGGCCTGATCCGGGCCCAGTCTCAACACTTTTGGGCTAAGTATAGATCCAAACTTTTGAATTTGGATCTGATTAACACCACCACAGGCCCAGTTTAATTGACGTTGCATTTTATATTATGAAAAAGAAGAACTTTCTGAACCTTAGTTAGTTTTTAAACCAAAAAAAAAAAAATACGTATCAAAAAGTCAGAAGAATTGGTGTAATTTATAATATTATTTGTTATCTTTAAATACTTTGACTGGTATAATTTATTCTTCTTACAATAGGCTTTGCCTCGAGGGGACCATATATCCGATTTTCGCATCAAATCCAGGTACTTATTATACTAAGTGAAGTTTAAACCCTTGTAAATAGTTAATTAATTCAATTACGCAAGCAAGTACGTTATAATTTGTAATATATATCTAAATCAATATTCACCACATCCATATTACAGCTATCTTCCATATTAGCACACTTAAATAATCTAATAAAGTTCAAATTCAAACCATTATTAAACTATTATTATTTACTATATATGATTTGATTTTTAATTTTCAACTCTAAGCGTGCACGCACATTTCTCAACCAACTTCCAGCTATCCCATTTTATTGCAATTTATAATTATGGGTTTCTGATTTCAGTACAAATCAGCCATAAATTGATTCAAGAAAATTAACCCAATTACAATAAAGTAGACAAACCTCTAATATTCGTTAAATTAATGGTGCAATTAATTGACATAGTCAATTAAATAATGTACTAACTAAGCACGTTGTAGTGTTGTGTGTGGGTATTGGGCCCAAGTAATTTGTATTAATAACTTTGAAGACAATTAATTTTAATTCAATTCTATATATATAATATATATTAAGGAATTAAAAAAATGAGACTGACAAAATGTGTGTGCAGGTCATCACACGAGGTCACATTTTTATAAATACAATGCTGACAACCCCACGTGTCATTTTTATTGATACCCAATTCACAATCAAGGCATCCTAAGATACTGTTTTGTTTTTTTTTTTTGATAAAAAAAAAAAAAAAACTTGGACTACATTTTATTTATGTCAAGTGTCAACATAAATTAAATTAATTTATTTTCTATGGGAATATGCTCCAAAAACTTGGAAATTCAATTGTAGGAAAAGGTAATTAATATATGGTAGAATGGAGCCACACCAGATTACTTAAAAAAGACATTTATTTTAATGAGTTAATAAACAAACTATTTAATATTGATTTTCTTTTTAGTGTGGGTCCCCCAATTTTAAATTTAATTCAACAAACAAAAAAGCTCACGTAGTAGTACTGTGAGTACAAAAATAAGGGATTTCTTTTGGTACAAGGTCGAGGGGTAAATTGGTCATTTAAGGTACGTCAACTTCTCTCCTGCTGGCAAACAGTTGAACGACAGCCTGTCAATTAGCTGTATTCCATCACACCACGCTTAGGTTAGCACCAACCCCAACTAAAACAACAATGAAGATAGAGCAGCAGTGAACACCAGTATGTCGTTAACTGCAAATACTGGTGGAGCGCAGTGCGCATCCCTATGATTCTCTACGCTCTCTTTCTTTCTCTCCCGCCGTTATCTTCTCCCCTCCGACCGCTCACATTAGCCTCCTTCCTTTCCCCTTCTTTAATCTGCGCCGCCGCTTAACCTAAACGAGAAAACCTATTGACATGGACCCGTGCCCTTTCGTTCGGTTAACTGTGAGTAACTTAGCCCTAAAATTTCCTGTGGCTGCGAAACCAGCTCGCTCCGCCGTGCACCCGTCGTCGTCGCCGTGTTTCTGTAAAATCAAGCTAAAAAACTTTCCCCTCCATAATGCCGTCGTTCCGTACCTCTCGCCGGAAAATACTCAATTCCCTGATGGTAACTCTCAAAACATAGCCGCCACCTTCCACCTCAGCAAATCCGATCTCGACAAGCTAACCGGGAAATCCTCCCTATTCTCCACCGCCAAAACGCCGCAGCTCAAAATCTCAGTCTACTCCGGCCGCCGCGGCGCGACTTGTGGCTTGAATTCCGGCCGGTTGCTGGGGAAAATCACCGTGCAGTTGGATCTGGCTGCGGCGGAAACGAGAGGCGTGATTTTCCACAACGGATGGATTGATGTGGGGAAAGAGAAAGACACGACGAAAGGCATTGCGCAGTTTCACTTGAATGTGAAGGCGGAGCCCGATCCGAGATTCATGTTTCAATTCGACGGAGCGCCTGAATGTAGCCCCCAGGTGTTTCAGATTCGAGGGAATATTCGTCAGCCGGTTTTCACCTGCAAGTTTAGCTTCCGTACAGCTGACCGCAATCAACGATCCAGGTAATTGACTCTACGGAAATTAATTTTGTGCTAAATTTCTGTTGCAAAGTTCCCAGACTACAATCCTGATTCACTTTACAACTTGAATTGTGAAATCAAAAGCTATTAAATTATTAATTTCTCCACAATTGGTTATAAATAATCTCCATAGTTACACTCTGGTATTTACTCTCATCACGTTTAGCTTGTGTTTATATTACCATGTGAATAATATACCAGATTGATTTCCTTGCGGCTTCTATGGCAATAAAAATATTCATGAATCATGATCGATTAAGACTTGGAAATCTGTTTGTTATTGTTTAACAGATCCCTGCCAACAGAGCACAGTAGTGGTGCTAGAGGTTGGTTAAGTTCATTTGGAAGTGAAAGAGAAAGGCCAGGAAAAGAAAGAAAAGGATGGTCCATCACAATCCACGACCTCTCGGGTTCTCCAGTTGCAGTCGCATCAATGGTGACCCCATTCGTCGCCTCACCCGGTTCAGACCGAGTCAGCCGGTCAAACCCCGGTTGCTGGCTAATTCTCCGCCCTGGCGAAGGCACCTGGAAGCCATGGGGCCGCCTCGAGGCCTGGCGTGAGCGTGGCTCAGCCGACGGACTTGGCTACAGATTCGAACTCATTCCTGACTCAGCTGCAGCTGCTGGTATTGTATTAGCCGAGTCAACTCTCAGTTGCAGTAAAGGAGGGAAATTTCTTATTGACCTGAATGGAAATGGCAATGGAGCACCAAAGAGTGCTGCAGCATCACCAGGGTGTAGCCCGCGTGGCAGTGGTGATTTTGGATATGGGCTGTGGCCTTACTGCATGTACAGAGGCTTTGTAATGTCGGCCAATGTGCAAGGCGAGGGGCGGAGTAGTGGTCGAGAAACGGCCCCAACAGTGGACGTGAGCGTTCAGCATGTGAATTGTACTGAGGATGCAGCAGCTTTTGTGGCTTTATCAGCAGCATTGGATCTAAGCGTGGATGCTTGTAGGCTTTTCTCGCATAAGCTTCGAAAGGAATTATGCCCGCCTCAGGATTTACTGTTTTGATTAATTTTCACGCCTCGCGAAAATTAACCCGTTTGTTTTTTTACTGTGATTTAAAAAAATAGACGAATCTGTGACGTTTGGGTGGTAGATTTAGAACTAACGAAGAGTAGGAGTAATGTTAAATGTGTATAAAGGAAGATGAAGGGCAGGAATTGAGGACAGGTGAGGCACGCTGTGTTTTTTGATCAAGTGTGTTTGCTTGCTGGCTTGTGAATTTTTACCCATTGTTCTTGTCAAGAGTGTGTGAAAGTGTGAGGTTTTCATTTTTTTCTGGAAATCTTGCTGAATTTTGTGTAATCTGACTCAGATGTTTGTTTTGTTTATGGATTATTAGTTTATTACTCATTGTGTTTCTTTTTGTTTTCATTAGTTTTCATTGTTTATGTTGATGAGAATCTAATTTCACTGTATATTATGTTATTAAATTTTGTAATAACTATTAAATTGATATGGGATATTAAATCATATTGGCCCAATTTCATGGTAATGGGCTGCCCTTCACATTGTTTAGCTACTGTGACTGTGAAGATATCATAATGTGGGACAATGTAGGTCCAGTGGGGTGATTCTATCATGGGCCCGGCCCATACCCAGCTTCTAGAGAAATCTCAAGTAAATTTTATACTCAAAATTCCTAAAAAAAATTGAAAATTGATTTAAATGACACATTTCTCAAATGTTTCCACAGAAATCAAATGATTAATGATTAAACAACTAAAAATCTATTTATATGCCAATATAATCATAAAATTAATTACGCTTCCGGAATCGTCATAACATAAACGTGAGAAATTAGCTCCAATTTACATAGTTTTGTTCCCTGAAAAGTAATTTTGTAATAAATTAATATGAATAATTTTATAGTTTGCAAGAATATATAAATAAATCTAAGTGAGACAAATATTTACGCGCCAATATCTTAATATAATCATAAAACTAATTACACTTTCGGATTTGTCATAACAAAAACGTGCAAAAATTTGATCAAATTTACGCGCGCCAATATTTGAATATAATCATAAATTAGTTACACTTCCGAATTCGCTATAACAAAAACGTGCAATATTAAATTCCAATCACACCTTTTAATCAATGAGTTTGAATAAAGTTTATTTCATTTTTCTTACAAACTATAAAATTATTCATATTGATTTATAAGAAAAATACTCTTGTCAAAACAGAAAGAAAAAATAGTACATCGTACTAAACAGTATATATTTTTTTCTACCCAAAAAAAAAGGTTAAAGCACACTATCAACGCTCAAATATCACTCTCCTAATAGAATCTCTTTGCTCTCTCTAAAAAAAAAAAACTGAGAGTACAAGTGTACAACACATCAAAAACCTAACGTCACAAGCCCACCGCACCGCGCCACCCCTTGCCGGTCACCGCTCATCGCCGTTCTCGCTACGGTTCTCCGGCTACCAAAACCACACACCGCTTTTCTCTTTGGTAAGTTACAATGCTACACACCTCAAACTCGTCAATTTAACGCTTAAAAGATGACTTGCAACGTTGGCAGATTTGCTATCCAAATGAATTTCAGGTGACTTTTTAAAAAGAAGTAGAGATCTTGAATGACTTTTAACAGTAGGCGAAGCCAATTTTATCCTTATTCACCAAGTGGGGTTTCGTGCTCAGTATTTTTGTGTAATCATGGTCTGTATGTGTGGGTGTATGCGATTTGAGTGTTTAGATTTGATTCACTTGTCGATAACTTAGGGCAATTGAAACCCATGTGAATTTAAGGGCGGGTGAACTGGGTATTTTTATCATGCATTTGTGCCTTGTGTAAGCCCTTTTAACTCCCATATTTATATGTACATTGATTTTTCATGTATTCTTCAACATATTACTGATCTCTGAAAATTGTGGGAATTTTACGATTTTCCATGTAGCTCATTCACCTGAAGGTGTTGAAATTTAACTATTTCGATTTTAACATTCGCGCGTTTAACACGTGGCAATCTTTGCAGAACCTATCATTCTGAGACATGTCGGCGCAAGTGACACCTGCTAAAAGGCCACATGATCAAAGTCCCATAGAGGGAAACGGCGGAAGGAAATGGCAAAAGTCATCAGCTTTTGGCAATGACAAGTCACCATTTATTGAATCTCCTGCTGGCAATGTTATACGGTTGCTTTGCCCAGTTTCCTTAGCTGGTGGTATTATTGGAAAAGGTGCCAGCAATATCGCTCAAATACGTCAGGAGACTGGAGCAAGGGTCCGTGTTGAGGAAACAGTTCCAGGTTGTGATGAAAGAGTCATTGTTATTGTAGGGTCCGAAAAAGATGGTCAAGTTTTAAGTGAGCGCGCTATGGTCGAAGATAAGGAGGCTAAAAACTCTGAAGCAGGTGAGAACCCGGAAAATCAGGGGAAAACTGATGAAGACAAGCAGGTTATTACAGTTGATGATTCCCAATTAGAGAAGAAAAAAGAAATGTCTTCTGTTCAGAAAGGTCTGCTAGCTGTTTTCGATAAAATGGTTGCTTTGTTGTCTGAGATGAATGGAGGAGATGAAGAAACTAGTAAGACGTCATCTGTTATTAAGTTGCTTGTCATGTCCGTTCAAGTAGGCTGTTTGTTGGGGAAAGGTGGCAGTGTGATAAAGCAAATGTCATCTGAAAGTGGGGCTCATATTCGCATTCTTCCAAAGGATAAGCTGCCTTCTTGCGCGCCGTCTTCTGATGAAGTGGTTCAGGTATTTCTTTCCGTTTTCGTTTTATTTGAGATATATAGGATCAAATTCTATGGTTGTTGAAGAATTGAATGCGTTTTTATCAATGTCGAATATGCTTGATCCCAGATTACATACACCCATAATTATTAATGGCAAATGGTGTGGTGTGGCGACAAGGGCCCATGGCGCCTAGCGCTGGCGTGGTGCACACCTTTTCAGAGCAGGACTTACAAAAATAAAATAATTATATATACTAACATAATCAATAATATGTTAGCTTTTAACGATAACAATCTCTAAAATCTCAAAATTGTATTATTTAATGTCAATATTGAATTGGTATTTGTAACTTGAGTGGGTTTTGACTTCTAATGCTCCTTTGCAGATATCTGGCGGCCTTGAGGCTGTTAAGAAAGCTCTTCACTCAGTTTCGCAGCAACTGCTTGAACATTCTCCTCGCAAACAGGATTTGGTCTCTGAAAATATTGTTGGTCCTCCTAGACAGGATAGATTCCCACCTTCCAACCGTCATTCATCTGGATTTCGTCATGATCGTGAGCATGACAGAGTCAATTTTCCTCCAGATATCCTAAGCTTCAAGGTATTGTGCAGTGAGGAGAAGGTAGGTGGTGTAATAGGAAAAGGAGGTTCTATAGTGAAGGGTCTTCAATATGAAACTGGCTGCGAGATCAAGGTCCTAGAAGGTGGACCCGATTCAGAGGAACGCGTAATTGTCATATCTGGCCCTGCTGTATGTTTGAATACTCTCTTTTATTATCATCTGTTGAGGTTTCATATTTTTTCCTTTCTAATAAATGATGTAAGGCACTCAATAATGGTTTTGTTTGAAATCCTTCGGTTTGCAGCACCCTGATGATGGAATATCTCCCCCACAAGATGCAGTACTTCGAGTACAAGCCAGAATATTTAGAGCTGCACCAGAAAGCAAAGAGAAAATTCTGATAGCGAGAATGCTTGTCGGTTCTCATCAAATTGGATGTATCCTTGGAAAAAGTGGCTCTGTCATCAATGAAATGAGAGAGTCAACTGGAGCTTATATACGTATTCTGGGTAAAGATCAGACCCCGATGTATGCTTCAAAAAATGAAGAAGTAGTTCAGGTATTAATGTAACTGCATGCATGAAGTTTATTTGAACTTGGTTATTTGTGTCACATGGTTAAACCCGTTATATTTGGAAGTACCTTCTGTTTCTACGTTAAGCATAGAACTTTTTCTTTGCTTCTATTTTCGGCAATTGTAGGTAAGTGGGGAATTTGAAGTAGTTCAAGAGGCTCTTTTGCAAATAACGTTGAGGCTGAAAAATCATTTCTTTCGTGATGCATTTCCACATATGGGTCATCCACCAAACCCTGCATTTATGGAGCAGATGCCGCCATTTCCTCCATACATGGGAAGGAGAGAGTTTTCACCTTCTGGATACTCTAATCAGGGCCCACCGTTTAATAGATTTGATGGTCCCGGCAGTGGTTTCCATCCACATGACGATCACCCTCCTTTTCCTCATGATTTCCCCAGACCATGGGGCCCTCAGGTATTGAGTTTTACACTCTGTTTAATTCATGGAAATTGTTGGGAAAAGGAAAACTAAACACAAGAAAATCATTTCAACTTGTTTGGTTGCCAGTGAAAATGAAAAGGAAAAGAAAATAGGGGAGAATCATATACTAGTTTGGAAAAGTTCACTTTCCTTACTTTTTAGTGAGGAAAATGGAGCAAAACAAGGAACTCGTCTCACGCTCTTTGTGATTTATTACTTTTTGAAATGAGTCTATTGGGAATATTTGCAATCAAATTAATAGTTTAATTCAATAGTTATTGTATCCTTTGTTTTAATTTTTCTTGGAGTTTATCGTGTCAACCAAACAAAAGAAAATAGTTTCCTAGAAAATCAATTTTCTCATTCTTTTCTCTAGACAACCAAATAAACAGTAAGAAATTCTTGAACCAAAAAAAGGCGGTTTAATGGTAGCTTTCAAGATGATGTCTTACCCTTTAAACTAAATAATAATGCTGCTGTGGTCTTATTATTGGAAACTTTCTTAAAACAGATATTCGTTATTCTCTTAGCACTTGGGATTTTCATTCGATTGATTACTATTCAGTACTGATAGTTATGCGGGAAACAATGTCTATTTTTCATGTTCTCATGTTCACAACTGGTGTTCAGGGACCTATTGAAGGACCTGACCGTATGGGATTCTCAGACTATCCTGGCGCTCCTCAAAGAAGATTTGGTGGATTTCCAGGGTTGGTCCTTTTAGATTGACTCTATTAATCTGTTAGCTTAACTTTTAATGGATCTTTAATTAGTTGTCTGTTTTTACGATTGTAGAAATCAACCTGGTATTATCACAAACACCACTGTGGAAGTTGTTGTTCCTCGGTTTGTAGTTCCTGCAATCTATGGGGAGGATGGTGGATGTCTTAGAGAAATTCGCGAGGTATGCATCTCAACGCCAGCTGTACTTTCAGGCTTTTACACTTTCGGGATAGAAGATACCTTTTGTGTTACCTATCGTTTATCTTAAACGGCTTAAAATGTCCACTTGTCTTTAACAAAATTTTCAAATAGTATTATTAGATTTTCTCTCCTATTTTGTTTTTCTTTCATTATCTCTAGTAAGGAAAAATGATTTTTCTCGTGTTTTCTTTTCCTTTCCATAGCAATTTCCTTGAACCAAAATGAATGTAAGTAAAGTAGTAGTAGTGCCTACATTTTAATGCACACTTATGTGTTTGAATTTTGATGCATGATGATGAACATACACTTTTGTGACTGTTTATATCGTCAAAGTCATTTTTCGCATTGCCTTTCACAGATTTCTGATGCAAAAGTCACCATTACTGATCCGAAACCTGGGGATACAGAAACAGCGATCATAATATCTGGGACGCCAGAGCAGGCTAATGCTGCACAAAGTCTCATACAAGCCTTTGTATTGGTCGAGACTAAAGTAGCTTGATCGATGATGTCATGGTATTTCCTATATTTGATTCGTGCCCACTAAAATGCATTTTCTTAAAGGAAAAATATGAGTTTACCAGTAGTATTTGCGATTCTATTTGCTGATTTAGATGCTATATTTCCATTTGTTGTAGCGATTTTCGCAGTCTGATGAAGAACTTATGGTGATAAGAGATAGAGGGATGCACAGTCGTTAAGGTTTAGTTTTAGAAATATAAAAGACCCCGATAGGAGCTCATGTGAGTATCAGAAGAAGGTAGTTTCCAAGTGAAATATTGTACTTTGGCATTCGTATAATTTTCGAATTGGAAAACTAAACCTGTTGACTGTATGTAAGATGCTGTGTTTATTGAGTTTCATGAGGAGGGTATGGATTTAATAGTCTCTGCGTGCTCTTTGTTTATGCTTCATTCTTTATTATACTAGTTTCATGCAGAATTACTTGGGGCTTGTTTGTTTTTGAATATCATTTTTCTTTTTTTGGGTTTTTGAAAATCGCCGTTTCAGCTTCAGTTTCTCATTTTCGTTCAATTAATATATTTATCATTTCATATTATATTTTCATAGATGATTATGTAATCCATCTATTGGTTTTTGCCTCTCTCTTTTAATCTCATTATCATTACTAAAATAATTTAGTCAATTATGTTAGATTTTATACATCAAAAAAATCATTTTCAAGCATTTTTCATTTTTTCCTCGTATTACAATGCTACTTTATTTCGGGATTCTGTTGTTTGTGTGCTTATAATGATTAGAATAACCTAAAGAACAAAGTAATAACTAATACATAGTCTTTACGTCAGCATTCTATTTAGTATATCTTTAGGTATAAGACTGTATATTCAGCAACATTAATCTGTTTTACTCACGTCTAATCTCGATAATAAGATATCTCTAATAGACATGCTATAGTTTTACCTCCTAGAGTCATCTATTATCTAATATACCATATCATAAAATGCAACCAAAGTTTTCATCAATAAACTTGTTACATATTGGAATCATACATGATATTACAATCTAACTAGAGACCGTATCATTGAGTTTTAAACGGTTTATACGTCCTAACGTCTCGTGCAAGTCCCTGTATAGATCCAGCAGCAGCCACAATCGACACAACCAAACAAGCCCAGCTCAGTATTTTAAGCCACATCCATGTGAATGAATACTTAGCTATTTTCGCCTGTGCAATGTGCATCTCTATAGGAAAATATACAGTTAGCGGATAAAACGATGCAGCCCCGATTAAGCCCAAAAAATCGTTGAAAAACGGGAATATCATGGCTATCACTGCTGTTACTATCACATATACTGTTCTCCACACCATTCTAAACAAGTTAATTGTGTATTCTCCACATACTGGGATTTTTACTCTGTGTTCAGTGATGATGAACTTGTTTTCTGGCCATTTTTGCATGCTTTTCTTCTCTACAAACCCGAATATCGGTTGTGCAAAAACCTGTTCAAATTGTTACCAACTGTGATGAGAATAATCATGGGGTTTGTGGGTTTTGAATATTATCTGTTATTTTTCGAGTTTATATGTACCTGATAAGCGCCAATTAGGTGGATAGCAATGCATATATTGGCAAAGTCGATTAACCAAAAGGGCTCGTAAAATCCGAATCCAGTTAGGAAATTTCCAGGTGCGTTGTTACCAAACGCGGCATAACCGAGGCAACCACAGAGGACGTAGAATATAGTAGTGGTTGAAACTCCGACTAAAGAAGCCTTCTTCATCACCTTGTTTTCTGGGGATGGTGACTTTAATGTGTCCTGTATATCACATCGAAAATCGATATATATTATTGAAATTCGAGTTAGATTCGAACTCAATCATGTCACGAATGTTACATTAGACCCTAGTACGTTTTGTCTATATTGATTTGGTTAACTCCTATATTCAATATTTTACCTTGACTTAGCAAAAAAAAAGTTCAATAATTTAGGATTTGGATACATTAATGGATACCATATCAGGTCAATAGAATCAACCTTTATATTATGTAATGGCTAGAGATCTAGGCTAGAATTTTTGGTGCTTGTCAATTATCAAGTTTCATTTTTAGAGTATTTTAGCCACAAGGTAATATTTCTTGGCGGTTAAAATTAATGCAGTTTTTGGGTTTTTTTTTTATAATGTGATGAAGAGTGGAAAATTTGTCTGAAAATTGACGTTTTTGTTTTTTCAATAGGGATTGACAAAATAAGAAGTGTCGATTATGTATCCTAAAAATGGATGAATATAAAAGATATGGATATCTTAAAGGTTGGGGGGGTCCATTTTGAGCTGCATATATATAGCAACACCTACACTAGAAAAAAACTATTTTTAGCACCTAAAAATTGTCCTTATTTTCAAGATATGTAAAAGTTATACTTCTTTATTCTACAATGCATCCAAAATCTCGAGAAATTCTATCATATTAATCTATATCTATTATAAAAGTGTGAATGATTTACCAAGTAAATGATTTACACTTTGTAATTAAGACCAAAATACCCTCAATCCTATAAGTAACCACTTAATAATTTTTCAAAATAATTAATGGGTGCATGAACTATTGATCTTCAATTTAATAATTAATAAAGTTGTTTAATGTATGTTACTTGTTATTGTAATCTTATCAATAATTTTTATATATATAACTATTTCAAAAGTATGAATCAATTGGAATGAGTTATATTTTATAAAGTTTTATAAAATAATCCTATAACAATAAATTAATGTTATTGTCTGATATCTATAATAATCTATACTAATATAAAAATATGGATTGTTTCAATGTGAATAGACTATTTTACCCCTATTAATTCATTTAATTAGTATGCTACCCCTATTTAGTTAATGAGTATTAATGTGTAACTTCTTTACAATAAGTAATAATAAAATATTAGTATTTTATTAATTAAGTAATAATTTATCATTTTCAATATTTCAACACTTTTTATAATATTTAAATATTTTATTAACTTTTCAACTCCTCACTAATATTTATCCATTTCATAATAAAAATTATGTGTTACTAATCCCCAAATATTCTCACGTTAAATTTCTCAAACTTTCAACTTTTCATCATTATTAAAACAATAGATATAATGTTAAATTTCCAAATTCACTTACCTATTTTAAACTACAAAAGAAGAGGTGAGTGTGGGCTAATAATACTTAACTCCAATAATAATTAAATATTAGTTATTCATGTCTAATAATGATTATTTTATAAATAATATTTCAAAGATTATCCAAACCATTAAATATGATACTAACTTTTAACTCCTCATTAATATTTATCCATTTTATAAAATTAACATTATGTATTATTATTCAATAAATTCCCAAATTAAATTTTCCTACTTAAAACTTATTAAAACACTTAAGAGAAATTTCATCCATTAAATTTCCATCAATCATTCACGTTGCTTAGTGACTATAGATTGCAACTCATTAGAGCCACTATTACGGTATCTATATTTGAGAGAAAAGATGTTGATTCTTTGATATGGAACAACATTCTATTGGTTAATAATAGTACTTTGAAGTAAATAATAACCAAATATTAGTATTTCATTAATAAAGTAGAAATTTTTTAAGTTGAATATTTCAAAAGTCATTCAAAACTTGAAATATGATATAAACATTCAATTCCTCACTAATATGTATCCATTTTATAAAAAAAAACATTATGTATTACTACTCACTAAATTTGCAAATTAAAATTTTCTACTTTTCTGCTCCTCATCTTTATTAAAACACTTAAATTTTTAATCCATTTAATTTTCATCAATAGTTCCTGTTGCTTAATTAATATATATTGCAACTCATTAGAGGTACTATTAAAGTATCTAAATTGGAGAAAAGAGATATTAATTTTTTGATGTGGAAAAACATTCTATTGGTTTATAATACTATATGAATATAACTCATTTCAAGTGAATAATAATTAAATATTAGTATTTCATTAATCAATAGCAATTTTTTATCTCCATTATTTCAAAAGTCATTGAAACCTTTAAATATGTATATAATAATTATGTAAATAAAAAATAATAATTAAAAATATAAAGCATTAAAGAGAAACAATAATTGTCAAAATAAATAATTTTGATTGATGAATGTAAGAAAAGATATATTCAGTGATTGATATAGTTGTATAAGCACTGAAAATGTAGAGTTGGAAAATGTTAAATTTGATGAGAATAGTTAGTGTCAAGTGTATTTAGGATTGTTTTCTCCAAAATTTTAAAAATTGAATTCAAAATTATAAGCAAACAAGGCCAAAAAATTTACAATTAATAAGTTGTTACTAATATGGCGATTCATTTGCACTAAAATAATATATAAAATTGATTTTAAAGAGTTAATAATTGATTTATTTTAAAGTATAATTTGAAAATCATGATATGAATCAATTTTTTTGGTTGTTTAAAGATTATTTAATTATTTGACTTTATTCAGATATAATGATCAAATAACAAACATGTATTTTTCTATAAAAAAATTTAGAATTACGTCCAAACTTTTCATGAATCATATATTTTCACGTGCAATGCGCACATGCTCTTTGTTATTACTATACTAATAGTATTGATAAATTCAGTATTTCTTCCCATTATGATTTTATATTTGTATCCTTAACTATCTAATCTAAATAAAAACAATTTAATGCATACCGTAAATATTAAATTCACTATCTCTCTAATATTACTGAGTCTAAAAACTAAAACCCCAATTCATTGCAAATTTATTTTCACTAATAGGAGTTAAAATTGATTTTTACATTTCTGCCCTCGAATATCTAATATATTTATACTACACTAAAAGTACGTAAATTCACTTTCTTATTTCTATTAATTATATGATTGAAAATATTTAACTACGAATAACATGATAAATTATCAAAATTATCAAAATAAACTGAAGGCATTAGTAGAAGAATTAAATTATACTTATTTAATTACAGAAGGAGCGAATCAGTATGTTAAATGGGTGGAGAGTGAATTTTAAATTAACATACATTAAAGATATTTTTCTAAACATATTGTCGTGATGTTTGTCGATTTACAAGAAAACGAGTTTAATTCTTGATTAAGATACTGTTCAGTTATTTAGGTATTAATCATTTGCAAAATTTTCAATAAAAAGAAATTAATCTTTATATTATATTTAGTTAATCTTCTATTGTTATAATTTGCACTATAATATTCTTAAATTTCTTTGAAAAATACTTATCAAAAGAGCATGATATTTACGTGCAAATCATTTCTTTTGACTTTAAAACATAAAGAGGATATCTATGACTATAATATATATTATTTATTTTATATATATTCATGTAACATGCACGTTAGTATTAAATAATGTTCTAAATTTATTTATTTAATTTAATAATTAGGTAGAATAATAAATAAAAAAGAAAAGATATCAAATATGATTACTATATGTATAAGAGTATAGTTATCATTTTCGATATATGTATAAGAGTAGAATTAAGTGTTAGTTTAATTCTTTATCTTTTAAAAAATAAGTTATATACTATGTTAATGCCAAAAAAAGGTTAAAAGGTGAAACATTATTTTCAGCTTTTCTCTTTTTAGAAAAGTGTTAAGAATTTCATCCTATGAATGACTCATAAAGCGACAACAACTAATAAAAGTTTATAATCAATAAGTTTGTAGTCACTTGGCGATACATATGTACTAAAACTAATAATATTAAAATTATTTTAAAATTATAATTTGATAATTATTATATTTTAAAGTAGTAATTGAGAATCATGATATGAAAATAAATTTTCTTTTTGTCATTTAAAAATAATTAATTATTTGACTCTACTTAGGTATAATCACCGGGTTATAAACATTGATTCTTAATTTTAAAATACTTTTACTGTAAAATTACATCCAAACATTTAATACATCACACGTTTTCACGTGCAACGCACGTGCACTTTGCTAGTCATCTTAAATGCACTAGAATTATTGGTGTAAGTTTGATAAAGTCTTTTTCATAAAATCCCCTTCGGCATACTATTAAATTTTTCAATTTACGAATATAAAAAATTATATATATGTGTTGGAGATATATCTTATTCTACACAACATATTATTTTTTTAAGTGTGTTGATACATGGTACATAATAAATATGAGCTTGGCTTCTTCTTCAATGTATATCTTGATCTTTATGTCATTGATGAATAGCCATTCCTAGTTATCCATTACGTACTTACCCTAGAAGTGGCACGTATGCACGAACTTATTGTATATATATATATATATATCGTAAAATATATATTATATTATCGATTATTATCATAGTCTAGAAACATAAAATAATTAATAATATAAGCTTTGTATATTTTTCAAAAATAGTATTAATAACAAAAATACATGCCTACCTTCATTAAATTAAGGCACATTTCAAGTCTGGGGCCGAATGTTTTGAATCTTTTGACTAAATACTCACGGCAGAATGACTAATATTTTATTAATTGATAAACCAATTAATCCACTCGTAAATATTATAAGCCAGATTAGGATTATTTTCTACGTGCATGATTCTCTTCTATCGTAATATTATGGGAAAGAAGCCTCAGAAGTTACTACATTATATATACTAATTATATTAATCATATTTCCACACAGTGTTACTCTCATAATCATTCAGTAATTAAAAGGATAATGAATAATATAAAGCAATAGGTAATATATAGACAGTAGACTTGCCTGAATCTCAATGAGAACAGTAGAATAAGCATAAGCAAAGGCAATGTCTCCGATGGCCTGAAAAGTTCTCCACACCTTTTCCGGCCCTGATACGTCAATTCCGACATTTGTCCCCGTCAGGCTTGTCCTCACATGTCCACCTCCTAATTTATTATCATCAACCCAAAAATATATATCCTTTTAAAGATAGAATCTATAACACAGCATTATAATAATTAAGCAAAAATTATGATACATTAAAACAAGTTAATTTGTGGGTTTTAGACGATATAGTGAACCACAGCCCAGCAAATTTGACGTCAAAAATCAGTAATTAGTGTTAATTAATGCTACAAACTCAAATTTATTTTATATTTTTAATTCATTTCGATGATATTTAATCATAGTAATGTAAGGCAAAACTATTAATTACCTGCAACCTTGGCTATGGAGAGTCCAAGGCCGATTGAAGAGTAAGCAAAGGACATAACAGCAGCTACAATGGAAAGCCATGAAAGCTTATGGAAATTCGGAATTTGGCTTAGTATTATCTGAATCACTGCAAATATAATCATGAAGGGGTAATTTGATGTTGAGCATTTAGCTTGATGCCCCTCTTTGTGGAAACAATTCGATCTCTTTACAGCCCTAAATCAAAACAAATCATAAATTAAAACAATCGTATTAATTAATGAAATCAATGTTCACAATTAGACCCAAACCAAAATTATTCATAATTGGGAAAACACTTACACCATACTAATAGAGGCAGTAATAGTGTATCCGATGGTAACCCCAATAAGATTGCCGTATTGAGCAAGCCCACATAGCTGAACTTTGTAGCCTCCTACAAATTAAATCACAAATTAATCCATTTAAAACACTTTCAAAGTAGAAATTTGAAAAACTGAGCTGATAATTAATATCTTTTGTTGGGAATTGAGGTTTTATTGGAAATTTAACAACAAAACAAACTAAAGTTAAAAAATTAGAAGAAAATATGACCTAAATGAGAACGAACAACATCCATATAAGTATAATTTCTGTGGCCATGGGAAGAGCGGTAAGAGTCGGCGAGTAGGGTGGAGGTGAAGTATGTGATAAATGAAAACGCCATGAGCACGGCGGGACCAGCAATCCATCCTAGTTGTGCAATTGCCCATGCTAGAGATAACACTCCTGACCCTATCACCGCCGTTATGATGTGTGCACTTGCCGTCAACATTGTCCCTTTTCCATCAATTTTAACCAAATCATTATCTATCTGTATATATATGGCAAAGAGGAAAGAAGAATGAAATTAACTACATATATATGTATGTATACCGGTTCTTTTTTCACGACCATCGTCGTCGAAGCTCTTGCCTGCTTGACCGTGCTCTTCTAATTCCGGTGTTTGTTCTATGTACATGCTGCTTTTCTGCAACTCATTCGCCATTCCCTCTCTCTCTCTCTCTCTCTCTCTCTATATATATATATATATATATATATATCTGTGTGTGTGTATCTATCTCTGTGTGTGTGTGTTTGATTTGTGTAAAATGGTTTAGGCCTTGAAGGATGGGGAAATGCTTATATGCTTAGACACGGATGTGGTAGATAGGGATAGGGTGGGAAAAAAATAATAACTTATTTCGTATCTACAATTTTATTTTAATTTGTCTCAGATTATTTGCCACTTACTATAAAATGTGGAATAGGATTATAGTATCGTTCATTTTAATTGAGAAATATATAATTAATTTATTTTGCTATAAAACTGCCTTGCATTTAAGAGGGAGATTATCGCACATAATACTAGACAACAATCATAAATAAAATTGAATTAATGACATTTTGAAAAATATCGACTTTTTCATAATTCTTAAAAAAAGTTAAAAAGGAAGTACTTAAATGAAATTGAAGGGATATCTAATAAAAACTTTCTTAAAAAAAATTGATTTAGTATTGTTGGGAATTAGGCTATATGGAATTAAGATGGTATTGTGAGAAAAATGATTGTAGTTTCATGACATGGTGATATACTATATATGATAAAGGGCAATAGATTTTTCTATCAATGGTTGATAAATAAATGGCAAATTAAAACTGGTCCAATGAAATTGAATTGATTTAATTGAGATTTTTGATCCATTAACTTAGTACAATTGATCTATCATACATTTTCAAATCAATAATAGGGTAATGTTCACATGCATAATCCTTGCAAATTAACATTGGGTGGATTTATATCAATTATATATAATAATTTTCTAGTAGTTGATCCATCAAATTAAAGAAGGCTTATTCATAAGAAATATGGAACGACAAAGTGAAGATGGGCTCGTGATTAATGTGGTCTATATTGGCAATAAAAACAAAATAATGGGCCTAATTTTATTTTAGAGTCTTGAAGGACATATGAATGCATCTAAATAATAAACATGACACAATAAAATCATAGTATAAACATGAAGAATACATTCATGGTAGTTGAAAAGTAGTAATTTAAGCCAGCCGACTAATTAATTTTGAGAAAATCGGCGTTCAACAATTAATACATAATAAATTATATTGAATAGACACTAAATGTAACTGCAAAATCAAAAGCAATAATAACACTATTATGTAGGCACATAGATATAGATTTCAATCTTAAAAGTATATATTTATGATCCTATAACTATCCAAGAAGTTTTGCAATACTATATACGAGTAGCACTGTTTCATTCTTTGCATTTAGTTACACAAAGAAGAATAATCACATTCAAAAAATTATACTGATAAGTACAAAACATGCAATCTCTGTATCATAGATAATTAGCAAAATCATGTAACACTAACTAAACAATTCGGTTACTCTCGTTTTTCTTTAGTTTACAAAAAACTACGCATCAAGAAAATTTTAATTTAAATGTCGAATTCACAAGGTAGTAGAACTATAAGGTTTAAATAATCTTGATCCAAACCATTTCAAAGATGTTAATATATGAGATGAAAACTTAGATTACTCAAAATCAAAATAACATAATAAGAAGTAATCTCAAATTTATCAGAAGTAATTCTATACAGGGCTTAAAGAAAAACAACTCAAATGAAAGGGAATAATCAAAGCATGAAACAAAAACAACAGCAACTTAATTAGCAGCCTCATATAGGAATAAAGTGATTAGTGGAAATCAACAAGTCAAATGGACCCCTTCTTTGCCACAAAAAGGCAAACCAAATACTATATCCTAAGTCCAGAAAAGCTAGAAAAATCAGTGATTAATCATTACCAAATGAGTAATATATATATATATATATTCATGAAAGGGAAAGATAAACAAACTAGATATTGTGTATAGAAAGAGCATAACACATCATCATCATCAGCTACTGAAAATTAGTGCAAAAACTATTTCTTTTCTCTTGACTTACAAATATAATAAATATATGTATACCACCAATAACATTGCTCCATTTTCACTTCTTCAACTCCACAGTAGCATGACTCCATGACTCGTCACTTGCTTTCCCACTTCTTAAAATTTCAAAAAAACATGATTTCAAAACGAAGATCCTCTTTTTTTTTTTTTTTTTTTTTTTTTTCTCTCCATTAAGTTAGGGAAAAATAATGATTTTAGAAAAACATGAAAGAGGTAATATATAAAGAGGATTTTTTTTAACTTTCTAGAGTAAATCCGTAAAATTATGCCTGGCTCCATTCTGTGTGCCTTCAAACTTCAACCACCAAAAAAAAAAGATAAAACAAAAAAAGGGTTTTTTGTTTATGGTTTCAAGAGGGAGAAGAACAATTACATTGTTTTCCTGTGACCTTTAAAATCCCCCCAAAAAAATGATGGTACCTCTTTCATGAGAAAAACGACGTCGTAATTCTTCACTCTAACCCTTCTTCTCCAAGTCTCAAATCGAACGACGGCAATAGCAACATTACTTCTCATTGTCGCTTAACAATTTTTTTCCTGTTCTCTTATTAGAAATATAATAAAAATGTTTATTTTCTGGGTTTGAAAGAGAAAAAGATTTGGAATTTGGAGGAGACTGTTTGTTTGGTTTTGTAGAGGAAAATTGTAAAATGTCAAAAATGGTGTTTTTATTGTGTTGGGATTGGAGCAGAAATAATAATTTTAATTTAAATAAATTTGGATTTGGAAATTGGAAGTAGGGTGGTGGGGGTAGGGTAGGTAGGGAGGAGGGCGGTGAAAGGTCAATTTCAACTTTCTCTTTGTTCCTTTTCTCCTAGCACTCTCCTTTGTTTAACAAAAAAACGAAAAGGTCAAAATTGTCATTTCCCAATTCTACTATTATTCTTAATTAATTAATGACATTGTGTCCATATTACACAAACACAGTAATTAGAGTTGTAATTTACAAGTCAAAGATACTTATTCAAGTTTATCCATATACATTGTCATCTTCTTCATTCATTCAGACAAAATAAACACATATATGAAAAACAGAGCCTGTTGCAATATATCTCTATATGTATATATATACACCTTCAGTTTCACTTGTTGAAATCCCCTGTTTCTCTAGCCTTGTCTGAGAAATTGCAGCAGTCAAATCTGCAGGGCTCAGCCTCGATCAGCAATTGGACAACCTCGTTCATCGTTGGACGAAGTGCAGGGGTCCCACACGTGCAACGTATAGCAATGCGTAGGACTTTTATCATCTCATCGTTGAATGAACTCGATACCCGTTTATCCAGAACCTCCATTACTCCATCCTCTGTTTCTAACTTATTCGAAACCCAATATATAATGTTCCTGTTCTCTCCAAACTCTGCCTCAACGGGCTTTTTCCCCGTTATGAGCTCCATTAGCACGACCCCAAAACTGTAAACATCGCATTTTGGGGTTGCCTTTGAAGAATACGCATATTCTGTCACATTTTAGACAACAATTTTTTCAACTATCATTCAATGAAAATAAAACAGAGACAATAATGGGGGGGGAGGATTAAATGAGCATGAAATTTACCTGGTGCAAGGTAACCATAAGTTCCTGCAATAACAGTGGTTGAAGAATCCTTTGATCCCTTTGCTTGCAAAACTTTCGCGATCCCAAAATCTGCAACTTTAGCCTGATAATCAACGTCTAACAAAATGTTTGTGGATTTTATATCTCTGTGAATAATAGGCGGCATTATCGCATGGTGAAGATAGGCCAATCCCTGAGCAACCCCCAACGCAATCTGATGACGTATAGGCCAATCCAGAGCCATTGATCCTCTGTGAAGTGCATCCCAAAGGTTCCCATTTGGCATATATTCATACACAAGCAAACTGCAATCAAGGCTAGAGAAATAGCAATAAAGCTTCACAATATTCTTGTGCCTTACGCTTCCAAGTGTTTCAACCTCTGTTTTCAGCTCTCTGTCTACCATAAGCTGATCTTCTAATGAAGATGAATATTTTCCTTTTTGACCCCACAGCTTTTTCACAGCAACAATTTCACCCCTGTTAAGCTCAATCTTGTAAACCGTCCCGGACCCACCGGACCCCACGATGTTTTTCTCGATCATGGCCTCGATGATCTCCCTTTGATCGAAGCTTAATCGATGGAAGCTTTTAACATCATACGAGAAAAACGAAGATGAAAGTGTGTTTTCGTCGTTTTCTATTACTTCTTTATCTTTACTAAACCAACGTTTTAGAAACAGGATAATCCCAATCATTACTATTCCTACTGATATTACTACCAGCCAAATCGAGTTTACTTTTTTCCGATTATAAGATTGATTACAAAGTGGAAAATATTGGCCTGATGAGTCTATATAAGTAGGCACACATAAGCCTGGATTGCCTAAAAAACTCTCTAACAATCCTCCCTTTATAAACGATACAGGAATTGGACCCGAAAGCTGATTATTCGAAAAATTCAACGAATTAGGCAACAATTCAGATAGACTTTCAGGGATATTCCCTGTTAAACGATTGCTGGATAAATCAAGAAGATTTAGAGATTTTATCGACGAGAGTGATTCAGGTATTGTAGAATTCAGATTATTGCCTTGTAACATCAATATATTGAGCCATTTCAAATTTCCAATTTCTGAAGGTATAGGGCCTGAGAGAAGATTACTACTAAGATCAATCTTTACAAGATTGATAGCAAGAGAGATTTCAGAAGGGATAAAACCCGAAAGCCTGTTGCCTTGTAACAACAACTCTGATAAATTTTTAGCATCTCTAAATTCTCTTTGAATATTACCTGTCAAATAGTTATACCCCACATCGATAATCGATGCATGGGGAAGAGAAAAAATCCCTTCTGGTATTTTACCCACCAAATTATTACTACTAACACGAAAACGAATAATCGACTTACATTCTGCATAACTCTTAGGAATTTCGCCCGAAAACAAATTGTCAAGTAGAAGAAGAAACTGTAATTTGCCACCACTGCACAACCCTTCAGGTAATCGGCCCGATAAATTATTTTCCGACAAGTCCACACCAAGAAGAACCGATGAACGTCCAAGATTTTGTGGGACCTCCCCTGTAAGAAAGTTCCCATAAAGAGACAAAGTGTTTAAGGTTGTTGAGTTTCCAATGGCATGTGGGATTTCACCAGTAAGGCTACTGTTGTATATTTGCAAGAGTCGAAGCTTTGGAAGGCGGCATATAGATACCGGGATTTTTCCATTTAACTTGTTAACAGACAAATCCATATCTGTCAACTGTGTCAAATTTCCAAGCTCATCAGGTATTTCGCCTGTGAGTTCGTTAAAGTAAAGCTCGAGAAGCTGCAAGTTCATCAGAAGGCCTAGTTGTTTAGGTATATTTCCTGATAAATAGTTTCCACTCAATTCAAGGTCAATCAAAGAGGTCATATTTCCAACAGAAGGTGGGATTTCGCCATGTAACATACACGTCATCAGTATCATCGTTTTGAGTTTTGTAAGCCTCGATATGTTGCTTGGTAGTTGCCAAAAGTTGAACTTTTCATTTTCATTGAAATTGAGAAACTCGAGATTGGTTAGATTAGTGATCGACATTGGGAAATCGCCCGAAAACAGATTGTTCGAAAGATCAAGAAATTTCAAGGACTTTAAGGGAGAAAAATCTGGCAATGATCCAGTTAAGTATATAGAGCTCATGTTGATATGTTCCAATGAAGTGCAGTTGATGATGCCACGTGGAAATTCGCCATGGAAATTGTTGCTTCCAATACTAAGTACGCGTAAATCAGGAATATAAGAGCATATTTGTTCTGGAAATTTACCATATAGAGACCAACCAGAGATATCCACTTGAACTATATTTCCTTGGCCATCACATGAAATCCCGGTATAATTGCAAAAATAAGGCCCTTGTGTGGCAAAATCCCATTTGGCTAATGAATCGCCCGAGAGTGATTTCTTCATGAGAGTAAAAAACTGAGATTGGGTATTTAAGGTTGCTGCTTTGCAATAAACGACGATCACAAGAAGGAAAAAAAGACCCTTGAAATCCATTTTTATATATGTTTATGAATGTCTAGAGAGGAAAATGTGTAGAGTTTTGAATAGAGATATATATAGCTGTAACTTGATTTCCTTACAGCACAAATCATAGTCTATACTTACTGGTAATAAATCCAAAAACAGTATAAACGTGTAAAGACGATGATGAATAAAGAAGGTTCCTAATGGTGCATTTTTTGTCTATATTCAGTGAGATAGAGAAATGCACTTGTTTTGAATATAGAAAGCTTTCTGTATATACCCCCACTAATTCTCTCACAGAATCACATCAACTTGGGCCTGCCCCTTTATATCGAAAACAGATTCTGATTCTCCTTTTCTATAACTTACTCAAAATAGATATTATGTGATTTAGACTTTAATGGTATATAGCTTATATGATAGAAACTAATGGCCTTTTTATGTGGATAACAACATATTAGTATAGTTTATGCGGATTATCAGAAACGTAGATAGTCCAATTTTGATAAGGATATATACTATCGATATGGAATACTATTCTTTTTTATGTGTTCCCCACAGGATAAGCCTAGAATATATATACTCCAAGCGGAATATCATCAAGTATATTGTAACCTTAGTTCCTTGAAATATTAGTCAATTTGCAGGTGTTCATAGAATATCTAATTGGTTGTGGTCCATGAGATACAAGTGTAAAGCAAGATGCTATCTTTTTATGAAGTATATTTGTTTGGGATGTTTTAGGATAATACTACTCATTATATACCATACATTTAAATCACAAACCTTAGTTTTAGATAACGCGTTCGTTCCCCTCTCGTCTAAACAATATTTCTATCTATTTGTTTAAATGTTTTTTATAAATTAAATAAGTTAGCCACATAGAATACTTCACTACTCAAAGAACAAGGAAAATAGCTCAAGATTTGTGCATATTTGAACCATTTTTCAAATCGATACATACTGCAATTTTAGAACATTTTGTGCACCAAAAAACATCTAGTTCTGTTTCTACTTAATCATAATCATTATTCAAATTCGAGAATGTATTATACACCGAAAAGTTCTAGTTCGATTTATCCTTAATGATGTACTCCAAAGGCTTATTAAATTCAAAATCATGACTTAGCTCTGGTTGAAGCCCAGCAAGCCTTCTTGAGGTTCGGTCCCCACTTGTTCCCTCGGCTGCATATTAATAGAATCATCATTATATTGAATACAAAAGATGTAATAATTCAATAAGTTAAATATCGATTGATTCATCTGCATGTGTATTTGTTAGAAAGAGTGTTATATATATGAAAGAAATATGTGAAATATATATATATATATATATAATAAGTTACTTTGGTTAGAAAGATGAGACAAAGTCCTCTTCGGTTGTTCGTTGTGTTGGGTTTCAACTTCTGGTTTCTTACAAGCTGTTTGTTCCTGCAGACAATATATGTATACATGTTAGAATCATTCTTCATAGAATACTCTATGTATATGCTCTCAAGTATTTTGATAAAATAAGATTTTCGAGTTTCTAAAATATTTTTAAATCTTTCAAGAATTTTGGTGTTTAGTTTTCGGGAATTCGCACATTTTACACAAATATTTGACACACACATTGCATACATATTGCAAAAAAGACTGCACGCTTTTAGCGCACACACAACGCATATTAACACACACAGAATACAGATTTTACGCTGTATAAGAATTAGGAACTTATAAACTATATTTTTAGATGATTTTTGGTGTTCAAAAATTTTCTCTAAACTTTCAAACTCAAATATTATGCTAATTAAGTTTTATATAGTGTGAGTAAGTATATTTTCAATGCGCATGAAATGTATATCACATGTAAATATGTGTAGTATGTGTAAATGTGCGCAATGTGTGTGTAAAATTGTGCAGTGTGAGTTCGTAAAATGTGCATGTGTGTGTAAATATGTGTTGTGTGTGTTAATTTTTTTTATTATAAAACTCACTCAAAATACTCGTTTTAACGACTAAAAATGCAAAAAGAAAGCATACTTTTGGATGGGAATTTTGGTTGCATCTTCTTGTTCTTGTTGGCTTTTCTTTCTTGGGGTTGGTTGAAGATGCTGCTGCTGCTGCTGATCTCTTCCTGGGACCTTTGTGTACTATACTAGATGCATCAAAGTTCTGTTACATGCAAATAAGCATTATCAGTTTCAATAATTTTGAAGCAATATAGTATTATTGTCTTACCTTTACAATATTTCAAAAAGAAAAAAAAATCTTGCTTTTCAATGACCTTATAATTTATTAATAATATAAAATTAAATATTTACAATATATATGTAGTATATGAAAATATAACTGATGCTTTAAGTACATAGTTCCTACCTATCAATGCTTTAACCAAAGATTTGTTTTTTTTTTTTTCCATTTTTTTTGGTTTTTTGACTTTTTTTCCAAACAAGGAAAATTAGATAAAGAAAATTAAAACACGATAAGTATATGTAATTATCTTAAAACGCTTCATCGAATTAGCAGAATTAAATCAATTTCAACTTTCATTATTTTATGAATTTTTTCTGATTCTTTTCTAAACTTTTCCTTGTTTTTTTTTTTTAAAAAAAAGTTATTCTTAATTTTCTCTATTTTTGAACTTTTTCCAAATTATTAGAATTTTAAAAAAAATCATGATTTTTCCAAAGCTTTCTTAATTTTTCAATTCTTTTTAGACTTTTTTCCTTATACTTTTAACTTTTTTAATCAATAAACGTGAAGTGAAATTATAAAAAGAAACAAAAAATAGCATAAGAGTTTTAATAAAAAAAAAGGAAATCAAAATAGGACCTACAGGATCATAAATGCCAAGTCCTCTCTCTTTTGCGTCCTTTATATTCCGCACTAGGTCTTCCTCATTGTAGAACTTTTGCCCCAATACATTTGTGTAGTACTGCATAAATAAATAGAAAATAGATTAATTCTCAATTTGTAAATACTTTATTTCCTTTTCTTTTTCTCAAAATTTCTATTATAATTTGGTAATATGCAGCATAAATATTGAGATGTGTGCTAACTTTGCTCCATATTAGTTACAACTTTGCTCCATATTAGCAATAAATATGATTAACTTAATTTTTAAACAAAAAAAATGAAATAAAATAAATATAATATTTGATAAAGATCAGTATCAATATAATTTGAATTTATGCAGTCTATTGTAGATGAGTTTTTGGAACATTGGTAAAACAAATTGGTGTAAGATAGTCATTCTTAGTCTTTTCAAAACATATGGCAGTAAATTTAGATGCACAAATTATGTACTGACCAATATTGATGAAATTACATGATATTTTCAATCAATTGTTTAACAATTATTTATGAATTTTATAACAATCAAATTGAATGACGATATCTTCACTCTTTGTCGGAAATGCCTTAACAATCTCAAAATCATGTACAAAAATTGCAAATCACCACAACCCAAAACAAGATCTAGAAAGCTAATATTAATAATCTACAATTCAAGAAAAAGGAAAGTGTAGATAATATTTTTTTCCCAAATCAACACAACAATAAAACATAAACTAGAGAAACAATCCATATAAGCCAATTTTTGGGCTTCTAAAGTGTCCAAATAAATCCAATCAACACAATTTAACATTTATAAATGATTTTTTTTTATGATACTCATGTATCAAAACTAAGCGCATACTTGAATAGTTGAATTGATTGAGTGATTAATCAAGAACTCAAAGATCATACATTTCTACCCCCCCCCCCCACATATATATATATATATATACACACGCATTCGACATATACACAAACCTTAACTCTGGTTCCATCGGCTTTGACATCGTTCACCAATTCCCAACCTTCGGGCACATTAAAAGTTGTCTGATTTTCCATTAGTGGTGGTGGTGGCGGCAGCAGAAGGATACCCTAATTAGTTCTATTGAGTTGTTTTTGTTAATTTTGAACGAAAAAAAAATATTTAGGAGCAATGAAGCATTGATTGTATCGACCTAAAGAGTTAATGGGGGAGCGTTATGGGGTTTGGGTGTCTTTAATACCTTTGCGTGTATGAAGACAAATAATGAAAAGAATCTGATATATAATTTTGAGAATTCATTTTCTTTTTCTTTTTTCAAACGGTTCGGGTCGGATAAGAATCGAATCATAATCAGCAACAAAGTTGAAATTATGCAAAGTGGCGGGAAATCAAATAAAACTAACAAAGTTGTCTGATTTTTCCATTAGTGGTGGTGGCGGCGGCGGCAGAAGGATACCCTAATTAGTTCTCTTGAGTTTTTTTTAGTTAATTTTGAAAAAAAAAAAATATTTAGGAGCAATGAAGCATTGATTGTATCAACCTAAAATGTTAGTGGGGAGCGTTATGGGATTTGGGTGTCTTTAATACCTGTGTGTGTATGAAGACAAATAATGAAAAGAATCTGATAAATAATTTTGAGAATTCATTTTCTTTTTTTTTTTCAAACGGTTCGGGTCGGATAAGAATCAAATCATAATCAGCAACAAAGTTGAAATTATGCAAAGTGGCGGGAAATCAAATAAAACTAACAAAGTTGTCTGATTTTCCATTAGTGGTGGTGGTGGCGGCGACAGAAGGATACCCTAATTAGTTCTCTTGAGTTTTTTTTTAGTTAATTTTGAACAAAAAAAAATTATTTAGGAGCAATGAAGCATTGATTGTATCAACCTAAAATGTTAGTGGGGAGCGTTATGGGATTTGGGTGTCTTTAATACCTGTGTGTGTATGAAGACAAATAATGAAAAGAATTTGATATATAATTTTGAGAATTTATTTTCTTTTCTTTTTTTTTTCAAACGGTTCGGGTCGGATAAGAATCAAATCATAATCAGCAACAAAGTTGAAATTATGCAAAGTGGCGGGAAATCAAATAAAACTAATAAAGTTGTTTGATTTTCCATTAGTGGTGGTGGTGGCGGCGGCAGAAGGATACCCTAATTAGTTCTCTTGAGTTTTTTTAGTTAATTTTGAACGAAAAAAAAATTATTTATGAGCAATGAAGCATTGATTGTATCAACCTAAAAGGTTAGTGGGGAGCGTTATGGGATTTGGGTGTCTTTAATACCTTTGTGTGTATGAAGACAAATAATGAAAAGAATCTGATATATAATTTTGAGAATTCATTTTCTTTTTCTTTTTTCAAACGGTTCGGGTCGGATAAGAATCGAATCATAATCAGCAACAAAGTTGAAATTATGCAAAGTGGCGGGAAATCAAATAAAACTAATTAAAAAAATAGCTCTCACATTGCAATATAGGAAATGCACTATGATTGATTTTAGAGAGAAAGCGCAGTTTTTGTGAATTGATGAGTTTTTACATGAGAATACATCTCTCAATCTCATAAACATTATGATATTATGTCGATAACATCTTTAAATAAATTAGGGGTGTTCACAAGTCGAGCCGGCTCAAAAATAGCTCAATTCGAGTTTTAAAAAATTCAAGTTCGAGAACTTAACAAGTCGAGCTTTTCAAACGAGCCAAGCTCGAGCCGAAAATGCATGTCCGGCTCGCGAGTTGGGAAGTAAATTTAATTAATATATATATATAAATATTTATTCATATATTTATTTATTTGTATATAATATGATCTATTATAATAATAATATATGTATAAATAATAATATTTTTTATATTAGTTATGATTATATTTAATAATAATAAATAAAAAATTAATGATATATTTTTAATAAAAATATTATCTAATAAAAGAAATATTATATAATAAAAAATATTTTATTGTAAATGAGTTTTTGGAACATTGGTAAAACAAATTGGTGTAAGATAGTCATTCTTAGTCTTTTCACAACATATGGCAGTAAATTTAGATGCACAAGTTATGTACTGCCAAATATTTGATGAAATTACATGATATTTGCTATCAATTGTTTAACAATTATTTATGGATTTTATAACAATTAAATTGAATGACAATAATATCTTCACTCTTGGTCGGAAATGCCTTAACAATCTCAAAATCATGTATAAAAATTGCATATCACCACAACCAAAAACAAGATCTATAAAGCTAATATTAATAATCTATAATTCAACAAAAAGGAAAGTGTAGATAGTGTTTTCTTCCAAATCAACAAAATAATAAAACATAAACTAGAAAAACAATCCATATAAGCCAATATTTGGGCTTCTAAAGTGTCCAAATAAATACAATCAACACAATTTAACAACATTTATAAATGATTTTTTATGATGCTCATGTATCAAAACTAGGCGCATACTTGAATTGATTGAATGATTAATCAAGAACACAAAAATCATACATTTTCGATCCACACATATATATACACACATTCCACATATACACAAACCTTAACTCTGGTTCCATCGGCTTTGACATCGTTCACCAATTCCCAACCTTCAGGCACATTAAAGGTCGTCTGATTTTCCATTAGTGGTGGTGGTGGCGGCGCGGCAGGAGGATACCCTAATTAGTTCTTTTGAGTTTTTTTTGTTAATTTTGAACGAAAAAAAATTATTTAGGAGAAATGAAGCATTGATTGTATCGACCTAAAAAGTTAATGGGGAGCGTTATGAGATTGGGGTTTCTTTAATACCTCTGTGTGTAAGACAAATTATGAAAATAATCTAATTTGGAGATTTTTTTTTTCTTTTTTTTTTCTTCTTTGAAACGGGTCGGGTCGGATAAGAATCAAATCACTATCAACAACAAAGTTGAAATTATGTAAAGTGGCGGGAAATCAAATAAAACTAATAAAACAATAGCTGTCTCACATTGCAATAGAGGAAGCGCAGTTTTTTTGTGAATTGATGAGTTTAACTTTACATGAGAATATATCTCTCAATCTCATGAACATTATGATGATATCTCGTTATCATCTCTAAACAATCAATCAAAACAAGTATGTTTGGTTTTAACATCTTTAAATCTCATGAATATCATTATGATGCTATATGTCTGTCTCAAGATTGGTTATCAAGGTGGATGAATAAAAAGGGATAATTAGACTAATCATCCATCTTATTTAGTGTAATTACACAACCCTGAAACTTAATTAGATTTAGAAAAATCAAATTAATTTTTACTTTCTGCATTACTGACTAATTATCAGGAAATGAATAATCCGTAAATGATTACCAGGGCGTCGAGTATCAAGAGTATTATACACAATATTTTCAGTTTCGATTATGCATAAATTTGTGATGAAAATACGGTATAAAATACTCGAAGGGCATTGCAATTTTCCTTTTATTTCAAGGCAAGAAAGAAATTATTACAATTGTGTACAGAGACAGCAGTAACTTTGCTACAAAACTCGCAAAGTATATGCCATCCAATATTTCTATCTATTGTGATATCACTTTATATTGATTGAAGAAAATTGAAGAAATATAGTTAAGCCAAGCAGTCTCGATGCACCTCCCTTCGTACCCGATCACAAACATGGTTAAGACAAAGACTCTCGATACAAGTCACAAGCAGTTCCTATACATCATGAAACAGCCTCCGAATTTGGTCCACTGTTGCAGGTGCTAATGTGACGGGACACCGCTTATACTGTAACAATCAAGAACATAAAAGTCATAAATGGGCACAAAAATCAGAAAATGAAACAGAAAACACATACAAGAAAATGAAATTACAAATATTAGCATAAGAAAGAACAAGGTATTTTCTGTCAGTGGAGAAATATTCTTGAAAATATGATGTTCCAACATATGAAAAAGTCTTAGAACGCTAAGGCCTAAGCGTAACACAGAAATCAAAATCCTTGATCGACAGGAAGTAGCATCTCAAAGTATGAGCCTTCCGAAAAGAGAAAAACAGAGTGCTTAGTTTCCATTAGAAAAACCAGCACAAATATCCATTTGACTTTCTCTCGCGCTACTACTCTGACGCAAAACGTATACATTAGAGAATATGTCATTATCCACAATCCTTTATATCTAAAAAACCAGCAAATCTACAAACACCTGAGACTCTCGGGATTCCTTCGTATTCTCACCAGAAACATGTATGCAACATCATTAAGCAAATATTGCAAAACCATAATAAAGCATCAAAGATTTAAATAAAATAAAGGCCAAAGTTACAGGGCTTTACCTGACTGACATACTTAAAAACACAAGTATAGCAGAAAACAAATCCTGATACAGCCAATACAGATGGATTTAGACGCTTTTGTGAACACAAAGAGCATAGTGTTTTATCTGATGGCAGAGGAATCCCCTCCTTGGCAACCTGTTTGTCAATGAAATATGCTATGGATGAATCAAACATGTAACAAAAAAAATCAGATTCTTCATGATCTAAGGGTAAGAATTCAGACACTAAACAAGTCATACAAACCTCACCCTCCTTACATCATATCAAAATTTTATATTATACTCGGTTCAAAAGACCACATCAGAATCATTGTGAAAGCACCTTACACATTTTCAGAAGAAAAGTGAATTTGATAAGTGTCTCCCAAATGCACTTGTGAGAAAATCCATTTGAATTGCAAGTACTCAGAATTCTTCAGTCTCAATCAAGTTGGTCTATCATAACAGGATAAATTGCCCTACCAAAAACAGTAACCTACGGTTTATATTAACAGGGATTGCACCATAAGATGAATGTTCAACCATCGGCTTTGACAGTAATCAACTTCTTTAGTTCATTATAAACAATAAATAAGATATAGACAATTCTAGATGTATGATCAGTTGCTGAACATCAACGAGCAGAGAGCAAGAAAACCATGAAAAGAAAGGGGCATAATAATACTCCTCAAGATGAATACAGATAACATTAGATTCAGAAAAATTGAACACAAAAACGAAATATCTATTGGCAGAGAGCAAAACTGACTTTTGGAGGAGGAGGAGGAGGTGGTGGGGGATACACAGTTGGAGCTGACATTCTTTCCTCCGCAGACTGGTACCACCATTCCATCATCTGCTCGCCCATGAAATATAAGCTTTCACATTGGTAAATGAAATCAAATGAAAATGTAAGGGAAAAGAATGATATGTTTTTAGTTATCTTGCAAAGATAAGTTAAAAAACATTCTTATGCAGTGGGACAGTTGTTGGGTTTTTGATCACTTTGCTAGTGAAGCGAGAAATCAGCAGCTATCAGTATGTTTTAATCTCTTTGTTCTGATTTTAATGTTATTAATTCTTGTTTTCTGATATGGAATTGGTTGTGCATATGTAGTTAGTCAAAAAACCTAGTTCTAGGAGGATAATCATAATGTTACCTGGATATTTCCTGTGGACAAAGTTTAATATATTTTCCCCATGTCTGAATCCAAATCAATCATATATAAAAGCATTGGAGACCTATAAATAGGCCAGAACATAAGGTGAAGAATACTCACTTTAAAGAAAAACACTGCAGCAATCAAACCAGTCTGCGCATAATCAAGAACAGCGTATCCACAGCTGAGCAATCCACCCTGCACTGCCTGAGATATAATTGAGATAATCAGATTCAGTTTAGAACCTAGCTACGGAGCAATTAAGAACCTTCCTTCAGTTTACAACCTCACTGAATTGTTTTTTAAGTGCACAAACAAAAAATAGCTCATATCAGTGATATCACTTAACTAAAATAATATCTATACATAATGAAACAAGATTAATTCATACCTTCAGCCAAGGAGGGCCCCGGAGTCTCTCGCGTTCACGGCTTCTGATTTTCGAAATCCGAGAAGACGTATCCATCTATCTTGACATCAGAAAGAAACAAGGCTCAAAACAATAAGATAATATGACTAGAAATAACATGGAGAATTAATCCATCCGTCTAGAAAACGTTTATCATTTATTTGAGATGACAAATGACATCGAAATTGCTTGCATTTATTAAACCCGTGGTATTAGTGATTGCGCGGTGCACAGAAGTTACAAGGCAAGCAGTAGCATGTGTTTGAAAATTAAGGCTCAAATGCTGACTTGTAAAATGATATGTTTGAAAATTAAGGCTCAAATATTGTAAATATTGTCATTCATATTAAGCTCAGAATTTTGTGAAAAAGATCAAGCTGAAAAGAATGCCCATTCATGACGATGACGGTGACCATTCGATATCCAAAAGAACATAATTCTACATAAATTTAAATTTAGAGCGCATATAATTCATACTATCTTGAATAAATACCAACTCCTGTCCCGTGGCTCGACAAACATGAATGCCAAGTACGTGTAATCCAAGAGAGTAAAACCCAGTCGCATCCAATAAATATAATAGCTGGTAAGCAAAAGAGAATCCTGCACAGAACACTAAGCCTCTTATCAGAAAAGGACAGCAACATATATAAGCAGACAATGAAGCAAGGTCGCTCCGTGATAGATCGGTTATTTCCCCATGAACGGCATCCAGACAGGTCCAGGACTGAACTGTTTTTTATATTTGGAGGGGGAGGGGGCGCAACTGATAAGAAAGTTTGGGCAATTTCTACAATTATAAAGTTCAATCAACAATAATTATGTTATATTTAGCTTAAGCAGTTATAAAAAATATCTTCGTATTTCCATCAGTTAAAATACTTGACTATCCAGTCCTCGGTTGACTAGGGGCAAAATGGGGTTATCCGCATACTTTTTGGATGACATCAGCAATTCCTTGCCTAAAAAAAACTGCCCGAAGGTGACCTGTAATATTACGATTCTACTGATAGAGAGAGTTATGGTAATTCCAGACCTCCGGGTTATGCGTAATTAAGGTCACTTCTCCCTGTCTTCAAATAATCGTTGGTCCAAGCATTCCTAAAAGACCATATATATCCTATAACTTTAGAAAAGATAAAGGGAAAAACTAAAGCTACATGGACCTTCGTTTCCAGCATGCAGCAATGGGTAGCAAGCACCTATGGTCTTCCCCAACCTCTTGACCCAGCGAGCTCTAGTTGATGCTTCAATAGCTGAGTTTTCCCTAGAGACACCAGAGTAGTTGCCTCCGTCGAGGTAGTCAGAATCATTGAACGGCTCACCACTATCTCCCCATAGACTTGCCTGAAGAGTGGCTTCCCTTTCTCTATCATATACTGATTGCAGCTTTGACTTCAAGTACGGCAATACAACCTGGAAAAATAACAGATGAAGATTTCTTCATTTCCAAGTACCAAAAGAATAAGGCGCCAAAGTACACAAAACATAGTAAATAAGTTGGCAAGTACAGCTCTAGTAGTTCAAGAATCTTCCAATAATGAAAATAAAGAAGAGAAAAGCATTAACATAACTGTCCTACATGTCGCCAATGCATGCCAGTTAACCATCAGACAAGTGTGCTGCTCACTTTTTCTCGACGATGTAGACCATTCGAAAAGACCTAATTACCATTAAATTTTGTAGATAACAACAAGGCTCATGTGTGAGTGAATATAGATAATTATGCAAAGTCAATTTTAGGACTATGTTAAAATTGCCTTAATAGGTGAACACTGTGGACCTTCAGAAATTTCAAGGTACCATGAACAAATTAAAATTATGATGTCATTACCTAATCAAGCTTTCTCTCTTAGAACTATTTATACTTTCATTTGATAGAGGAACTTGGCTTTAGGGTTGAGATGTTAGAGTTCTAGATTTCAGTTTGGAATTTTCAGAAAGACTGCATTACCATGAATACTTATGCTTCTGGAATATATTGAAAAACCAATCAATGGATTTAAATGATATCAAGAAAAGAAAAGGATAGCATCCGTGAAGCACGAGTCCATGCAATCACATTAAACAGATAAAACTGTCAACATTAAAAAAAAACTCTTTAGATAGGTACGAATAAAAATATTGCATGCTTTCTGTTTCAAAAGAAAAAAAGGAATACTGAATGCTATGTTATTAACTTCCAACAGATTTTCAGTATGATCCATGTGTTGAAACAAGTGAAAACTAGTCAAAAGCATGACAGAAACCTTTATAAAGTAAAGTTTAGTGCATCGAATGATAATGTGACCATTAATGTCCACAATTTTTTTTAATTAAAGGTAATCTATAAAAATGACGTATTTCAAAAATAAACTTTAAGAATGCTAAATAGTCCAAATTTGTTTACAAAGTGGAAAGAGGCTTTCCCTCTAATGCTACAAATAGTTTAACTCATTTCAATTTTTCAAATTGGTACATTAAATTATCTGAAAGGGAAAGGGCTCAACGAAATAATGGTCTTTTCACTTGATGTTATCTGGCCATCCAAAATCAGACCAAGACAAGTGTTTCTGCAAAAGCAGAAGTATGAAGTGCAATATATTTAAAGATGAAGATGTACACAATGATGCAGCCAAGGACTGTTCATTAAACACTGAGATTCATTCATTTACGACAATCTCACAACTTTGAAGAGTAATTAGGAAGATCATTTACCATGAATACAACGGATAGAACTTTCTGACGCTTCCGTAACCCCGTATGTCGAATTTCATCACTAGAGTCTGCAACTACACCTCGCTTACTCAGTCTAATATTAACGCCTCTTCTCCGTAATCCATATAAAGACTCCGCAAAAGAAGCATCTGAGTAACAAATCAACAGGTGGTACCACAATTAGCACTGCTAAGTATATGTTTAAAAACCTGATGAACACTAAGCACTCAATGTGAGAACTTCAGAACATAAAACCTGAAAGAGAACTTTCACCTGTAGTGCGTAAGCTGTGAGTTTCAAGAACAAGCATAAGTAAAGCGAAAAACTCATCTTCGTAGTCTAAGATTTTATGAACGAAAGGTCTTCTCAGAGCGAATACCTGTGAACAAGTGACAATTGAATTTCAAATTTTTCCCATCGTATCAAACAGAAAATCAAATATTTAGCCTGCGCACACCAAAGGAACACAAACTTCTAAACTCCTAGCAAGTAAGAACATTACAATTAGCAGATTTTTTCACGACATCCAAATCTCTAACAAAGAAAAATTATAAGTAGAGTCCGAGATTTTATTGTTTCAGCAAGCGTACACCTATAACATTCTTTTCCCCCAAGAAACTGTAAAAAGAAACGAATAAGATAAATTGGAAATGCAGCGAGGAGAAATTATTAGTGTACATACACCAAGGGAGTAAGTGAGGGCGGCGCGTAGACTTGACGGCAGCTGCTGAGCGGCGGACATCTCGAAGAACGTCGGCCGTGTGCCTTGCCCTCCCACCTGAAACAACATCTCTCAGAACTCTCTCTCTCTCTCTCTCAATTTCCCTGGTTCTGCCTTCTTCACCTTCGTTGTTCCCAATAAGTTTTGAATTTGCTGATATGCACCCTCTAACTATAGCTTTTTTGTAGTTTGGCCTCACCATTGTTTAACAATCAAATTCCAATCAAATTGGTTTGGTTTTTAGCTCTAATTAAATCTTCTAAAAATACATTCTTTTTCTTTTTCACAAAAGTCTGAGTTTTGAGTTTTTAAGCACTATTATGTTCCTTTCAAGCAGAGCAAAAGATCCATAGTGGGGACCGCCCGTTTGCCCGTTATAGGCCAGCCCAAACTGACTTGGATCCAACTCATTATGGCCCAACCCAAACTAAACTTGACATGCCCATTTGATACCCGTACGCTTTTAAAAGTTGCCATTAAGAGTTAAGACACATGACGATATGAACTAATTTTCACAAAGTTCTAAACGGCGTTGAATTAATTTTGGCAAAACTTGAAGCTAATTAGCACGTGTGTAAGTTGATAAATTATTGTTGATCTATTATCCATGTGATTTACCTACTAATTAATGTCAAATATACTTAATTATTCTGCAAATAATGGCTAATCGACATCATTAAATTCAAAATCACACTGGACCGTATTAGATTAATTCAATAAGTCACATTTTTCCAACTAATTGTTAGTTGTTAACCACCAGGCCATCTGATATCCAGGGTGTTTAAGACCTATGTACACAAGATCATCAAGAATTTCTTTAATCTTATTGATTATAGTATTCAACTAATTATTAGTATATCATTTTACATAATCTACTCAATAGACGTTTCGTTTAAACATGGTTAAATCCAAAATAGGTTTTGAAATCAGTTACTTCCAGACTTCCATCAGTCAACATGATACAGTGCTCATTTCATATAAATCTTTGTCCAAAATACTCCAACTTATAAGAAATTTATACTAGTGAATAGATTAGATAGTAGTACAAATATATAAATTTTCCGCAACTTGCAATTTATTGATTGAAAAACTGCGAAAATTCGCTCTTATAACCATATTCAATGTGACCAAAAACTTCCCTTTCAACACAAGCATATGAGCAAGGGAAGTAATCAGTTTATCAGCATTCAGAGGTTTTCAGCCAAGATTTTGTCGAGCATCCATACCTCAGGCCGGTTTTACTTTAACCAAAAATAGCTGTATAATATACCCCAATCTCCTACAGCATAGTATGAAACACAAAAACTTTGCATTGAACAATCAGTGAAGAAATATACAAAGATACATATTGTTTCTCAATGAGTTACACACCGCATAACAAATGATCCGTTACATGGACCAAACTCGAATTCTAATATAGTACAATTGGATGGAAAGAAGGGACGAATTAGTGATGTTGAGAATTTTCAAATAAATGTGATATCAACGGAGAAAGATTATAAATAAATCTTGTTCCATCAATATACCGTAAAAAGATATTGTGCGAGCATGCCACCAAAAGCACACAACAGTGCGGATTTCGCCACTTATTCAGATTTGATGGAGGCCCCAGAAAAGAAAAAGAGAGCTATAACAAAAATTTGGATGATTAATTTTGAGATTGTTCTACCTTAGCTCGAATTTTCTGTTCCAACACAGATATCTCAGTCTCAAGGCTGAACATTCTGTTAAGAGCATGCATATTCTCAAGTGTGTCACTCAAAGTCCGTGTATCACTTCCATCACATCTTAGGTGTTGCATTGGGCCGTGAAGCAGCTTATTTACGATTCCCCTACTAAGGTCATCAACAGCCTTTCGTGTCTTCTTAGGAATCTCATCGCCCATTTTCGACAAGCACTTTTCCAGCTCAGCCCCTCTTATTCTTTCAGCATAAGCCCTCAGTTTTTTAATAGTAGGAACCGTCTCTAATGAATCACGCCACGCTTCAAATTGTTTCGATTCCTCTGCAATAATTGCCTGAGCCTCCATTGCTTTACGCATGCGATCCTCTTTATTGGCAGCCACAACCTCTTTAAGATCATCGACATTGTACACTCGTGCAGTTTCGAGCTCATTAACACATGCACCCACATTCCTTGGTACAGAGATATCGACGAAAAGCCTCAAACCCCCAACGGTGGGACCCACAGGCGGAAGATCCATCACTTGCTCTTTTAGAAACAGTGGGGTCTCTGATGCAGTGCTGGTAAATACCACATCGGCTTCTGCGGCCGAATTTATCATTTCGGTGAGGGGTTTGTATATTATCTCAACATCCTTCATCTCCTCACGGATGGCATTAACTCTATCCTCGCTTCTGTTCACTACTACCATTTTAGTACACCCTTTTGCGGCCAAATGCTTGATCACAAGCTTTCCCATCTTTCCAGCTCCAATAACTAACATTCTAGCGTTCACATGAGAAGTCTCGGGAAGCTTCATTAAAGCCAATTCTACAGCGGCCGAACTAACGGATACAGCTCCTGCAGCGATGTTTGTTTCTGTCCTAACCCTCTTTCCCACGGTGATTGCATGTTTAAAGAGACCACTTATGTTTCGTCCGAATCCCACAACACCTTGCCCGACTTTGACAACCTGTTTTACTTGAGCAAGGATTTGACCTTCTCCTAATACTAAGGAATCAAGCCCAGCCGACACTTCGAATATGTGCTGTGTAGCATCTTTGTCATGCAGAAGAAAACGGTGCTGACATATCTCTGAAACAGGAATCCCACTTGTCTGTCAAATAAAGCAAATCTTTTATGAGTTTGATTAGAAAAGATTGCACAACACAGTTCCAAAATATGCAACACACAGAATACATGAAAGGATTATCAGTAACCCATAAGCCTTCTATAGTTCTATCTCTAGCTAATGATAGGAGAAAATGGGGGAGGCATCTTGTAAAAATTTAAAGAAGCAAAAGTAGAGAAATAACAAGTCACCAAACAAGGAGGACAGATATTTACAATTTGATTGCTCAGTGTTAGTAGTTTGGAAGGTTAACTATCTTAGGTCCATAAGTAAACAAATGATATATGACGATCAACATTTTAAATAAATTCATTTGGAATAAGAAAATTCTAAAATTATCAACAGGTGATTGATTACCTTTGACATCCATTCAGTGACTTCTTTAACCCCACGATGGCGAGAAAGAGCCACAACATAGATCTCCATTCTGTTGCAGGTACTAAGAACAGCAGCTTCTTCAATGTGGTTCAAACCACATAGCTCACCGATAGCTCTAGGCCACTCTGCTTCTGGAATAGCAAGCTTCTCCCGCATCTCGACGGGTGTAGAGTGGATGCTGAGACCAATCACCACAATACTGCTTTTTTCTTTAGTATATCCTACATGACATCAATAAATATGGATAAGCAACTTGTTTGGCTGATTGCGTACCAAACAGCAATTAACAAGAAATAAATTCCTATAGGTGATTAGACGCTGTTTCTTTAGATAAATGACTTATTAACTCCTAAATACTTTCTAGAACCATTACTTTGAATCTGAATATAGCAAACAACATTGAAATACGCAGAAATATGAAAAACCCTGGCACACATAATACACAATTCACCAAAACTCAAATAAATTGAATCATCATCACATCATCATAGCCACATATGATAATACAAACCAATGCTAAACTATCGCAAAAAGAGAAAGAAATTGCATACGGTCAGCAGCAGAGGTCTTGAGCTGTTCAAGAGCAGAGAGACTTGAAGCCGAAGCTGAAGAAGAATAAGAAGAATCTACATTGCCGGAATCCCCACCGTCGGAAGCAACCTCGCACCTGAAAACCCCCAAACTACCCTTCCTCAACACAGCCGCACGCTTGCCTCGAGCCGCCGGTTTGCATAACAACCCGGACTGAGCCGGAGAATTGGAGAACGACGGCGAATTTCTGAACAGCAAAGTCTCGAGCTTGCCCCCAACACACGCGCTCGATACAGCCATTTCCAATCAGATCAAATATCAATGATTGAATCTCCTCCTAAACCCCAAATTGAATTGAGGAAAATAGAGGAGTCAGAATTTCGAGGCTATATTTTGTGGGTTTTGATCTATGGCTGCCTTCGATTCGATTAATTGATATATTTTTTATTTATTTGTTCTTTTTATTTAATGGGTTTGGAATTTAAGAAAAATAACAATTGGCCTGTGATTTCTGGTTGGATTTCTCTGCAATGTGATTGGTCAATCGAGGCGCGTTCTATCCACACTTCCTTTCTTTTATCTTGTATCCACGATTCCACTCTCATTACCATTACCTCCAATTGCATGTATGTATATCTATTAATAGTTTAATATTATTACTTTCGTAAATAGTAAGATTACTAATATCTTTTTTTCCTTTTCTAATTAAATAAATTTTCTATGATTTATAAGCAACAAAGTATAACCATAAAAAGACTGCAATTAGAAAGGTAAATTTAATCTAATCAAAACAGAATGAAAAACTCAAAGGGACATAAAATGACAAATTCAATGCAAGTTACTCATTTCATATGTTTTTCCAACACACATATTCTTAAATCCACTAATCTTTCTTTCACCACTAATACGAGTTTATACTCATCAAATTGGATAAGAAATACATTGGTTGGATAAACTTGTACAACAGTGGATGCAAGATGGACTATATTCGGGCCCAATAGGCCCAATATCATAAATAAAAGGAGGAAGGACTTTTGGCCCATAAAAGTTGAGTAGGACTCAGTTGGGCCCAAAAGTAGCTAGCTTGGACTATCCGTCTTACCACCTCTAAAAGGCCTTCCAGTATGAGATTCAGATCATGTTTAATAAATATTTTAGAAAATGAATTTTTATAAGCTTGAAATAAATTATTAAAAACTTGGAAAAACACTCAAATGAGTTTAGGTCAATATTTTAATGACTTCTTGGTCATATTATTACATAATTTTCATCATCTAAACCTTACATTTGCATGTTCTTATATTATTCAAGCACAACGTAATTATTTTTAAAATAAAATTAAAATCTATAAGCTCAAAAAATGAAAAATTATAAGATTAGTTTTAAATTTTTAATTAAATTTAGCTCTACTCCACATAAGATGTGCACATGGCCACATTTTATTGCCAAAAATTAGTGTTTGACTTGTATTATTGATCTTTATTTTGTAGGCTAAATATTGCTGAAATAGTGAAATTACGGATAATGTTGCCCGTTAATTAAGAATTAATTTGAGTTTTGTACGAATTCTTTTTTTATTACAATTTTAATACAAAAATAATGGGTGTCGACTTCGACCGAGGGTAATTATTATTAAAATAAATATTACGACTTGTACTTGAAACAGTACACAGTTGACCAAGCATATTATAATACAATGTCAATGGTTTTCTTATTAGATGATGACGTGTCCCACATTTATTTATGTAAATAAAAATTGCACACTATTTTTAAAAAAATTGCAACGTATGTGGAATAGTACATTATGATTATGTGGAGTTGATTAAATAAGATGTCTCAATTTTATAAATTACAAGTCTCACACGTTATTGAAAGAGCATATATATATAATACATATATTTTTATTTCTTTTTTTGCTATACTTCAATATTCAGCCTGCCATGTTATTTTGTAAGTCAATAGAATATATGAACCCTAATGTCGAATAATTTAATTACAATTATTTAAAAAAGATTAACGTATTTATTTTATTGTAAAATCGTGAACATAACAAGATGCTACTGTTTTATATGTTTAGAAGATATCACAATAAAATATAATTAATTTTCAAAAATTCATACTAATTCATTTATAAAAAAAGTGTCTGCTCCTGCAATAATCATTATGAAATAAATTATTTTTCAAGATTAAACATCTTGAAATTAATTATATATCAAATTGATACGAGGTATTTACGTATACGCTGTACGATAGATACAAGGTGTATTATACGGGATCCATTGTATATCATATATGTGTAGTATACGACCCTACTCATACGAGGTGAATTATACGACAGTAAGGACAAATCCAAAATTGTAAATTGGGCCCATGAACAGTGGACACGTCATATAAGGAGGCCCAACCCACGATAAAATATGATATAATAATCCTTTAGCCATCAGTTTAATGACAAGTGGTGGCCAATATTTAGGTTACAAGTCAGATCATGAACAGTTGTTGAGAAACCTATAAATAAGACAAATAATGGTCTTTGTAGGGACGGATGTTTAAAAACCACCTACGAGCTATTATACATGTTAAACAAACCATACTTAGAACTACGTCAGACTTGATCCCTTTAAGTGGTACGTAGGCAGCTTGTAGTACGAGTGCAGTCTTAAGAAACATCTACGCGAATATTTGACTAGATCACAAATGGAAGACTATTATTTTTTTACTTTTTGTCATTCAATAACATAAATATTCCGTGAGCACCTCAACTAAAAAATCTTATCCAGTGATGTCAGCAAGCCATGTAATTATAACCATGGTTAAGTTAATCTAACCATGATTAATATTTTTTAGTGATTCAGTGAGTATAAATATGACCACTCCAAACGCCAAAACCCATCAACCTGCATGGTTCCGTATACATAATTATAACTCTCTCTTTTCAAACCCTATAATTTATATCTTCTTCTCTGATTACCATTTATCAAAACCAGTTAGTTTCCATTGTTAATTGTTGATTATTGGATAATTAAATTAGCTTAGTTTCAAATTAAATAGTTAATTGGATTAATTATTTGTTGCAGATGGCGGAAAAAGGAGAATTTAGCTTCAGCGCAAAAGGGCGAAATGGATTGCCGAGGATTCATACTGAGAAGACGAGTGAGAAAGATCACGAGAATGAAATCTGCCACGACGATAGCGCACCGCCGGTGAAAGCTCAGACGCTTGACGAATTGCACTTGCTGCAGAAGAAGAAATCGGCGCCGACCACCCCCATTACGGCGGCGCAGGGACCTTTCACCGAAGAACATCGCCAAAAACAGCAGCTTCAATCCATCAGGTAATTCATATTTTAGATTAATTGTAGTTCTGTTTTTTTGATTAATTGCGAATTAATTAGTTTAATTGTATATGAAATAATGTTAGTGCGTCGTTGGCGTCGTTGACTCGAGAGAAAGGGCCGAAGGTGGTGAGGGGAGATCCGGCGAGGACGACGGCGGGGACGCCGCGGGTGAGCCACCAGCACCACCACCATCCCTTGGCGCCCACTTTGAATATCAGTGACAGTGCCCTCAAGTTTACTCACATCCTCTATAATCTCTCTCCTGCTGGTATTATACTTATATTCATGTTTTCTCATTTCTGACAAATATGATATTCAAAGAATTCAATCACAATTTAATTTTTCAATTTTTTACCCAAAAAAAATAAACAAATCAACAAGTAATTTTTAGTAAAAGTCAAATCTTTTTTTTTTTAAATATATTATAGAGATGATAAGGGCACGGGAAAGCCAAAGATCATAACGTACGTATGTGGCAACGATTCAAGAGGTGGTGATGAATCTTCTATAAATGTGATACAAATAGTAGACATCTGTCACTGATTTTTTTAAAATTAATTTGTGATTAATATGATAACATTTTTATGTTAAAATAACAAATATAAATTAAAAAAAGATATGGAAATTAAAATTATACGACAATATTTCGAGGTAACAAATTAAAAGTATATAAAATGTGTATTATACAGAGCTTTACGAGCAAGCCATAAAATACGAGAAAGGATCTTTCATTACATCAAGTGGAGCATTGGCCACATTATCTGGGGCCAAAACAGGGCGCTCTCCGAGAGACAAGCGTGTTGTCAAAGATGAAACCACCTCAGAAGATCTTTGGTGGGGAAAGTAAGTAAAACGACAAGTATAACATGATTGTATAATAAAATTATTCAGATTTACTTTATCTACTCAACATATGATATTTCAACCTTTTCTTTTACATTTTTAGCAATCATATGAAAAAAAAGTAGATATAAAGTGTATTAAATCACGAGTTTTTTTGTAGGGGTTCACCCAATATTGAAATGGATGAGCACACTTTCTTGGTCAATAGAGAAAGAGCTGTGGATTATTTATGCTCCTTGGAAAAGGTATATTTGCTTTAATGTCTAATTTCTGATTCAAATGCAAGAATTAAGATGAATATTTTGGTGTATATTCAGGTCTATGTGAATGATCAGTTCCTGAACTGGGATCCAGAGCATCGTATCAAAGTCAGAATCGTCTCTGCAAGAGCCTATCATTCATTATTTATGCACAACATGTGAGTAGTTAACTTTCTATTAACTCGATAAATACTTGTTCAATCGAGCTCAAACGAAATGGTCTCTAATAGGTGTATTCGGCCCACACCAGACGAGCTAGAAAATTTCGGTACTCCTGATTTCACAATCTACAACGCTGGACAGTTCCCATGCAACCGTTATACGCATTATATGACTTCATCAACCAGCATAGATATGAATCTCGGTAGAAAAGAAATGGTCATTCTTGGCACACAATATGCAGGGGAAATGAAGAAAGGGCTATTTAGCGTTATGCATTATCTCATGCCTAAGCGTCAAATTTTGTCTTTACATTCGGGTTGCAATATGGGCAAAAATGGAGATGTGGCCCTCTTCTTTGGATTATCAGGTAACTTATAGTTGATAGCCCTTTATAGTTTATACCATATGGATTTCATGATTATCACTATGTTTGAATTACTTTAGGTACTGGAAAAACGACACTGTCTACCGATCATAATAGGTATTTGATTGGAGATGATGAGCATTGCTGGAGCGAAAACGGTGTTTCAAACATAGAGGGTGGTTGTTATGCAAAGTGCATCGATTTGTCGAGAGAGAAAGAGCCTGATATTTGGAATGCTATTAAGTTTGGCACTGGTATATAATATATATATATATATATATTTCCTTTTCATACTTGTATTCTATTTAGCGTTTTACCAAGATTTGGCGTTTCTATTTGCCCATCAGTTTTGGAAAATGTGGTGTTTGAAGATCACAGTCGAGAGGTCGACTATTCAGACAAATCTGTGACAGGTATAGATATGAAATACTGCATTATTCATTACAATTAGTCTTGAATTGATGTAATGAAATCAAATTCATTTCGGGTTTCAGAAAACACACGAGCTGCATATCCGATAGAATACATTCCAAACGCTAAGATACCATGTGTTGGGCCACATCCGAAAAACGTGATTCTTTTAGCCTGTGATGCATTTGGTGTACTTCCTCCTGTGAGTAAACTCAGCTTAGCACAGACCATGTATCACTTCATAAGTGGATATACTGCTCTTGTTGCTGGAACAGAGGACGGTATAAAGGAGCCCACAGCAACATTTTCAGCATGCTTTGGTGCAGCTTTTATTATGCTTCATCCCACCAAATATGCAGCCATGCTTGCTGATAAAATGGAGAAACATGGAGCCACAGGATGGCTTGTTAACACTGGCTGGTCTGGTGGAAGGTTTAAATCTCAACTGCATCTATTACTACTGCTATTTGCAACAAGCTTGTCAATGGGCGGGGATTATCCAAACCAGGACCCGTTCAGTATAAAATATACCGACCCGGATCCAACCCGCAGGGTCTGAGACCCGGACCCGAACTACCTAGTGTCATCGGTTTTTTTTTTTGGGTATTTCATGGGTCGGCTTTGGTCTGGGTATTCCCTGCCCATTGACACCCTACTTGACAAAATGATGATATGAAACAACTGCAGTATGATAGAGCCCGTCTCATTTTCAGTCCTATTATTTACGAACTTGTAAAATTAGTCGCTCTTTTGCATTTCTAATCTAAACAAATGCATATGCAACTAATATTATTGTTTTTCGTAACGATTTTATAAACCTTTTATATCTGCAGCTATGGAGCTGGAAATCGAATCAAGTTAGCTTACACGAGGAAAATAATAGATGCAATTCACTCGGGGGAACTTTTAAAAGCAAACTACACAACAACAGAAGTTTTTGGGCTTGATATACCGACTGAGATTGAGGGTGTGCCTTCTGAAATCCTTGATCCTGTTAACGCGGTAAGTTGCATTCATATTCCACTATAAACACTAATACTTAATCGTTTTCGATCTTTTTTTACTTAATATTATGTGTTTTTGTATTTGTTATTCGGGTTTTCAGTGGTCTGACAAGAAGGCTCACAAGGATACACTGCTCAAGTTGGGAGGTCTTTTTAAGAAGAATTTTGAAGGGTTCATTAATTATAAGATTGGAGCAGACAACAAGCTGACTGAGGAGATCTTAGCAGCTGGGCCAAATTTCTAAGTCTAAATGCATTCATGTAATCAAAATAATAGAATGCAATGTTATTGATATTTGGTTAAAACCATGTGTATTGTAATTTTTGTGTAATTAATGCCACATTGGTACTGGCTTTTTACTGGTAATATGCTTGTAAAATTGGGAATAAGATATTTGATAATCAAATTTTCAGTCACATTGTATATTAGTGTAGTACACATACATACATGTATATATATATAAATGGATATAAATATATCATGTAGAATTATGTAGATATTATAATTGTATGTATAGATATACATACATATTTTATCATGGAACAAATATATGTATATAAATGATATATATATACATATATAATATTATCAAATTTCCAAATATTTAAAAAGATATTATATAAATCAACATATATGCATATTTACTATATATGTGTGTGTATAGAAATAATTTTTATTGACATAATATGGAAATTAAAAGTGGCCATGACTTTTGATTTCATATTTTCTTGAAAAAGGAAATAAATAACACTAAATAAATAAAGATTTTCAGATTTCTAATTTTGAATTTATTTAATGCTTTGCAAAAAATTATAATAATTTTCTCAAATACAAACATTTGTGCCAAATAACCAGATTTATAATTTAGATTAATTTTTATGACCAACAAACGAAGCTTAAGGTTACTAAAGACAATTCCATGGAATGGAAGGGAATACGTACATATTTTTCTTTTAATTAAGGAGGTATTTGGTTAAGGGGTATAATTTAGGAAACAAAATATATATCTACCCCCAATTGTGAATTGTCTTTATTACCCTCGGCGCTTGCTTACAAAATGGCTCCGCGCCCACATTTTCCGAAAATCTGGACTCTCTCTTAATCGTTCTGTAAACACACCTCAGAACCCCAATCTCCCTCCCCAATTCAAAACCCTAGAAATTTTCTTTTGTAAACAAAAGCCTCCAATCTTAACCTAATCCGAGATTCTTTTAATTGTCGCATCGGGGATACTGTTGTCCCGGCACATGGCGTTACCGGCGAGGGAGCAGGCGCTTCCACTGCTGGCGGCGGCGAACAACCATGGAGATTTGGCTGTAAAGTTGTCGTCTTTGAAGCAGGTCAAAGATGTATTGTTGTCCATCCATCCGTCTCACGCCGCCGAGCTCTTTCCATACTTAGTTGACCTTCATTCTTCCCCCGAAACCCTCGTCAGAAAATATCTCCTCGAGTAAGATTTTTGTTCAATCTTCTTTATGTTTTTAATCTCTTCTACCAATTTGACATTATTATGATTATATATGGTGTCTGAGAGGGCAAGACTTGCCATATTTAATGTTTTATTGTACATTTGAGTTGTTTGGTGCTTTCTTTCTTTTTATGAATGCAATTTAGTATCTGTTTTTGTTAATTGAGATGGGTATATGCCCTTTTTTATCATTCGGATTAATGATGAAGTAAATAGCTTTCTTGGACTGATTTATGTTCCTTAGATGCTGTGTGTGAAGCCTTGAATTGGAATGTCTGACTATATCAGGATTTTCTGTGTCGTGAATTCTGCGAGTTACCGTCGAGATATTGATTGCAGTATCCAATTCAAGGAGATGTAGTGCTCCGTTTCCTTAGATCCATGAAATCTTATGAGCAAAAGAGATAAAGTAAGAAAGCACGATCTGTCCTGCTTAAGAAAGTTTGTATTATGCGAGAATGTAGAAGTTGCCTTTAAAATTAACTAATATGCAAGCAGTGAGGGTAGCTGTATGCTGAAACAAATATGAGTCACTATAGAAGATGGTAATATTATTAGCAATTATTAGCAAAAATCATCTTCGTTAAAGATTCTTCAGTGAGATCACTGAAAAAGATTGTTTAATTTGGTTTGGCCTACCCAATTGCAGTCTGAACCTTTTGCTTAGGCAGCTATTCATCGCGAAAAGTTGTATTATCAATTGATTTGTTTTTGCCATTTACTTTCCAGAAAAAACTTATATAATTGCACAAATCTTTCTGGAGTCAGTTTGTAGTTTCGTCATGGTGACCTGGTATTGAAGATTGAAATCAATTTATTGCATAAATTTTCTTGCTTATTAGCACAAAGTACTCTACTGGGGAAAATGTTTCGGAAGATGTTCTTTGTGGCTATAATTTTTATCTTACTAGTGCAATATGTTTTCCTTCTTCCCTTTTCATGAACATGTTTTATATACCGCTCTTAATAACTGTTCGACACATGTTAAAGATGTCGACATTGCATTGTATGCCTTTCACCTGTGTTTGTATAAGATTTTCAAATAAGCTGACAGGAAAGATTCTGATAATCACTAAGGTGTTCTCCAAGTTCTAATCATGTTGATATTGGTTGACAGGTTGATTGATGAGATAGGAGCAAAAACATTAGAGCACCTGTCTCTATTAATGCCTGTCTTATTGACATTCTTGAAAGATGGCAATCCCACGATTGCAAAGCAATCTATTATCAGTGGCACAAAGTTCTTTTGTATCGTGTTGGAAGAATTAGCATTTCAGGTCTGTATGTGTGTGTGTGTGTGTGTTCGTGCGTCTGATTTCCATCTTCCTGTGAAGTTTCGTAGGTTAAAACATCATTACACTTGGTGCATTATTTGTCTTCTGCTTTTAGTGCTTTATTCTTGTTGTACTACTAGTAATCTTTTTTATCACTTATTATTCAAAAGCTGGAAACTGTTCTAAACAAAAGAGCTGATATCATAGGCTATGTTTGTTTATGTTTTCGAGATCAAAATTTAAAATTTTAATGTGGAGAGTCATGTGAGTTTGATGTGAAACTAGCTGTGTTTGTTTATGCTTTTAAAAATGACTGACAAATTAAAAAAGTGTCAATTTTGTACTGATTGGTTGATTTATAATATCTTAAATAATTGTGAAGTATGAAAGAGAAAATAGTAAAAATATTAGTGGAGTAAATGATAATTGATTGATATTTCTATGATATCAGGGATATTGATATATAGTTATAAGGGATTGAAAAAATTAGGACTGAATACAATTGAATTTGAATGACAATAGTTTGGTGAAACAAATTTAGGATTTTTTTCATCCAAAATCTAAAAAATGCAATTTGAGCATAGATTCTCATGTGCTATGCAATGATTAAATGCATGAGTTTTAACACACAAATATCTACATCTAGGATGACTCTGTGAATTACTTAGTTTATTATGATGTGCACTAGGATCTCCATATTGAATTATTTATAATCTTTGGAGCCACATGTTTGTAATTCTCTCTGTGCTTAGTCTCACTGTTATTCATTTTTTGGTTTTATCATTTTTTATACATATTAAAGAATGTAACTTTAAGCAGTATTTTCAAAATTATAGTTTCAACGGCATGGTATAGTTGAGAGGTGGCTTGAGGAGCTGTGGACATGGATGCTCAGATTCAGAAATGCTGTTTTGGAAGTTATTTTTGAGGTATGTATGAAGTTGCTGTTGCACTGTAGTTCTAATGCTGAATGATTGCAATTTATACAAATTTTCTTCCAGTAGGTTTTATTCTCACATCTCATTTAGAATTTTATGGGATATGAGGCATTAGCTAGTTATTAGCTTTGGAGATTAAGTAATTTTTTGCTACTTTATTGTTTTGAGGATCCACCTGTGTCTATCGTTTGCATTTGACTCTCTATTTCCGATTCATACTGAATGAGGGTTCTCAACCCCATTCGTCCCCCAGCTTTTTTGTTGCATTAGGTGGGTTATTTGGTTTTTGTGTGTGAAATCATAACCCGTGCATCGATTCCTTCTACCACATGTTTGGTGTCCCATAGATGAAGACTACATTATCAATTGGAGTTCATAGATACTTATTTTTAGTTCTTACCTGTTGCACGTTTAATTATAACCTGTTGGGGGGTTATATACCAAATGAAGCTTTATAGCTTCTCTTGGCTTAAGTCACAATACAAATTTTAAATCAGTCGGCATTTATGGTTAATTCAAGAGCTTAACAATTTGACATCAGAGTTATTCTTTGTCAAAAATAGCATTTTAAATGCTTTCCAGGATATGTACACAAGCAGCTTCAATGCTGATATGTGCAATTTTGTAATTTATTTTATTTCTTGTTCTTCACGTGTGTTAGAATTTATAGAAGTTATTTGTGCTTTATATTTATTTTGCATGTATGCTGAAATATTTTTGTTTTATCAAGCCGCTTTTCAACAAGCAGTATTAGTCTGACCAAGAAGGGCTGTTAAGATTATAACGAGTGGCGTAGGGGAAAAAGGTTTTCGAAGATATTGTGACTATTAACAGTCTGAACCATTGTTATTGGGACATTTCATGCATACAATGTGTTGTGAAGCTTCATTCTCCTTGTGTGTTCTCCACTTCTCGTATGACTGGTTTAGTGAATGTGCTTTACTGACGTGGCCGATTTTAAGACTTGAGTGCTTATTTGCGTTAGATGGTCCCTTCCACGTAGAGATTAACATGTCCTCCTTTAAGGATGATGAGTGTGCTTTGTTCCCTGTCGTTCAAGTTAAATCACTCTGGATCCGTGCTTTACATTAATTTTTTATGTTATTATGTGTTGCAGGCTGGTCCTGTTGGTCCGAAGTTGTTAGGAATCAAATTTGTGGAAACGTATATCTTAAGCTTCACGTTGGATTCAAACGATACCGGAACATACATACGAGAAGGTAATGCCATATTTTGATTGAATCACAGTGGAGTCTTTTTTTATACTGTTTTTTGATGAATCACAGTGGAGTCAGTTCGTTGAGGAATCACAGTGAGTGGAGCCTTTTTTTTTTTTTTTTTTTTTTACTTTTTTGTGCTTTCCAGATTTTAATTCTTAATAGTGACATTTCAAATTCTGCTTTGCTGTAGTTATGACAAGACCTGAAAGGGCATTTAATGTCTCCTGGATAGCTGATGGTCATCCTATTTTAGATACAGCCCTTGTGTCAGATTCAAACCGATATCTGGGGTTTTTATTGGACATTTTGCGCTCTACCAGTAACTTCCCTGGCATTTTGACAATTTCTGCCGTCAATAGGTGAGCTTTCACTAATCAATACTTAATAACCCTCTTTATTCGACATGTGGATGTTCTCTGTTGAATGTGTAGAATTCTCATCATGTTTGGTAGTTATATATTGAAGGCAAACAGAAACATTGTATTAATGATATCATGTCTGGTCTAGTTGTGGTTATGATTATTTAAAAGATAAATTATCGAATAATTGATGCATTTTAGAAAACGAACTATAATAATCAACTCAAATTAAATGTTGCGCCGTTGGGTTATCATTTTGAAAAAAAGTAGTTTCCAACCCAACCAATTTCAAAATATAAAAGATATCAAACTTTGATAAGCATTCCTGTTTCTGACTTACCCTAAAGTAATACAAAAGAAATATTGTTTTATATTTCTTTCCTGTTTCTCGATTAATATTTCTGAGTTTCTTAATTATTTTTAAAATTTGGCTCATTTTGCTCTCTTTTTACAAGCCATTCTAGGAATACTGAAAGCAAGTCCTATGCTTTTCTCTTATATCTGTTGTTACATGGTGTTTTATATCCTTTAGAAGTGTCCTCAGAAAGTGTCTACTGCTTATTTACAAGATGTCTGGTAGCTGAACTTTCTGTGGCTGGTAAAAACACCATTGTTGCCTTTAGTTCGAGGCCCGTGCTAATATTTATTCTTGTATTGAGCTAATCTTTAGAATGGGTGTTTCTGCAATGTTGTTTTGATGTGTTCTGTGTATACCATGACCACAAACCAGATCTTGGTTTTAACAGTTGTTTTTTCCTGTTGGAGTTATTGTGCTCTACGAGTGTTTGCAAGAATCATATAATCTTCTGTGTAATCCAGTTGCTGGTTTGTCATTTATGCTTGAGATGCTGACTTTCTATAATGCCATGTGTATTCAGCTATAAATTCTATGACATTGCTATCCTTGCATAACACGGAGATAATGGCAGTTTGCCTGGGACTGCTGATTTGGCGGTTCAGATAAGAGAAGTAGGAGTTAGCTGATGTCAACAACATTGGCGGTTGATAGGATCGATTAAAGCCATGGATAATACCCATCTGATTGGCTCTAAAAATCATTTGGATGTGCAACTTACTTCATTGTATAGTTGTCTTGAGATACCAAAATACCTTACCACTTTAGCACATCCTCTGTATGAGCCTTTAGTTGCAGCTTTTGGGGCCTGTAAATACTGATTATAAATGTATTACAGATGTTTTGGAATCTTTATACTCTTAAAATATTAATAACCACTTATTGTTGCAACAAGGTTTTTCCAGGTTCTTATTTATCATTTTGTCAAATCCTTTTCAATCAACTGTGTCCTTGTGGAACTATATATATATATATATATGTCTATGTATATTTGTATTGTCTGGCTAAGTAATTAGCCTCTTTCATGAACTTAGCAGCTTTATAGTATGTTAGTCTACCTTTGTAAGCAGGGTCATGAATTTACAGTTTTGACCTTGATCGCTGAGAATTTATTTAATATGGTGTCAACGTGGTATGGTGCGACTATTCAGTAAGATGAACCCTGTTGATGATGTGCATCTGCCCAGCATCTACCCACTTTCCAGCTAACAGATTCCTTTTCCAAACGTAGTTCAGTAATTTTTTGTGGGCAGATTTGACAAATGCAGACTAATAATTCTCGTAGCAGTGCCATTCCTATTCATATCTCATATTGAAGAAAAATAAAGTTACAGACACCATCAATTGATTGATATCTTATCATTCTTGGTGAATACAGCTCTACTGAATGTTCAAAAGTCACCAGAAATGAAGAATTTGAAACTTTTATAAGATTATCGATCAACTAAAAATGATCAGCGTGCTCTGCACGGGTATATAATCAGTTTAGAGGCTGTGGTGTTGGAATGAGAAAGGTGTTGACTGTACAATGGTATCAACCTGTGTAACGTATATGTTAATTAGGTTGTGCGGTTTCAAATTTCCTGAAGAAAGGTCTGGTGATAATTGCTAATCTGATTCTCCTTGATTTGTCATTTCAATTGTGTCAAACATTGTGTGGTGTTGTTTGTGATGATTTTGCTTTGTGAAATGTAAATTGAATCCATGAACTTGAATTACAAACTGCACTTTCAAAACCCTTTTAAACTGCATCTGGAGTGGAATTCCTCTAGATTGTGTCTATGTTCAAATTAAGTTTCTTGAAGCAATCAGTACTAAATTGACACATCAAATTGTGCACATCGAATCTACATGATGCTAATATGGTGGATTAGAGGATTTTGGGGAATGTAAGATCTTATTCAATTCTTCTCTGAATACCAAAATTGTTTGGCTCAATGTATTGGTAAACATAATATTTATTCCGCAATATAAAATCGAAAAGTTGAATTTATTGGTCAAGTACTTTTTCATGAAATTATGGCTGCAGTACATGCATTTACTTAAAAAATACTGAATGGTATCGTCTGGCATTTATAGGCTGCTTTATTTGTCTGACCTCTGCTGGGATTTCAATATCCAAGTAAAAGAAGCCATTGCCTTTGTCCACAGTTTGTGGAAGGAAAGAATCTCTGTTGCATTTATTGTTCTGTAATTAGTTTTGTGCTGTCTGCACTAGTTTTTCCATTGTATGTGGAGTGGCTTCTGTTAAATGTCATATATTAGATGTTTTGCTTGTCAGTTGCATAAATTGTTGATTATCTGTATTAAGAATTCATGGGATCTTTGCAATATTAAATCGTAAATCGCATTTGATACTTCATTTTCAAGGGTTATCTGTGTCATTTGATAGAAGGTGGTCATAGACTCTCGATTGCAGTAGTTTAACTTTGTAGAAAGATCGTATATCTCATGCAATTTTTGAAGCCAGTGCTACTGGAAATTTGTTGAAAATGAGTGTATAATGTGTGTCAACTAAGCTCTCTGTATTCTCCCACGGCATTGGGAGGCCTGTATCCCACTCTCTATGGTTGTAAAGTTAAAAGGAGCTGGTATCCATTATCTATGTATTGGCTTATGTTCCAGTTGGTGGGAGAATCTTTAACGATCATATTACATGTCAGTTGGATTTTTATCCAAGTAGATGTTATGTCAAGAATGTACAGCCTTGTCCTTGTGGCCATGTAATTCTTCTTGAAGTCCTTCCTTTCGCAACAGGACAAAAACAGTTGCATTTCTCTTCTTATTTTGTTGGTTATCTAAGTAGGAAGGGTCATCATTCTCATATTGGATATATAGATGAAACCACAGGCAAAGTTATATGTGCTTAGTTCCTCATTTCTATCTGAAATGGAAAACAACCACGTAGCGTTGGCTTGTTGATTGTTTAAATGCAGTCTGAAACCAAAAGGATAGAATCAAACTGAAGCTTTGGATACAGGAAGCAATATTTTATGTGCATGGATGCTTTAAATTGCAAAAGTATTTCTGAATTGGAAACTGCAGATAGTTGTTTCTTGCCAATTGTTTTTTAAAGTGTTGTGTCTGTGACTGTCTTCATTGGTTTATTTATCTTCAACATTTTAGTGGGTGAATAAGCATGGCAACCTTGTAATTGTCATGTGTTTAAGCTCTACACATGATTTAACACTATATCTTTTCTTCAGTCTTGCAGCAATTGCACGGAAGAGGCCTGTTCACTATAAGTCTGTCTTTTCTGCACTGCTTGAGTTCAATCCAAACCTCGAGCCGACAAAGAGCCGCCATGCTGCCAGCATTCAGTATTCCTTGAGAACTGCATTTTTAGGATTTTTGAGGTGTACTCATCCTGTCATTATAGAGGTAATGTCTTACATATGCCTCCTGGCAGATATGGGTCAATGGTTATGATATAGTATGTTCCTTTTTTCTGTATTAGCTGCTATAGATCATAGGAAATTACAATATCGATCTTCAAAATCATTGCTTCTTTCTGCTTGGTGGCTGAATGATATCATAATATCACCTATAACTTACTGTAAATATGCTTTGGGGACGTTGATATTCTATTGCAAACCTAAAATTTGAGCATGCAATTTTGTTCTGATTTTGTGAATTCGAAATGCACTTGATATAAGCTGCTGTTTTTTTTTTGCTTTCCAGTAAGCCGTATGTTTTATCGATACTTGTGGTATGGGTGGGCCTATATATTTTGAACCAATCACCAAAATAAAATGTTGTGGCCATATAGATAATCCTTTTTGTTACAGTTTTTGAATTCATGATGCATTTACCATTTTCTAGTTTATACACCAAAATAAGTTAAGTAGAAAATAATTTCTTGTTCGTTAGCATCGAACATGTTAGTTAAACAAGTGTTCTGTTTTGACTTTGCTGGTGTTATGCAAGAATCACCCTGTCCTGAAGGTCATTCCCCTGCTGCCCCCCTCCCCTACTCTGCCAAAACTAGAAAGAAAATAAGTCTTTACTCGTAGTTAAATTGTTTCAAAATATTCCTCAGTCAAGAGAGAGATTGCTCAAGGCCTTGCGAGCAATGAATGCTGGAGACGCTGCTGATCAAGTTATACGACAAATAGATAAAATTATGAAAAACAATGATCGCATTTCAAGGGATCTGCAATCAAGCAAGGTAACGTTCTATCAAAGAAGAAGAAATTTAGTGTTGAGTCAGATAGTTATTCAAAATGGTGTGGTTATCTCCCTTTGTTCTGCAGGATGATCAGGTACCAACTCAATTGCATAGGTCAGGAGATGTGACCAAGAAGAGGTCCATGCCCTTGGAGAACGAAGATCAAAGTAATAGCTACAATGATAATTCTAAGAGGCTCCGCTATGGCCCTCATAACAACATAGTTGCAGCTGTTGATTCTAGTGATGGTGGACAGGATCATGTCAATGGAATATCCCCTAATGGTGATCTGACTCCAGTTGAACAGATGATTGCTATGATTGGTGCCTTGATTGCAGAAGGGGAAAGAGGAGTTGAATCTCTGGAAATTCTTATATCCAACATACATCCTGATTTACTCGCTGATATTGTCATTACAAATATGAAGTACTTGCCAAACAATCCACCTCCACTGACAAGATACAGTGACGTGTCTCTCAATCGTGCACCTGATTCTTCAAGTGACCTAGAACTGGTAATTGCATCAAATGGTTTGGCACCTCCTGCACAGCCTGCTCAAATGCCAAATTTGACTAGTTTGCCATTTTCTGATACGCCTGCTCCTGCTAATCTTTCAACAGATCTCAAACGTGATCCACGAAGGGTATGGTTGACCAATTTGACAGTTTACTATACTTTTTTGTTGTTATGCAATTTTGTATCATTATCAAATTGTGTCTTCCTGAAGCTATTTTCTAAAATTTGATTGTTGCTGTAGGATCCTCGTCGCCTTGATCCAAGACGCGTTGTGGTATCTGCTGGTGTGCCACCAACATCTACTGTGGAAGATAATGCGAATCCTGTACAATCTGATTTTGATGCCTCTAGTACATTAGTATTGCCATCACCACTATCGACTTCTGAAAGTATCTCTGTCCCTCCCATGCTCAAAACTGAAACTGACATGTATTTGCCAGAACCTCCTGTAACATTAGAAGCCATTCAGCCAATTTTGAAAGACGAAGTCCACGATGTGGGACCCAACAAATTCATTCTAGATAAGGAAACAAATAATAATGGGTCGGATCCTCCACCATCCTTAGTTTCCAAAGTTGAGGATATTGTTGAAGAAGCAGCACCAATGGATGCTGCAATGCTAGCTGAGGCATATTCCCCATCATCACAAGAATCGGACCAACTTTTGCCAGATATTTCTAATGTTGAGTCATCGGAAATTGCATCCACAGACTTGCCGGCATTAAGTCTTTATTTGGAGCTAGCTGAAGATCGTCAAAGAAATGTGAGGAAACAGGCTCTGGGAAGAATAATTAATTCATGCCAGGATTCGCAGAGGACAAAATTCAAGCATACACAAATGGCTTTGATCGCTCGTTTGTTTGCACAAGTAGGATTCTAGGACCCCCCCTCTATTACTTTCTATTATGAGAAAAATTATTTTCCATCTTGTTTCTGTGTTGTTTGTCCAAGTTGCAGATAGGGGCCTTCAATTTATCGGTAATTGTTGAAGATATGGAACAAGAATTGAAATGGTTGTACAAGCTTAACACTTCATTAACGACAAAATATTGAAAAAAACTTCTACAACTGACATCTTGACCATATATTTACTGTTGTTATTTGATATACATCTACAAGTGCTGATAGGTGTTAGCTGATGAATGGTGTTGGTTTTAGTTCAAGTCTTTCTGCAGTTCATTTCTGGAGTTCCAATTTTTTTTGCAGATATAGTTCAATATGATAGTGGCTGTATGCTATTTGCTTAATCAAATATATATCACTAGTTACTCCATTACAAAACTCACTTATCTTGCCAAGATTTGTTTGAGTATTTTACTGTTAGTAACACTAAGTTCCCATTGATGGAGAATCAGAAGCACTGCTGAAATTTTGCATAAGCCTATTAGTTTCTAGCATTAGATTGTGAGAAATGATTTCTGTCATATCCTTTGGGGTTGTGCCATCATAAACCTATGCGAAGCAAGCTTATTCAGGCACCCACTTACGTTAATATAATATAGAAAATATCTCTAGGATTATGCCTGAACTATCAGTGGAAAGTGAAGCTAATCAATCATGAACTTGCGAAAAAGATATTAAAAGCATGAAGAAACTCAATAGAGAAGAATAAGAGATTGTTCTCAACTTAAAGCGCCGAGTATTGAATTGCCATCTTACTTGATCTTTGTTAATCTGCTTTTTTTACCCATGTCACCTCTAACTCCAAGAGACAGAGTGAAACTGATGATTAAGGTTTTTGTCTACGCAAACTCACTAATTGGAAATGCAGTCACTCCGTGCGGGTCACACAAGCTACTGGTCTACCCTATCCATTTTCTTGTCAATAGAACTATGACTTCCATGTTTTCAATTTAACTTCTTGAATTGTCATAACTTGTCCCTTTAGAATATTCAAAAAAGCAAAAAGTATGTCAAGAGTCCTTAGAAAGTGCAGTATGCTATTGTCTTCTGCATTTCTCAAATGAGCTGGACATATTTGATGCTCAAGCACTCTATGTATTACTGGGCTAATTTTCTTTACAATTTTCTTCTTTTGTAGACCGATGTAGATGATGTCGTTGGATTGGTACAAAGACGTATTTTATCAGACTATGAACAGCAAAAGGTCCTTCTCTCGCACTCCTCTTTGCACACTTTGTGTCCAGTGATCATTCCATTTGTCTTCCTTTCCTCTTTTGAAACATTGTGATAATAGTAGTTTTCTACTTTAGATCATTATGGATAAGAAAGTTTACCTAATATAAGTTTGTTAATGCATGTATTGTGTTATTAAAGAACTATTTTAATTGTGTGCTAATAAGTATATATTTATAACTACTGCATGAGTTCGTTTAAATCAATTGTAGGCTCGGTCACATGAAGTTACGCAGAACACAATTAGTAACCAAGCAGTATTGTCTTTTCTTCTCTGACTCGTCAATCTTAATATTTTTGAGATTAATTAAATCTCAAAAAAGAAATGTTTTTTCCTTCTTAGGCTTGTCAATCTTAACATTTCAGATTTATAACATCACAATCAAGTTTGATTGACTCTTTGGTGACCCTTTTTCTTAGTTAATTCCTTATTCATAATGCACCTGTCCTGTCTCCCAAATTTTATAAAGTCTCACTTCTGTGCTTTGTTGTCATTTCCAGGGGCACGAGCTTGTAATGCATATTCTTTTCCATCTACACGGTCTTGTGATCTCAGATTCTGAGTCATCTGCATCTGCTGTATATGAGAAATTTCTTCTAGGAGTGGTAGGTATATCTTAATTGGTCATATTGCTGTCTGTAAATTCTATTAATACTCGAGCTTCCGTTGTAGGCAAAATCTTTGCTAGATGGTTTACCAGCTTCGGACAAGTCTTTTAGTCGACTTCTTGGTGAAGTACCTAACATACCTGATTCCGTATTGAGGCTTCTGTACGACATATGTACCGAAAGTTATTCTGGAGCAGAAGGGCATGATGGTGATCGTGTCACTCAGGGCCTTGGTGCAGCGTGGAGCTTAATTGTGGGGAGGCCAGTCAATCGCCAAGCCTGTCTGGATATAGTTTTGAAGGTACTTTGAGATTACAATGTCAAGCTATGCGTGGTATTTTTCTTAATTGTGCTCATTGAAATACGCATAAGGGCTCGTTGTCTTATTTTGCTCATTCGTGTTGTACTCGAATGCCTTGTGTTGCGTGATTGTTTGTCACACAAAATTGTGAAAAGGCTAAATAGAGGTCTTTCCTATCTGGATTTGTTTGGAACTAGAGGAGCAAGATATTGGAGGATTCTTATCTTTTAGTATAAAAAATAACTACGCAGTTGTCTTTTTTGTTAATGTAATGATACCAAAGATTTAGGAAGAAGACAATGTCCCAAATGCCAGTATATTCAGCACTTATTTAATTCTTCAGAGATCATTGTTTCAGAAAATTGTCATTCTAGTATGTTCTATAGTAAAAATGAATTTAATAAGAAAAATGTTTCTTTGTAAAGTTGGCAAAGTTGGGATTTTACATGTTCAAGCTTAAAACAGATCAATATATTTTTCTGAAGATGACACTGAGACAACAGGTGTTAGTCTAAATTCCCACTTTCAGTTTTATAGCCCTTCTTGTTTGTGAGTAGCTTGACAAACAAATACATTATTGGAAACATGGTATGAAGGGTCAGAGCACGTTCAGGAAGAAATTTGGACAAGGTAATGGTATGTGGATAGAATGATAATTTAGTATGACTGGTTGTTTTCTAAGCCCTTAAATAGGGTTGTGTTTTCAAGTGCTAGAAGGTTGGAGCCTCATTTGCTGCCACGAGTATATCGCTCCCTGTGACCTTTAATTAGATAGGACCGCATGCAATGTAAACCACGAATAGTTCTTTTGGGGGTGGTGGTAGTCCTGATTTCTTAACTTAAGTCTTTGTGTATGTTCGCTTTTTGCATAAATGAATCTATCCTCTGTTTAGAAGTTCTTTAAAATAAAATTCATTTGTTGCCTCTTTATTCACGTCTATTAGACCCTATATAGCATCTCAGTTAATGAGAAACCAAGGAACATTATATTCCATTTCTCTGCTGTGGACCTTGAGTGGCCTGAATATTTGGTTGATTTGGTTCTGTAGCCATTTTTCCAAGATGATATCTTTCCTTACTTTTGCAATTCCATGTGGCAGTGTGCTATTCACTCAAAGGATGATGTTCGAGCAAAAGCTATTCGCCTGGTAAGAGAGCTTGCTACTCTTTCTCCTTAAAGCACTGTTGTTGTGTGACTGAACTGTTTATCTGTGGAAAAACTATTGATGAAGCTGTTGTTTATGTTCTATAAAAAAAAAATTCCTTGTGTTTCTATGCCTTTTTCAGGTCTCAAATAAACTCTATATGAATAGTTTCATATCCGAAAACATCGAGCAATTTGCAACAAAAATGTTCTTGTCAGCTGTAGATCAGCATGTTTCAGATGCAGTGCTTTCAGAATCTGTGGTGTCTGACAAAAGGATTGGAGGACAGGTTTGTATTGTTATATCCCACACTTTCCTTTGCACTCACTTACAATTACTTTGTTTAGAAATATCATGCTTCCTTCCTGTTTCATTTTCGTTAAATTTTTCTTCAAATGGTAGCATTTTATGTTCATCGCTTTGCTTCAATCTCATGCATACAGTGCGTCGTTTCTGTGTGACTTTCCGTGCACAGTAGTAGGTTTGCTCATCTTGAAGTGATAATTTATCATCACCTACGGTGAAGTGAAGTTGTTAAGATCTCATTTATTTGAAGGAAATACCATGTGAACTGGGAATCCAATAGCTAGAAAGTTATATGCTTGTGATCAACTTCATCCATTTAAATGGTTTTAAATAGATGTAGATTGTTATTGGCATTGATTGAGACATATATCAGTCATACTATTGATTCATTATATTGTTTGAATCAGACAAGAAAACTAATTGACGGGATAATACAAGGTCATGTTTTTTGTGTTTGGTCAACGTATGAACAATACAGTAAATAAAATATGTTTTGGAGTTGAAAATTCCCTTTTTCTCCCCCCTTCTATTCTTCTTTCTTTCTCCTCTGTGTAAATATATATGCAAGTATATCTATATGCATATATGATATATATCAAATATATTAAAATTAAATGCACTCCATTAAATAGTGTTCGTAGACATGTTAAATACATATTAATATATATTTCTATCAATATTTCTTGTTATATATTTTAAATCACAAATAATTGACAGATAGCTGGTAATCCTCCCAACACACGTATTAATATCTGTTTGTTTTTAGATGCTTGCTCTGCTGGTTGTATATCTTCAGCACCTGCTGTGCCATATTATCTCATGGATGTGTAATTGGTGGTCTATTTCTAACAGAATTTACCTTGTTGCTTAGATGTTTGGTAATGCTCATTTGTTAGATGACCTTGGAGCTTCTAGGAGAATGAATTTTGGTAGTGTGGATCAAATTAACTAGTTCCTAAATTTGGGCTATATAAGACTATGACAAACATATTTCTTCCCCATGCTATAACTGCAATTTTGTTCACTGTTGGTTCCTTACAAGGACAAACTTGCTTACCTTGTATTAGTTATCTTATTTATTCATATCCCTGCTCAATACCTTGTTTAGGTAGAAAGCCAAGAAACATCCACGAGCGGTTCTCAAGTCTCAGACCCTGGAATGTCTCAGAGTGACTCTGTAAGGGGTGCTCAGGCAGAATCCACAAGTGATTCTTTAGTTTCTTTTTCTCAAGCCCAGGGCCTCATCTCTTTATTTTTTTCATTGTGCACAAAGGTTGGTAGAATATTTTCCTTTAATAACAAGATAAAGAACTTAGAATTGTCATTTTATAAATTTCCCATTTCCCCTCAGGCTCACGTATTGTTTTCTTGCAGAAACCACACCTCCTTCAACTGGCGTTTGACACTTATGCGCGTGCTCCTAAGGCTGTTAAGCAGGTCACTTTGGAAGATTCAGTTTTTATGATTTGGGATGAAATAATCAAAAATTCGTCTATAATCAAAAATTCGTCTCACCTAAACTATTCTCATTCAAATTCACCTATTCTTAACTCTACTTTCTCAATCTCTATATAACTATCTATCAATTGTAAATGACATCCATCATTTCATAATATTATCAATCAATAATCATTTACTCCAGTCTCCACTATTATTTTTCTCTCTCATAGTTTATAATCATTTAACATAAATCAAACAGTTATTATAGATTTTAAACATTTTAATATATAAACAAACACATCACATATCACATCAAACTCACACAAATCGAGTACGCAGTTGTATATTTTCAAATTTTGAACTAAAAAACATAAAACGTAACCTATTAATTTATGAATGATTGTAGCTTAATGTACTTCTGTAAGAACTGTAGTTAGCAATCATTTTTCTTTTACTGCTTGTCCTCAGGGTAGATTTTTTTAGATATGTGATTTATTCACTTTAGAGGCCAAGTTATGGCATTATGCACTCACTTTCTTCATGCGTGGAGTCCCAAAAGATTTATTTAATTGGAAAACTAGTTCTGATCAACTATTTTTTCAATGTCTAAAGCTACTCCAAAAAGTTATACTTGTCAACAATGTAACATAAATACAGCCATTGATATATAATTTCCTCTTGGATTCCTAAATTTATTCAGTTCAATAGTTTCTGTTATTCCATTGGTTCGGACTAAATCATTTCAACGTGACAGAGTGAAAAAGTTTATGCACTATAATTAATAGGCAAGGCATCCACCAACTTATATAATCTGTTATCATCTGGTGTCCGTATAAATGACCAACAGAAAAGAGGTTGGGAAGTTACCGCAAGTTGCTCATTCTAGATTAGGCCGATGCTGGTTCTCTCTCTTTTCTGATCTTTATTTGCCATATGACTATCAAAATTGTTCTTAGCAATTTGAACCAAGTTAAGCTGTTCTAAGGCCAGTCACCAACCTGCTAGTAATCAAAAGGTCGTATGTCTTTGATATGGTAGCACACTACCATAATCTGCTCGTTTTAGATTAGTTTGATGCTGATTTGTCTCTTTTCATGATCTTTAATTGCCATTTGACTATCAAAATTGTTATTTACAATTCGAACCAAGTTAAACTGTCCAACATCACTAACTGGACTGTTAGTAATCAAAAGATCTAACGTCCTTGATTGTGTATGGAAGTGTTAAATTTCTGTTTTCTTTTTTTAATCTTTTGCAGTTTTGTTACCCTGTTTCCAGCATCACTCTATAGACTCTTAATTTCGCTACTGATGTAGGCTGTGCATCGTCATATCCCTGTTCTTATCAGAACTCTGGAGTCATCATATCCTGAATTACTTCATATAATATCGAATCCATCCCAAGGAAGTGAGCATTTATTAATACAGGTTGATCGATGCCCGTCTTCTTCAGTTGTCTGTGCATCTCCAATCTTTTTTCTTTGAATTCTCTCTTCCACAAATGCTGATAGTTTTTGGTGTACTTGAAGGTTCTTAATGTATTATGCGAAGGGAAAACACCCCCTCCAGATTTAGTGGCGACTGTCAAACATTTGTATGAGACCAGACTAAAGGTTCTCATCGGGCTCCCATCTGCACATGTTTTCCTTGTTACTCATAACCTTATAATTGACTGGTCTTGTTCTTTTGCAGGATGCTACTATTCTTATACCAGTGCTATCCGCTTTTTCCAGAGATGAGGTCTTGTCTCATGTCCTGGTTTCATAACTATGTTATTCATCTTTTGAAGTTTGATTCTAATGTCTGTTTATGAAGTGTATGAAGTTTCTTAATCGAAGAAATAGGGGTTTATTATATTTTATGGCACAATTTTCATGATCTGAGAGAATTGTGAAGTCTTATGGTGTTAATTTTCCCATAACTTAGAATGAAGCAATATTTTTCTTTCTTTGCGATTCCCCCTTTTCTGTTGTCAGAATTAGTAATTACCCTAGCAGTATACTTTTGGCTGAATCGGCAAGAGATCCCCAGAACTTGTTTTTGCATATATTTTCTTCCTACTGACTTCTATGTGCTGTCATTTAAAGCGTGACATTATTTTATCTTATTTGTTCATCTGCTCAATGTCAGGTTCTACCAATTTTCCCTCAGCTTGTCAACCTTCCATTGGATAAGTTTCAGAAAGCGTTAGCTCATATTCTACAAGTATGTAATTAGTTCAACTTCCTGATTTGAGCATTTAGTGGAATTTTATTTTGTTATTGTGGCATGTCTAAATGTTGGATACCATGTTTCCTTTTTTCCTTGTCTCTTTAAACTTTTTAAAGTACTATAGTTAGCTCCCATGTACAGTTGATTTCTATAATCTATATCGTATTTACTTAAATCTCTATTAAAGATATTTCAAGTCCTATTAAAAACTGTTTCCTCACGTTTCTGAGATTTCAGTATCCATTTTTCTCTGCAGGGTTCTGCTCACACGGGTCCTGCACTGACACCGGTTGAAGTTTTGGTAGCAATCCATGACATTTCTCCTGAGAGAGATGGCATTCCATTAAAAAAGGTGCTTATTTAGTCTCTTCTGAGGCTTTTCTGGTGAGCTAAAACAACAATTTATAAATGCTTTAAAAGATTTTCCCCCTGATGACCGTGATTGGAAACTTAACCCACACATATGGTGGTGGATCGGGTATACCTCAATTAGAAATTTATCCATCCATGTATCCTGTATCTGGCTTGCCTACAAGCCTCATCTTGGTTGAATCTAAAAAAAAAAAACCATTCCCCTTACTCTGTTGAATCTGAAACATGTCTTCTTTTGGTGGTCGATAACAACTTCGAATAATCCCTTACTCTGTTGAATCTGAAACATGTCTTCTTTTGGTGGTCGATAACTACTTCGGATAATCCATCATATACAAACCTCAATTCTATGGATTCTTGGTGATGCTCCCGAAAAGACGTAAGAAGAATATTTAGGAGACAAGTTCGACTGAGAAAGGCCATGATATTTCTATGTGATATCTATGAGGATGCATTATTTGAAGATGTGTTTCCTTATCATAACATGGCTTCTATTCCAACCATAAGTTGGAAGAGTCCTAGTGCACTCCAAATACTGATGCAATTGGGTCAAGCATCCAAAATCCAACCTAGTCTACAATTAGAAATTACATGAACATGTCATTCGCTTTAAACTTAAATGCACCATTTATGTAAGTATCTAGGTGGCACTGGTCTTGATATGATATGGTGGGCCTGTTATCATGGTATAGGCTGCTGGTGTATCCCTTCTTTATTTGTGAATATGCTCAATTTCAGTATCTCTCACAAAAATTAGAGTTTGGTGTCCTTGGTTTTTCTCTATGACTGAATTCCTGAATATAAGTCTCTGGTTATTGAATTTAAAAATAATTTTGCCTTATCACCCTTGTGTTCCATTCTGATGATGTCATGTAATTGCACTACAGATTACAGATACTTGTTCAGCTTGTTTTGAGCAACGCACGGTGTTTACACATCAAGTTCTGGCAAAGGCCTTGGACGAGATGGTATGAATACGTTCCTGGCATGAATATAAGAATCTCTCATGACATTGTATTGATTGCTTATTTGCGTTTTAGGTTGGCCGAAGTCCACTTCCGCTGCTCTTCATGAGGACTGTAATTCAAGCAATTGATGCATTTCCTACTCTGGTAAATGCAATTATATCCAGTATATTTAAGTTGTCTCAATAAATATAGATTTTTCCTTAGTGCAGTTGTATTGTGGTAATGAATATTTGAAATTAGGATAATATGTCCAGACATTGAAAGAAGTTGGGGAATTCATCATTGAAATTATCGATGTATGTAAAACTAATTATATCCTTGAAAACAGAAGGATGTTAAATGTGGTATATGGTATGTAGTTATTACATCATGGTGATTTTGTGTCAATAGTTTTTTTTTTTTTGACAGTTTACTCCTTTCACTGGTTCCTCGTCTGTTTCTAGGTTCCAATAGCAATCTTCAATTATTGTTTTGATTTTCAATCATTTTGCATTATCCACTGGGATTTAATCCCACTACATTAAAAATGGTTCCTCATCCACTTGTTGACACAGTTGTACACGTCTGATGGTTCCATTTGTTAGTCCATGGTCCCTCTTTTCGAAAATTGTTATAAAAATCCATTTTACTGATCATATGCTCTTTGTCTCACATTGATTCCAGGTTGAAATTGTCATGGGGATTTTGTCCAAGCTTGTACATAGGCAGGTATGTGAAGTAAAGCTTACAATATGCTTTTTTTTCTATTTAATCTACTATCACCTTATCATATTGACCATTTTTGGTGGTTATATAAATAGTATACATGGATAATTCAGTTTATGTAAATGATTGGCCACAGATATGGAGAATGCCCAAATTATGGGTTGGATTCTTGAAATGTATCTCTCAAACACAGCCACATTCCTTCCATGTATTATTGCAGGTATTATTATATGGTAATGTTTGTAAATCTACCTCCATTTTTTTGCGCATTATCATATCATCTCCGTAATTTCTTGGTTGCAGTTGCCAGCACCTCAGCTGGAAAGTGCTCTGAACAAATACCCTAATCTTCGCGCTCCACTAACTGCTTTTGTGAACCAATCTAGTGTTAAGACCTCTTTACCCAGGTATCTCATTTTCTGACTCGGATTGTATAAACTCATCTTGGAAATTTTTGAACATCTGAGTTAAACTTTGTAATGAATTTCTAATTGATTTCAGGTCAATACTAGCGCTTCTCGGGCTTGAAGTGCATCTACAGGAACATCCTCATCATGTAACATCATCGTCTTTGCCTTTATCCGATGATACAACACTTAGATGATATGAGAATTTGAGAAATCTATCAGGTTTAATCATTCTTCATTGCCATGAAGGAAAGGTTATTTACCTACAGTTGGATGGGTTCTCTTCTCATATGGGGCTTCTCATCGACCTACATTCCTACTCTCGTATTGGTCATAGTTAATCTCTTTATAGTATAGGTGTATCTTATTTTACCTTATGTTTTTGGATTTAATTTGTGGGTCAAAGGTGTTGTATTTCATTTGTTTACATTATTTTCCTGCTCTTGTTTCAAGCTACCTAACAGCCACAGGATGATCGAAATGCGTATTGGACCAAACAATAAGTAGGATATTGTTAATTGCATTCAAATCTGTTTATTTTATTTTATTTTATGTGATACAAGCAATCAGTTTAAAAAATGATTGGTTTATAACAAGTTAATGCTTATTGAGAAATTATATTAGAGTAAAAAAATAAAAGATAAATGGACTAACAATGTTAGAATGATAAAGCCATATAAATTACAATGATTGTTTTGTTAACACTAATTATGCAATATTTATAATTTTCTAAAAAGAATATAAATAAGAACTATTATTTATCATTGAATGGTATTTGTTGAAAGAAAAAGAAAAACATTGGAGAAAAAGATAAAAGTATTTTATTAGCCAGTATAATTTTTGGCTTCAAACTTTCATTGTGGTAATTAACTAATTACTAATTAGATAGAGGGTGAAACCGACATTTTCGCAATTCAAGTGTGCTTAATTGCAATTTTCTCCAGACAAGTCACGTGGCAAATAGTAAATTGTTTAACTTACAGCGCATTTTAGCAGGGTCACTTCCCTCCCAGCTCAATTGCGTATCTGGAACCAGCGTTCTACACTCCTTCGTTTCCCCCTGCAATTATTTCCCTTTTCCATTCAACAGCCACTTGTCACCGGAGTTTTCTCTCTCCACTGGGTAACTGTTTCCATATCAGCTCCCTTACTTCTTAGGGTTAAAATTTCGTCTCCACCAAAAGCCTAGTGATTCCGATCGACATTTATTCCGTCCGTTCTTCGATGCGATTGCCTGTGGATGAATGGCGTCGATTCGGAGAACGCTGTCGCCTTGCAACGATCGATCGTATCAGTACCAGAACGGATCAAATAATTCACTCTCAGTCCAATCGCCGTCGCACAAGATGTTCTCCCAGGGCAGAACAACCGTTTCTCCTCTCCGTAGATTTCTTGCTGCAATTTCCCCCCTAAAGCAGCACCACTCTCGGAAAACTAACCACATCTCCTGGAGAAAATCACTTTTCCGCTGCTTAATATTCTTCTTCATAGGTTTTTTACTCGGTATGACGCCTTTTAATTACGATTTTAATGAATTAAGGAATCGTGATTTGGGGAATGGTGATTTTTCGATTGAAATGAAGCCGGATGCTGAGAAGAGTGTGGCTGATTTAGGTTTTGTTGAGAGACTGAAACCGGATAGCGATATTGTGGTGGATGCTGTTGAATTAGGTGTTGTTAAGAGGAGTGGTGGAAGTGAAGTTGAGAAGATTTTGGATTTTGTTTCGCCTAAGCAATTGCTTGTGGTGACACCGACGTATAGTAGGGCTCCACAGGCGTACTATTTGAATAGGTTAGGGCAGGTTTTGAGACTGGTGAAACCGCCGGTGTTGTGGATTGTGGTGGAGATGAATGCTGCATCAATTGAGACTGCAGATATTTTGAGGAATATGGGGATTATGTACAGGCATTTGGTTTGTAAGAAAAATTCTACAGATGTCAAGGACAGGGGAGTGCACCAGCGGAATGCTGCAATCGAGCATATTCAGAGCCACAGGCTTGATGGGATTGTGTATTTTGCAGATGATGATAATATCTATTCGCTTGAGTTATTTGAGAACATCAGGAAAATTAGGTTGGTGCTCATTGTATTAGCTGTTTCACTAACAAAATATTATTGTGTGCTATACCTTTATTTGTGTATATCTAAGTTATCTATTGTGCATGTAAAAGTTTCTCTTGTTTTTTTGGTTAGAGAAAAGTAACTTTGTTGTTTTGACTTTGTGCTATTTAGAATATGAAAAAATTAGTCACTTAATGTGGACATGCTCACATGTGGTATTAAGGAAATATGGTAGAACTTGGGGAGAATGAATTTGAATACTCAGCTTTGAGGATGGACTTGTTTTTCAGATATTGGTCCTTATGCTTTAGTCAGATAGTTCTTTGTCTTGATTTTACCTTTTCTTTACGGTTATAATAATGTTTTGATGGTTCAAAGTTACTTTTCACTGCTCTTTAAATTGCTCTCGTATAAGCTGGACCTTTAGCTTCTTTTGGTACTGCTAATAGCATGAGTTATATGTACTTTGTATAAATGGTAAAGTGGATCGTACTCTTCTCTTTGTAACTTGTCCCTTTCCAAACACGATATAAGAAAATGACAAGACCAACTATTCCAATCATCCCTCCCTTTGGTTGAGTGAAGTCTTTTTTTTAATTCAAGTGAAAGAAGAATCTAAAGTTGTATGATATAAATCTCTTGCTAGAGTTCTTGACCAAATACGCGTACATAACATTATTTCATTTCTGTATACATAGTTCAATTTTGATATAAACTTCAAGCATGATATGCCTTCTCTTTTAATTTTTAGTTATTCTTATCAATGTATGCATTTCAGTCGTTTTGGAACTTGGCCTGTTGGCATGCTGGCTCAAAGCAAAAATAAAGCAATATTGGAAGGTCCTGTATGTAATGGAAGTCAAGTAATGGGATGGCACACAAATGAGAAGAGTAAAAGACTTCGTAGATTCCATATTGATATGTCAGGCTTTGCCTTCAATAGCACCATACTGTGGGATCCCAAGAGATGGCATCGTCCAACTTCAAATCCGATTAGGCAGTTAGACACAGTGAAGGAGGGTTTTCAAGTATGCTTCATGTTGTTTCTTATCTTCTGCTTTAAATTTTAGGAAAAATTACTAACCCTTAAATAATTTTTTTATATCCAAATAACTTTAAAATATTTTTCAATCTCAAAAACTCATTCAACAAAATTTAAGATGTTTTTAATAATTTTCCCTAAAGTTTAAGATGATGTATTGAACCCAAATATAATTCTAAGGCCTATTTCGACATTTTTGTTGCTTTTTTCAGGAGACGACTTTCATAGAACAGGTTGTAGAAGATGAGGGTCAAATGGAAGGCATTCCTGTTGGTTGTCATAGGATAATGAATTGGCACCTTCACCTAGAAGCTGGTAAACTTGTTTATCCTAAAGGCTGGATACTTGAGAAAAACCTCAAGGCAGTGATCCCAACTCCAAGTGAGAGAAATTGATCTCATGAGATTGCTTATATTATGTTTGATCCATGAGGTATGCTATGTGTCCTAAGCTTTTTATTATGTGTATAAACAAGTTCATGTATGTTATAGTTCGTTCATTGAGGAAAATGAAAAATTATAAGCAACAGCCATATCATTAAATCAAGGACTTATTACACACAACCCCCCCCCCCCCCACACACACACAAACACACGAAAGATTAAGCAAAAAGTGCTTCACCTTCTCTCGCTGCATGTGGAATATGGATTCTTCGCAGTTCCACTATTGGAAATGTAATTGTTGGAATTGTGAAGACACATGCGTTAGTGAAAACTAAAAGAAATTAACCGTAAAAAAATAAGACGATGGAAGGCAATGAAAAAAGACGAGCAATTTGCTAACATTCTATTTATAAAACTTGGCAGCACATTTTCAGGTAGTGGTGGTTAACGACTTAGAGATGAAGGATTACTGCTCAGGCCCTTCTTGGAGAGAATAGCATCAGAGTGAATGGTCAATATCTTCATTTATAATTTTTCACATCTTTAAGGATTCTTTTGGAGAAACAAGATTCATTTTTGTGGTAGAGTTTTTTCTGCTTTGTTAAGAGCCAGGTACAGGACTGTGTTGAACTGAATAGAGAGGATACATCACTCTCCTTAAGCTGGGGAGTGTCCTAGGGTTCGTAGAAATTTCCGTTTTTACAGGAATATGAGGTACAAGTTTCCCCTTCATATACGGGTTTGTTAGTTGTGTGCTTATACAGTAGTTGTCCTAATAGTTGAGAAATGAGAAACTAACATTATTTTGTGTTTGTTGCTTTGATAAAGACTCTATTCCTCAGTACTATATGGAGAGGGTTTAAATGAGACCGTCTTAAGTTGTCGAATAGAATAGTAGAAAAACAAAATATTACTTGAAAGTCGTATGCAAAAAATATTAATTATCGGGATATGATTTCAAACCTTTGTTCCAAGTGTACATATACAAAAATATTGTATACACTTGATAAGCATATACAATTTGGAAATAAGCCCCTAATTGAAAAAAATGTAGACTTCTTTATAGCAGATGAGCAATAAAAAGTGGTAAAAGCAGGTAAATGGGTGAAATTTAGAATAATAGTTCATGAAAAATGTAGTAGCGCTGTTGGAGAGATTTGAATCAAATGATTCACCAAAATGGCTCTTAGTAAGGAACATATGTTTTCATACAAGACCTCCAAAATCTCCACAAGAACACTGTCCGTTCACAAATTTGTGCAGTCTCTTACTATCTCGAATTATTATAGTTCTCGATGTCAATGTCGAGACGATTTTAATAAAATTATGGCAATCCCGACACATGCTAATATTCTTAATAACCCGAATATGTCTAGTTTTCGATGTATCTAGTAACCCAAATGCAACTGCTAACTTTTCACTATGGTGACCTGTGGTTTCCTCCTTTTCCTCATCATCCAAATTTGTCTTCACGTTATATCCAACGGTCCTCGCTCTATTTATTAAATCGTCCAAAAGTTTAGTTACCTCATCCGACGGTTGACATTTGTTGTTAAACGAATAAACCTTATCTTTGATGCTAATCCAGCTCCAATCGACAACTTTATCAACCTTTTCGTCTCTCATCATTTTTCTAACCCTCGAAACATCTTTCCATCTTTCTGCAGAAAGGTACATGTTTAAAAGTAAGAAATATGTCTCTTTATCCTTCGGTTTAAGTTGAAGTAGTTGTTCACTAGCATGAAAACCCAACTCCAATTTCCCTTGACTTCTACACCCAGCAATCAAAATCGACCATATAAATTCGTTTGGCACGATATCATTTTTCTCGATAAATTCAAAAGCTTCATCAATCCGACCTAACCTCACAAACATATCAATCAAACATGCGTAATGATCCATCACAGGGTTTATCTTATACTCATTTTTCATCATCTCATAATAGGCTAACGCCCGGTCGACCATTCCAGCTTGACTACAAGCCGATAGAACACCAACAAAGGTGATCTTATTTGGTCTAACACCAACAAATCTCATATCTTCAAACAGATATAACGCCTCTTGTGATCGTCCATGCTGTGCAAACGCAGTTATCATCGAAGTCCATGAAATTAACGTTCTTATAGACATCTCTACAAAGGCTTTGGTGGCTCTACCAATACTTCCACATTTGTTATACATATTAACAAGGGCAGTCCCCACTACTACATCAGATAAAGATCCTGTTTTTATCGTTTGAGCATGGATTTGTTCGCCTTGTTCCAAAGCCACTAAACTACTACATACGGTTAATACACTAGAAAACGTGTACAAATCAGGTTTCAAGCCCGATTTTTTCATTCTCTTGAAAATCTTAAGGGCCTCGACTCCATATAAATGGGCCGAAAGGCCATCTTCTGCAGCACTAGTCATTTCTGCATGGCCAGCAATCATAGCATTCCATGTAACTAAGCTTATAGTGTTCATTCCATCGAAAATCTTCTTTGCATCGTTGATGAGTCCACTTTTTAAGTATAGATACATAATTGAGTTTCTTACGGGCAAATCTGAACCATAGCCAAGTTTTAAGCTCAACGAATGAATCTGAGATCCCATATCGAGGGCTTGCATTGTACAACACAAACTCAGTACACTAGTCAAAGTGACCTCATTTGGGTTAACTCCCTCATAAAGCATTTTAACAAACAAATCCAATCCTAGAGCTGAATTTCCATTATCCCCACAAGCTGATATAGCAGCAGTCCATGAAATTACATCCTTTTCCTTTATTCTCTTGAACGCCTTAATCGCCATTCGTAGACTACGAAATTTGGAGTATAGGCTACAAAGTGCATTCCCAATACTTGCATCATACTCAATATCATACTTCACAATATACCCATGAACCTGCTTTGCGAATTCAACGTCATACAATGACGAACACGCATTTAGGACAATTCCTAAAGTGTAATTATTGGGGTACCCTCCTACTTCCAACATTTCGTTGAAAATACTGATAGCACACTCAGGCTGCGAATTGTGAACGTATCCAGACATCAAAGAAGTCCACGCGACAACGTTTCTCTCCGAAAAACTATCGAACACTTTCCGGGCACTCTCCATTTCCCCACATTTAGCATATGCATTGACAAGAAATGTCATGAGGAACAATTCTTGACAAAACCCTGTTTTAGTAATGTGGGCATGGATGGATTGAACTCCTGATACTGAATTCTTGTTTATGCATTCTTGTAAAAGCGACACGTAAGAAGACGATTCGAGTTCTGTTTTACCTTCTGTAACTGATGAAAGTGCTTCTCTAAATTCCAAACTGAAAGTTTTATCCAACTCCTTGGTGCTATAACTCTTCTACACTTCAAAAAAGTTAAAAGCATGAGCAAAAAAAATTATATATGCTTTTTCATTTCCATAACAATAAAATTTTGTGGTAAACAAAGATATATATATATACCTTATCGAATGACAGGGTAACGGGTGAGAATTTTCTGAAATCTGGGTCGAGCTTGACGGCGTTGCCAACCACAACTGAAGGCAAAGACGCCATGAAACTGAACTGAATTGGTGGAATTCTACATGCAGTGTTTGTATGTATTTTGAGAGCTTGATCAAATGTTACTGTTTTGATATTTTCAGTTGGAGAATTTTGGAAGAGTTCGTTATCTGATGTGTTTGGATGAAATTTGGCTTTAGATCATGTTTCGGGAAATTGGTGATAATATTTTTGGTCTCTCCTGGCCCACCTCAGAATTATGAGTCAAATTTGCAAATTTCTCAAAATTGGAGGGGGTATATTGCAAATTAATGTGATCGCAAAAATGGTTATGTAATTTGTTTCATTTACAACTTAGGAAGTTTACTAGATTACTCTAATCCAATTTGATTTTTTAATCCCCAACAATTTTCGCTTACGTGGACTTAAGCTGTGCGTTTAAAATAGAAATTTTTATCGTATTAGAAGGAAAATATTTTAATTTATTTTTCTTTAATTTCCACTAATTTTAAATTGCTGACAGAAAAAATATGAAAGTTTTTTTCAATTATCCTCCCTTGATTTTTAATTAGACATTAACTACCAATTTGAACATTAGACCTCTGACTTATTAATGAGATGAGAGAGTGAAACATTTAAACAAAACACTTTATAAACAGGCAATAATCTTAACACTTAACCAATTTGTTATGTACTAAGATTTACTTTATCCAACCCTTTTCATGGAAACCATACAATACAATCAAAGCAATAATATACTTCCTCATATTTGTAACCCTTCTAGCTGCAACTCTCAAAGGCATGCACAATAAACTCCACCAGAAGCAATTAATCTGAAGCATAATAAGTAACATAAGGATGTTCAGAATCTAGTAAAAATTGTTTTTTTTTTTTTTTTTTTTTATGAATTAAACGCCAGTTGTCAAACATTCTAAATTACCTCGGGGTTGGCTTCAGTTCTTGAATTTCATTGTCTGTTTCTCAAAACCAATTGTAGGGAATTGTTTCGCGTAGTCCTCAACCTCAAGGCGTAGCTTCGACAATGCAGATTGATGGTCTTCTGAATTCATACATGCCACAAAATCCTTCAATTTTGTTCCTGATTGATTATTTAAACCAATGATTTCGTTAGAATAGAACTAGATGAATTAGGAAATTCCTTATTATTCATCATTGAGGCATGTTATAATAGGAAAATACAGGAGAGAGCAAAAGTAAGAACCTTTTGCATCAGCCTTTATCTTAAGGGCCAATTTTACAGCTGCATCAAAACACTCAGCTACTTTCACAAAATCTTCTTCTATGAATCCCCTTGATGTGAGGGCCGGAGTTCCTATAACAAATTAGGGAGTTCCTCAAAGAGTTGATATAAGGCCAAATCCCACTCTTGGTCCCTCAAAATCAATCTTACTTGAATAAGGGTTTAGGCCCTCAAATTTAAAATGTGCCTTATTGCTCCCTCAACTTTCAAAATCTCGATCCCTGAAGTCACAGTCCCATTAGGAACAAAATCAGTAATAGGATTTTCATTATGTCAGTTCTTAACGAAATTGTGACTTCAGGGGACTATAGATGATTTTGAAAGTTAAAAGTACTAAAATGGCACAGTTTAGACTTAAGGAACCCCATCAGTGATATTTAGAACGAGAATGGGCATGCTTACCCATTCGGATGCCTCCAGGCACCATGGCAGATACATCACCAGGAACAGTATTTTTATTAGCTGCTATATGCACAGCCTCCAAAACCTTTTCAACTCTAGATCCATCAATACCCTATAGAAATGCGAAATTTGTACAATTTATAGGAATGGCAACAAAAGGAAAAGCAAGATATTGTTCATTCTTCCCCACCAATTTCCAAAAGCTTTTCAAGCAGTTGAATATCATGACAAAGTGACAAAAAGAGGGTGTAATTTTAGCCTCTCTCCAATTATTTTATTTGTACAAGATTTCGTTCATGCTTCCTTCAAAATGAACAAAGATAATTATATCCTCAGGGTTTTCCTTGCGGCTAACAGCCATCAGAAAAAGATAGATCAATGTTTGTAAGTTATAACTCAAAAAAAATGTGGGTGTACCTTGTTTTTCAAATTCACTAAAACGAGATGGTTGTCCGTTCCACCAGAAACCAGATTGTAGCCTTTCTCTAACAAAGTCTGAAAAGCATGACTAGTACATTTGTGATATACATTTGTGATAACAAATATAATATAACAAAAGAGATAGCTCAGAAAATCATGGTAATAGCATGGTGGTAGACAACATCGTACGAATCATGTGTTCATCATGTTCAGATGTATTACCTCAGCAAACTTTGAGCAATTACTGAGAACTTGCTCTTGATATGCTCGATATTCTGGGGTCATAGCCTGCATTTATAAACAAAGGACAAAGAAGTCAGGAAAGTTTTACCACGATACTTTCTCGAAGAATTTAACTGGAAATGAAAACTAACCTGTTTCAATGCAACTGCTAAAGCAGTTATGGTGTGATTATGGGGTCCACCTTGAAGTCCAGGAAACACAGCTTGATTTATTTTGTCTTCATAGTCATATAACACCTGTTAAATGGAACTCATATTTACAAAATTTCATTGCATTAAAATATTCGACAGTACGTTTACTAATGAACCATGAAAGAGTTGGCTTTTGCCAAGGGTAATGTCAATCAAAAAAGATAAGAGATGGACAGAAAATGAAATTTGTAATGATAACTGCTGAAGATGTATGAATGAAGAAGTGAAACTGTTTCATCCACAACTTACTTCTTGTCCTTGTTTGTTGATCTCTTTTACTCCCTTCCTAAAGAATATCATTGCTCCACGTGGCCCACGTAGTGACTTGTGTGTTGTTGTTGTCACTACATCTGCATACTCAAAGGGTGATGGAATGACACCAGCTGCAACTAACCCACTAATATGTGCCATGTCAGCCAACAAGACAGCTTTTTGCTTGTCACAAACCTGCCTCAAATTCATTACCAAGATAAATCACAAAATATCAAGACATTATACCGTCTGAAAAAGATAATAAAATCTGATTATGAGACAACGGAATCGCCAAGCAAGTTTACCTTGCGAATCCTTGCATAGTCATACAGACGAGCATAAGCACTTGCACCAGCAACAATCAATTTTGGCCTGAAAAGCACAGCACTTTTTTCCAGCTGCATTGACAAGTTTTAACACTTCTATGTGATGCACGGGCTCAAAGAGAATGAGATTGCAGAGGAACAACTAACTTCGTTTTACTGCTTAAACAACTCATTATTAATGAAATACTGAATAAAACAAAAGTAACTTTTTAATTACATGTGTAATATATCACAATCTGCCTGCACAGAATCCATCTATCAAACATAACAAAGTTGACAAAGTGCTTCACACAACCGAAACAAATCAAGAAGATTGAAATGAATACCTGATCATAGTCAATATAGCCAGTGCTTTCATCAAGTCGATATGGCATTGTCTCAAAAAATATCGATACAGCACTAATCTTCTTTGTGTCAGTCTGTAACACAGACGTCGAAATTTTTTAACAGCTAAAGAAATGGCTTTAAATATGTAAAACTACAGAGAAAAAAAAAAGAATATTCCAGAACTTAAGGAAGTTGGAAGCACCTGATAACCATGCGACAAATGACCACCATGAGGAAGATCAAGTGCCATTATCCTTTCATGAGGTTTTAGAAGAGCAGTATAAACTTGGAAATTAGCAGGTGATCCAGAAAGTGACTGTACATTTACTGCAAAGGAAAAATGTTACGTTTGACAAAAATATTGGTCCAAACTAAAAGTAATCAATAACTCTGTCAGTCATCGTGTAAGGAAAAGTTTCCAATTTATGGAAGTATCTTGGAACAGTCTGTCCAAATTTTGAGCATCTTGATAGTATCAAGTCGAACCGCAAAATTACTCACCTCCCCATTTGGCAGGATCTAATTTAAAGGTTTCTAGGGCACGCTTTTGACACAATCTCTCCGCCATGTCGATGTACCTTAAAACAGAGAGAAAAAAAATGGATCACTGTTACAACAATAAAAAAACAGATATGTTAATATATACTTGAAAGCTAATGAGTAATATAGCCACTATAGATTCAATTTCAAATCCAACAAGCTTTTTTCCACTTCCCATATAGGTGTAGGTACTTAATTTTAACAAGAGAACACTTATCAATGCTTAAATCCAGCTGCAGAACAAAGTCTACATATAACATGTTACTTTATGCTTAACTTCAATTTTCATACGACAGGATGACAAAACTATCAAACACACGACGTCACGACAGATAAGAGCAGCTAATACATACTCATTTCCTCCGTAATATCTAGCGCCAGGATAACCTTCACTATATTTGTTAGTCATAACTGAACCAACTGCTTGCATCACCGACAACGACGTGAAGTTCTCTGATGGTATAAGTTCCATTCCCTGAATTCAAGATTTTATCAATTATAATAAAATCTTATGACTCGATATTTGAGAGCAATTTAATAGAGAAAAGCACAAAAGTAGGCCAATCAATGCATGACTTCACAATAAAAAAGACATATATAAATACCACCTTCCATTGTCTCGCCTTCTCATGCTCAATGATATCAGAAATCTCCGGATCCACCTCTTCCAGAGGCGCATTCAATTGTTGTGTCCACTGTCGAATTGAATTCAAGTTTTAAGAACCAGATCCAAATGTTGGATATAATCCCATGTATTTAACAACACTAATCAGACAACGAAAACGTAAAAACGGGCCAATCTTGTATTCACAATGAAGCGTTCTTAGTTTTATTGTGTATTTTATACTCTCCTCTTCAACCCATTAGGAGTACCTTCACGAATGGTTAAAAAGATATCTTCTCTTGACAGAACGATTACAAATATGCAGAAATAGAGAAGGATCGTAATAAGTTACCGTAACACGATGAGATCTGTCATTGTTGCTTACAGCTCCATTGGCTACAGAAGACTGTAGAACAAAAAACATACAAATTATACAAAATCATACAATACAACAAACGCAGAGAGAGATAGAGCAATCAATCAAAGTATAAAAAAGAAACAGTAAGAAAACAAAAAATGAACCGTGCAACGAATGTTGGAAAGAGGACGGTGGGAGGAGAGGCGTCGAAGAGCGATCGACATTGTTATTCGGCGACAGAGAGCTCTCACCGTGGCCTGTAAGTGGTGGATAATATGTATGTATATATGTATATGTATAGGTTTGCGTGATCTTTGTTGGTGAGTGAGTGTGAGAGAGATAGATGAGGGGGTTGGTGGGTGACGGTAGATCGCACCTCTTTCCTAAATATATATAGATTTGCCTGAATACTGGAGAGGCGGTAGAATTTGACCGTTGTAGGTTCGGTGGTGGGCCCTACAAAATCCACATTGTATGTTGTACTTTTTTTTTATACATGTTAATATTATGTTTCTCAACTACCACCACCATAAAAATACACAAAGCCAGTAGTACTCTAAGGCCCATCATAGCATTTATAGTTTGTAAACATTATAAATTATAATGAATGCACAAATAGCTTTAATTAGTTAGTGGTTGAACACAGAAAGATAATATAATGGAGTTCAAATTCTGAAAATTTTATTTCCATAAACACATGTGCCTCCAAATGAATTAGTTAGGAGAATTAATGAGAATTCAAAAAAATCTTTTCCATTAAAAAGATCAAGCTCATTACTATTTTTTTCTAAATTGTCCATTCGGCAAAAAAACCAACATTTTAGGGAAATTTAAATTAATTGATTGCATCATAGATTTCTATATTAGGAGTCAAATACTGTAATTTTATATAGAAATTATTTGTCTAGGAGATTCATTTTTGATTATTGATACTAATTTTGATCTTAATTTCAAAATTTCAGATTACCTTTTCTTTTTTAAAAAATGGTATTTTTATTTGGATATTATCATGTTAAAGTAAACATAAATCATATAAAAATACTTTATATTTTTCTCAATTTCTCAAATTAAAAAGTTTAAAATAAAAAGAAATCACTATAAAATTAAAATGTGATTTACTCCAAACAATTGTTAATTTTATCTTTTGGGTTTTTCAAAAGAAAAGTTTGTAAATGCCTGGTCTATTGAAATCGTAAAATATTTTCATTAGTTATCTAAAATACAAATACAAAATTCATTTTATAGAAATTTTAGTACTTTTCCTTAAAACCCACATGCCAAATTCTACAAAAGTATAACCGTGGTACTAAAGATCCCGAAAGCCACGGATGGCTGATTTTTTTTTTTTATGACAAGGAACCCGCAGCCGCGGATGACTGATTTTTTTGGTTAGTAATACAGAGGATATGATTTTTTATTCCGTATTCTTGTTACATGTACTTATTAAGGTATATTACATGTATTTAAGGTATATTTTAATTAAATTTACGAAATAAAAAATGAAATAATATTTATAATAGAAATAGGAATTCTGATTGAATTATTTGGAAACAAATTGTACTAGAATCATTACTTGTTATTAGAATCCAACTGTAATTAAAATGTAATTAGCAGAATCCAATCCCCATAATGACAGCTAGAACCTAAAATCTATAGTCTACGTACTACATAATTATATTATAAATACAGTCCAATATGCATGAATATTCCTATACGAAAAATTCTATAAATGAAGAACGGATTCCTCAAATCTCTCCCTCAGTCAATTTCTTCTTCAATTCCCCAATAAAAAGCCATCAAAATTCATGTTTTCTAGGTTTTAATTAAATTAATATCTCCAAACGCAAAAGAAAAAATCATCTATTCTGTAATGGCGTCCTTTGAGATCGACGCAGAGAGAAAAGGAGATATCGAAGAAGAAGAATTATCGCCGATCGAAGAAGTGCGTTTAACAGTGTCTAATGATGACGATCCAAATCTCCCTGTTTGGACCTTTCGCATGTGGTTTTTAGGGATTTTATCATGCGTGCTTTTATCGTTTCTCAATACTTTCTTCGGTTACAGAACTGAACCGCTCATCATAACCATGGTGTCGGTTCAAGTTGCTTCGCTGCCCGTCGGCCGGTTTATGGCGAGAGTGCTGCCCGAAACCAAGTTCCGGTTGCCCGGGTTTGGATCCAGGGAGTTTTCGCTAAATCCAGGGCCGTTTAACATGAAGGAGCATGTTTTGATATCCATTTTTGCTAATGCCGGGTCGGCTTTCGGTAGTGGTTCTGCTTATGCTGTTGGAATTGTCGATATTATTAAAGCTATTTACAAGAGGGAAATCTCTTTCTTGGCTAGCTGGATTCTTATCATCACTACTCAGGTTTACTTCTTGTATTCTTATATATATATATTTGTTATTTTTGATAATTTATTTGCATTTTATTGTATCACAATAGTATTTGTAAAAGAATTTGTTGAATTAATCAGGTCCTGGGATATGGATGGGCTGGGATTCTGAGAAAGTATGTGGTTGAGCCGGCGGAGATGTGGTGGCCAAGCTGTCTTGTTCAAGTTTCACTATTCAGGTAACTATATTTTGCTCTTTTTTTTAAATATAATTTTTGTTTTCCTTTCTAAGTGAATTAGAATAATATTGTTAAGATTTGGTTGATTTGTTGTTGACTCTCTTTTAGTGTCATTTCACTTTCATCTGTATATTTAATTTGAGGAAAATCTAATTTTATTTGAATAATAGATCATTTTATTTGTCATATATTTTGTATTACTTTTCATACCATCTTTAAATTACTAATGAAAAAACACACATGAGGTATGTGTGAAGTTAAATTTACACATCCCGTGCACGCATCTATGAAGATTAATGGCAAATACTCATTTTTGGTACCAAAATTTGATCATTTATTTCAAGTTTGGTACCAGTTGTCTCATGAAGGGAAAACTCAAATGGCATGCATGTGGTTGTTAAGTTATTAAAGATATACAAACACTTACTCTAATTTTTGGGTGCTTATAGTAATTGAGTTTTTGTTCATTGAAATTCATTTGTAATTTCATCTAGAAATATATTTATCTAAAAATTATATTATTAATCATACTAATTATGAATTTAATCTTATTTTTTATTTTTTAATATTTTAAAACTATTTCAAAAATAAAGTTTAAGATAAATATCATATTAAAATAAAAATAAATTGTACAAAAATGTTTAACATTGAAACAAAATTCACTTATATCATTTATCTATTTGAAAATTTTATAACAAAATAATTTCAATTTTTAAAGATTAACTGATCAAATTCTTCAATTATTAGATTAAGAATCATTTAATTCAAAAAGTTGTCTAAAATTTGGGTATTTTGAAATAAAATGTTTGCAAAATAAATTCGTGAAATTGAAAATATTTTTATGAGCTCCTCAAAAACAAAAACAAAATTATGGTAAGGGTGGTTAGTAACTTTCTCAAAATTTTATTTCTCAACTGTTGACTTCTTTTATCATCATTTACTCAAAGAATTGAAGTTTAATCAAGATATGATTTTGAAATACAGGGCACTTCATGAAAAGGATAAGAGTAAAGACTCAAGAACAAGGTTCTTTCTAATAGCCATGGCTTGCAGCTTTTGCTGGTACATTTTCCCAGGCTACCTCTTCCCCACATTATCCAACATTTCTATACTCTGTTTAGCATTTCCAAAATCAGTCACAGCCCAGCAAATCGGGTCAGGCATGGACGGCCTTGGCCTTGGTTCCTTCACATTCGATTGGGTAGTTGTGGCATCATATCTCGGCAGTCCTCTCATTTCTCCATTTTTCGCCATAGTAAACGTTGCCATTGGTTATGTAGCCGTTGTGTACATGTTGATGCCCATTGCTTATTGGGGACTTAACGTCTATAACGCTAAAACCTATCCCATATTCTCGTCCCATTTGTTCAACCATCTCGGTCAGGTTTACGATGTTAACTCTATTGTGAACGATAAATTTGAGATCGATATGCCAAAGTATGAGAAGCAAGGACGTATAAATTTGAGTATGTTTTTTGCTTTGACTTATGGGCTGAATTTCGCGGCTGTGGTGGCTACACTAACCCATGTTGCCCTGTTCAACGGGAAGGAGATTTATCGACGGTATAAGGCTTCGCATGAAGGGAAACCCGATATCCACACGAAACTGATGAAGAAATATAAAGATATCCCGAATTGGTGGTTTCATGCTATGCTTGTTGTATCTTTATTTGTTTCACTTGCGCTCTGTATATTCATGAAGGATGAAGTTCAATTGCCATGGTGGGGTTTGATATTTGCTGCTGGAATGGCGTTGATGTTTACATTGCCGATTAGTGTAATAACAGCAACTACGAATCAGACGCCAGGGCTTAATGTCATAACTGAGTATCTTATAGGAATTATATATCCAGGGAGACCCATTGCTAATGTCTGCTTCAAAACCTATGGTTATATTAGCATGAGCCAAGCTATTTCATTTCTCAGTGATTTTAAGCTTGGGCATTACATGAAAATCCCACCCAGATCAATGTTCATTGTTCAGGTACTTACTTTAACAAGCTTTATTAGTCTTTTGTAGAGCATCTCTGTCATTTTTATCTCATTTTTGTTGCAATTTTAATCAGTTAATCGGCACCATGATCGCTGGAACAATAAACCTGGGAGTAGCATGGTACCTTCTAACAAGCATAGAGAAGATCTGCCAGCCTGACCTGCTGCCCGCAAACAGCCCCTGGACCTGCCCAAGCGACCGCGTTTTCTTCGATGCATCAGTTATCTGGGGCTTAATCGGGCCAAAACGAATCTTCGGCTCTCTCGGAAACTACGGCGCCCTCAACTGGTTCTTTCTCGGCGGCGCCGTCGCACCGGTATGCGTGTGGCTACTGCACAAGGCCTTTCCGGCACAAACATGGATCAAGCTGATCAACATCCCGGTGCTTCTCGGAGCAACGGCGGCGATGCCCCCGGCGACGACGCTCAATTTCAACAGCTGGATCTTGGTGGGGACGGTTTTCAACTTGTTTGTGTTTAGGTACAGGAAGAAATGGTGGCAGAGATATAATTACGTGCTCTCGGCGGCGTTGGACGCCGGAACGGCGTTTATGGGGGTGGTGCTGTATTTCTGCCTTGGGCTTGAGAATATTGGGGTTTCGTGGTGGGGTACTCAGGGGGAGCACTGTGATTTGGCCACGTGTCCCACTGCGAAAGGGATACAGGTTGACGGCTGTCCTTTGTTCTGATTTAGTATGTTCATCGTTTTATTTCGTAATTCGACTCGTTTTCTTTTTAATTTAGACTTTTGATGTGTATATATATTATTCATAGTTTATTGGTTAATTGCATATTATGTCGCATTAATTATTATGTTAAATTTGGAATATTTAGTACAATTGTGTGTGTGGATTATTATCTAGAATGTCCAAATCTTCATTTTGCATGGTTTCATTGATTATGTAAAAATAAATTACTTTACAAATAGTAAAGTAAAAATTTTCATCAAAATTAATATTATTAGTGTAGCAAGATGATTGGTAAGTTGGCACTAATGATAAATATTTTGGCAAATTAATCTCTTGATTGCAATTTGGTGCCAAAATTACGATATGGACTAGGGTGACCATATTTGTTGTTTTATCATGAGTTTCATTATTAACTATTACATGAAATTAATTTGCAATTCTACTTCATTTATAGTTATTGTTTGTAATTATTTGTTCATAACTATTCATCGTTCCAGATCATCTCTCATTAATAATTATCTACTCAAACTATTATTTTACTACTTTGATTAGATGATCTTATACAACAACTTATTTGTTCATTTCATACATCAATACATTGACTAATCCTTTTATTTTTTAAATATAATTTACAACTTCCAATCATTTTCTAAAATATATACAAATATACCACACTTTACACAAAAAATAATAAAAACACATTTCCGACCACAACCAATCTGGATAAGGGTAATTTAATATCCTATCGATTCAGTATTTTCATACAATTAAAAATGCATTTATGCAACAATCTCTTAACATATACATAAAACTATTTACACATTTATACTAATGCCAACAAAATGGATAAAATAAGATCCACTTTGAATATTTAGATGTCTCGATCAATAAATTTGATTTAAATTTTATATAAAAAAAAAATTCATACAAAGTTCTATAAAAAACACACACACAACATATCCTACCTATTTATTACAATCTTTATTTATATAATAAAACTTATCCCAAAACATGGCATTTAATAAATTGCCCTATCTCTTTTACTGTTTTCTTTTGATACTCCGTCCGAGTCCGAGTTCACAATAAAAGTTTTCCCTTATTCCCAAAATTAAAATCATCTCGACATAAAATTTCCAGAGTTTTTTCATATCTTTTCTTTCGCGGAAGGTTAAACGAGAATTCTCCTACCTTCAATCGATCGTCCCAAGGCTTGGGCCTTGGAATCTTAGATCACAATTCATTCTGGTGATTAGTTGAATCCCTTTTTTGACTTTTGTTTATTTAATCATTATCTTTGTGTTCTTTATAAGAATCTTGAATTTCGCTTACCTAACACTTACTTCTTTTGTATATTCTTATACTTTTCCTCATCTGATCTTGTGAATTACATATTGGCCTAGTTTTCCCGGTGCAAATTTCAAGAATGGCGTTAGTTAATGATGATCATTCCACCAGCATATGCAGTCACTGGTAAGTTATTTTCCGGCGCCAAATTCTTATTTCTTGGTTGATGTTTTGTGAATAGTAGAGATCTTTATTTATATGCTCATATACAATCAGTTTGATTTTGCGCAATTTCTTTGAAATTTTAGTTAAGATGTTATATTGGAAAGCACAAACAGTAATTTGAATGAGTTGTGCGATTTATTATTGCAGGTGGTAGGTCTGGTTATATGATATCACATTCCGCTTTATGTTAAAGTAGTGATTTGCCTATGTCATTGAATCTTTATGTTCCATTTTTGGTGTTTGAGCAAGACCTCGTGAATCTTGTCCTTTTTTTCCTCATTTTTGTTATCACTCTTAAATTGCTTTTAGTCTGCGGAAGACTGTTTTATAAGATTAAATAAGATAAATTATTATGTATTTGGATAAAAAGTTCTTAATATGAAGGTAATATTAATCTAATCTGTATATTCAGAGTAAGCATGAGGCAAAGTCTTCTAACAAATCTCAAAATTCATCTCCTTGTTACATAGATGTCAGATTATGTTTACTCAATTGTTATAAAGATACGCCAATTGCTACTCATATTGAAAAATTTCCCTCTCATGTTTACTTATCATTTCAGCGACAGAGCGATTCCTTCCTCCAATATTGATTTGCATTTTGCTCACTGCTCACGTAATCTGGAAAAATGTAAAGTATGTGGTGATATGATTCCAAGAAAATTTGCTGAGGAACATTTTCTAAGCACTCATGCTCCGGTATGCAAATTATTTCCCTGCTGAACTAATATGGAATGTTTATTTAAAGGAAAAAGCTATATTTCTGAACTTGTCACTTTTGTCTTTCTGGGAAGTACTTTTTCATGGTTGGATGATTGATTTTTTGGTGTGAATGACTCCCTACATGAGGAAATTATTTGTATAGACACATAGGTCTATCAATCATTTCCAGTGCTGATATCTTCTTTCTCCGTTGTTCTTGCATCAATCGATCATAAATCACCTCAGTTTTCCCCCAACCCTACGCTCATACTTCACACTAAAGACTCATAATATGAATTTAATATAAAGCGGAAAATGTAAGATACAATTCATTCTTAAAACTTATAGAAGTGTTAAGATTTGAAGAAAGGTTTTAAAACCACCAGGAGGATATTCCAGTTTACTTAATGAGCTTCTTTCATGTGTTCGGGCCCATAGTTTTCAATAAACTTCCCTAATTATGGTACTGTGTGCATGTAGGCTAGTTATTTCCTTACTGTTTATTCTTATTGTTATTAGTATCTTTATCATTCTGTATACAACCGTAATTCAATGTTCTGATTATGGACTGTCAACCTTTTATCAAAGATTAAGTTCTTGTTAGTTGGTCTTTATGTTTGGCGACTTCAATTTCTTGGCAGGTAGCTTGTTCCCTTTGCAGTGAAACAATGGACCGTGACATTATAGATGTTCACAAAGGAGAAAAATGTCTGAAAAGGATTGTGACATGTGAATATTGCGAGTTTCCACTACCTGCAATTGACTTATTGGAGCATCAGGTGAACTTTTAATCGTAATTTGAACATTATTTTTGATGAGATGTAATGTGCTCATTTTGGTTATTCCAGGAAGTATGTGGCAACCGGACAGATTTATGCCATATGTGCCGCAAATATATTAGACTCCGTGAGAGGCATGGCCATGAAAGGACATGCAATGGTGTTGTTAATAACATTGCTGAATCTTCAAGGTAAGTCAAATCTCCAGTTCTTTATTCAATTATTTTCTCACCTTAATCACTTTATTTTAAAAGTGTAACATATCTTTCCTTAATGAATTTTGAACGTAACCACTCTATAATCGAAGTATGTTTTTTAAAAAGCTACTTGTAATACTCTTGGGAGGAGTGAGGAAATCCTGATATAGGGATTATTACGGAATTCGGACGAAAGTTTTCATTAAGCTGAGCATGGAATTGAATTTCGTGTGTATGGTGTGAGTATCTAACAAAGAAGAGCTGTTAGTTTGTTTAAAATTATGGAGTAGGATTCTATTTACAGAATAATTCTTTAAACTTAATTAGACCTTTTTTTTTTCATTTAACAGATTTTATGCATCTAATTGCTCCACACAGTTATATCTTCTTGTGTTCTTTGTTTCTTCTCTATGTTGAAGTTCTTTTCGCTATTTCAGCACAACTTGCTTGGAAGTTCTAGAATGTAGTGGTTCAGGGTGGTGTAGGTAGAAATGCTCTTGATTTGAAATTGAATTGCCTGTAAGAAAAGGTTTGTGTAGTTTTGAATCTCTAATTAGATCTTTACAGAGCAACTGTTTGTCATTTCTGTTTGGTAACTCCTAGACCTGACAGCATTGGCTGATCGAATTTCTTATATGTCTCTATTAACTTTTCTCAAGGAAGGTGATTTCAACAAATCGTAAGTCTTTCCAGTTGTCAACTCACAGTGTGTAATTGGGCTGATAAAATAACTTTCCAAGTCTTTCATATAAAATGTGTGTGTATAGATATATATGGTATATAAGCTTGTCCTTTAGGCGTTTATGTCTATAGCTTGGTGGGTTCCTTAATGAAAGCTCTAAATTAATGTTTAAAAACTATTTTGAGATTATACTTGACATTATGTAACATTCTCTACATAAGGGTTGGAAGATTGATGGGATTTGGTTTATGTTTGGTTATTACTTATTAGGATTGTTGTTGATGAATGTTTTATGATTTGAAGGAACACAAGGGGACGTGAAAATGGAAGGCAAGGTGGTGGTCCAAGAAGGCAACCACAGGAGTTTTCAACAAGACGTCTGCTGTTTACTATCGCAATTGCTGGGATTGCTGTTCTGTTAGGTTCCCTTTTCTTCCAGAGGAAACCCAATGATAGTCGAGTGCACTGACCAAACCATGCCATTTCCTGCTAATTCCATTTTACTATATATGTTGAATGTCAAAACAGTGTGATTCTGAATTCTCTGTACCTTTATGCTCTCGTACATATTACACGGTAGAAAGAAGATTGCTAAACTGCGGTAAAAGGGAATAAAAACAAATTATTTTTCCTCATAATGTAAGTTGCTGCAAGAAACTTCTGGATTCACACCATCCTGCAAAAACAGTCTAAAAATAGAAAGGCAGGATGCGATGATGCAATATATCCTACCAATGTGAACCTTGAATTTGTTTGGATGCATTAATTTGAAGAAATGAATTGCTCGTCCCACTGCTTGGAAGCTTATGGTATAATATTTTATTTCACTCTATTTTCGTCCTTCCTCGTGGTTTTACTTGGTTGTCAGTCACCCAATACGTTTTTATTCTTGCAAGATAGTAGTTGATTCACACTGGATCGTGTAGTTTTCTACTCAGGTCGAGGTGTAAGTTAGTGATGCTTTTGGCCACTGAAAATTTCAACATCAATTAGCTGTTGTATTAATGAGTAATTGACCCTTTCTCACTCTCAATTTATTTCTAACGAGCCTTTTTGGACTGTAAAACCACGTTTTCACAAAGTTGAAAAATTCAATTTTTGAGGAAATCAATTAATTATCTTTGATCAAATTCACCCTTTAGTGGCACCAATTCATGCAAATGGGGAGGGTCCTATTGATCCGGTTCATGCGAATTCGATATTAATGGGCGTGGAACCCTCTCTCTCTCTCAGAGAACGATAACCAACTTCCCGCGTTCACATCCAATCGACTCTCTCTCTCTCTCTCTCTCTCTCTCTCCACCCAAATTATTGCTACAGTAGACGAACGAAATTGACAGTGGAGATGGAAGGTGATGATCATATATGACGTGATTGGTCCACTAATATTACAGAAAAAAAAAAAGAAAGCATATTAACTGTAGAAGCATAGACTGAGATGGGTTTAGGTCGTAAATTTCACAAAATTATCCACAAATTTTGCAGCTCTGAGGACTCTACAGGTATTATTTCTCTCTCATTTCACTTCTACGTTCATTTTCTCTCAGTAATTGCTTATATATTTAATTTGTGTTTTTCTTTTTCATTTATTTATCGTTCAATTGGCTTAAATTATAGAATGTTCATCGGAATAACAAAACCCTTTTTTTATCTCTCTCTCTCTTTCCCTATGACTATTTCCTGAACAATTTAAGGTTACACACGATTTGAGCTCGAGCCAAGTCTAGCCAAATTGCTCGACGAGGCCTGGGTAAATATGCTGTTAATATTATTAACTTTTATTAAAATATATATACTGTTAATTTGTAAAAAAGATACTATTAAATATTTATTGTTCAATATTAAATATATCTTTTTTATGTATATAATAATGCACATATTAATAAATAAATAAATAAATAAATACAAATATTCTTTTTTTAATGCCGGCTCACAAGCATGCAAACAAGTATAATCGGCTTGAACTCGGCTTTTAGGCTCTTCTCAAGCTCGGTCGAGCTGGCTCGAGAGGCTCAAGAGTCAAGAGCTCCCTCGACTCAATTCCCACCCCTACTTTTATATATAGTCCTAGAACAACAAAATTATCAAATACTAGAAATTTGATTATGTAATTCAAGTCAACCTCCTTACATACATGCTTTCTAAAACATGTTGCAAAATGTGACACTTTTCTACCCATTGTTCTGAAAGCTAAACTTTCATTTTTTTTCTTTTTCTTTCTTAATTGATAGTTTTGTTAGCTGATTGATATCAGTGCAACTTTTCATTTTTGAATCTTTTCTGTTAGATTAATTGCCAATAGGTAAGAATACATGACAAATAAGTTTTACTAAATCATGGTACTTTTATGCAGTTTAATGTCTTAATTCTGTTGTGCAGGGGTCTCGCACAATAGTGATGGAATTGAAGTAATTTCGCCTAGGGGGGTTCGATTGTACATTCAAGATCGTCATGTAAATACATTCTCTATCTCCTTGCTTGTTTTAGCATACAACAATGTTAAGATTACTGATTTTATCCCTCATACGTTAAGGAATTATGATGTTTTCTTCACAAACAATGTGTATTGAATACATAATGGAAGTGTCTGTGCATCCAATGTAAACTGTGATTGGCATTGGTTTTCAGGTGGTGATGGACAATGGCATACTTCATGTCACATTATCAAATCCAGAGGGAATCATTACTGGAATTTCTTATAATGGTGTTGACAATTTGTTAGAAGTTCTCAACAATGAGAATAACAGAGGGTAATTAGCTCCAAATCTGTTTTCTTGTGTATCTGTAAAATGAATGTTTCTAGGTGGGAATAGTGCCATGGGATATTATGAAACGTGAAAACTTGATAAGATGTCAAGATATTCAATATCTGTTGATACAATTAAGGACATTGATGGACGAGCAAATATATTCTATCACAAAACTCTTAAAACCGATCCAATTCCATAATGATCCATTATGCTACGAAGAACAACTAGAATGATTAATGAGATGCACAACCAACCTGTATAAGCTCTTTTAAGTTACCTGGTTTTTGAAACAAATATGCAGGTACTGGGATGTCGTGTGGAATGCCCTAGATGGAAACAAAAAAGGAGTATTTGAAGTGTATGCTTTTCTGTTCATATGATTTCCTTACAAGAATCATAATTATTTTTATAAATGTGAGTTTTATACAACTATACTTTCATGCAATGTAGGATCAAAGGAACAAATTTTAAGGTTATAAAGGAAACTGATGAACAAGTAGAGGTGTCTTTCTCGAGACCATGGGATCCCTCTCTACAGGGCAAGCTTGTTCCTTTAAATATAGATAAAAGGTTCCTCTTCTTATTGCTTCATCATGATAAGACACAAATAAGTCAGGAATGACATTTATACTTTTATAGGTTTGTTTTGCTACGTGGTTGCTCGGGCTTCTACTCCTATGCGGTATACGAACATGTTGGTTCAATGGAATGGCCAGCTTTCAGCCTTGGTGAAACCAGGATTGCATTCAAACTTCGCAAAGACAAGTAACTTTATTCTTTATTGTCCTAATAACTCATCATGATAAATTTATGACAAATCGTTTGTTTTTGCACTGAAAATTCTAATTGATACTAAGAAAAATATTTAACAATCATATACATGAAGTCCCATAATCGAAAAGCAACGTGATTCAATCTGTTACCAGAATGTACTATATAATGATTGAAGGATAGAAGATGACAATGTAATGCATCAAAATGTATAGGTTTCACTACATGGCTTTGGCAGACAATAGACAGAGATTTATGCCGTTACCAGACGACCGATTACCTGGAAGAGGCCAACCTCTCGGCTATCCAGAGGCTGTACTTCTTGTTAATCCTGTTGAGCCTGAGCTTAAAGGAGAAGTTAGTTCATTTTTTACATCTCCTTTGGATTATAACTAACCATCATGTTTCAGTGTAACTCGTTCAATAGTCTTTCATAGGTTGATGACAAGTACCAATATTCATGTGATAACAAAGATCTCAAGGTCCACGGGTGGGTTTCTATGGATCCACCAGTTGGATTTTGGCAAATCACACCCAGTGACGAGTTTCGCTCTGGTGGCCCACTCAAACAAAACCTCACATCTCATGTGGGACCCACAACCCTTGCTGTAAGCTGCCTATCTCCTTATTAAATTTTGGCAAAATAACATTTTCGCTGTTAAAATAGCGTATTGATGATTGATTAATTGTGTCTCAAAGACGGAGTGGCTACTATTCTATGTCTTTCCAGGTTTTCCTCTGTGGTCACTATGCTGGAGATGATTTGGTCCCAAAATTTGGACAGGGCGAGCCGTGGAAGAAAGTTTTTGGCCCAGTTTTCATCTATGTTAACTCAGTCATGAATGGAGAGGATCCACGAACCCTATGGGACGACGCCAAACGACAGGTTTATTGTTGTAAATTCTGTTTATACAACCTAAGCAACCATATTTTATTTGCATGTATAAATCAAATATGTCTCAACATCCATAAGAAATTCCTTTTCAGATGTTGGTTGAAGTCCAGAGCTGGCCTTACTGTTTTCCAGCATCAGAGGACTTCCAATCATCAGACCAGAGGGGTAATGTCAGTGGTAAATTACTGGTCTCAGATAGGTAATTATCTCATTGCACATTTTGCTATAACTCAAACTTCTTTTATGTAAAAGTATTATGACATTTCTGTACTTTTTATTGCTAGGTACTTGAGTAGTGATTATATTCCAGCAAATGGTGCATATGTCGGGCTGGCACCTCCCGGAGACGTAGGATCTTGGCAAAGAGAATGCAAGGTAATTGTTATAAAAGAAGTTCAATAATTTAAATTAAAATTTACATAAGTATCTTTGCTGATGAGTTAATAAGTTAATACCTCTCATTCTCAGGATTATCAATTTTGGACAAGAGCAGATGAGATGGGCTATTTTTCCATTAATAATATCCGTACTGGTAATTACAATCTTTATGCATGGGTACCCGGTTTCATTGGAGATTATCGGAATGAAGTTGTCATTAACATAACCCCAGGTCTAATTTCCACAATGTCCATTTAGAGAACTCATGTGAACTGCATATACTTAACATAACATGTAAGCATGGCATTCAGGTTCTGAGATTGAGATGGGTGATATTGTATATGAGCCTCCGAGACATGGGCCCACGTTATGGGAAATAGGCATTCCTGATCGTTCTGCTGCAGAATTTTATGTCCCTGATCCTGACCCTAAATATGTTAACAAACTTTATATCAATCACCCAGACAGGTTACTTTGCATTTTCATTCTCAGTTACTCTTTAAAGCTTTAATTCATTTAGCATTTATTGAATTTATGAAGTAAACATTAGAGCAGGTTTAGGCAGTATGGACTATGGGATAGGTACTCAGAGTTATACCCAAATGGAGACTTAGTTTACACCATTGGCAAAAGTGACTACACAAAAGATTGGTTTTTTGCACAGGTTACCAGGTGGGCTATATCAATGCTTCTTTTCACACTATATATCACTGTTACTTTGTGAATCTACTTAACGATTGATTGAAATGGATGAAGGAAAAAAGACACAAACACTTATGAAGGAACCACATGGCAGATCAAATTCACAGTAGACGAAAACAATCAAAGTAGTGGAGGCTGTTATAAGTTGCGTGTGGCGATTGCATCAGCTACCTTAGCTGAACTGCAGGTTAGAGTCAATAATCCAAAGGCAAATCGACCATTGTTTTCAAGTGGATTGATTGGGAGAGATAATTCAATTGCAAGGCATGGCATTCACGGGCTATATTGGCTATACAATATAGATATACCAAATGGCGTGATCGTGCAAGGGGAGAATACCATATACTTGACTCAACCGAGAAACCAAAGTCCGTTTCAAGGTTTCATGTATGATTACATTCGACTCGAAGCTCCTCCACCACAACTATTGCACTTAATTTAACCTTCTCTTTTATGTTATTTTTTTGCATTAGGCTCAAATCAACCGTTCATGATAAATAGAAAGTTGTCGACACCAATTTATTGCATATGCAAATTTAATATATTTTTGTTAACAATGAAATATTTGCTTCATACAAAATATTTTGAACTTTTCAATAAGATCCATTGTAAAGTGAATTCGTACTCATGTATGTTAAATTTGCACAAGCAAGTTCAATGAAATTCAGTAGCCCATATATAAACATTCAAAAGGGTTGTCACATAATGACACTAAATCAAGAAGACGGATTGTTCATCTCAACCAAACAGATAAACAACTCGACGTGCATTCAAAATCAGTTATGCTTAAGGTCGGTCGATAGATATAATAATAATTTTTTTATATGCTCTTAAAAATTCAGATATTTTTTAATATTTATTTAATATATTTTAGATATTTTCACTTTTCACTATTTTTACAACAACTTAAATATTTTTTAGATTGTAGGTATTTTTATTAATTTTACTTAAAATTAGACAATTGGAAAATAAGTGATATGATATGATAGGAATAGAATAGACCAGAATAAGAGGAGGACCCTGTACTTACTTTTCCAGGGTTACGACACCGTTTTAACCCTATAAGTCCACACACATTAAATTAAAATAAAGCCGTCTCTTTTAGTCTCTTGAGGGTTTCTCGTATTCGTATATATTTCTCTGCTATACCATACACTTTCTATTGCACACTGCAAACCCTTTCGATGTCGATTTGGATTGTAAGCCTCCTTTTATATACGCCTATTTCTTTATTCAATTTTAATTGATTGATTGGTTTTTTGTGCTTCCTATTTAATCTTGATGTTATATTTTTTCGATTTTGATTTCCTTTTTTTTTTCCTTCTTTTGAATAATTAGGTTTTGATGCTAATTGTTTGAATATATGTGTTGCTTGCAGTTTATCGAATAGGCGGAGGTTAGCAAGTAATGGCGAGTATAAGATCAAGCCTGCCTTCGAGGCTCCGGCAACTGATTTCTAGTGAAGGAGCTATTGGTCCCTCTGTTAAACTTGATTCTGAACCTGTATGCTCTTTTAACTTACTATTTTTTTCTCGTTTAGTATGTGGGCTTAGTTGTATTTGATATGAATTTTTATTGTAAAATCACTAGTGGGTGAGTGAACCTACAATGGCTTGTTCTATTCAATAGAGAACACGTTAGCATAATGGCTTCCGTTTTGGTGATTTGGAGAAAGACCCTTTTTTGCCCTTTACTTTGTCCAGTTTAGTGGGTGGTTAAGGGTGGAGGGAGGTGGAAAACCTGTGTATAATAATCTTGGATATATAAATTTCTATGACGATTAGGAAAAATTAAGTACATCTATATCTGATATCTCTAAGTATTAGTGCTATGTTGTGTACAATTTTTTAACAACATTTATCCGTCATGCGAAATAGAAACTTTTAGTTGGGATGCATTTTGGTGCTGTGTGTGATTTGTTAGACTTGTTAGTCCATTACTTGAGCTGTATATTGATTTTAATAATAATGAATTAAAACCTCTCCTGTCTTGAGCATGCTGCCAAATCATACACGAATGCTCCTTATAATGTACGGAATAAATGTGAAAAAGCAGTGCAACTGATATTTCATATGTTAAGACACTCTAGAAAGATGACATCTAATGAATAGGTCTCCTCAACCCAAATTGGGATGAGGGTAATAATTTGTTCTTGAATGTGGCTCTCTCTTTCATGAAAAGACGGTTTCAAAAGTTTTAGGGAATACTAATCTGAAACATTGATAACAATTGAACAAAGCACTGGTTCTCTGGTGCATGAGCTGTAATTCTAAATTTCTGGTGGACAGTAGATGATGGTCGAACCTCAATTAGTCTTGGCTTTCATGAGAATAATGTCATTTTAATGATGAAAGAAAGCGGCATATGGAAGGGAAGTAGTTACGTATTGGACAGTGATTTATGTATCCGAGCATATTTTTAACATTCTCATGCTCTATTTTAATAATTAACAAATGAAGGAAAAATACGATATGAAGTAGCTAAAATCATTATTAACACAAATAAATATATAGGAAACTGATGAAACACATATTTTGTTTTCTGAACTATAGTTGTTGATTGTAGCATATATTACAATGTAGGAAGCAGAGAAGTCTAGAATCATGTATTGCACTTGAAGAAATGCAATTATAACACCTCATTTTTCGTACTTAAATGATCAGAACTACGTGGAGTTAATTTGTGTCTGAACTGTCTTATGACCTTGGTTAAATGAAAGCAAAAGAAGACAAGACGTGAGGGGTCAGAAGCGTGCATTTTGATGACCAAATTGTATGAGAAATATGAAGGATAGATTTATGAAACATGAGAATAACATAGGAATCAAGGTTCCAAGAGATACATAAAGTAGATTTATTCCAAAAATATGGAATCCTAGTTGGTACGGCAATATTGTATTTGATGATGTCTAGTTTGTTCTACTCACTTGTGAATTGTGATGTCAACTTTTTAGTCAGTTTGTCTTTTGTAGTGAGTTGTTACTCTAGATGTTTCACCTATGTTTTTTCATTTTTTGTATCAATTAACTTCTTTTCCTTTATTATGAATTTATGATAATGGATAAAACATTCTGGCCATCAAGATTTAGCTTTTCGTGTGGCCATTTGTCAGCAGAAAATTATTGTTGATTAGCAGAATATTATTCACTAGGTGTCTTATTGAACTTCTGTTAAAAAAACTTGTTTTTCCAGTTTATTCGGTGATTAGTAACCCTTCAAACTTTTATATATTTGATTTTATAATGTCATTACGTACATTGATGTCTGGTATCGTGGAGAATCTATGACTTCTTCCCCTTCTGTTTTATTGTCATTTTCTGTAACTGGACTTGACAGTGTACTCTTTGCAGCCTCCAAAAATAAAGTCTTTCGTCGATAGGGTCATACAATGCCCGTTACAGGATATAGCAATACCTCTCTCTGGGTTTCGGTGGGAGTTTGGCAAGGTGGTGAAATTCGCCTTCATTCTTCTTCTGTTTCCATATCTTTGTTTTGCGCTTATTTCTTACTTTTGTTCCAGGGAAACTTCCACCATTGGAGACCGCTATTTCTACATTTTGACACATATTTCAAGACATATTTATCTTGTAGAAACGATCTCCTTTTATCTAATGACATATTAGGCGATGTGAGCCCGTTTCCTAAACAGGCAGTTCTACAAATTCTGAGAGTTACACAAATAATTCTTGAAAATTGCCATAACAAGAGTTCCTTTGGTGGCATAGAGGTAAGATGGTTGCTAAAAATGACATCATCTTTTCTTTTCCTGTTGGAGCTAAATAATTTAATTAAGTCTTTTGATTCTTCTGTATTCTGGAATCATGTATACTTAAAGTCAATCCTGTAAAAAGTTTGTGACACTCTTTCCTTTCTTTTTCAGCATTTCAAGCTATTGCTGGCTTCAACAGATCCTGAAGTTCTCGTAGCAGCTTTGGAGGCTCTTTCTGCACTTGTGAAGATAACCCCATCCAAACTGCACGCTAGTGGAAAGCTGGTCGGGTGTGGGTCAGTAAACAGTTGTCTTTTATCCCTTGCACAAGGTTGGGGTAGTAAGGAAGAAGGTCTGGGTTTGTATTCATGTCTCACTCTACATGAGACGACCCAGGAGGATGGACTACACCCGTTTCCATCTGAGGTACAAAACGATGGTGGCAAGTTGCAGAATGACATGGGATCAACATTTTATTTTGCATTGCGTGACACAATTTCTCCAAGCCTTCAGGAAGCTAGTGATGGCTCACTTTCTTCTAGGATGAGTGTAATTCACCTCCCTGATATTCAATTACGTGAAGAGGATGACCTGTCACTTATGAAGTTTTGTATCGATCAGTACAATGTACCTTTGGATCTCAGGTTTTCATTGTTGACCAGAATCAGATATGCTCGTGCTTTCCAGTCTTCAAGAATTCGCTGGCTGTACAGCAAGATTTGTCTTCTTTCTTTTATTGTGCTTGTACAGTCTAGTGATTCACATGATGAACTTGTTTCCTTTTTTGCTAATGAGCCAGAATATACAAATGAATTAATTAGAATTGTGAGGTCCGAAGAAACCATTCCTGTAACCATAAGGACTCTTGCAATGATTGCACTGGGAGCACAGTTAGCTGCATATTCAGCATCTCATGAAAGGGCACGTGTTTTGAGCGGATCAAGCATCAGTTTTGCTGGTGGCAATCGCATGATTCTCCTTAATGTGTTGCAGAGAGCAATACTGTCATTAAACAACTCAACTGATTTTTCATATGTTGCCTTTGTTGAAGCACTTCTGCAATTTTACTTGCTACATGTCATATCTTCTTCAAGTACTGGGAGTGTTGTTAGGGGTTCGGGCATGGTGCCCACCTTTTTACCACTTTTGGAAGACTCGGATCCATCTCACCTGCATCTTGTCTTTTTAGCTGTGAAAACTCTACAGAAGCTCATGGACTACAGCAATACAGCTGTCACCCTGTTCAGAGATTTGGGTGGAGTGGAGCTTTTGGTTCATAGATTGCAGACTGAAGTGCATAGAGTGATTGACTTACCTGAATCAACCAATAACACCATCGATATCGGTGAATGTTCTAAATACAATGATGATGAGTCATACACTCAGAAGAGACTTATCAGGGGTTTGTTGAAGGCACTTGGTTCTGCCACTTATGCTGCAGCAAATTCTTCAAGGTCACAGAATTCTTATGATGTTTCTTTGACGCCCACTTTGTCAATGATTTTTAGTAAGAAGGAAAGGTTTGGAGGTGAGATTTACTCCTCAGCTGTGACACTTATGAGTGAAATGATTCACAAAGATCCGACATGTTTTAATGTATTGTTTGATTTGGGTCTTCCTACTGCATTTTTATCATCAGTGGTATCTGGGGTTCTAATTTCTTCAAAGGCCATTACGTGTATTCCCAATGGTCTTGGGGCTATTTGCCTCAATTCCAAGGGCCTGGAGTCTGTGAGAGAAACCTCAGCTTTGCGCTTCCTCGTTGATATATTTACTGAAAGAAAATATGTGATGGCTATGAATGAAGGCATTGTTCCTTTGGCAAATGCTGTGGAAGAACTATTGCGGCATGTAACGTCTTTGAGAAGTAGTGGTGTTGATCTAATAATTGAAATAATTAATAAGATTCCATTAATTGGAGACGCCAACAACGCTGGGTCATCAGGGAAAGTCGAGGGAAGTGATGCAATGGAAATGGATTCTATGCAACACAAGGACCATGAAGAGTTAGGTGTTCGTTCCTTAGTTAGTGCAGCAGATTGGTCGGTTGAAGGCATCAATGGTGAGCAGTGTATGCAGCTGTGCATCTTTCATGTGATGGTACTTGTTCACAGGACAATGGAAAATTCCGAAACATGTCGGTTATTTGTGGAGAACTCTGGTATTGAAGCTTTAATGAAACTTCTTTTACGCCCAAGTATCACTCAATCATCCGAGGGAATGTCCATAGCTTTGCACAGCACTATGGTCTTCAAGTGTTTTACTCAACATCATTCCACTCCTCTGGCACAGGCTTTCTGTTCTTCACTGCGAGATCATTTGAAAGAAACTTTGTCCAGAATCAATGTGATCTCTGGATCCTTTCTGCTGGAACCTAGTGCCAATCCAGATCCTTTAGTATTTTCTTCCCTCTCTCTTGTTGAATTCCTCTTGTTTCTCGCTGCCTCAAAAGATGGTCGTTGGGTAACTGCATTGCTCACTGAATTTGGAAATGGCAATAAAGATGTTTTAGAAGATATTGGCCGTGTTCATCGTGCGGTGCTATGGCAAATTGCGTTGCTTGAAGACGCTAACATTGAAGCAGAGGATGATGCCGGTAGTGTTAATGCTTCTCGGCAGTTGGAACTCAGTGTGAATGATTCTGATGACCCCAGGTTGAACTCCTTCAGGCAGTTTCTTGATCCTTTACTCAGAAGGCGAACATCTGGATGGAGTTTTGAGTCCCAGTTTTTTGACCTTATGAATCTGTATCGTGATCTTACTCGCTCTTCTAGCCTTCAGCAGAGACAGATTGTTGATGCCCCTTCGGACCTGCAGGTTGAAGTTATTCAGGAACCACATCAGTCTGGTTCATCTGATGGGACTGAATCCAGTGCTAAAAGGGATGATGAGAAGCAGAGATCTTACTATTTATCTTGTCGTGATATGGTAAGATCATTGTCAATTCACATAACCCATTTATTTCAAGAGTTGGGAAAGGTGATGTTGCTTCCATCACGTCGTAGGGATGATGTGCTAAATGTCTCTCCCACTTCAAAATCAGTGGCGTCTACCTTTGCTTCTATAGCTATGGATCATATGAATTTTGAGGGCCAACTAAACTCTTCTGGATCTGAAGCTTCTGTCTCGACTAAGTGTCGCTACTATGGCAAGGTTATTGAGTTCCTTGATACTGTTCTCTTGGAAAAACCTGAATCATTTAATCCTGTTATATTGAATTGCTTATATGGACGAGGCGTTATACAAAAAGTCTTGACCACCTTTGAGGCTACCAGTCAATTGCCTTTTGACATAAATAGAACTCCTGCTTCTCCTATGGAGACTGATGAAAATGTAACGGAAGAAGCTGATCACTTGTGGGTTTATGGACCCTCAGCTAGCTATGGCAAACTTATGGACCACCTGGTGACTTCCTCTTTCATTTTATCTCCATTCACGAAGCATTTGCTTACCCAGCCTCTGGTAAATGGGGATATTCCATTTCCTCAGGATGCAGAAACATTTGTAAAAGTTCTTCAGTCCATGGTACTGAAGGCTGTGCTTCCTGTTTGGACCCACCCACGGTTCCCTGAATGTAGTTATGAGTTCATCACAAGGGTTGTTAACATTTTTAGGCACATCTTCTCTGGGGTGGAAGTGAAAGATGTTGGGAATAACGTGGGCCGTTTGGCTGGTCCTCCCCCAAATGAATCAGCTATTTCAACAATAGTGGAGATGGGTTTTTCCAGTTCTCGGGCAGAGGAGGCTTTGAGGCAGGTTGGTTCAAATAGCGTGGAGCTTGCGATGGAATGGTTGTTCTCACATCCAGAGGAAATCCATGAAGATGATGAACTTGCTCGAGCGCTTGCAATGTCTCTTGGAAACCATGGGACAGACTCAAAGGATGATGTAACAAATGAAAACAGTCGGACTATTGAAGAAGAACCAGTGCAACTCCCTCCAGTTGATGAGCTATTGTCGACATGTAAGAGACTTTTGCAAACGAAAGAGACTCTGGCTTTCCCTGTTCGAGACCTGCTTGTGATGATTTGCTCACAAAATGAAGGTCAGGAAAGACCGAGAGTAATTTCATTTATAATTGAGCAAGTGAAACTTTGTGGTAATATATCTGATAATGGGAACAAAGACATTCTTTCTTCCTTTTTCCATGTTCTTGCTTTAATTCTTAATGAAGATGCTGCAGCACGAGAATTAGCTTCCAAGAGTGGTTTGGTTAAAGTTGCATCAGATCTTCTCTTACCGTGGAGTTCCTCATATGACCTAGAAACATCCCAAGTTCCAAAGTGGGTAACTTCAGCTTTTATTGCACTTGATCGGCTTGCTGAAGTGGACACGAAGTTAAACGCTGATATATTAGAAGTTCTGAAGAAGAATGATATGGGCAACCAAACTTCTGTTGTTATTGATGAAGATAAGCAAAACAAAATGAAGATTTTTTCGGGGTCATTATCGAAGAATTTGGATTTACAGGAGCAGAAGCAACTTATTGAAATAGCTTGTGGTTGCATCAGAAAGCCACTGCCTTCTGAAACAATGCATGCTGTTTTGCAGCTCTGTTCTACTCTGACAAGAACCCATTCTGTTGCAGTTAGTTTTCTGGATTGTGGAGGTTTGCATTTGCTTCTTTCCTTGCCGGCTATTAGCTTGTTTGTTGGCTTTGACAATGTGGTGGCTGCTATAATACGTCACATCTTGGAAGATTCACAAACCCTCCAGCAAGCTATGGAGTCTGAGATACGGCATAGTTTTACAACTGCTGCCAACCGACAGTCTAGTGGAAGGATTACTGCACGAAACTTTCTATCTAATTTAAGTTCTGTTGTTCAAAGGGATCCAGTAATTTTCATGCAGGCTGCTAAGTCTGTGTGTCAAGTTGAGATGGTGGGTGATAGGCCATATGTTGTACTAATAAAAGACCGTGACAAGGATAAATGCAAAGAGAAAGACAAAGAGAAAGACAAAACAGAGGAGAAGGAGAAACAACAAACTAATGATGGGAAGGGTAGTTTTGGCAATACAATATCAGTGACCCCTGGTAGTGGGCAGGGGAAACTTCTTGATGTGGGTTCTAAAAACTCCAAGGCACACAGGAAACCTCCTCAGAGTTTTATAAATGTGATCGAGATTCTACTCGATTCGGTAATATCTTTTACACCACCTCTTCCGGTAGATGAAACAGCAACCAAGGTTGGAGCATCAACTGACATGGAAATTGATGTTTCTGCTAGCAAGGGTAAAGGAAAGGCTATTGCCTCTCTATCTGAAGGCAGTGAAGCCAGTAGTCAAGAATCTTCCGTGTCTATGGCGAAGGTGGTATTTATGTTGAAGCTCCTGACAGAGATTCTTTTAGTGTATGCTTCATCAGTTCATATTCTTGTCCGAAAAGATGCTGAGGTTTGCAGCTACAGGGGAATTTCTCAACAAGGTGCTGCCGCCTGCGGTACTGGGGGGATCTTTAACCATATTCTTTATAAATTTCTTCCATACGGTAAAAATCATAGAAAGGAGAAGAAGAAAACAGAAGTGGACTGGCGCCATAAACTGTCTAGCAAAGCCAACCAGTTTCTAGTGGCATCCTGTGTTCGCTCAACTGAGGCGAGGAAAAGAATCTTAACTGAGATTAATAATGTATTCAACGATTTTGTTGATTCTTTTCATGGTTCTAGGGCACCAAGAGTTGACATTCAGGCTCTCATCAGCCTGCTTAATGATGTACTGGCTGCTCGTTCACCGACAGGTTCATATATCTCTGCAGAAGCTTCTGTTACTTTCATAGAGGTTGGTCTTGTGCAGTCGCTCACTCGAACACTTCGTGTATTAGACCTGGATCATGCTGATTCGCCAAAGGTGGTGACAGGAATTGTGAAAGTCCTAGAGTTGGTGACCAAGGAACACGTTCATGCTTTTGAGTCTTCTAATGGGAGAGGCGAGCGATTGATAAAACATACTGATAATACTCATCCTAGTGAAGGAAATGGTGGTAGCTCGCACACCATGGATGCTGCAAATCATGATAATGAAACTTTAGTACCAACTGACCAAGTTGAGTCCTTCAGCACTGTACACAACTATGGTGGTTCTGAGACTGTGACTGATGATATGGAGCATGACCAGGATATTGGGGGCTTTGCTGCTGCTGTAGATGATTACATGCAGGAAAATACTGCGGACACCCAAAATCTTGAAGGTAGCATAGACACTATGGGGATAAGATTTGAAATTAGATCTGGTGTAGAAAGGAATCTGGACGACGATGATGATGATGACGACGATGATGATGAGATGTCTGGCGATGAAGGGGAAGAGGTTGATGAAGATGAAGATGCTGAGGATGAAAACAATGATATCGAAGAAGATGAAGCCCATCACCTCCCACACCCGGACATGGATCAAGATGACCATGAAATTGATGAAGATGAGTTTGATGAGGAGGTTATGGAAGAGGATGAAGATGAGGAGGATGATGAGGATGGTGTTTTAGTGCGATTGGGCGAGGGAATGAATGGGGTAAATGTATTTGACCACATTGAGGTTTTTGGAAGAGATAGCATCTCCAGTGAAACTTTTCATGTTATGCCAGTTGAAATATTTGGCTCAAGACGCCAAGGGCGAACCACATCCATCTATAATCTGTTGGGCAGAAGTGGTGATAGCACCGCCACTTCAGAACATCCACTTCTGGTAGAACCACTTTCTTCAGTGAATGCAGGTCCACCTAGACTATCAGGTGCTCTGTTTTCAAAAATACTTTATTTCCTCTTTTTTGGTTTCAGTTTGATTTTTCTGTCGTTCCAATTTGTCTGGACCCTTTCAGTCTTTTAAGTAGCAAATTTATATATCTCTCTGGCAAATTAATTTATTTATTTGCTTTCTCTTCACAGAGAACGATCGTGATCCTTCCATTGAGAGGAACTCAGGAATTTCCTTATCACGGTTGGATTCAATATTCCAGTCACTCCGCAATGGACGCCAAGGACACCGGTTTAACTTGTGGACCAATGAAGGCCGGCTAAGTGGTGGATCAAACTCATCGGTTATACCCCAAGGCCTTGAAGAATTACTTGTTGACAGCTTGAGGCGTCCCTCTTCGGAAAAATCCTCTAATAATGCTACAGTGATTGAATCCCTAAATAAAACCGAAGCGAATCAGTCAGCAGAGTTTGGTGATATGACTGTTGAGGATAACAGTGGTGTTGGGGGAAGTTCTGCACCCCCTCCTTCAGCAGTATTGGGAAGTTCGATAAATGCTGACAATGCAACCTGTGCAAATGAGTCTATTCAAGGAGCAGAAACATCAAGCAGGCCACCACAGTCTGTTGAAATTCAATATGACCATAATGATGTATTGCGCGATGTTGAAGCAGTGAGTCAAGAAAGTGGTGGAAGTGGGGCAACTTTGGGTGAGAGCTTAAGAAGTCTAGATGTAGAAATCGGAAGTGCGGATGGTCATGACGATGGTGGAGACAGACAAGGTGGTATTGATATTCGGATGAGGAGAGTAAACCCATCATTTGCTAATAATACACAAAGTGGGAGAGATGCACCACTGCACAGTGTCACCGAAGTTCAAGAAGATCCAATTCCAGAAGCAGATCAAAGTGCACTCCATGAGGAAGAGCAACGTAACCGTGATGCTGATTCTATTGATCGTGCTTTTCTCAATGCACTTCCTGAGGAGTTGCGTGCTGAGGTTCTTTCTGCCCAACCAAGTGAAACTCCACAGTCGGAAAATCCCGAGCCTCAAAATAATGGGGATATTGATCCAGAATTTCTTGCAGCGCTCCCCCCTGACATCCGTGATGAAGTTCTGGCACAACAAAGGGCACAAAGGCTAAATCAGTCTCAAGAGTTGGAAGGTCAACCTGTTGAAATGGACACTGTCTCTATAATTGCAACATTTCCTTCAGACATACGAGAAGAGGTATCTCATTAATAGGATTTCTGCTTCTGCCCTTATCCTTTTAGCTTTGTGTTGCTTCAGCAGATTTTTTATGGCAGTTATTCTGATATTTTATCTGTCTGTCTTTCTCTCTCTATCTTCCTCTCACACCTACCTTCATGGTGCCCCAGGTTCTTCTAACTTCCTCTGATGCTATTCTTGCAAATTTGACGCCTGCTCTTGTTGCTGAAGCAAATATGTTGCGTGAAAGGTTTGCACGCAGATATAATCAAAATCTGTTTGGTATAAATCATCGACACCGTAGGGGTGAGTCTTCTAGGCGAGGTAATGGCTTGGACAGAGTTGGTGGAGTCCTTTCTCGTCGATCCATGGGTATTAAACCAGTTGAGGCGGATGGGTCCCCTTTAGTAGATACAGAAGGTCTGAAAGCATTGATCCGGTTGCTTCATGTAGTTCAGGTACTTTTATGGTGTGCTTGACGCTCTACCCACTAGGTTCCTTCTCATGATATGCATGTGTAAATTGACTTAATTTCTCTTGCAGCCACTTTATAAAAGTCAACAGAGACTACTGTTAAACCTCTGTGCTCATGCTGAAACCAGAATTGATTTGTTAAAAATTCTGATGGGCTTGTTGATGTTGGATAAAAAGAAAAATATCGCTTATGCCAATGCTATGGAACCCCCTTATAGGCTTTATGCTTGTCAGAGTCATATGGCGTATTCTCACTCTCAATGCTTTAATGGTAAGTATCTTGTCCAATTTAATCATTTTTGTGGAATTGTATTTGGTCAGTTTTTTTTCGTCTGATGTCTGAGATGAACTGATGGTGGAAGCTGGATTTAAAACGTGTAGTGTCTTGCTCAAACATGAAGTTTTTGGTATTACAATATGTGCAAATGCTAGAAGGTGCTCTGTGAATATCTTTTTTAGTTCTCACTGCAGAACAAGTTCCTCTGTAAGGACCCAGCAATAAATGAACGCCTGTAGCGCATTTGGCTGCAGGTATTAGTATAATGGCTCTTAACCTATATGGTGATAGTATGGACCAACCTGTGTTTGATAGTCAAGGTAGTTTAATCATTTGGGGCTGATGTCATAACTGTACTAACCTTGGTTTGTAAGGACCCAGCAATAAATGAACGCCTGTAGCGCATTTGGCTGCAGGTATTAGTATAATGGCTCTTAACCTATATGGTGATAGTATGGACCAACCTGTGTTTGATAGTCAAGGTAGTTTGATCATTTGGGGCTGATGTCATAACTGTACTAACCTTGGTTTGGAAGCTATGCGTTTACATAATGCTCACAGCTCCCTAGTTCCTCTAATTTAGTTTGCTTTCTGTAATCTTTCATTTAAAGCCCAGTGTCAAAGGTAACTCTCTCCAAGCCAGTAATTCATCGGTCATTGAATCATGGCAATGCTGTTAGTGAGTTCAACTGGTATAATGACCAAAATTAGCAAATGCAAACCAACTAATAGTTGCACCCATGTAACTCTTGCCCGAGTAATTTTAGTTGCTCAAGTCAAATATAGTTCGTTGTCACTCAGTAAACAGAGGCCATGACCACTTTAATCCCACCAGCAATGTATCCCTAAGACCAGCTCAAGATCCTGGTGTCAGCTGCCCCCTAATTTTGTTGGTCGGTTTTTTTTTTTTTTTTTTCATTTTTCAATGTCGTGATGTGTTTAGGAATGTAGCTTCTTTTTTAGTGCAGATTCAGCAGACAGGGGATAGCGTGCAGATGATTGTGTCCATCCCATGTGCATTATAAAGAACTTTTCTTTTTCATCTTCTCATTCTTGATATTCTATTCTAAAGGAAGTTATTTACTAGTTTCATTTATTTGTCTCTTTAAACAGGTGTTCCACCTTTAGTATCTCGGCGAGCTCTGGAGACTCTAACCTACTTAGCTCGTAACCATCCTTTGGTTGCCAAGCTATTACTTGATTTTAAATTGCCAGAATCAATCCTTAAGGAGTCAACAGACTCTGATGACAAACGGGGTAAGGCTATTATGCTTGTTGATGAAGACATGTCTGGAAAGAAGCAAAACCCAGAAGAACAGTCATCCCTTACGGTTCTTCTAAGCCTCTTGAGCCAATCACTTTATGTAAGAAGTATTGCTCATCTGGAACAGGTGTGTTCGTGCTTGCAAACGTCTTCTAATGGTTTTAACTAAAAAAACTAGGTTAGGCATTGGGCTCACGTAGTTATAACTTATGCCTTTTTTCTGTTACAGCTGCTAAATTTATTAGACGTCATCATTGACAACGCAGAGAGGAAATCAAATTCATCTCATGATCCAGGGGCTTCCCCATCAGAACAGCCTTCTGATCGTCAGGTTTCCACATCAGATGCTGAGATGAATATGGTTTCTGCTGTTACTTCAGGGGAGGGTGATGTTACCATGAAGGCATCATCTTCTGGTGCTGATATAGTGGGAAATGCTCAAAATGTTCTGGACAATTTACCAAAAATGGAACTTCAACTTCTATGCTCACTTCTTGCACGTGAAGGGTATACCAAAATTAATGACTACTGTGTTCCTTTTCTCTTTATTAAGGATGACATATTGATTTTCTTTTTTTATGCATTCAAATTCCTACCATGTGTTTCTAAAACTTTGTGAGTTGGTTATTGGTTAAGGTTCCTGGATCTTGTTGAAGTTTGTGCTTTCACTTTAACCAAGTAATGACCTAGAAATACTTGGTTACAAACTTTAAGATACCGTGACTCATTTTTATGATCAAAGATATAATAGCTTAGCCATGACAGCTTCTACAGGGTAATGGTTAGGTGGGTCCATTGACCGGTTATTAATTGGTCCTCTGCCGTTTCATGTTCTAAAGTCCCATATTTGTAGCAGTAGAAGCTTGTCTGTGACTGAAGAAGAATAACTAAAATCTAGCTCAAAGTTACTGGTCATTGAATTGAATTTATTTTTCATGATCATGCTGGGACCGTGACAAACAGTTCCTTGTAAATTATTTTTCTTTCCTTTGTTGTGTGTGATTCCAAACTTTACGGTTATACTGGCATATATGCGAAATTCATGACTTCTTTCCTCTCGTTTTTCAGTTTATCAGATAATGCATATACTCTCGTGGCTGAGGTGCTGAAAAAGTTGGTTGCAATTGCTCCTATTCATTGTCATCTCTTTATCTCTGAGCTTGCTAGTTCTGTGCAAAGCCTTACAAAGTCTGCAACAGAGGAGTTGCGTATTTTTGGCGAAATAGAGAAAGCACTCCTTAGTACTAATAGTCATGGGGGTCCAGTTCTTAGAGTGCTGCAAGCATTGAGCTCTTTAGTTGTTTTACTTGTTGATAAGGATAAGAAACACCATATTACAGATCACACTGAAGCTATTTCTCTGATTTCAGATATCAATTCAGCTCTTGAGCCCTTGTGGCAGGAGCTGAGCAACTGTATAACCAAAATAGAAAGCTATTCAGATATGTTACCTGACCCATCACCTTCATCTGTTAAACCATCCAGTTCAGTTTCTCCACTTCCTGCAGGCACTCAGAATGTATTGCCATACATAGAATCTTTCTTTGTGATGTGTGAGAAGTTGCACCCAGCTACAGGACATGATTTTGGTATTACTACTGTTGATGACGGCATAGCTTCTCCTAGTCAACAGAAAACTATCAAAGTAGATGAGAAACATGTTGCATTTGTTAGATTCTCTGAGAAGCACAGGAAGCTTCTTAATGCATTTGTCCGGCAAAATCCAGGATTGCTTGAAAAGTCGTTTTCACTCATGCTCAAGGTTCCTCGGTTTATTGATTTTGACAACAAACGATCTCACTTCAGATCCAAGATCAAACACCAGCATGATCATCACCATAGTCCTCTGAGGATATCTGTAAGAAGAGCTTACATTCTTGAAGATTCGTACAATCAGCTAAGGATGAGATCAGCACAAGATTTGAAGGGTAGGTTGACTGTTCATTTCCAAGGAGAGGAAGGAATCGATGCTGGTGGTCTTACCAGGGAGTGGTATCAGTTGCTTTCTAGAGTTATCTTTGACAAGGGGGCACTACTATTCACAACTGTCGGGAATGACTCAACATTTCAGCCCAACCCTAACTCTGTTTACCAAACAGAGCATCTTTCGTACTTCAAGTTCGTTGGACGAGTTGTGAGTATTGCTCTGTTTTTTATGGTCTGTGAAATATAGCCCTCTGATAGGCATATAATGTTTTGCATATTTTTCAGGTAGGGAAGGCACTATTTGATGGTCAACTCCTTGATGTGCACTTCACCCGTTCCTTTTATAAACACATTCTTGGGGCTAAAGTGACATATCATGACATTGAAGCTATTGATCCAGATTATTTTAAGAACTTGAAATGGATGCTTGAGGTTAGTCATGTTCAAAATTCCCCTTTAACCAAGTTTCATGCAGCTCCAGGACGTTAACAATAATTATTTCCATTAATTTGTACGTGTGCATTGCAGAACGATATAAGTGATGTCTTAGACCTAACATTCAGCATTGATGCTGATGAAGAAAAGCTAATTCTGTATGAACGTGCTCAAGTATGTATTTCTCAGATTGCTCATCTCCTGATTTTTTTTTGTTTTTTCATTTGTTCAATCATTACTCTGACTTTGTTATGCAGGTCACTGATTATGAGTTGATCCCTGGTGGTCGAAATATCAGGGTAACTGAGGAAAACAAGCACCAGTATGTTGATTTAGTTGCTGAGCATCGATTGACAACCGCCATTCGTCCTCAGATAAATGCATTTATGGAGGGTTTCAATGAATTAATTTCCCGTGACTTGATATCTATTTTCAATGATAAGGAACTGGAACTCCTGATAAGTGGGCTTCCAGATATTGACTGTGAGTTCTGAAGTTATATTTAGCTAATCCCCATGTGATGAGATTTATTCGTTTCCCAATTTCCTAATGCCTCCATTGATTGCTTAAGCTGATAATTGATATCCCTAATCCAAATAATGTGTTTCAGTGGAGGATTTGAGGGCAAATACGGAGTACTCGGGGTATAGCGCTGCTTCCCCCTCCATTCAGTGGTTCTGGGAGGTTGTTCAAGGATTCAGTAAAGAAGATAAGGCTCGCCTTCTTCAATTTGTTACTGGAACCTCTAAGGTAAAGTTGCCTTCTTTTATGATTTTGCCTTCTAGGTCTGCCATTTGAAACACTTTTACCTATCTGTGAATACTTAAGGAGTGTTTGAAACTCCTTGGGATTATCAACTTACAGCTTAATATAATCTATGTGGAAAGGTGTTTGCAAATCTAGCTTATGATTCCAATTCTCTTTAAGTTATTATAATCTATATCTCTAAGGTGGTATAAGGGTTCTTAAAACTGATTCTTGTATTTTATAATTAAAACAAAAACTTATTTTAGGCGTATTTATCACTTTTCATTTTGCGAACAGTCCTCTGCAGTTATTTACTGCTGGTTTTTTATCAGTTCTAATCATTACCACTTTTAATTACTTTTTTGTAATCAGTTGTGTTTGCAAACACTCCTATAGTATTTCTAGTATGTCTTTAAGAAATGAGCCAATACTTAGTCTTGTTAACTTGGTTATTAGTGAGTAACATTTTTGTTGTGTTGTGTTGTGTTGATGGGCCAGGTTCCTTTGGAAGGATTTAGTGCACTGCAAGGAGTTTCAGGATCTCAGAAATTCCAGATTCACAAGGCATATGGCAGTGCAGATCACTTGCCTTCAGCTCACACATGGTAAATAAATGAAACTTAGTTATTTCATTGATTTTCATCCTATAAACTGAAATAGTTATTATTATGCTGAAGTGCCATTTGAATTTGATAATGCAGTTTCAATCAGTTGGATTTACCAGAGTATCCTTCCAAAGAGCGTCTTGAGGAGAGACTGTTGCTTGCTATTCATGAAGCCAACGAGGGGTTTGGATTCGGTTGAGACTGTGTGTGTATAAATTATGTCATGTCAAAAGATAATACACATATCTGGTAAAGGATGGATGACATTTACATATAAATGCATGTCCATAATACTGTACAGTTCTAAATATTGCTTTCTCAATCATTTTTCTGTTTTTTTCTTTTCTTTTCCTATTTTCGCATTTTTTTTTTTAATATTTATTGGAAAACCTGTTTATATCCGTTTTAGAGGGCACCTTTTGTTTTCTACTCTTATTTTATCAGTCATCGTGTTCTTAATGTTAAATCCATTATATGCATTTGACTCACAAATCAACTAGCAGTTTGGTCTCAAATTTGGTGTAATTTACTGCAGAGTTGGTAAGGTAAATTATTCCACCAAATGGGGATTCAGACATAAAATTTACTGCATAGTTGGTCTCTGTTTTTATCAAAATATTTCAATGTATAATTTGTTTTTTGTTAAATTTGAAAATTATCTTCACTAATACCATTGTTCAAACTAATTATTAATGGTTAAACGGTTGAACTAAAAATGAACATTCTCACTATATTGTATGAAGATATAAAATAATTAAATTTGTGAATTATCAGACATCACTTACTAAAATTAAAGTGATCATATTACACCTTACTCTTGTTTTATTGTTCATGGTAATATTTTTCAATCTATAAAATCAATCTACCAACTTTCATTAGTCATTGATACATTGTAAATTTAAAAAAAAAAAAAACTACTTATTTTGAATGTTTGCAGTGACAGTTTATATTTGCCTATCTAATATTTAAATCCATTTATCATATACAAATTACAATCATAAGAATTTATCATATATAAACTGATTTAATTACTTATGCATATATATATATCTTATTTTAATTATAAGATATAGTAAAATATCTAAATAGTTATTTTTAGATATTTTTTAATTATAAATTGAATAATATTCACCCAAGGTCAAGCTTACAAGGTTTAGTTTTGTATTTACCTTTATGTTCCTTCCCTAACAATAGTTTCCAAAATTGCAGCTTAAAAATATCCTAAATCCACTCTGTTCCTCTCATTTTCAAACTAACACAAATTATACACATTAAACCACCCTTCCCCTCCCTTAAGGCCTTAACCTTTCCATTTATTCCTCACACTCACAAATAGATCCCCAATCCCCCTTTCTCTTCCACAGACCCAGACCTAGAATTCATCAATGGCGTCGGCACGCGACGAGAACGTCTACATGGCAAAGCTAGCCGAGCAGGCCGAGCGTTACGAGGAAATGGTGGATTTCATGGAGAAAGTGTCCGCATCGCTGCCGGAGAACGAGGAGATGACCGTCGAAGAGCGAAATTTGCTCTCGGTGGCTTACAAGAATGTGATTGGAGCACGTAGGGCTTCGTGGCGGATAATTTCGTCGATCGAGCAGAAAGAGGAGTCGAGGGGGAATGAGAGCCATGTCACCACCATTAAGGAGTACAGATCTAAGATTGAGACGGAACTCTCGAAAATCTGCGACGGAATTCTGAAGCTGCTCGACTCACGCCTCATTCCGTCGGCTGCCACAGGTGATTCGAAGGTGTTCTATCTCAAGATGAAAGGTGATTATCATAGGTACTTGGCTGAGTTCAAGACTGGTGCTGAAAGGAAAGAGGCTGCTGAGAGCACACTCACCGCCTACAAGGCTGCTCAGGTAATTTCCTTATCTTTTTCCTTGTACTGTTTTTCTCTGTTTCCGCGGTCTTGCATATATTTGTGTAGATAAGATGCAATTTTATTTGTGTGTTTGCTGTTGCTTAATTATGGTCCTTTTTGATATATTTACACTCAGATGTTATCAATGACTTATATATTGCTGTCTTAAAGTGTGTTTGCGTGAAGAATATATGTAACTTGTGACTTTCGATATGGTATAGATTCTTGTGAAATATCACTTTCAAGAAATTTATTTAGCTTTGCTGCATTAAGTTTCTGTCGAATTGCCTTTGTACATTATGCAATAAAAAAAGACTTATTAGTGTTGTTGGCTTCAAATTTAGTTTTTAATATATACCTTCAGAGTAATATACATTATAAACTAGATCATTTAGTGAGGTTAATCTTGTATAATAAAAGAGATTGCTCATTCCTGTGTTTGGTACCTCACACGTGCATCTTGAATATCTAGTTGCTGTCTGTCTCACCTTAGTTTTGGGTTGGTTTACGCATCTGCGTTATTTTATTTTGTTATAATAATTTATGCACAATAATATATTGAGGTATTTGTGTTTTCATAGAGTTCATTTATCAGAGACAAGATGGTGTGTATTTTATCTGACAAACTTTATGTTCCTTCTTATGTTCTTGCAGGACATAGCTAATGCAGAACTTGCCCCAACGCACCCAATCCGACTCGGACTGGCTTTGAATTTCTCTGTTTTCTACTATGAGATCTTAAACTCTCCTGATCGCGCTTGTAATCTTGCAAAACAGGTACCCTTTCACCATAATCTGAGCTCAGTATTAGGCTATTAGCTTTCAATTCCACTATATTTCACAGTTGCATCAGTTCCAAGGTCAGTGTTGCCCCACTTTGTTAACTCATCAAGCTTATTGAAGTATAAGCTTGATACTTACTGTCAATTGATTTGTACTGTTCAAGCATCAGTTGTGTGATGCTTCTTGATTCATTGCCTTGTGCAGGCCTTTGACGACGCAATTGCTGAGTTGGATACTCTTGGGGAGGAGTCCTACAAAGATAGCACCTTGATTATGCAACTTCTTCGTGACAACCTCACTTTATGGACCTCTGACATGCAGGTATTATCTCCTTTCCTCTAAACTTGCCATGCATGTGCCAAAGTTTCACCGCTTTAATCATACGTTGTTTGTTTGTACTTTGACTCGTTTTTTCACTTTAGAACTTCAATTATCTTTGCTTTGCAAACAACACTACTTACATTTGGCCTTTGACGCAGGATGATGGAGCAGATGATATCAAAGAAGCCCCAAAACCTGAAGATGAAAAGCAGTGAGGGTACTCACCCCAAAACATACGGAGTTTTCACTTTTCTGTCGATTCGTTAGAAGTTGTCTTTCACATCTTTTAGGTTTTTCACTTAACCTGGTGTTTTGGTTGTCAGTCTAGGAGTTCACCTCATTGCTACTAATTCGTTCTCATTTTATATTGATGGGATTTTTTAATTATCTATCGAGATTACCAACACCTTCCTCTGTCGTCAACTTAATACGATAACTTTCAATACATGGCATTCACGTATGGTCCATATATTGAACTAAAATCCAATACAAGAATTCAGGAATTAATCAAATGATAATCATTAACGTTATCACCAGATTCCAATATATTTACCACACGTTGTGGTTGATTCTTTTTCTATGACGATCATTGACGTTATCTGTTATAACAGGAAAGAATTTAGAACTGTGATAGTAGAACGCGTAACTTGATCAAATTAGATATGGTGTATATGTTTATGTCAGAAAAGTATCAACAACCGACCTTAGCTCAGTTGGTAGAGCGGAGGACTGTAGTGTGTTAATATAGTAATCCTTAGGTCGCTGGTTTGAAACGGATATTTTGAGTTCTCTCGACTTTTTTCCCATACAGTTACAATGGGTCTTATGTCCATCTACTAATGTTGTCAAACGGGCCCACGACGGGCTGGCCCGTCAAAGTTTTCTTCACGGGCCGACAAATCATGAGACCGGGTCAGCCCATATATTTATTTGCTGTGGCCCAAAAGGCCCAAAAACATAATACGTAATGGGTCTCGGCCCAAATATGGACGCACATAGTTATTATTCTCACGGGCCCTGAGGCCCAACTATAAGCCCAAACGCTTATTTGATGTGGCACAATAGGCCCAAAAACGTAATCCTTGGTGGGCCTTGGCCCAAATATGGAAGCACGAAGTTATTATTATCACGGGCTGAGGCCCAATTATAGGCCCAAGTACTTATTTACTGTGGCCCAATAGGCCTAAAACATAATACGTAAATGGGCCTCGGCCCAAATATGAACGCACACAGTTATTATTCTTACGTCCCGAGGCCCAATTATAGGCCCAAACGCTTATTTGCTCTGGCCCAATAGGCCCAAAAAAGTAATCCTTGGTGGGCCTTGGCCCAAATAAGGATGCACGTAGTTATTATTATCACGGGCCGAAGCCCAATTAAAGTATTTATTTGCTGTGGCCCAATTGGGCCAAACACATAATACGTAATGGGCCTCGGCCCAACTATGGACGCACATAGTTATTATTCGCTCGGGCCGAGGCCCAATGGCCCAAAAGCGTAATTTTTGGTGGGCCTTGGCCCAAATATGGACGCACGTAGTTATTATTATCACGGGCCGAGGCCCAACTATAGGCTGAATTATTTATTTCACGTGGCCCAATAGGCCCAAAACCTAATACGTAATGGTCCTCGGCCCAAATATGAACGCACGTAGTTATTATTTTCACAGGCCGAGGCCCATTACAGGCCCAAACACTTAAATGTTTTGGCCCAATAGGCCCAAAAATGTAATCCTTGGTGGGCCTTGGCCCAAATATGGACGCACATAGTTATTATTATCACTGGCCGAGGCCCAATTATAGGCCCAAGTATTTATTTGATGTGGCCCAATAGGCCCCTAAAACATAATACGTATTGGGTCTCGGCCAAAATATGGACGCAGGTAATTATTAGTCGCACGGGCCGAGGCCCAACTATAGGCCCAAACATTTATTTGATGTGGACCAACTGGCCCAAAAACATAATCCTTGGTGGGCCTCGGCGCAAATATGAATGCACATAGTTATTCTTACCACGGGCCGAGGCCCAATTAAAGTATTTATTGATGTGGCCCAAATGCTTATTTATTGTGGCCCAATAGGCCCAAAAGTGGTGGGTCTTGGCCCAATAATGTGGGCCAATAATATGTACCCACCAACTACTAAACTTAAGGCCCAATAATATGGGCCCAATCACCCAAGTAAAGGCCCAATATCGAGGCGCAAATCTCAATTGTACATAATGTCCAAGCCCAAATCTGAGCCCAAATCACCCTTCAGGCCAAGTTATGGGCCCAATCACCCAATTAAAGGCCCAATATGGAGGCCCAAATCTCTGCTATATATAATATTCAAGCCCAAACCTTGGCCCAACTACTAAACTGAAAGCCCAATAATATGGGCCATATCACCCAACTAAAGGCCCAATACGAAGGCCCAAATCTAGTTTACATAAAATCCAAGCCCAAACGTATGCTAAAATCTTGGAGTGGCACAGTTTAAATGGAAATGATGTAGAATTTTGAGGGGGCCAAGATTCGAACCTTGACCCCTCAAAATATTCCACTAGCATTACCATTGGGCTATTGGAATATTTTGAGTTTTGACAGATGAACTCCCGAAATAATATTTATCAAATATATGGGCTGGGTTGGGCCCTCCTGAGCTGGGTCGGCCCATCAAGTTTCGTGGCCCAACCCAACCCAGACTATTTAATTTTGTAGGTCGACTTAGCTCAGCCCACCACGGCCCACTTGTCATGGGCCAGTGGACTGGATTGACCCATTTGACATCTTTACCATCTACTCTAAAATATATTTATGGATTCTGTTGTCATTGTAAAGTTTTAATTATTTAATTTTATAAGCATCTAAAATAAATGCAATAATTTAGTGGACAGACTTTTTCTTTGAATGTTTGGGAGAAAAAAACTATTTCTTTACAATAAATTCTTTTAACAAAATAAAATATAAAATAAAAGTTAAAAAAGTATAAATAATTGAAGTGCATTTATAAACTACCATAAATAAATAACAAATGAAATAATATAAACAGCAAATACACGTAGTGAAAGGAAAGGAAGGGGAAAGTTGGAAAGGGACGAAAGGAACATGAAAATATCCAAGGCACATTGCTAAAAAGCGCCGGGCTTCTTCAACCCTATCCATCACTCCATCGTCGACTAGCCTCTTCGTTTCGTCATTTTAAAGGAAAAATGGAAGTCATGTGGAAAATTTATGTCCCTGTGCTGTTTATTCTCCTTGGAACGTTATCGTGCGCCGACCCCGTTAGGGTTTCGTCGCCGCCAGTTTGTCCCTTAATCTCCGTTAAAGACTTCATCTTTGCTTCGCAGCGTGATGTGTGTTCCATCAACGGGTCCCGGTTTTCTTATACCACTGGTGTAATTGAGGTAATTACTATACTCAACTACTTTTTAATTTGTTGCGTTGGTTGCTTCAATTTTAAAGTTGTGTTTTTGTTATGGGTTGTATCACTGTGAGTTTTAGTTGATTTCCTTTTTGAATTAATTGGGATTTCAATACCTATTTTTTCTTTATGTGCTGTGTTTTTGTTTTAGGAGTGGGAACTATCCTCTTATTTGATGTGGTCAACTTTATAGTTTTGGAAAATTCTTGACTTGTAGAAATGGTTTAAGCTTATATAGTCCTCATGATGGATTCACGAAAGTCAGCTAGGATTTGGAGATGTGGTAGAGAAACAGAAAGAAATTATGAGTTTTTTAGCCTGAATTTTTTGGTTTGGGAGGTGGGGCTGAGTTTGATAAGTTGAGGAAAGTGTTCACATCAAGATGTATTACTTAAATAATGGAAACCATCGGTCTTTATCGTTATATTAACATAATTGTGCTTGTCAAGTTAACCTGCGTGCATATTTTACATTTTGTTATTAAGGTTGTTGTGGCAATAAGAAATTTTTATTGTGAAGGGGGATGAAATAGCACTGCAGAAGGCATTACTTATGGTTCACAAAGGTCCACATGATTATGCAGCTCTTCTCTTCTATTCGTCTTGGTGTCCTTTCTCTGGAGCATTTAGACCAAGCTTTTCGGTTTTGTCTTCCATTTTTCCTTTAATTCCTCATTTTGCAATTGAAGAATCAGCTGTAAGACCAAGGTTAGAACATCAATTTCATGCCGTTCTTACATTATGTTTTTACATTGTAGCCTTGTCAATCCAAATTAACATTAACCATTTTCAGCATTCTATCAAAGTATGGAGTTCATGGTTTTCCTGCTTTGATACTTTTAAACTCCACCATGCGCATTCGGTATCAGGGTGCTCGCACTCTTGATTCTCTTGTCTCTTTCTATGGCAACTTTACTGGTAAGTTATATAACATGTATATCAGATTACACTATCTCATCAATAATTACCTACTACAACTATTTTTTCCTTTCTCTTGATTAATTTCTTAATTGCATAATCAATATTTAGATAACTTATTCTCTCTTGATTTGACATGTTGAACCAATCCAACCATTTTATAAAACATAGCGAAACACAATTAACAACCCACTGAACCCAAATACCTGTGCTACATACTTCCTGATAAATTTTCTAAAAATAAAGTAAAGATATATCCAAACACACCCTATCAAATGATGGCGACATTTCTGCTGCAAATGATTATGCATGATAAGTCATAGTTCGACGAAGGTAACCTTTTTCTTTCTTTTTCCCCTTTCCCCCTAATTTAGGCATGATCTCAGAACCAGCTGATGCCATATATTTGGACAAGATTGGATGTTCAGGATATGACAAAGAGCACAAAACATCCTCAGAAGCCTGTCCATTTCCTTGGGCAAGGTCTCCTGAGAATTTGCTTCAACAGGAAACTTATTTGGCATTGGCAACAGTTTTTGTGATTTTGAGGTTGCTTTACTTTGCATTGCCCACATTGCGAAGATTTGTTCAATTTACTTGGAGGAGATATATCTCAAATGTGAGAGTGAGTAGTTTATGGGAGCATCCTGTGGTTCATCTTAATCGAGTAATACAGTTTTTCAATTCTCTAAACGAGCCATGCAAGAAAAGCAATTTGCAGGAAGGAGCAAAGAATGCCAAAGCATGGGCATCGAAATCTCTAGCAACCGTTTCATTTGGAGATGCTAACTCAAGCCGTGATATGTCAGTAAGTTATGTTAACTGATATATATATATATATATATATATAGGGATGTATCTACTTGTTTCTCCTGACCTGCTTGATACAGCAGCTAGTACCACTAGTGTTAGAGCTGCACTTACCTGGGCTGCGTTTTATGGGACCGAATGGTTCATTAGTGCATGGTACGATGATGATAATTGGGTTGTAAAAGCACTATCATAGCTAGAGGTTTTCCAACATTGGCCAGCTTTTATTCTTTTTGAAATTCTTTAACTAGCAGATTATACAGTTCTATGTGGTGCCTATCATCAGGGTACATAAATGTGGTTTATGTAATAACAGGTTTAATTTCGTTGTAACTTAACGTAGACTTTGTTTGACCATCTGATAATAAAATTTGCCTTTTTATTTGTGTTCCAACTTTTCGAATTGCCATTTATATGTCGACTTTCTCAATATAGATTAAGTTCCATATGGCCCCATGCAGTATAGGCCTGAGATTGATCAATTTCTTATGTATCCAAGTGACTGACTGAGATGTAAAGAAACCTTTCTGGGCTGGTGACCATGCAATTTCTTGTTAAAAAATTTCTACTTTTAATTACTTTGAAGCAATTATCAGGATTTGGTTCTTCTCTATATGATATACTGTTTGGGTTTAGGGAACCATTTATGTGCACAAAACACACAACAATAAACAAATAAAATGTATATTTGAATTAGGATCATATTCGGAGACCTATTTTTCATTGATGAATCAAATTGACATAATCCTATTTTAAATTTTTTATTCATCAAAATTATATTTCAAAAAAAAAAAAAAAAACAAGAACTTTGACTAAAAACTCTAAATGGGCCTAATTTCTAAAATGAAAGTGGAATTAGTTACTTTGGGCCAAAGCCCAAACAATGAAACCAAGCCCACATGTTTTTATCCTTTTCGAAAGAAAAATCCAGCCCATAGTGTGAACTGTAGGAACCGCATGTGGGGACCCTGATAGAGTCATTTGACAGTTTGTACTACAATCCTAGTCATTACACCGCCATTTATGGAACTGATAACCTTAATCTGATCCAACGGCTAATGTATCCTCAACTTCAAATCGATGGTCGAGGTTTTACCCATTACCGTCGATTGTACCCCATTAACGAAATACAGTTTACTCCAATAAATAAATAATAAAAAAGGAAATTCATCTCCTTATTTACTGCACAGCCAAAACTCAACAGCAAGAGAGATTTGAGAGATGGAGAATGAGAGGGAGCAGCAGATTTACTTGGCTAGGCTTGCTGAGCAAGCTGAAAGATACGATGGTAATTATTATTATATGTTTTTTGTTTTTAAATTCGTGGCCTTTGTTAGTTACTACTTACTTAGAGTCGAGGAAATTTTCGGATCCATTTTTTCTGTTGTTATAGCAAGCGGAATCTATTTATCAATCTTGACTGCTTTAAGTATTGCTGGGTGAATTGGGTTTTCTGATGTTATTTTTCTCTAAAAGTTCGTCTCCATTTCTGTTTCTACATTGGACATTTGAGTTCTTGTGTTGCTTTATCAAATAGTAGCTTTCAAAATTATCATAAGGATTTTTTTACCAATGGGATCAGTGATCTATTGGATTTTAAACCCAATTTTGAAGTTGGAAAGATTCCTAAGCTCAAACATGGGGGAGTTTGATTGTTACTCAAAATTTCTCACAACAGCCTGAATGACTGGTTTATCCTAACAACCCAAGAAAGAATATCAATTTATGTATATATCTCCAAATGAGATTACAACACAATTCATACATTTGAATCGAACAAGTTACATTTTTGATAGAATTTCAAAATAAAAAGATTGTCATCTTGTGCTGTTTAGTTGAATTTGTGATGTGTATGGATTGTTCCTCAAAATTTTGTTGTTCCAGAAATGGTTGAAGCAATGAAAAAACTTGCAAGGTTGGATGTGGAATTGACTGTTGAGGAAAGGAATTTAGTGTCAGTTGGTTACAAAAATGTGATTGGAGCAAGAAGAGCGTCCTGGCGAATCTTGTCATCGATTGAGCAAAAAGAGGAGAGTAAAGGGCATGAACAGAATGTGAAGAGGATAAAGAGTTATAGACAGAGAGTTGAAGATGAGCTTACTAAGATATGCATGGACATATTAGCAGTGATTGATGAGCATCTCATTCCATCTTGCTCAACTGGAGAGTCATCTGTTTTCTTTTACAAAATGTAACTTCTTTTTACTGTGCATAAAAATAAAAGGATTATTTTTGAATAAAGGTTGACTATTTTTTGATAATTTTTTCGTAGGAAGGGAGATTATTTTCGATATTTAGCTGAGTTCAAATCAGGAGATGATCGTAAAGAGGCAGCAGACCAGTCACTCAAGGCCTATGAAGTTCGTTTTTCAGCTTACTTTTTTTATCTTGCGTGTGATAAATATTGTTTGCTATTTAGTTGTTTATACGCATATAATGCATTATGTAATCGATTTTCCTGTTCCTTTACTTGCGTTTCAGGCTGCCACTAGTGCTGCTTCCACAGATCTTGCTCCTACACATCCCATCAGACTTGGTTTGGCCCTCAACTTTTCTGTTTTCTACTATGAGATCTTCAATTCCCCTGAGAGGTATGCCCTCAACTATATATATATATATATATATATATATATATATATATATATATATACTGAACATTTTGAACACCCTTTGGTGTAATCTCTTCTGCAAATGATTATTTATTGACATAGATGTTATGTTACCATCTTGTGGCAGGGCATGCCACCTTGCGAAACAAGCTTTTGATGACGCTATAGCAGAACTTGATAGCCTCAATGAAGAATCCTACAAAGACAGCACTCTCATTATGCAGCTTCTTAGAGACAATCTTACTTTGTGGACCTCAGATCTTCCAGAAGAAGGAGGTATGATTTTAAATCGACCTAGAAGTTATAAATACCATGTAATGAGAAGTGCAGTGGAAAAGTATTAACTTGTTTAAGGCTTTATTCAGCATATAATGAAGTGCTGAGAAAATAATATAATTTTAATGGTGGGGATTTGTTTGGCAGGTGAGCAATCCAAGGGTGGAGATGAGGTAAGACTTTAACACTGGTGTTTACCAACTTGAAATAACTTGTCTTTGTATGCATGTGTCTCTAATGTTTGGAAACACTGCTTATTAGCTCTAACTAACAAGTAATAATGTTTTCTCTGCTAAATTGCTTGTATTTCTTAACTTTACAGAGCTAAGCTGGAATCTCAGAGTGTTTTCGATTGTAGTTTCTTTGATTCAAGTTTTCTAAGTATGTGGTGGTTATTAGTGTTCTTGTTTAAACGAAAATGCTACACCTTGCAGGGCTTGTTGTAACTTTTTCCAATTTCTTTACGTTTTGTTGTTTCTGATGACGAGATATAATGTTGCTACTTCGTATTCATACTTCATACCATACTATGTTCAATCGATAAAGTCGCACCAGACCATATATATTTCAGAGACAACAAGTATTATAAATCAGCTCTTTCAAATTAGGTTGTAAGAATATATATAACATGCAATAACTACATGGCATTTGCTTCAATCTTATATTTTTTCATCTCTTTATTTAATGATAGTGATGAAACTAGGTAGTAAGATTGGAAACGGGAGGGGGTTTATTTAAGAGGAAGGTTTTCAAGTGCTTATGGAACTCCTTAGGCTTCTCTTGTATGAAGGCATGGCCTGTGTTCTTCAGTACTACAACTTCACTATTCTCTCCTAAATGCCTGCAAATTAGATAACACTATTTCTTTCATTCTTTCATCTATAATGTATAATTGAAAAGCTTGATATTTTATCGAAACATATAAATTGGTATCGAATTAGAAATCACTGAATCGACCTTTTCAATCTGTAAGCAAGCTCCAATGGAAATACCCTATCGTCTTCTCCCCATACTATTAAAGTCGGCTGCAAATATCATACATAAAAGCTCGATTAAATCACTCGAATCATATGATAAATATAATCCATCCATTGTGTAATGGGCTCAGTTATATTTGCCTAAAATCCCATCTGGGTTATATTTATATTTCTAGCAAGGTTTAAGAAGATGAATGAACCTGAGAGATTTTGGGAAGTTCAGAAAGCTTTCTGTCTTTAACAATGGCACGAAGCAGCTCTTTCTTCTCTTCAACATATTTATCACACATTTCCTGTCCATTATATCTATATTCACTGATCGGTTTAAAATAAAACAAGATCTCAAATGGGATTATAGTATTGAGATGAGACTCACATCAATGAAGTCATTGAGCAAACAAGAGGGCAGCCCTTTGGGTGGCTTCACGAATGTATAACTCAACAACTCCTTCATCTTCTCCGCCGTCTGTGGTATCAGAATGGCGGCGGCGGCCTCCACGTCCGCCACCGGAAACAGACCCTCCGGCAGATCCTTCTCCTCCAAGCACACTCCAGCACAGCATATTACAACCTTCTCCACGCACTCTTTGAACTGCGACGCCATGCTGTACGCCACGAAACCTCCATAGCTCAGCCCGAGAACCACCATTTTCTTCACTGAGTTGGCATCCATGACCCGTTTCACGCACTGAGCCTGTAATCAAGGTATTAGAAATCGGTGTATAGTGTATATCTATGCAGCAGTAAATTCATGAAAAATAATATGTTTACTAAATCTTATGACTTCATTGAAGTAAAAAAGATACAATTTTGATCAAACATATCATTCAAAACCATATTGAATTTTTAGAAAGATAGAAAATTGATAGTTTGGTCCAAAGAAAATAACAAAAAATATTGAAAATTTATTTCTTCTTAATATAATTAAATATAAAATATTTTAATAATATATACATATATATATATATATATTGTGTAGTTCAGAAAATTTGAAATGATATTTACAAAATACTTCGAGTATTATTTTAAATTTGCAAAAAAAAATTATTTTGATTAAAATTTCTGAATTTTATCAAAATTTCGATGGACATTGAAGACTATGCCTGAAATGACTCGCTCCGGTCCGTCCGAGTCGTAACCGAGTCTCCGAAGAAAACCAGGTCTGGCACATACAAGTTGAAATGGGGTGCCATGAATCGGACTGTGTTGCAGAATTGCCATAGACAGTTTGCACCGAACCCGTGTATCATGACCAGATTGGGTCGGGTCGGATTGTTGGTGTGGGGCAACCAGCAGTGCATGACAGTGCCATCTCCAAGGTCTGTGGAGACGGGTCGGAGCCCCGAATTACTGAAAGTGGATCTTAGGCATCTGTTTCTTGTAGCAGTGAAGCTGAAGCACTTTGACTTGGACATTACGAGCTAGCTATAATAAAACAGACAACTAGAAAGATTAGTGGTGTCAAATCTGAGACTTGCTTTATGGGTTTTGGGACAAAAAACATGTGAATATATTTTGTTCTTACAATGGGGTGGTTTGTGGGACCGGATAGCATAGGTTAAAATGGTTCAATAATCTTGCCACAGAGGTAGATGGGCTAATAATGGGAGTATTTAAGAGATGGGGTTATCACGGTTTTAATGAAATCGACCTAACGTAGAGATTTTTATTGAGACATTTTTGGATGAGTTCATCTAATCTTCTATTACACGTAGAAATTTGAAAGACGAGCTTTCTTTAGAATAAGTGTTGTCTTGAAATCGCTTATTTATTGTAAGGAAAAAGAGAAATCAGCCTTATGCATGTAAGTTTGATAGATTTATAAGAATCTAGCAAAGTTTGGGTTCGTTTTGGTAACTTTTTGGTAAGGTATGGATGTCGATAAAGACGTTGACCATTTATAGCCGTGAAAGAAACTACACGATGCTACATTTCACCTTCAAGCAATTATATGAGAATATTCATTATTGCTTTCATCCTTATGTTCACCATCTTTGGAGAAAGTATATGCTTCTGATGATGGAGCAATGCTTTATATAACTTTTTGTAATGTTTTTATTTTATTTCATTGAACACTAAACTGAATTTTTAAATGTTTCTAACTGAAAACAGAATAATGAGACTGGTGAGTTGCATTTGGAGATTTAACGTTCAAATTCTAATAGGAAACTGAGGTTCTATAACAGAGTTACTTGTTCTAACTTATTAAGTATCCATTTTGTATTAACTTAGTCAAAGCTCAATGTGCCCAAAATAATTGTGCTGGGTTGTAATAACACTAAATGAAAGAGATAATTAGTCCAATTAACAGGAGCTTATATGAACCCTGCATGAAGCATAGGCATCAATGGGCATATGTGGTAGCACCAATTCTTGGTGCCACCACTTCAAACCTCGTATACGCTCTTCAACAACCAACAATGGCACGAAGTATATATAATGATCGGTATTCACATGAATATGGTGAGTATATCATCAAATGACTCATTGGTAAACATTAATATAACATTAGATATCATCAGCTTGCACAGTATTTACTCAAACAATTAAGGTACTAGATAGATAGATACTTTACAGCAAACTGAGCAAAACATATTTATCATTACACTTCCTAAGTTGGTCGAATAAGCAAAACACAGACATGCTATTATTACAAGACTGCACATCCTCATATGTTGACATAATTGTCTGTGCTTGTGAGAAAATGTCTATTACTATACAAACAGACCCAACAATAAGAGAATAAGGAAAGGTCTGCAGATAATTCACCTTCATCCAATCAGGCAAAACCGCGCCAATAGATGATTGATTCATCACACTAACACGCTATTATTATTAATGACGTCTTGTCTCACCAAATTCCATCAGCATTATGTGTTTTTGCAAAATTATCTGGTACAAAATAAAGGGAAAAAATTACTAATTAAGGAGATATACCAGAAAAGAAAGAACTCCGAGTCAATAAATTCTTATCATTGGACTCAAATTTCCAAGCTTTGAATATAACGGAAAATTTCTTATTTGTTTCGGTTGTTGAAGGCACAGACTAGAAATGGTTATACGAACATATACATTTTCAGAACCGTATATTCTAAACAATTTTGGTCTCATCCATTAAAAACGGATGGAATTTTGCGCATGGAAGGCACACAACTTTAATTTATTACAAAGGTTTTCATCCATTGGTTAACGGTCGGGACTAAACATACAAAAAATACATCTTAGGGGACTAATTTTGCAAATTTGTAATTAATTAAACCAAAATTGCAAGCAGATGCATCCTATTGGACAAAAACTGAAATTTTCCGTAATTAGGAAGTGCTAAAACCACAATTATTCCTACCAAACTTACCCAGTTTGAGAAAGCCGTCTCAAGGGCAGTATCTGATGAGACTGCGGATGCCTTTGCAAGTAAGACGAACTATTTCCAATACCATTTTCTTCAGAATAATTCGAAGTTGAAGGAGACCAAACTGGAACGACCCCACCATCTCTCTCTCTTCTACTGGTACTCGAAGACTCTGCTGTAGAATCTTCAGAATTTCTCCTATCCCTTGCAAAACCAAATTGTGGGAAACCATCATCTGTTCTAACAGTAGCATAATCGCCACCTGGCGCTCTCTCGTCAGTTACATTTACATTTGATGGTACTTCAGCTCTGCTATCATCACCTAAGTTTCTAATATTAATGGAGGTATCTTCATCTTCAACCCTGACAAAAGAAGAAGTCATGCTTGGAACCATCTGATCTTCGTACCGCCTAATAGTAGTAGTTGTATGGTTGTTGTTTCTAATTGGCTCGTTATCCATCTCCATTTGTGTGTCTTGAGGGAATGCAAATGGTGTAGAATCAGATGAGTCTCCAAGGCCCTCTTCCATACCGTTTTCCATAGCTGAAGCCCTTGAAGCTGCTTCATGTTGCCACATTTGGGATAAGGCTTCTTGTAAACGGGCTTTTGCAGCATCGATTTCAACTATAGGGAGAGGGTAATTCGATCCAAGTTCAATTCCAGCCGCTTGGAGAACAGAGTCTGGTGCATTCCATGGGTGATGTATCCATTCAGTTGGCAGCCTGGAAAGTTCCGGAAGCCATCGCCGAACATACTCTCCATTTGGATCACATTTGTAGCCCTCAAACTGTTAAAAAATGGAAAATTGAAACTTGACACTCTTTGATTAACACTTTCGAAAACTAGTTTCAGAGAAAGTTCTTGACAATGTCATAAAACAATCAGAGCAAAAAAGTTTTGAATTCAGGTTTTGTTATAATTAAGAAAGAAGAATAAAAGTGAGAATCCCAATTATTCAGATTGTTAGAAATTGTATGGATTTAGGACATATAAATACATAGGGGATTGGTGTGTAGCTGATCCACCCTGATAAGAAAGGTGTATACATGTTGAGAATACATGAACGAGGCTTGTAGACGAGTCAAAGCTAGAGTAAAAACGATCCACTCATATAATGAGTATTATATCTTCTATTTGCCACATATACATTAACATCAGATTTTCATTTTGTCCGAGCACAGCAATGATCAAATCAACTATATTGTACAGTGGACGAAACAATCGTCAACTTATGCACATCTGTACGAAGTAAATTAAACAAGAATTCTGAAAAAAATGAGAATTCATACCTGTGGATTATCAATACGCTCTAAGTCACGACTATCAGGAAGAGTACCAGATATATATTGCCAACCAAGGGCATCACTCTCAAGATCAGCATCCAATAGTGTATCCCAAAAGTACTTCATACCCCATCTCCATGGCAGCTGCAAAACCTTCACAAAGAAACTAGAGACCACCACACGTATTCTATCATGTACCCATCCCGTGGCCCACAGCTCCCTCATACCAGCATCCACCAAAGGATAACCAGTTCTACCTTGTCTCCATGCTTTAAAATATCCCTCATCCACAACCCAAGGAAAATACTTCAAGTGACCAAGTAAAGGTCTTTCATGGCTATATGGATGATTAAAACTCATGTATCTCGAGTATTCCCTAAGTCCAATACTTTTTAGGAACAAATTTACACTCTCTTCACCTGCTTTGTTCCCTTCATTGGCCCACAGGACTTGTTTTATGCGAACAAGATGAAAAACCTTACGAACACTAACTTCTCCGAAATGTAAATGGGGAGAAAGGAATGAGGTTGTAGCACTATCTGCCTTTCTACGGTTCTTTGAGTACTCTATGAGTGGTCCGTTTAAGAAGGTGGTTAGGGCCTTATCAGCATTGCTCCATCCAGGTGACCATGCTCGAGCAAGAAGTGCGTTGCTTCCTTTCTCTAATTCATCTTCGAATACTAAAGTATCTGGCGAGCATCTTGACACATCACCTTCATTTTAATTGAGAAAGAAACACTTAATTCATTTGTACTATAAAACTGCAGTTGTATTAAGAGAAAGAAAGTTCATGCATATATAATACACAACAGTTACAACGTGGAAATGCGATTTATTTGTACCGGAAATGATTCTTTTAGGCGGGAGAAGAGGAGCCTCGGGGTCATATGGCATGCTAAGGCATCTGTCCCAAAATCCATCAAAAGTTGTGAATGGTCGTCCTTCCTGATCGTTAACCTCCCACGGCTCGTAAAGCAAGTCTGCGTTGAAGGAGCGCACAGCCACACCTTGAGCAGTTAAAACTTCCTTTGCTCGATGATCCCTAACCAGTGATATAGGGTCTAAGATAAAACAAATAAAAATGTTATGATACCTTTCGTATCGTTTTTCAAAACTATGCTTTATGCTATATTAACCTATATCAACATGAACAGCATAATCGTATTTAAGACAATTAAAATGCCTAATTTTACAGTGAGGAGAATAAAACCAACAAGCTAGTAAAAAAATCAACGTATACGAGTTATAAGTTCAAATCGGATATTTACAAAGGAATACTATCTTGTTTAGATGAAAGTTATCATTTATCAAACTATTAATCTTGTAAATTCAATTTTACCCCTTGTACCCTGACACCTCCTAAACATCACACAATTTCTAATCTTAGTTGCATCATTAAAGAGAGTAATTTGGAAGTCACCATAACAAACACGGGTAAATATCCAAACTTAAAGTACATAATCAATTAGATTATAATAATCCTTTCTAATGAATAATTAATTACTTTACACAATCCAGAGAATCATGCACTAAATCTTATATAAAAAATCACTAGAATACAATATAAAATAATAGAATAAAGAAGAGAAAGTTGAGAAGTGACCATATAAATGGTTGAAGCAGAGTTGAGTAGCACCAGTAGATTGGATAACATGAAGCAGAGAAGAAATACTATCCGTAGATCTGATGGTGAGAAGAGAAGTACCAAGGCTTCTCAAAGAGATATCAAGGTGATTTAAGCTCTGTTTAAGCCACCATCTCGAAACCCTACCAGGATAATAATGACCTTCTTCTTCAGGCGCCCATATAAACACAGCCACAACTGCTCCTGCTCTAACACCAGCTGCTAATGCCGGATTATCTTCTACTCTCAGATCTCTTCTAAACCAGACTATACTACACCCACCCCCTCCTGACATCACCCCACCCCACCCCCTAAGAAATATAACCCACAAAACCCAACAAAAAAAAAGGATTTTTGCTACTCTAGCTACACCATAATCAGGTCGAATTCTGATCGTCGACGATGAACAGTGCGATTGATGAGGAGAAATTACTGGGTTTGTGAAAAAATAAATTAAAATTGAAAAAAAAGGGAGAATTAATTTACTTGTATTGATTATGGCTACATAAAATAAAAGTATCAAACTAGGGAAGTTTTTAGGAAAAAAAGAAGAGTGAAGATGAGTGGGGGGTGCAAGAAATAGATGGGCAATTAATTTGCAGCCACAACTTTAAATTTTTATATATTTATTTTATAAAAGGTTTTTGAGTTTGTGCATCTTTCTTTTCTTATCCAATGGCTGCAAAAGAAAACAAAATAATCTACTTGCAGTTTGCATCCATTATCTATCTAATTGACAGGGTGGAAAATACTTTGGTAAAGTTTGAGATTCAGTTCAATGCACATGCACATACACAAAGAATTATTGAATTTATCACAAAATATAATATATATATATATAGCGAAATTTTCTAAATTATTGGTAAGTTGAAAGTGATTTTTGAGCTCTGTTTTTTTTTTCTTTTTTGTAAAGAGATGGGACATGATAAAAATGAAATAACAGAGTGTCCCTTGTCAACAATTTGTCGGCCTCCTCTATTGCTAAATGATAATAGTGAAGCAAAATCAAATCAATATATTATTAGTATATAATTTTTAATAATGGATATTATTATTATTATTTAATATGTAAAGTTGAAGAAGAGTGACGACAGGTGGGCTGACAAGTTGGACTTATGCATTACATTATGGTAAGGTGGGCCCATCTTCTAGCTCTTACCAAAACAACTCAGATTCCATTCTTGTCTACACTGTTCATAATCTTATGTGTGTGTGTGTTTTTTCTTTCAATTTTTTCATAAAAAATTATTGATGTTTTTTCTTTTAAAATTTCTCGATATTTTTGTCAAAGCTTGAGAATTTTTCTCGATATTTACGTTTGTCATTGACTCATTGTTAATAGAGGCCGGGTAAAAGCCCAGTGAATTCATTAAGAAAATCCAAATTGGGCCGAGGACAAATTGGGCCCAGATCCTTATGTTAGTGATGGGCTTCGAAGGGGCTTTGCGTATTGAGATTTATGTTTGGGCTATTTCTGGGGCCCAAACGTGTAAATCTGAATTATCTCTCAACTATTAGTAACTGTGGCCTATAAAGGTCAACACTAGTGATAAACCTCGATTATACGTGTTTTCTAGCCTAAGATTAGTCATTTTTATATTATTTTATATCATGATTTATGCCCCATATACGTTTATAGGTTTGTTACATGATTGTAGGGTAAAATCATCGAATTCAAGAAAACGGCGAAAAAACGTATGAAATGAGATACATAGGCGCTGTTTGGAAATACGATCATATCTTGGGCTACAAACCTCCAATATTAATGAGCCTTATATGTTTGGAAAGTTAAGACAATTACCTAAAAGTTTTGTGAAGATGACAAGATCCGGTTCAAACGTTTAAAGGCCCGAAAGTTACAAATATGCTCTGTTTCGAACCAAATGGCGCAGTCCTGGTAAAACGATCATAACTCGAGTTCTACAACTTGGATTGGATCGAAATCAGTTGGGTTTTAAAGCCAAGACATAGATCTACAACTTTGTAGAAGACACCAAAGCGAAATTCGGATGAAATACATGGCGTACGTACGCCGTGTTAATTTGCGCCCGTACAACGAAGGCAGAAAGTTTGGATCATCTTGCGTACGAACGCCATTTTATACGGCGTACGTACGCCGTTTTATACGGCGTACGTACGCCGTTCAATATCGCGTACAGGCGCTGTTTCGTACAAAGCCCATATTCGGCCCATATTCGGGTTTATGTTTTAGATTAGGTATAAATACCCCCTCCGAACATTATTTTAGGGTTCGAACCTTATTTTCTTGAATTGAGTTGTAAAGATTGGGGATCGAGACACGAAATTCAAGAACGATTGTAAACAGTTTATTCGACAACGGGTTTTATCGAAAATTATCTTCTTTAATCTCTTTGAATTCTTGTCGTTTATGATGTTTGCTTTATTAATTGTTTATTGTGCTTTCGTTTCTATGGAGTAATTCATATTATTCTGGAATTGGGAATAGCCCGATAGCATGTTATCGATATAAGTTATAGAATCGGTGAAGTTACATCGCGTATGCTTATGATTTGAATTCTTGTTTATTAATGCTTGTGAATTTGCTGGCCACTTATTTGCATGTTCATAGATATTAGGTGAAAATTCTGAAAGGTGACATCTATATCGGAACCCTAGTATTCAAACCTAGGATCCTAAATCACGAAAGTAGTTTTAGGTCTTTTGAGGAATCGATGCATTATCATAGAGATCAATGAGTCTAGGTCTAGTATAATCATCACGAAAGTAGTTGATTAATTAGCTTAGGTATGTTATTATACTTCGACAGAAGATAGTGATTACATTTGGATAGTGCCCTTCATAAGTAGCGATCGTAATTTAATTGGTAATATAATTGAGTCGATAATATATATCGTGGTAAACCCTAATTCTGGAATTCCCAATCATATACAAATCAAATCAATTTACTTGCTTTCTGTTTAGTTTTCCTTACAACTATCTCGTATTTTCATTAGGCTTAGATTACTAATAATTGATAGGCTAGTACTTGATTGTTCGGTCCTCGTGGGAACGATAATCTTTTGTACTGCACCGAAGCCGTGCGCTTGCGGTTTAGGCACATCAACTAGATGAACAAAGATATTAGAAACTGCATCACTGCTCCATCACCAGTATAGTATAAAAGAATTAAAAACTCAAACTAACTCGTATTTGATTCGATTAAAGATAGAATAAACTCGCTTCGAGTCACAGCTTCAGTGGTATAATATAGTATAATTTGCAGAAAGAGCTGGAAAAAAGGCATATTAGAGGAATGAGCAATGAGAATCAGCAGCCATTATTGTTATTATCATCAAATGAAATCAAATGTGGTTGGGATGAGTGCAAAAAGCTATGGCAGATAGCAGCACCATCGATCTTTTGCCGCCTGGCTATGTTTTCTCTCACAGTTATCTCCCAATCATTTGCTGGTCATCTCGGCCACCACCACCTCGCCGCCATCTCCATTGCCACCACCGTCATTATATCCATCACCTTCGGCTTCTTGGTAACTTGATTCAACTTTAACAATTTGTCTGTTTATTAATTAGGTTTTTGGTTGTTTATTTGTTTAGTTAGTACTTATTTATGCATTTATGTGTAGAACTATTGCGTTCTTAATTTGGTAGATGCATTTCCATTTTCAATGCCTTGCTGGATTTGCACTTCTGTTGCTAGTCGAAGTTGTTAGCTTCTTCTGTAACTTAATGTTCTAGTTATTAGTTAGCATGTCCTTTTAACTAAATGTGGAAAAGCTCCAATCTTGTAAAATAGTTCTCTTAAATTAGCATTACAATACCTGTGTTTGGCATAGACTAATATTCAGCAGTGTGCTTGACAATTTTCATGCTTTGTTTTCAATAGTCGTGTTATAAGTTAATAATAATATAACAACAGACCAATAAATTATGTATCGTGTGATTACATTACTTCTTAAACTCACCATTTACAATATATTCGTTATAACTAATACTAAGTATTCATTATTGGGAAGTGTTGTTAGTGATTAAGATCATGATGCATTGCATAGCCTCTTAATGTTTGAAGCACCATTTTTGTTACTATCAGCTTGGAATGGCTAGTGCGCTTGAGATGCTGTGCGGACAAGCCTACGGAGGAAAACAATACCACCTATTGGGTGTATATTTGCAACGCTCTTGGGTGGTATTGTTCCTAAGCTCTCTTTTTTTTCTGCCTCTTTTCATTTTCGCCTCACCAGTACTGAAGTTCATTGGGCAGCCACCGTTATTAGCTGAGCTGACTGGCCAGGTGGCTATGTGGCTTATTCCTATGCATTTGAGCTTTGCTTTTCAGTTCACTCTAACAAGGTTCTTGCAATGCCAGTTGAAGACTTTTGTGGTTGCTTGGGTATCCGGTGGAGTGCTTGTTTTTCATGCATTACTGAGTTGGATTTTTGTATATAAAATGAGGGTTGGTATTATAGGGATTGCCCTTACTCTTGATTTCTCTTGGTGGATATCGGTTTTGGGGATGTTTGTATATTGTACATGTGGTTGGTGTCGTCGTTCTTGGACTGGTTTCTCTAGGCAAGCTTTCGTCGGCCTTTGGGACTTCTTCAAACTCTCTCTTGCTTCTGGTGTCATGGTCGTGTATGTACCCATGCAATCCATATTCTGATTTTAAGTTTGAAAAATGAGTGTAAAATTTTCGATCTCTGAAATTACAGGTTGAGGAATATTTACTATAGAATATTGATCATTGTCTCAGGCATGAAAAGTGCAGTGGTTGCTGTTGATGCCTTGTCGATATGGTTTGTTTTCTATTTGATTGTTCCTTTTCATCCTTCAGCATTTCAATACCTTTGTATGTCATACTTATTTATGATTTTTTTTGTCTAATAGCATGAGTTTCTATGGTTGGGAGTCAATGATCCCGCTGGGCCTATTTGCAGCAACAGGGTATGTTTTTTGTATATTACGCGGCAATTTAGTAAATTACTAGAATACTCAGTCACTTGCTAATATTAGTTCCTAGTGTGTAGATTCTGATTTTATAGAGCTGGATCATGAAATAAATAGGTCAACCGGTAGCAAATGAATTTTTAATGCTATCTGAAGTTTACTAAATAGGCTTCTTTCAATCTATATTCTTTTCATGGATTTACTCATGAGCATAAAGACCGTCTACATTCTTTTATTCCGTTATTGTACCCAATGAACTCAGGATACGTGTAGCATATGAAATTGGAGCTGGAAATGGAATTTCTGCAAAGTTTGCTGCGAAAATTGCTGTCTTCAACTCTCTAGCGATTGGCTTCATATTCTCTTTAATAACGCTAGCCATTCCCGACAAGATTGCTATGATCTTCACATCAAACTCATCTGTAATCGCAATGGTAGAGGAACTAGCCTTGTTGTTGGCAATGACAATTCTTTTTAACTGCATTCAGCCAATTCTTTCAGGTTCGACAAATCATATTCATTAGCCAGTTTGCATTGGTTTCGACAAAGGAATAAAAGATTTATTTGAAATTTTGTATGTACAGGAGTAGCTGTTGGATCTGGTTGGCAGGCCTTGGTAGCCTATGTAAATATTTTTAGCTATTATTTTGTTGGAGTGCCTCTTGCGATCATGTTGGGATGGTTGTTCCATTTTGGGTTTAAGGTATTCCTTCTATACTTTAACTCATGAAACAAGATGTCACGTAAAATGTACTTACAGGTATATATATATATATATACAGGGTTTATGGGCTGGAATGGTCTGTGGGACGGTAACTCAGACATTGATATTAATCATCGTTGCAATTAGATTGCCGTGGGAAAAGGTGGTAAAAGACCATCCATGAAACACCTCTAAAGATGAAGCACACAAACCTATGAATTTGCTTAAATGTCAAACTTTCATTTTGTCCCCATCTATGAAGCCAAATCAACTTTGGAAGTTCAAGTGAAAATGCAGTTTTGTGGCCAAGGGTTTAATTTATTGTTTCCTCAATATATGAGTTAACTCCTTAGACATTTCATATGTTACACTGTTTTTGAAACTTCTACTTGGTGTCAGCATGAATATATAGGAAGACAAATTTATCCACTAACTAAAAAGAAAATGAAGGTTTGGAGTTCACCATTCAACCTGTATTTTAATATCAGACTTTGCCTTGCCAATACATCCTCATTTACCAAACTATAGAGGCTTATAAAACCCACATTCTAACCACATTACTCTTAACGTGAGATTTAGTCACTTTAATTGCAATAACCATCATAATATAGGTCAAATAGTTGGCATATTTGAGAACTTTCCGTGAGATTACATTTTGACGGGAAAATAGATTTTATTAATCTTTCTAACCAGTATGAAAAATATATCCAATGGTCTATATATCTTCGAATCAATATACAAACCTAGTCAGATATCCAGAGAATAAAAGGAGGAAAACACCACTTTACATGATATAAAACCATTCCCAATCATCAAAGTAATTCTACAACATTTGTTGTGGACATATTTTGCCTACTCAATTGAGACCAAGAATTATGAAGTTTTCTCAACCTTAAAATCTTCACTATTTTGTCGCCTATTCTTACGTGGAGTTGTTTCGTACGGTGGAAGAGGAACTCCAAACACCCAGTCAAGAACGTTTAGGTACTTAGATCGGAAGACATCCCTCTCCATGGCATAACAGTGCATAATAACTGCTGTTGAAATGCTAAAGACTAAAACATCAGCTCTTTTTAAGTTTTTGGACTGAGGCAAGTATCCCACATCAGCCATGCATGTGAAGAAGCTCTCGATTGCTCGTGCAAGGCAGTATAATGATATCTCTATTCTTCTGCTCTTCTTCTCAATTGCTAGAGCTAGACCCGTTGGAAACTGTTCAAGAAAGTATACATTAGTGTAGATCAAACATATACACCTTTCCCTTCTCTCTCTCTCTATATATATATATTAGTCGGTATGCATGTGCTTAAAAAATTAAATTTGATTAGAACTATTTTAAATAAAATCAGATGAGTTTTAACTAAGAGGCAAGAGAAGAGGAGAAAATAGTATTATAGAAAAAGAGATGAGAGATAAAATCTAAAAAGAAATAAAGAAAATAATTCTACACTGGGTGTTTTTGATCATCTAACTGTCCTTGAATCACCTCGCGGAAATTATTGAGGTGTCATTGTGTCCATCATAAGGTGCATTACGAACAATGCTTAAAATCAAATGGCTATGGCTTCACCAAAATCGTGTGGTAGTCCAAAGCAGATTTTATAGGGTGCTGCTCTTCTATTCTAAAATATGTACTACAAAAATAAAGGGGTTCATTTTACCGTTCCGATTGCCACCATAGGAATATTACATCTCTTTAAAAGCCTGAACAGGAAGCATGTCCATATCCTAAGTGGAAGCAGCAAAGCAAAACAATCAACAACGTAAAAACAATAATGATGTGAAATAAATGAGAGATATAAGTATATGAGGGGGTGAATGCTAGGGGTGGCAAAATGGTTTTAAAACCATGGTTCCAATCTAATCCAATTAATTTGAGTGGGGTTGGTTCCTAAGAAATTTATTTTGGTAACCAGTTGGGCCAAACTTGGTTCTAAGCTAGGCCAAATTGCTTGCTAAGATCCAAATTATAAGTGACCATAAGGGGTTGAGTTGAGTTGGGCTTGGTATCCCGAGTAAGATTGAGTTTGGTTCCAACTTGAAAACATAGAGAACCCAACTTACTTAAAAACTGACCCAATCCATTTTTTTAGTAAAATCCTAAAATTGAATAATTTATTTAATATTACGGAGTTTTGAGGATGGATTTAGTGTCATATACAAGGGGCTGGTATGGATATGCTTCAGAGTACAAGATAGAATTTAAAACGTTCATCCCCATACATTATATGAGTTCAATTATAATATCTAAACTCATTGCTTACCACGCAGATGCACAGTATGTAGACAGAAACAAGCTCGACCTTGCGGTACCAAATAGCCCTTTCCATAAAATTGGGTAAGGCCTGAATAACAGTGAGCATGATTTGTTACGATTACCGCTAACAAATAACTGTTGAGAGTACATCTACCTGATAACATGGAGCATGAAATATAATAGGACAATAATTCACTCAAAACCAACTATCATAGTTCATCACAATTCTTCATTTACCAAAAGAGGAAAGATCATGTATTATATTAAGAGAGAGATGAGTTACCTTCTCAAAAGACCTTGACGATGTACAATCAGGGCAGGGATTAAATATACTGGAAGATAAACTGGTAGCGCTCTTTTATAGGCTTGAAGAAGAAAGGAAAAGAAATGTGTACCACATGCTTGATTCCCATGGACAATCTGCATAAAATAAAATTATCTAAAAAGTGCTGGAAGATCATATTCGATCTGTGGAAAATGGGCACTCTCCATCAAAACAAGCAAAGAGCAATATCATGGGTAACACTGAAAGTCCTAAGATTAGCAAGCAACTATAGTCTTACTCGCTGTGTCCTGTGCAAAAGAGAGATTTCAACAGTAACTAGAAGTAATTAAGCCTTTTAACAGAATAACACCAATAGCGAAATTATTCCCCAACTAAGAAACTTTTATGGTGTTTTTCAAACTAAGGTAGCCGGACTGATCATGTCCAACTTATTCAATGTAAGCTAAAAGCTCTGCATTCTATGTATGACTGTATATTAATTAAAAAGTAGTGGACACATCCCACATAATTATTTAATACTTTGTTTTTAAACAAAAGACTGACTGACTGAGATTGATTTTGTCAATCGTTAGTTGGTTCGTCCTTCAAGCAATTAATGGATTTTTCCAGTTGCACTTATGCAAATTAAATTAAGAACTTTTTTTACAGCTTGCATTTGAATTATAAATCATAAGAAAAGTGTTTTTTTAGCAAGGCTTGTAATTGGTTTGAAGAGACAAGATAATGGAGTAGTAATCATAGTAGTGCAGAGTGCAGACATTATGCTTTGTCAACACAAACTTCTGATAAGTAACCAAGTTTCAAGTGCATAAAGTATATTAAGTATCTGCAAGATAATACTCTCTGTTAAAGCAAACAAAGACTTGTCAGATTGAAAAAGGAAATTCGGTGAGTAATTGGGAAGAAACCTAGACTATTCCGAGCAATATGAAGAACTGTTCTGTTAATTATGACATCTCCAAGTGTAATGCATCATTGGGAACACAAATTTACTTACTGCGTTGAGTAACCACTAAATATAGATAAAAAAGAAGTATATAATATAAAATCACAAAATTATATTTATGTATTAAGAAATTTCGTGTTGGCACGACATACCGAGCAAGGTATCTTCATTTCTGGATCTAGCTTAAGGTCAACACCGTTGGACTTGTAATATTTCTCTACCGCTTCCAAATCTTTAAAAGGTAAGCCACATGCAATGTCCCTCACAGCATTCAGGATGGCAGAATCCTTTGCTCCATGTTTATTGAGAAATGATTTATAAGATGGGGGCAAACTATCTTGCTTCAATATGTAAGCCGACCTGAAAAAGTAGACCACAAATTCCACCATAAGACACGTAGTCTGAGAATGACATAGCATGGACACCTTAAGACATTAAAAAACATATGTGCTTGTTCAGGGGCATATCGAATTTTCTGAATTTGCATGTATTTTCTCTAATAATCAATAACATTTTCCTTTAACTATAGAACTTATGGTGGAAAAATACAGAGTCGATTTCTAGCCTGAGTCTTCAGTATAGGAAGTATATAATAGCTTGTGGACCAGCTAAAACTAGCACGGAACTAGTTCATCACATATACATTTCCACAGAGATTAAGAAATTACAAGAGACTGAAAACAGAAACGGATGAAACAAGATACCAAACGTATTCAAAAATTAAATTGAAAAACAAACTTGAGCTGGAAAATAGGACCCTTACAAAATCTGAGAAGACGAGAGACACATAAGGAAAATATCTCCATGTGCCCATGTAAGCGGCTTACATATGTGCCCAAATCTCTTGCTTTTTATTCCACACCGCGTTGCCAGCACAGTGGCACGCATGAGAATGTAAATAGCCAAGCTCGTGTGCTCTGTGTTCAACCCAGTAAGAAGCATTGACGGCCCTGCTATTGCACCTGCCAGAAAAGCCCTCCATTTTGCCGTCCTACATATTTAGGAAATTTAGGACGAGAGATAGAGACCATTTAAACTAAAATTATTAAATCAGATCCAGAAAATAAGCAACATTAAAAAGTAAATTAATGCGGATGATTGCCAAAAAATAAAAATCAAGGTATTAGATCATGCCTTCTGTGGCCACCCAATGAAGCAATAATTTCATCTACTGATACAAATGTCCCAGCAAATGTACCAAGAAATAGTCCATATCTCAATGTCTCTTTCAATGCCAGAATCATATCTGCACCCCCAGATGCCATTTCTACTTTCCTGACATGTAAAACGAAAAAACAATATCATGTTGATGAATGTATAAGTTTATCAAATGTGACTTGCATATGCAAGAGCACAAGAAGAAATCCTAAATATATATATACATAAGTACATCTTTATGTGCGCATTAGATTACAGATGATAATTCATACTGTCTTCTTTACTTTTCTCCTTTCCCTTCAAAGGAGAGTGGAAACTGAAATTTATGGAATTTCACTTAGGTGTGACATGATATTCATTCTATTATTTGCATACACGTTTTTATTTTCAAATCTATTTGTCTCCAATTAAGGCAGCAAATTCAGATAGGTGTCTGTAGAAGCTAAACAGACTTAGCACCAAATATTTGAAAAATAATTACCATAAAACTAATTGCAAAAAAATGATAGTAGTTGTTGTACTGATGCAAGTAAGAAATGAATGCACAGGTAACTGGACAAAACTGTTAACACACACCTACAAACATAAATAATACGCAGACAAATATTTAGCACCAAATATTTAGCAAGAACTAAATAATACGCAGACAAAAGCTCCCAGAACAAATTACTTGGACGCAGAGAGTAATCTCCGGCGACGGAGGCGAGTGAGAAGAGCGAATATCGCGAGACCGCCTTTGATTCCGGCGCCGATGACGAAGCCTTTAACGGCGGCCGTGTACACTCTCCATGACTTGTCGTAATCCTGAACTGGATAAGAATCGAAGCTTAACAGAGAGCACGATGACGATGAAGACGGAAGGCTCGAGCTCGACGATCGCTGCCTCCTATTGCATTGCGAGCAGCTATTCGAGCCGCACTCGCACTGCGCCGCCGCGCCGGAAGACGGCGGATCTATTCCGCCGCCGCCCGACACCGCCATCTCCGATTTGATTTTTCCGGTTAGGATGGAGAGGGGGGATGGTAAAATCGGTTATGGGGATTATCGAGCTGCGAGTGAGGGGCTCACACGTACGATGGGCAATTTGACTGATTGATTGATGAACGTTATGTTATTCAATAAAAGTCGTTAGGGCTTGTTTGGCTTGCATTATTTCCCTTTTTAAACATAAAGCTTCCTTTATTCCTTTGTTATGATTAATAATTTAATAGTCAGTAATATTAATAAATGAGAAAAGTTATTTGAACAATTTGATTTTTTTTTAGATATGAAGAAAATAATTATAGAGAGATAAATGTGAGAGAGTTATTTAGTTGTAAATATATTTAGTGTCCTAGACTCTTAATACATTCAATGTTTAAAATTGATAAGAAATGTGATATAAGTTTAATTTCAATTCAATTATTGTTTTTCATATGAAACAACTATGTTATTACATTGAATATTGAATCCATAATTGTCAGTAATTGATGGGTCCCCAATTATGAATAGGGGTATTACCGTAATTTAATAAAATGATTGTTAAGAGCAATATTACTACGTTATGAATATGGGCCGCCTTGTGGGTTCCGAGCCCATGGCCCAGTAAGACGAGCCCATGGCCCACCATAATCACTATAAGTACCATATTAATTAGCTAAACTGATCATTAACTGGTTTACACTCCGAAAACTAGAATTATTAAATACTCTCTAAAATCCACGAGATTGAGGAGTATAATTACTACGAACTACGAAGAGGCTTGATCCTACCTAAGTAGGTACGTAGGCAGCTCGAAGTTACTGAGCACAGCCCCACTATCTAAAAACACTCTATCTGGTCTGCCGTGAGTCGGGTCGGATCCCATCCCCACGTGACCCTCACGTGACACTACTATTTGATCCCGCATCAGTAATAAATTTCTATTACAAATTAGTAGCAATGAATTTCAAACTATAAACAAATAATTACGGTATAATTACATAAGTGAAATCGAATCCATAACCATGAAATAATGAGAATTTAGTCTACCACTAAAACAAGATTAAACAAGATCAAGTTATTTTATGTTATGTTGAGTTCAACAGGTCGATGTGACATAAACCACATATTATTTTTTCAAATGCGTTCTTTATAACATACCGAATCTGTTATATAATTTTCAAATGAGATTTATGACCCTCTATTCAACTATACAAACAAAAAAAAATGATCTTAGTTTCCCGTATTTATTGGTTTGGTGAACAAACATGCTACATTTATAGTTTGGTACTTTGACTTCTGACTTCATATAAGTGATGGTTTGGCAGGCTAAGCCATGTTATCCAATCCAAATACATGTACCACAAGATAAATAAGAGCATTCCATTTTGTTTATATGTATTTTTCTAGTTTTTTTATTTATTTTGTGTGAAAATATAGGCTATTTGGTTGTATTTATTAAACTTATAAGAATTGATGATTTACTTATGTGTGAAATAATCAATTTAACTAAAATTAATGACTATGAGAACTGATTAACAAATTTTCAAGTAAAAATTATTTAAATTGTAAAAAAATACTATAAAATGCTCAATGGACCCAAAGTTTGTTAGAGTAGTGATATCAGCTTCTATTTTTCATGTACAAGATTTTGGGTTCAATCTATGTGGCAAGTTGTGAATTTCTTTCATTATTTGATACCTTTCATGTTTTATATGACCTGTGTTAAAAAATTGGTTTTAGTTTATCGAGCCAGTGTGTCCACCTCCATCTATAGTGTAACAAAAAAATACTTAATAATAAATTTCACAATGCTTCCATGATATTAAGACTTATACGTCGGGTTTTTTATCTGAATAATATCATTTTAAAAAAATAATACCAAAATGATATATTTACAGAGAGTTTGTGAAAATAATACAAGACGTCAGTGTGGTTGACGCCTTCTAATTAGAAGGCGTCAACCACATTGACGTCTTTATATTTTTATTTTTATTTTAATTAGAAGGTGCCACCACGGTTGGCACCTTCACTATTTTTAATTAGAAGGTACCACCACGGTTGGCACCTTCACAATTTGAATTATTTTTAATTAGAAGGTGCCACCACGGTTGGCACCTTCACATTTTGAATTTTTTTTAATTAGAAGGTGCCATCAAGGTCGACACCTTCATATTTTTAATTAAAAAGCGTGTTCACCTTCATATTTTTAATTAAACAAATTCTTCTCAAAAATATAAATTGAAGTATCATTAATAGATTAAAAGATTAAAATCCTTATTAAAGAACTAAAGCCGAGGATATTACAAATGTGAAAAAGATTAAAATAATAATCTAAAAATGTCCTCCAGTACCACAACCATGTGGCCGCATGTTTCTACGTTCTCTAACTCTACGTCTATCAATCGGAGCACGAGAGCTATAAGTGGGACGCTCATTAGGCTGAATTTCATCATCATTATAAGAATTATCGTTTAAATCAAAATCATGCATATTTGATGATGCGGGACGCTCATTAGGCTGGATTTAATCTATTAATGATACTTAAATTTGTATTTTTGAGAAGAATTTGTTTAATTAAAAATATGAAGGTGAACACGCTTTTTTAATTAAAAAAATTCAAAATGTGAAGGTGCCAACCGTGGTGGCACCTTCTAATTAAAAATAGTGAAGGTGCCAACCGTGGTGGCACCTTCTAATCAAAATAAAAATAAAAATATAAAGACGTCAATGTGGTTGACGCCTTGTATTATTTTCACAAACTCTCTGTACATATATTATTTTGGTATTATTTTTTTAAAATGATATTATTCAGATAAAAAACCCCTTATATGTCTTATTCCAATATAAAATATGATTCTTTTTTGAAGGAAATGTTAAAGAATGATAAGTAAATTTATAGGAGTATATTGTAGATTGGTAAAAGTAGAAATAAAAATAAATATATTTTCAATTGAAAATACTGTAAAGTGTTTTTATTTCCAAATCAGAATAAAAATAAAAATTTGTGGTTGAAAACACAAACAAGGCTTTGTTTGTTTTCTCTTTCACTTGATATTTTCATTTCATTAAAAAATTTACAAAATTTACAATTCTAATTAAAAATACAAATTTTTATTTTTATATTTTATAATAACTATTCTCACTTCACCAAATTAAAAGTTAAAACCACTTTTATTTGGTATATAGTATTTGGCACAATATCTGCTAGCCGTTAATTTTGTTCCATAATTAGATTTCCACTGTCCATATATAGAGGGCAAAACCGTCAAAAGAGTCTCAATCCCAAATAATATAACCCGTATAAATACGCTCTTGAAAGCAATCTAGATAGTTCCATTCCATCCCTCAAGAATAGAACTCGTATAATACACTCTTTAAGCACTCAAACCCTAGTTCATTCATCCTTCTCGCTTCACACACACGCCATAGCAATGTCGCACTTCGGAAGATCTGGGCCGCCGGACATCAGAGACACCTACTCTCTCCTTGTTCTCAACATCACTTTCCGTAATTTCACCTCAATTTCCACTCTCCTTTTGTTTCTAATCAGGAATTATTTAATTGTTTTTATTTTTCTGCTTAATTCGTTGAATTCTCTTTTCAGGTACGACTGCTGATGATTTGTTCCCCCTCTTCGATAAATATGGCAAAGTTGTTGATGTTTTCATCCCTAGAGACCGGAGGTATACACATATATATCTATATCTATATCTATATCTATATCTATATCTGCAGAACTGGTGTGTATATACCTGTATAGTAAATGTTCACATATCTGTTTTCTGGAAGCATATGGTTGTGTATGTCCGAATTTATTCTGTTGAGTATTACTTATAGCCAAAAATGGGTTTTAGGTGTCTTGAAGTCCCATCTATTTGTTCTAATGTTATGCTGTATTTTTAGATTTTAGTGTGGTTACTTTTGTGTATAATTTGCTACGCAATTTAAGATGTTTTGTGTAAGAATTATGAAAGCAAGGGTTCGTGAGGTATTACTTTAATTTAGCTGTGTGCTCTGTGTGTTTACATCAAACTAGGACTGGAGACTCGAGAGGTTTTGCATTTGTCCGGTACAAGTATCAAGATGAGGCTGCAAAGGCTGTTGATAAGCTAGATGGTGAGTCATGGTTAGTGTATTAGCTGATTAGAATCAGTCCTCAATGATTGCGATAATTTTGTAATCCATCTTGTGCAGGAAGAGTTGTTGATGGGAGAGAAATAATGGTTCAATTCGCAAAATATGGCCCGAATGCTGAACGGATGTAAGTCGATTTGTAAGCACTTAATGATTATTTTCCAATTGTTGCCTCAGTGTCTGTTGTAGGAAATCTTTTTGTTATTTTGTTTAGTTGTGTAATATAATATGGGTTCCTTTGCATAGTTTCACAGTTATTCTATATTTGACTTTTACTTGACGTGTGGGTTTTAGTTCATTTAAATTTTTAAGCTCGATACCTAGTTATTTTTTTCTAAAGAATGCCACATTATCTAGAAGTGTTTTTTCTTTTTTTTGCTCTATCAGTGACAAAGGGAGAATTGAGGAACCTGTTTACAAGTCCAAAGGGAGCTCAAGAAGCCGCAGTCCTCGTCCCAGGTACTAAATCGTTCTTTAATGCCGTAATACACATTGATTGCTTAAATTTGTAATTACTACCAGTTAGGAGGCACATCTGAGCAGTGCAAATGTGTAGAAGACTATTTATATCTAAACTAGTTTATCTTTTTGGTCTATACTTTTGATATTCTAACTTTCAAATAGGTCCATGTTTTTCACTGTATGTTACACACATTTTTTTTATCATCTTCCTTCGTACTATGAACCCCTGCGTATCCTTTGATATGGATCATACCTGTGGAGATTTATGGTTCCCTGTTTCATGCTAGTGTTTTTTCAGAAGCTATATTTTAGGCAAAACCAAAGAAATATTGCTACATTTTGAATGTGATCTGAGTTAAGAAATTAGTTTCTGTTGATTATGACATCTTTTCCTTATGGTTTTCTATACTGTGCCGTTTCATGTTCTCACAACACAATGGAAATTTAATAGGCGCAGGGATGATTACCGGGACAAGGATTACAGGAAGAGAAGCCGCAGCAGAAGTAGGGGTAGATATGAACGTGAACGTCCTCGTGGCAGAGATAGAGATTATCGTCGTCGAAGCCGGAGCCGAAGCCGAAGCCGTAGTGTAAGTCCTGGTTATCGCAGAGAACGTGGAAGAGGCAAATATGACGACGAGAAGCGCACTCGTAGCCGTTCTTATAGGTATTATGTTCCGTGAGATTTGTGAGAGTTGCATTAAGTTGTTTCGTAAAGTATTTTATAATGATACATGTGCTGTGCATGACAGTGCATCCCCTGTTCGACGTAGTCCTAGTCCTCGGAGGAGCCCATCTCCACGCAAAACCCCTCCTTCCAGGAGTGTAAGTCCTGAAGTTCGTACTCGCAAAGAACGATCAGTCACTCCGAAAAGTGTCTCTCCTCGTGGTCGGCGTGCTGATTCCAGAAGCCCATCTCCTCGTTCTGATGCTGAGGTGCTTAGTACTCCCCTCTCTTACTAATTTCTTGCTTGAGGGATACTCCTGACTGGGTTATGTTTGATATTTTCTGTTTCAGGAATAGAGAAGTGGATGTTGCTCAAGTCTTCATCAGAGCTGTGTTTGGCAGTACTTTTCTCCGGAGCTACTGGATCAATCTTGTTATCAAATAATTAGGTTGCTATGAGTGATTTCCCTGAAACTATTTGAAGATTGACTATTGTGTGTCGTACTGGATTCACTCTTATGTTCTATTGATATCTTCTACAACTACTTTCAATGCTTTGTGATACCTGTAATGCCTGAGCTCCTGCTTCCTAGTTCTACGCAATAGTTTTTGTCATGAGGTAGAGGGATGTATCTGGTTTTCTCTCTCTTCTAATTACTAGGTTTCATATCGCCCTAAATCTGATTTGAGATCATTCAAAAATTATACTCATGAATAATTTACTGGCTTCTATAGTTTTGCGGTGAGGAGTAATTGTTGCTGATTGATGAGATGACGCAGCAGCTACTGATGCTGTTTATAGATGATGCAGTAGCTGTTGATGCTGCTTATACTTTGCTATTCATTTAGAATTCTTGCTGGTGATGAACTGCGGGTTTTTGTCCATTATTTGGTCGTGTCATGAGTGGTAAGACTAACGGGATATGTTTGTCTTGAACCAAATTAAACTTCTATTTAGAATGGCAGCCATAATTTTTTCTTACAATTGCTTGTTATGATTTTCACGTGAGTAGTAGTTGCTGCTGATTGATGAGATGCTGTAGCAGCTATTGGTGCTGTTTTAGATGATGCAGTAGCTGTTGATGCTGCTTTAAGTTTGCTGTAGATTGTTATGAAATCCTTGCTGGTGATGAATTGCAGTATCTTCACAAACTTTCTCACCGTTAATTGGTTGGTAAGTTCAATGGATTCATATTTAAATTGTGAATGTAACATGACAGCAATAGTTGTTTCAACTTAAATGTGGTCTTTCAAGTTATCATTTGAGGTGGCTGGAGTTTGAATTTCATTCAGTAGCAATATGTGATCTTGAAGGAGCTATTGTATATATCAATTACCATTATAAATGTACAAAATGAAAAATTGCCTCATATATAGCATAGAAGTCAATAAGATTGTCTTACAAGAAAAAATCTATGCTGCACCGGATCCGGAACCGTTTAGCATTGAAAGAACCGGATCCAACGGGACGGTTCCGGGGCGGTTCCGAGTAGACCCGGAACCGTTGCCATCCCTATGAGAAAGGTGCCATCCACAAATTGAAGTGCATTTTAAGTTTTACCCAGCTTGTAAGCCAAGATTTGAAATTGATACTGGCTGCATTAATCTGACATACCAGGGTAGAAGTGGTACCAGGGCATCGAATTTCATTATGTAGATTTGTGAACTACTGCTTATGTTATGACAATTTTACATTTTTCAGTTTCCAATAAACGAAACAAGGTGAATTAATTCCACCTTTTAACTGGATTTACCAATATCACCTTAGGGCCAGGATTACAGGTACATGTGATGGGGTGGATTAGTAGTCTATATCCCATGCACGATATAAGTCCTTAGAACTGAGTGTTCCAGGAACACAATTGAGCAAAAATGTTATATGAAATGAGCAACATAACAGAATAGACTAACTTTGATCAACCATCATATCCAAACACTCCATAAACATGAAAACAACGTCTAATACTCTGGACATGCAAAAGTCATTAAGCAAACTGTTCAGAAACATGTTAATGAAACCTACTACATGCCAAAACCCACAAAACACATCGAACCAACCAACCATATGAGCAGAAATCTTGTCTAAATAAGATAAATGAAGACATAATAAACAAGTAAATAATCAATTTAGACCTAAGAAGCTAGACCAGGGCAATGCTGCTCTCACCACCAGGGGGCTTGCGAACACCGCCTAAGTAGTCACGAGATTCCACTTTACCTTCTGCAAATATATTACTGCCACTCATCTCTCGTAATTTTGCTGAACTTAATGGCTTCTCAGCCGATGAAGGAGGTGCATCTCCCTTGAAAATGTCGTTCCCTGAAAGTTCTGAGAATTTTTGGTTAGGAATCTTCTTAGCTGTCTTGATCACATGTTCTTCAGTACCGTTGCTCTGCCCTCCAACACCCTTTTAAACCAGAGAAGAGAAAGTTCTGAGTCAACCGTAATGCACAAAAAATTGGATTTTCACGAGTTTCTAACTATTGAAATTAGGAATACTCAATTGTTTGATATTATTTTTGCTATGATAATCAGTCATTACCAAATCAATTTTTTTTGGTAAGTGAGGCCACACTACTCTTAAAACTATCATATAATAGCTTTTGTCAAGTCATAAAAAAGATTTTGCACACGTACATTATGGTCCCCGATGGTAATGCTTTCTCTTAATGCCAAAGCACGAGCAGTCAAGGGGCGGGGTTGAATCTCAGGTGGTGGAGCAAAGATATCATGCCCACCAAGTTCCCTTTTTCTTCCATCAGAAATTTGCTTCTTCAATTTTGTATCAGCCTCGCTTTCTAGATTTCCACTCAACTCCCGCTGTTTAGCAACTTCAGCCACAGTGGTTGGCTTCTTTGCAGAAACTGTTTCTTCTTCACCAAAAGAGATGTGACTGATTCCCGCAATTGCTTGCTAATAACACATTTAACCAGTAGACGCATCAAGACAGTAGGTCATTGAAAATCTAAACACATCTCACATAGAGGGTTAAAATACTGAAATTGAAATGGTTAAATAAATACCTGGTACATGCGGAGACCTGTTTTATTGCCTGGGGTCTGGTCTGCATCCTCTGTTTCTGATGTCCCATTTTCACCCTTGGCTTTAAAAATACCACTGCCAGTCATTTCCTTCATTTTATAATCTGAACATGGTTTCCTGGAATATAAAAAAAATTCAGAACAATTTGAGTTTCTCAACACAAACAGAAGAGTAAAGCATAATTCCAGACAACAGAATACAAAACATTGGACATCCATAGCAATTAATATGTTAAAGGCATTCTTTGAAAGAGCTTTAACAAACATATGAAATTTTGTAAGAAATTATGTGAACACAACTATGTCGTGGTATTTGCACAATCACATTTTGTTTAATGTACATTCCTTTAAAATGATGGTTTAATGCCTGAACAACAATTTAACTGGTAAGTTTGGTGCCTGTTTTATCACGAATGGCACAAAAATGATAAGAAGTCTTACAAAAGATGTAGTTTGTGCAAATACCACAAACAATAATTTGTGCTGAAATAGATTTGTTATCAGAGTCTATATCTATGACCCAGATGCCTTCCATGTTTTAAAATCCTTTTATATACTGATATGCATAAATTACTGAAAGTAAATCTTCTTTAACTTTCTGAGGAAATGAAGATATGCATTTAACCATTTGTGTTCATATATATCTGATTATATGGAACCATGAACTACTAAACTGAATTTAGTGGATTCAAAGTCATGTACTAAAGAGACATGCTCTCGCTAACACGAAGACATGATTTCACCAAGCTTTAGAGTTAATTCATAAATCAGTTGAAGATCCAACTACAAAAGACTTGGTCGACTTAATGTAACAAGGGCAGATGCAAGATCTAATTTTTTATTGGAAAGCCATCTTGTATCGCGATGGCAAACATACCCAAAACGGGGAATTTCATTAGTTCAATAACTTAGTTGACTTGGCAAGAACACTAGTGGACTGTGATTGACCACCCTAGACTTCATGAAATATAAATCAATAATTAGAAAATGAAACAATACAAATACGCATATACATAGTGGTCTCCAGATGAAGAATGCATCAAAGCAAACAATATAAATATAATATATATATATACACATCAAATTTGAGTAGAAAAAGTTAGCTGGATCTCAAACCTTTTATTCAAACTCTCAACCTCTTCATCAGTAACCTGACCTCCAAACACCACCTTCCTAATCCCATCCGACGGCTGCCATTCCATCACAACATATCAAACCCTAAATTCAAATAAAAACGTAATAATAAATGAAGAAAGGATCTTCTTTTGGCAATGCAAATGATTACCTGGTGAGAACGAGCAGAGGATGCCGGAGCAGGTGAATTCTCCGGCGGTTTTTCCGACCAGGTGAGCAGATCTGCCGTCGAAGTGTGAGGCTTCCTCACCGGTGTGCTTCTTTCCATTTTGGCTAACAACAGAAAAATAACAAATCAAAATCCTTTCTCGTTCGATCAAACAAACAACTGATTGAGATCCAAAACCGAAACGACGATTAAGGTTTCACACTGCTGTTTTGGTTTTTTAGTTGTCAGCTGATTTATTTTCAAATGAATAATCAGCTTTCTACTGTTATTTATACTAGTACATCTGCCGTATATATAGCAAAAGACAGAACCGCAGGAAGAGAACCGGAGAGATGTGATTTTGTTAGGATTTTGAGTTTATTTTTTGAATTTTTATTTGGAACCTTCTTGATTTTTGATAGGGGGACACGTGCTCTAGTTGGATTGCACGTGACTGTGACAGAGGGGATACATTCTTCTTTTACGATAATGCCCCTCAGTGATTCACTTCTGAGAATAAACTATTCCAACACCAAAATGGGGTCATTAAATTTATTTGGAAGGGCAATAACGTCCCTTAAAAGTACGAAAAACTATTTAAGCTGACTTAGTGGTAAAGCTAACCGTTGTAGATAAGAGTCTTTTGCGTAAGTGACCAAACTGAATTTTGAATTCAAAATTTCAAATTACACCAACCCCCTCAATCTTTTCAATATGTAACAATCACCCCTTCACAAGTGTAACGTATAATCGTTATTATTGACTAACGAAACTCACCCACGAAATATATCAATACAATTATAAATATTGAGACTCCAAAATAGATAATTACATGTATAATTATCGGCCCAATATTCATCATATAATTATACATGAAATTATATAACATAACAATTTGCAAATTAAACCTTATACAATACTCTCAACAATATGTTCCCATTTCGTAAAGAAATGTGAAAAGGGGGAAGGGGAAGCAACAACACGTGGGGTTATGATGATACCAACTTCTTTTGCAATGCAAGCTAACTTTACACAATAAATAAATAAATAAAAACCACAAGATTCCCTCTAAAGATGCAAACTTCGTACATTTTATCAATTCATGAGGGCATTTAGGTATGTTCAATTAAAGCTCAAAACATCTTTTTTGTTGACAAAGTGATATATAGCCATTACATTTTCATATATTAGTCACTTAGCTAATACTAAGAACATTGACATTCAAAATCCCTACAAATGTACATCATGATGCAAGCTATATAGGTGAATCTTGTTTACTGCACAATACTGAATTCACAGCTTCTAATGTACAGACCCATAAGCATAAATAACCCACCATTCTCCGATAGTCAATTCAATTATCACAATGTTTGGAGTGGATGATACTCAGTGACTCCCGAGAGTTTGGATGATCTACATATAGAACTGCATCTGCATGTGTATACTCGCATGGGGGCCTTTATGTGTATATATATATATATACATACATACATGAATGGTGTAGTTCATCGCGAAATTCACCAAACCATGACTACAATATTCTCCCTTCGCGATGAATAATTAGTGTCCTTTCATCGTCATCATCATAATCAGATGACCCATCATCATCAAAATGCATTTCGATGATAGTTCTATCATCAAGATTGAGTTCTTTTGTTTCGGCAGATGGAATCTCAAAATGCAAAGATTCCGATTCTATGAGCTGCATCTCTGATTCTATGAGAGCTTCCATTTGAGCACGATCTCTATCTCTTGGATATGTAAGATAGAGGAAGGAGTAGATTACACAACACAAAGCCATTGGTACAGCTATTGCTACAAAAAGAGCCTTAGCCAGAGATGAGGCGTTTTCTCGATCTGTTGAAATATTTTCAGAGCTTTCTGGTATAGGCTTATAGCCGTAGACGTATTGAGCCATCAGTCCAACAAAGGGTGGAGCAAATGATGATAGTATAGACTCGAAGGATCTGTCTAAAGCGTAGATGCTTGTTCGAGATTTTTCAGGGACTATTTCTGCAAATATTGGACTGTCTATTGCAAATTATTATAATTTTCCGACATTTTTTTATTATCATAGTACTATAATGTAAAAGAAATTATTCATGCGTCCACTACGAGTTTTGTTTTTTCATGAAAAACACAGAATAAATACAAAAACGTGAATGGCATTTCATTAATATTTTTTAACAGGCAAGTAGAATCCATGTACCAATGCATGAACTTTATAGCCCTGTTTGCAAGAACTGGGAAAAGTAATTTGAGCTTTTTGCTGAAATTAAAGTGTTGGTTTCATTGCTTCTGTTTCCTTAGAAAAAAGCTGAAAATAAGTAAAAGATGTCTAAATGTATTTCTCCCAACTTCATTATAGCATGTTTTGCAAACAAAACCCAATTTTAGTTTTTTTTGACACATTTACAACTGTTTTTAAATTTTAACATTTTCTTAAAAGTACAATTTTTTTTTGCGATTTGGGCTTATATTAAGGTAGAATTTCTATGCAAAAACTAAAATATCAGGAAATATGAGAGTCTACAAGAAACAACAACCGAGGAAAATGAAGAGATAAAGTGTGAGTTGAAGGCCTTACTTGTTTGTGGCTGGAGCATTCCAAGATATGCAAAACCCCGTGATAAACAGAACGAAACCATGCAACAACGTTGTAGAGGGACTGTTTGGAACCACAAGCAATAGAATTGCTGCTAGAGGGATTGCTGATCCCGAGCTTATTTGTGCCAAAATTATCCTTCCAGAATTCGGAAGGCGCCTGGATAAGAAATCACCCATTTTACCTCCAAACAGACCGCCAAGAGAGTTTGCAACCACAAACGTGCCAATCAGAATGGCTGTTTTCTCGTGAGAGAAACCAGTTAGCTCCAACCACATTGGTGCAAACGACAAAGCTGACCATGGAAATGAACCCGTTACGCCTTGAGCTACAATAATTTGAAAAGATGGATTTTTTACTACTGATTTTGCTTCTTGAACTAGATCTTTCATGTCTGCCCGAAATGACTTTCGGGCAGATTCGTCATTAGTATCTCTGGTACCATTATTTGAGAAGTGAGGGTCATTAGCGAAAAGGCGAACTAAGATTCCCACGATAACACTAATTATACCAACAAGATGAAAAGAGATTCTCCAGCCCGGGATTCCCATGAAAGTAAGTGGAGCTATGAGTAATGAGAATAATCCACCAATAACTGAACCGAGGTTGCTGGTGAGCTGAAGCCAGCCAAAAGCCGTTCCACGGTTGCTGTCATCAGTTGAGTCAGCTACAAGAGATTGAATTGCAGGTGCAACAATGGCAAGACCAATCCCATTCAAAGCTCTTGATACAGCTACCTGCCAGACCCCAAATGAAAATAAATAAAGAAGAAAAGAAGCTCATAAGAATAACTTTCATCTGTTTTAGTACACAACCATAAAGTTAGTTACACATCCTATCCAGTCCACATATGAAGATCAACTTACGGTATAACTATATATTTTCTCCTGACGTTCTCTTAGCCTCCAGTACACATACACATAGAAAAAGTCATTCAGCCTAGAATAATATTTAAACTTGCAATCTGTTATTTCTCATGTCTCGCCAGCTTTACTTGCTATCAGCATCGTACAAAAACTCGAAACGGCCTATTCTACATGCACGTTTCAAGCTAATCCTAGTCGATAAACTTCCTCTGAAGTTGTATTTCATTAGAATGATACCAAAATCTAACTGACTATGACAGTATCCCTGCATAATACAAAGACTCTATTGCATGAGGAACAAAACCCTCACTTGATGTGTACAGCACTACGTGTAGAAACTCATGATGAAAGACAGATTATATTATCATAATTCACAGAATTATATTCAAGCAAGTTCTTTCGGGATGATAAGTGACTTGCGAATGAGATTGAAAGCTCATATAGCTGGACATAAATAACTCCATAAGAAGCAAAAACGAGCGATAAGATCTCTCTCCTCGGCGCAACCTAATGAAAGCATAAGCCAAATCGAAAAAAACAAAAAACAAAATTGAAGGGGTTTGTAGAAACCTGAAAGAAGGAGGACGATAGGGCAACGAGGAAAGTAGCTGCGGCCCAAAGAAAAGCACCATAAGCAATGACAAGGGCCCGATTATGTCGGGACGCTAAGTAAGCAGCAATAGGGTAACAAAAAGCCTGCACCATAGACCTAAAAAGCGTTAACGAGCCCAGCCCGGAGGGGCTCGCGTGAAGGGCTTCACCAACCTCTTTGTACACTCCTGGTAATAACGATTCATCTGCTCTTTCCATTATTCCCGCAAGATTTACCAGCACTAGCGTTAACGTTTCTGCTTTCATTTCTCTCTGAATATTATTGTGATTACTATTATTCTACCTTAGGATCTTCTTTTTGTTCTGGGTTTTTGTGGATTGAGCGGTGGCGCCGTGGCGGTGGTCCGTTCGCCTTATTCTTTGTCTCCTTCCAAAGGAAATGGAGAATGCCACGTGGCGGAGGCTGGTTGCGACTTTCAATCCTTCATGTGTATAAGTCAAGATAAGAGCAAGAAGGGCGAGCTATGATCTAATCAATTTGCCTTTTGACCCAATTTGATCAGATTTTTCTTTTTGGTATTTTTTGAGTTATTTCGTGTTAAGCCCAATTTTGTTACCTAAATTTTGGTCATGATAATTAGGAGTGTGTTATAAAATAATGATAAATGACAAATTAAAACATGTGTTGGACCCAAAACATTATATGAGTTTTATTTTATAGAAATTTCATTGTAATTAAATACGGATAATTATAGTATCTCCATATCCAAAAGTGTATGGTACACTATGATTATCGAGAGCAACCAATTTTAGTTTTGATGCTAAAGCTGACTTAAATCGAGACCACATGTTTAAGAAAATAAATGTATAATTTTCTTCAATGATTTAAGGAAAAAATCTAGTTGAGATGTAATTTTATTATGTTTAAATAACTGGTAGAATATTATTGGACACATGTTGTATCCCTGTAGATTGCAATAGAAGATGAAATAGAAAGTCGTTTACCCAAGAAATGCAATAAAAATCCAGTATGATTTATAATAGATCTCATCTGCCACAAATATGCCATAATGCATAGAGAATTGGTAATTATACTACATAACAATATACAGCTTTTCATCAACTTTCAAAGTCTTTACATAAACAATACAGTCATTGTTTCAGGTTGATATCGAAATGCACCCCTACCATGAATAAGCAGTAAATTTCCAATTATTATATTGATTTTTAAGTTAAAATCATTCAGCTATCACTATTTCCATCAAGTTTAGAACTCAAAAAATTAAAACTCTAGCAAATTGTTTGTACTTGTAAGAGTTTTTCTTCATTCTGACTAAGAATTACTGCCTAGAATCTCAAGATCAGCAGCATCCTCAGTACTTTTCAATCAGCAAGCATTAATGATAAGACAAAGTCTTGAAAATACATAGACATGAGTCTCAATAAGAATCATCAGGTCCCTACTACAAGTTCATTTCTTTGGATAGACAAAAATAACAGTTAAAAACTAGAAAAATAGATGAAAATTGAGCAAATGAAAAATAGCATTTTGAAGTTTAGTTTCAATAAATGAGAATATCTTAGTTTCAAAACAAAGTTACATAAAAGGATTCAGCAGACAAGTAAACAAGATCTGTAGTTGATCTATCAACTAAATGTAGACAAAGTAATAACCACAAGTAAGGATATACAAGAAAAATCTAACTCTTGTTCAATTAGTTTTCACAAGCAGCAGTACAACCATATCGATTAACATCTACTTAATTTTCTTACTAAATGACTAACTCTCACCTCTTAAATGAACCTATATTATTTTCAACTCTTTTTAGCCACTGAATTCACTCTTCCAATGTATGTTGAACAAGTTTCATTTAATCAAGGCAAGGAAATTTCCCAAAGAACACTTCATCTGAGGTATTGCATATAGTTGCAAGACTAGGCCAAGTATCAATAACATTCTTCTTTTCCAAACTCTCTAAAACTTGTATCCGTGGATTGTACCTTGTTTTGATACTAAACATAAGTGATTTTGGGCACCTAGCAATAGATGTAGTACTAAACCTTCCAGTAGCAAGCAAAAGTCCTATTACATTTTTCAACTTCTCATTCGACACACCAAATACTTGAGGTGCCCTCCTAAACAGTTCCAATATCTCATCTTCTGGAAACCCGAAATCCCTAAAAGTCTTCAACTTAAGTTCCCATTTGTCATTGCTTAGTGAACTAATAACGCCAACAGCAGCAATATAGCGATTAGAACTCCTGTTGACCCCCAACTCATCAACTCTATCTACAGATTTCCTCATAAGATCTGGCTTGCACAAGATAAACGATGGATAATAATAAATGTATTGAGTAATCCGATTCAGGGGTATGCCACAACTCTTCAAGAATTCAACATTGGGTACCATACTCTTATCCAAATCTGTTACTAAAAACCAACTAGAAAGCTTCAAAAGCTTGGCTACTGAGGCATTGGATTCAAACAAGCCCTTTAACAGGGATAACGAAGGGATGATTCTATTTTTCAAGCTTCGACCAAGAATGGATGGATTACTCGATATTATCTCAAGACATTCAGAATCAGAAAGGCCCAAATCATGCAAAATGTTGAATTTGGGTTTGATAATTTTGTCAACATCAGCTACGAGCATCTGAGGATTATATTTCACTATTTTTTCCAATTGGGTGTTTGAAAAGCCACTCTCTTTGAAAAAAGATAGCACTGAGTCAGATCTTGATGGGTTTTTCGAACGGGCTACAGCAGAGGTGACTTGTGAAGCTAATTGGGGAGATAAATTGTAGCCTTGCAGGTTCACAGGTTGAGTTGGAGTTGAGGTGGAGAAATGATGAAGAAGAGAAACTGAGAAATAAATATGGGAGTTACAAACAAATGACGAACACTTGGAAAACAAACTTTTGTGTATATGTTGTATGAACATCATGACAGAAAATTGTATTGCTGAATACAAAAAATACGATTAAATTGGGAAAACGCAAAAGCCTTATAAACGACGAGAGATTTCAATTAGTGAAATCGAGCTGGGTAATCAGTGATTTAGGGTTTAGGGGTTCATCCAAAAAACAGCACAAGGAGAAAGACGACGAAGCTACTAACTGAACAGTGAGTAGTTATGTGGACTTGCTTAAACGGGTCGAAGCCCAAAAGGTTAAATAAATTTTTAATTTATTTGGGCCAATTACCCATGGACCCCTCATTTCAAATTGGGTGCAATTACAAAAACACTTCTTACTTATTTAAAATTATACAGCGTAAATGGATCCGTTTGTATTGGTTATAACGATAAAATATAAAATAAATTAAATTATATATAGGTGTAATTTTCAAAATACAACATGAGAGAAATTATATGCAAATTTAAAAAGGTTTATAGTAATTACACCATAAGAGAGGGGCATGTAGAAAATTATCGCAAAGATTCATGACATCCTCAATTCAAAATCATCACTTCATCAATACTTATTGAAAATTTGAAATAACCCATTAGCTATGATTAATAAGTTTAAGTTCATATGCTTTTTTCCAAAAAATATTGAGAATTAAGTAATTAAAATTTTCATATAAAACTGAGAACCTGTAATACTTGTGTCATTTATTGAATTAACCACTGTTCCAATATCCAACAGTTTTAGAACTGAGATATATCTCTGAGTTTTTGGATCCATGATACAACTTTTGAGCAGTATATGAAAATGGCACTTGTAAAAACTCCTCCAAAATATATTTCCAAGTCCAAATTTGACATACGAAGACGGGGGGCTTCACAGATTCGTTCGAATCTACTGGTAAACATGACAATGTAATGAAGATGAATATATTAGTATTCATACAAAGAACAAGATGATGATTTTCATCACATTTTCTCACCTGATTAAGAAAGGAGAGAAAGAGATCCACTGATGAATCGAAATTACTATGTAACTTTGTTATACGGCCAGCAAAAGACTTGAACTTGAAACATTAAGAACCTGAACCGCAAAAGAGTACCTTTACCTGCTCGATTAGCTTCTACAGGTTGCCATAAAATCTAACACTGACTCTAGGCCACAACAAAATCTCAATTCTTTAAGTTGATCACACAAGTTTGTCACAAATTTCTCAAAAAAAAGATATCATTTTCAACTCTTTTTAGCCACTGAATTCACTCTTCCCATGTATGTTTCACTAATTTCATTTGATTAAAGCCCAGGAAATTTCCTAAAGAACTCTTCATCTGAGGTCTTGCAAATAGTCCCAAGACTAGGCCAATTATCAATAGCATTCTTCTTTTCCAAACTCTCCAAAACATGTATCCGTGGCTCGTACCTCGTTTTGATACTATACATAAGTGATTTTGGGTACCTAGCAATAGATACAGTACTATACCTTCCAGTAGCAAGCAAAAGTCCTATTACATTTTTCAACTTCTCATTCGACACACCAAACACTTGAGGCGCCCTCCTAAACACTTCCAATATCTCATCTTCTGAAAACCCGAAATCCCTAAAAGTCTTCAACTTAAGTTCCCATTTGTCATTGCTTAGTGAACTTATAACGCCAACAGCATTAATATATCGATTAGAACTCCTATTGACCCCCAACTCATCAACTCTATCTACAGATTTCCTCATAAGATCTGGCTTACGCAAGATAAACGATGGATAATAATAGATGTATTGAGTAATCTGATTCATGGGTATGCCACATCTCTTCAAGAATTCAACATTGGGTACCATACTTTTATCCAAATCTGTTACTAAAAACCAACTACAAAGCTTTAAAAGCTTAGCTACTGAGACATTGGATTCAAACAAACCCTTTAACACGGATAACGAAGGGATGATTCTATTTTTTATGCTTCGACCAAGAATGGCTGGATTACTCGAGATTATCTTAAGACATTCAGAATCAGAAAGGCCCAAATCATGCAAAATGGTGAATTTGGGTTTGATAGTTTTGTCAACATTAGCTACGAGCAAATGGGGCTTGAATTTCACTATTTTTTCCAATTGGGTGTTTGAAAAGCCACTCTCTTTGAAAAAAGATAGCACTGAATCAGATCTTGACGGGTTTTTCGAACGGGCTAAAACAGTGGTGACTTGTAAAGCTACTTGGGGAGAGAAATTGTAGCCTTGCAAGTTGACAGGTTTAGTTGGACTTGAGGTAGAGAAATGATGAAGAAGAGAAACTGAGAAATAAATATGGGAGTTGCAAACAAATGAAGAACACTTGGGAAACAAACTTTTGCGTATATGTTGTATAAACATCATAACAGAAAATCGCGTTGCTGAATACAAAATATGCGAGTTTAATTGGGAAAACGCAAAATACTTATAAACGACGAGAGATTTCAATCAGTGAAATCGCCCAGAAATGCTGGTAATCAGTGATTTAGGGTTTAGGGTTCATCCAAAAACCAGCACGGAGAAAAACGACGAAGCTACCCAACTGAATAGTGAGTAGTTAGGTGGACTTGCTTATACGGGTTGAAGACTTGAAGCCCCAAAAGTTAAATAAAATTTTAATTTATTTGGGCCAATTACCTATGGACCCCTCATTTATGGGGAAATTACCAAAAGGCTTCCGCATCAAATTCATTAGCAAAATTATAAATAAAAACCATAAACAAACAAACGGGGCATAAGGCTAAACCCCAAGTGGTCGAAGAACCCTAAACCCCCAAAGTTATGAAAGCACGCATTTCAGGCTTTTAGATTCAATCGAGAAGCATTGGGCACAAATTTAGTCTGGGTCAGTAATTTCCTCTCTAACAAATATATGAATGAATAGCACATTCAAGTCCTGTTTATTATCATTATGAACACATTTGTACGAAACAATCTTACTTGTTTGTTTTCCAAGAATTCTTCTTTCATATGCAAATCCTATTATGTTTACTTCTCTACCTCAACTGAGCTAAAACAATCTATAAACACAGCTATACCTCCCGAAATTTTTCTGCAGAAGCACAATTTCTCTCCTGAAGTGGCTTCCCATGTTGCACCTGTTATAATCTCTTTAAAAAACCAACAAAATTCCGATTCAGTACTGTCGTTCCTTAAAGATATCGGCTTTACTAAATCCCAGTTGGAGAAGACCTTGAAATTGAGGCCTCGTTTGCTCCTATCGAATGTCGAGAATATAATCAAGCCCAAAATCAACATTCTTCAAGACTTTGGCTTTTCATTGAATGACATTGCACATATGATCTCAAAAGAACCTGGGATTTTGCATACTAGTGCACAAAAGAGACTTATCCCCGTTTTATCTTCGTTTAAGGCCTTGTTGGGTTCTAATGTAGAAGTGGTTAACGTTTTAAGGAAATCTGGATGGCTGTTAGTGACAGATCTCGAAAAGAGTATGATGCCTAATATTGAATTCTTGAAGAGTTGTGGTGTAGAAATGGAGCAGATTATTGTGCTTCTTAATTATCTCCCTGGAGTTCTTGTTTATAGGCCAGAACTTATGAAGAAACGTGTAGAAAAGGTCAATGAAATGGGGGTCGATAAGAGTTCGAAAATGTTTGTTTACGCTCTTTGTGTTGTTGGCTCAATGACCAAACAGAGTTGGGATATTAAGTTGCAGGCGTTTCGAAATGTTTTGGAATTTTCAGACGATGACATATCAAGAGTGCTTAAGCAGTCCCCTCTGGTGTTTAAAGTGTCCGAGGATAAGATTAAGAAAGTAAAAGAAATTGTTCTCGCTACAGGGAAGTATAAAGCTTCGTGTTTTATCAAATGCCCACGATCAGTCATGTTTAGCATTGAAAAGAGGTTTAAACCCCGGTTTCAAGTTTTGGAAATATTGGAAAGTAGACATCTAATAACCAAGTGGCCTGGTTTTGGAACAGTTTGCAGAATGTCTGATGACAAGTTTCTTGAACAGTTTGTACGCCCTTATAAGTATGAAATCGGTGATTTTGACATGCGTAGAATGATCAAAGGATGAAAGAGAAGCAAGAGTAAGCAACTGTTAGAACTTGGATTTAGTTCATAACATCATAACTCAAAGTACTTTTTCCTGGTGATCATTCTAAATATATTTTTATGTTAGCTCTGTTTTTCGTTTAGTTTTATATGCCAATGGTCTAGATTTTTATATGATTTCATGAGCCGAAAATTGTAGATTCAATTCTCAGTATTAATGTGGATTCAATTCTGTTTTATTTGAAACTTCTCTGTAGTTCATGGCTTCATGAACACAGCTTTATCTTCATTACAGTTTTTGCTATTGTCTGCTAGTGAATGCTCTGTTTTATACTGGTTATTTGTAAAAAACTATGAACAATAAAATATTTATCAAGAAATGCATACTTGTAAAGATATTTGGGGTGAGGACTTTGCATCACTTTATGTGAAACACGAAATTTGCACAAAACACATCGTATTTTAAAAAATTTACAAATTATATACCTGTTCACCCTTATTACATTACCCATTTTGGGTAGCGAATGCAAACATTTAAAATATGAGAGGAGGTTTTCGTTAGAAGGCAATAACTAAAGGAGGTGGATGCATATAAAAAACCAAGGCTTGTTTATTTCTGTTTTTGAATATGGTTTTTTAAGATTTTATATCACAAAAATCTAAATAAATTTAATATAATATTTTTATTTAAATTTATATTTTTTCATATTTATTTCTTCAATCTCATATATAACTATGTATTAATAATATATATGTTATTTCACATATTCACCAATTAAAATCATTTATTAAAGTTATTACTTCTTTTTATGTTTCTTTACAATTTTTAATATTTTTTATTCATTCTTAATCATTAAACACGTAATTAATATAACCATTCAACACATCATTCATTAACACATCTCCATTTATTCAAGATATTTCATAAATTTCAATTAATTTTTAAAAATATTAAAAAATATACAATTCGTACACAAATTTTTATTTGTATGAATTTTTCAATATTTTTTTTTTAAAATTCAAATTAAAAATCATAAACAAACATAGCCCTTATTTCCTTTTTCCCTTAAAAAAAAACTCATCAACACGTTTTTTCACATAATTCCTTCAACTCTTTCAAAATATTTCTTTCAACCCTCTGAAAAAAAAAAAGAGAGGGATTGGACGTCGAGGTTAAACCCTAAACCCCCAATTTATAAACACATATTTTCAGACCTATATCCGATCAAGAAGCATTCGGCAGAGTTTAAGATTAAGGTAAGGCGATTCACTTTCCCTCTAACAATCATATATGATCTGCACATTCAATTAAGTCCTTTTGTTATCATGTTTATCGCACTTGTACGAAACAATAGCACCCGTTTGTTTGCGAAGAAATTTTCACCATCCATATGCAAATCCTATGATGTTTATTTCTCAACCTCTTCACAGAAAACAAAACAACCTATTAACACCACCACAGTTACTGAATTCTTGCTGAACAAACACCATTTCTCACCTGAAGCGGCTTCACATGTTGCTTCTGCTGTAACCACTTTAAGAAACCAAGATAAATCCGATTCAGTATTATTGTTCCTCAAAGATGCCGGCTTTACCAAGGCTCAGTTGGAGAAGACCTTGAAAACAAGGCCTAGTTTGCTATTATCTAGTCCCGAGAATATAATCAAGCCCAAAATCAAAATTCTCCAAGACTTTGGCTTTTCACCGAATGACATTGCACATGTGATCTCAAAAGAACCAGGGATTTTGCATACTAGCGCGCGAAAAAGAGTTATCCCCGCATTAAGTTTGTTAAAAGGCTTGTTGGGTTCTAATGTAGAAGTGGCCAAGGCTGTAAGGAAATTTGGATGGTTGTTGGTAAAAGATTTGGAAAAGAATATGATGCCTAATGTTAAATTCCTCAACAGTTATGGAATAGCCATGGAGCAGATTGTTGTGCTTCTTAAGTATCTCCCTGGATTTTTCATGTATACGCCTGAAGTAATGAGGAAATCTGTAGAGAAGGTTAATAAAATGGGGGTTGATAAGAGTTCAAGAGCGTTTATTCATGCTATTGGCGTTGTTGGTTCAATGACGAATCAGAATTGGGACATTAAGTTGCAGGCATTTCGAAATATTTTGGAATTTTCGGAAGATGACATATTGAGAGTGCTTAAGCACACCCCTCAGGTGCTTAAAGTGTCTGAGGATAAGATGAAGAAAGTAAAAGAAGTTATACTTGCTACCGGAAAGTACAAAGCTTCGTGCATTGTTGAATGCCCAATATCAGTCATGCATAGCATTGAGAAGAGGTTTAAGCCACGGTTTAAAGCTTTGGAAATATTGGAAAGTAGAGGTATAATTACAAAGTGGCCTTCTCTTGGAACAATTTGCAGATTATCTGATGACAAGTTTGCTGAACAATTTGTACGTCCTAATGCAAATGAAATTGGTGATGTTTTGAGCAATCAGATGATAAAACAGAGGCGAAGTATATCAGACTCATACCATTCAAAGCTCAGCATTTCAAATCATTAGTAGCTTTGGGTGAAAGCTAATTGATGTTTAATAAAATTGAGGTACTTTCTTATATCTCGTTGTATTGTAATTTTGGTCTTCATGAAGTGGATCTATATCGTGTTTCATGTCTGTTGAATTAGAGTAGCCTTTCTTGTTTCTTGAGGCTAAATATTTTTCCCACTTAACCATTTTTGTTGTGCACTTGTGTTGAATGTTGTTTGTTTCGTGTTTCTTTTCTTAATTCTAACATTTAGAGGCTAAATTTGATGAAAATCATATGGTGTATTTGAAATTGATAATTTTGATTTGTATAAAAGGGCTCTGCTTAATGTGTATTTGAAAACAAGCTATGAAGATTACATCTGTTTTATGGATTCATTTTGGCAATTTCATCTGCAGAACGGCTCAAGTCTTGGGAAATCTTGATTTTATGCTTGATGATTTTCTCGTGATTGGCCTAAATCATTCACGGACTTGAAACATAGGAAAATTAAAAAGAATATTTAGTTCTTGAAATTAGTAACTCTTTATTAAGAAAATACATAACATCAACAAATTTAAAAATACGAAAAGAAAAAAGGGCTTACCGCATTCAATTATATGAACTTTATATTCACCACAAAATATGGATATAGGGATATATTAGTGAGTATTAGCTTTATCTTTATATTCTTTTAAAATCATCATTATAATAGATTTTGACATTTAACTTGTTTTTTATTTTTTGATTCCACTATATTATATATTTATTTGTCACGAACAAAGCATTGTGCTTTTTTTAAAAGTAAATTACTAACAATAAAATAAACATTGTAGTCACCTAATTCCGAGTAAAAGAAGACCAAATTCAAGGTTGAAATAAGAGATATTGGGAAAACATTTTAACATTATTGAATTAGATATTAAGTTCAGCCATGAAACTCCAGAAAAAAAAGATATTTACTCAGTTTAGATTGGCTTTCTCTTACCGACATAAACTTGGTTAAAACTCTACCAATCAATATAAACATATGAAGCTTTAGGACAAAAATATATATGTGAAAAGACTTGTTCAAATTAGTGTAATTTCACAATCCAAGACTTTTTGTCAGATTATGTGAGAGTTTTTGGATTTGGTCGACCTATACTGACATTACAATAGTAACTCAGAATTGACCAATATCACAAATAATGTACGTTTTGTTTTTGTTAAATAAACAAATTAAAGAAGTGGACTAATATAATTTGAGTTCATATCACCATCAAAAATCTTTTGTTATTCATGAGACCACTAGTTAAAGTGTCAAGCCACTAATAATTTGGATAAATTATATAACAACTTGGGTCCAATAAAATTGACATGTTATAAATCATTAGATGATGTAATATTTTGATTAAACGCTTATTTATTGATACATTTAAATTTCAAAATCGATTCTATTGAATCTGATTTGTCGTAAAATTGCTAATAATTCATGTTCGTGGCAAACCAACAATAACTTACTCAAGAAACAATTCTAACTTAATTCATCTCATGAAAAGCGAAAGTAATTACCTAATGATTTCAAGCACTCCAATCAATCTACATCTTTTGTTTAAACAAATAATATATACTAGTTTTCTTTTTCATAATTACCTTATAAACCACTTGCGACGAAGGAAAAAGACATGCCAATATTTACAAAGTCAAATAGTTAAGTCTTAAGTGTATAAAAGTAAGACTAATTCGTCTCTTTGTGCAGTGAAGTTACCTATAAATTGATCACAACCCGATTCTCTATCACACTTGTATTGACTTCTCTTTCATTTCCTTGGTTTTTACACTTGATTTCTAAGAAATTTTCAGCCCTTTTCTAGGTACTTCACAGTCCTTAAACAATTAATTATATTTTAGTTTTTCAAAGCTCAAGTCTTTGTTTAATGCAATATTTTTTGATTATAAATGTCAATGCAGTTCTCAGGTGTGATTATGACAAACCAAAATATGGTGTCTTCGCCTACACGTAGGCCATTCGACAATGAAGATAAAAAATCATGGATTGTAAGTGAATATCTTGTTTTATTTTCATAATATAACTGAAAAATGTGAAAATATATGTTTTTTAATTTGATAATTACATAATTATTAATAAAAAAATTGATCTTTATATCTTGCTTCTCAATTAATTCTAATATTATATATATATATATTGGCATGTGAGTACAAACTTATTAATTATAATTAAACAGCTTCATCATCCCTCGGCTCTAGCCATGTTTGAGACAATAATGAGTGCTTCTAAGGGGAAGCAAATAGTCGTTTTCTTGGATTATGATGGTACATTATCGCCCATTGTGGACGACCCTGATCGAGCTTTCATGACTAGTGAGGTTCGTTTTCTTATTTAAAGAATAATATAAAATAAATAAAATAAAAATAGGGTTAATATTTTTTCTCACTTATTATAATCAGATGAGAGAAGCTGTACGGAATGTTGCTAAACTTTTTCCTACTGCCATTGTTAGTGGGAGGAGCCGAGCTAAGGTACATTTCTTAATTACTGTAATTAAATTTTAATGTTTGAATTATATTTTTTGATCTTCGGAATTTTTTTAATGTTAATTAATAATGAAATTTCTTTTTAAATTTATAGGTGTATAATTTTGTAAAATTGTCTGAGCTGTACTATGCTGGTAGTCATGGAATGGACATTAACGGACCAATAAAAGGAAATAAATACCGAAAAGTGAGTTTAATTTTTGTTACTATGAGCCACTAATTAATTATTTTTAATTTTATAGCACAATTTCTTATATATTTGGAATTTGTAAATATTCAGGGAAATCAAACTGTTCTCTGCCAGCCTGCTAGAAAATTTCTGCCTATGATAGATGAGGTTGGTTTATTACATACTCTATTGAGAATATATTTTTTTATTGAAATATATTCATATTAAATGGTAAAATTTAATTCAATTTCAGGTATATAAAGCTTTGTTGGAGAAAATAAAATACATACCAGGAGCTAATGTAGAGAACAACAAATTTTGTCTATCCGTACACTATCGTTGTGTAGAGGAAAAGGTAAAAAAGAATAAAAGAAACCCTTGAATTTTTTATTTTTTATTTTAAATCAAATTACTAAAAAACAATTTATTTATTTATTTTATTTGCAGAAATGGGGTGAATTAGGTGATGAAGTTAAATTAGTGATAAAGGATTATCCACAGCTTAGACTGAATCAAGGGAGAAAGGTTTTGGAAATTCGTCCCACTATTAAATGGGACAAAGGAAATGCACTTGAATTCTTGTTAGAGTCATTAGGTTAATATTTATGACAATTTATTTACTTGTAAATCTTGAATTGATTATATTAATTATATTCAATAAATCTTTTTTTTTTGTCAATTTAGGTTATGCAGAATCAAGCGATGTTTTTCCAATTTATATAGGAGATGATCGAACTGATGAAGACGCATTCAAAGTATGTAATATTGATATCGTGTAATATTGGAAGTCACATTTTTAAATAAAAAGCTTGTATTTAAAATGATTTTTGATTTCAGGTTTTGAGGAATAGAGGACAAAGTTTAGGAATTCTCGTATCGAAAACTCCTAAAGAAACAAATGCCTCATACTCTTTGCAAGAACCAATCGAGGCAAGTAGTGTTCGATGAAAATATTCAAGATTTTGGTGTTAATTTTATTATTAATCGTGTTATTGATTATTAGAAATAAATGTTAACCATTTATTATTTTGATATTGGACAGGTTATGCAGTTCTTAAACCGTTTGGTGTTGTGAAAGAAGTTATGTTTGACTTGTAATTGTCATCCCAAATGGATGAAAATGAGATCGAAAAAAGTGAAAACCCGACCCATGTTTTTTGCCTTATTGGGAGGGATAAGTTAAATTATGACTTATGTAGTTATGTTCGATTTATAATTGTGATTTAATCTCGAACGGAATAATTTTTGTACGTATCTATGAAAAATGTGAAGTTGTTGCATGGTTGAATTAAAATTCTCTCTTCTCTATCCAAGATAAATTAACATTTATTCTAATCTGGATCAGACTGGTAAATGGATTTCTTTATATACATATCTTCTTTTTTTTTGTTATCGATGCTAGTTATTTGTCACTTTAAATTTCAGAATTATGAACTATTTAATAAATAAATACTTATTTCTATATTTTAATAATTACTAAATTAATATCTCGTGCCATAAAAGTGGTTGTGAAGTTAAAAGGAGCCTCTCAAATTCCTATATTTTCTGATTCTATTATTTGAAATGAGGGAAATATTATTTGCTTGGAATGAACTGAAAGACATTGACCAAAACTAGATATATACTACATCATATTTTATCTAATATTTTAGTGAAATAAATTCTGATTTTACTTAAGTGGGAGCCAATGATATTAATGATAATACACGTAGGACAGTTCCTGAGATGAGGGATATTATCATGCACATGCATTGATTCACAGAAACATAATAATTTTTTGCAGTTTTTAATCTTGAATCCTCTTTTCAAGTTAAATAAACCATAATTAATTACTTAATTATCAATATATTAGCAGCCATGTTAGTTGTAAAGACACTTTTAATCAGAAACAACAAGAGTGTACTAGTTGGAATATTTTATATTGAAATCTGGTCTTTATCCATATTATAAGTCCATATAGGCATTATGTATGCATATTACACTTAGAAGATTTGTTCGCGCAATTAATGCCTGAGAAAACCTTGAAAATTTAGTCCTAATACTTCTGAGGATAATTTTGGAAATAAAATGGAAAAGAAATTAACAATATTCTCTCTGCATGCAAATTAAAATCTTTATATATATATATATATATATATATATTATATTAACTTCTTTCTTTTCCGTTTTTTATATGATATATTTATGGTGACTTATAATAATGCTTAATGAACTTAGTTTCTGAGCTTATTTCCAACTACCCAATTGGTAATGGATTAATCTTCTAAAGTAATAGAGTTTTTAATTTTTTATTGGTGAATTTTAAATATTAGACACGTATATTGTATCATTAAAACCCTGGGAAAAAGCTGGATCATGAGAAATTAATAATTAGGAGCCAGATTCTCTAATTATTGATTATGCCTCCAGTCTCAATTGTAACTAATCAAGTTGATATATATATATATTTTCTTTCAATTATAGACCAATTATTGTCATTTTCCGATGATTATAAACAAATTAAAGACCTAATTATATATCCAATAATGGTGCCCATGTTACTAATGATCATAAAATGTGAAACCCAATGGTTTTGGAGTCCTCCTTAGCTTAGTAAACTTCCATACGACGCATATTAAATCCAGTTTAGATTCTATGTATACAAATAAGCATTTTTATGAACTTCAAAAAAGTTGACTCACACATTAAAAACCATAAAAACGTGTAAATAGCGTAAGAAAATGTTTTATGGATGATAAAATCTCGGCAAAAGTTTTTGATATGGGGCCAAAACATTTTGATCCTAGGACCAAATATAGTAGTACCTAGCGTGAACAATTGCACATTCTTTTCAACATGTAATGATATATGAGTCATATTATAATCAAGTCAATTTGTTGCAAAGTTTTATTAATATATATATATATGATTGTGTGTATATATGTAATTATATAATAGAGAATATAATGGGTGGGAGGGGGCATTACTTATATATATATATGATTGCTGGATTTGATGTGACATAATATTTTTCAGTAGATAGTATTAGGTAGCTAATAATATGATTGTTGAATTTAATGTGATATAATATTTCTCTATAGATAGTATTAGACAACTGATAATATAATTATTGGATATGATGTGACATAATATTTTTCGATAGATAGTATTAGGCAATTGAATTTGTGTGATCTAGGGCCTAGATTTCAACATGATATTTGTTATCTTTATTTTGTAGATGGGGTTAGGTGGTGATGGAGAAAAACCCACGTCCATATCAATTACAACAAAAAAAATAACCCCATTGTTGAAGAAGGAGTTGGATTCCACTTTAATTACTTTGAGACAAAACATGTTTCCATGCTATGGAATTTATTTATTTTTTTAAAGAAAAGCTACCCTTCTTTTAGACGTGGAAAGAATAGTTTTCCACTAGATTCAATCGATTATTGATGTCTTAAATCCAAAATAATTTAATCTCTTTAAACAACAATTATTGGTGGAAAGAGTGGCAAATCCTCCCATAATTAGTACCATATTAATATATAATCTTATTTTCATTGATTAATTATCTAGCTAGCTAGCAGCTTTTTCACTAAAAAAATCCCATTTTAGATCTTAAATAAAAGTAAAAAAAGTGGGGTTTTTAATGCAACTTAGAAATATTATTTTATATGAGAGATCTCAAAATATGATACAAGGGAAGATGTGTATTAAAAAGTATAAACATTAGACAATGAGGTGAAACACTTGGATTTAAGATCCATTTATTTAATTAATTAATGGTTTGCATAAAATTATTTGGACAACCTATGAGTCTGCGGCTCTCTACTTATCACTTATCATATATATTACATATAACTATATTTTATTTTTTTAGCACAAATTAATTGACTTGATTACGTGTCGACTAATCAAAATTGGTCCCTGCATCAAATGTGGCGCTGTTAATATTTATATTGAAAGAAATTAAAATTGGATTAATTTGGAATAATCAGTTTTCGTGCCAAACGTGTCGTAAAGTTTCTCAAATAGAAATAGATATTTTATTAGGCTTCACAATTCACATTTCACACCTGCCTTTATGTATTGGGCTATCTTCTGAATTTTATTTGTGTAAACTTTTATATTTTGTGGTAATGTTAGGCCTATAATGTGGCCCACAATTGAAAGTCTGTTCCACAGAATGGTTTATTTCAATATAATTGGGTTTAGATCCAGATCCAAATATTCGATTTGGGCCTAAACCCAAACTCAAATCCCAAAAAGAATCTAGACCCAACTCATATTTTTTGCTCAGCCCAAGATTAAAACTTTAAACAACCATTATCTCGTTCCCCTACAGCCCTACTAATCACACACAAGTTTTGTAGGGCCCAACGGGCTTGCAAATAATGGCCCAATAGAAGCCCAAAGAAACTAATAAAAATAAAGACCCAAAAACGTAGAAAAAACGTTGACAGAAGAAGGTAGATTGATTTGAGGAAGCCTAAGAAACAACGTTGAATCTTCCCCTCTCTTCTCTTCTCCGGCGAGTAAGATTCAAAATTTTGTTTCCAGATTCAAGAATTATTTAACATTGCGTCAATTTCTGAATAATCTTTAAACGCCTTTTTTAGTTTTTCATCGATCCGTCTGGCGTATTTCATCCTGTTATATAATTTTTTTTTTGTGTTTAATTATTATTGGTTTTTTGAATTTTGGTAATATATATGTAGGTGATGGAGAGTATAATGGGGAAAATACGGAGTTTAGACGCGTACCCTAAGATCAATGAGGATTTCTACAGCAGAACCCTCTCCGGCGGTGTTATTACTTTAGTGTCTTCCGTTGTTATGATCCTCCTCTTCATCTCCGAGCTCAGTTAGTATTTTTTTTATCCATCTCATTGTGTATATTGAATTATTTATAGAGATTGTATGAGAAACTATGTATGCTTTTGTTATGAATTCTATTCGTTGAGGATGTTTTGTGTTTTTGATGTTTGCTGACTAAATCTATGAAATTTTAGAAAAATTAGTTTTTTTTTGTTTCTGCTGGAACGAAAAGGTTGCCACTTGAGTCTCATTTATTTTCAATGTATTGGAGATTGATGTAGAGATCATGTCGGAATCTATTGTTTCTCATGATTTGGATATTGATTCTGTCGTGGAGCTTAGTTTAATGCTGGTGCACATAGGACATTTGAGAATAGAGTTCTGTTTTCAATTATCTAATGCTTTGCTTTAGTAATTATGGACATACACTTATAGTATGCATCGTGAGAGAAACTGCATCTTTGGTTTTTGACTATTCCGAAATAAAGATAGGAAGAGTAAATGTAGGCAAATTGTTTCGCCACAAGACTGGGTAATTCAGATATAAGCTACTGCAGTAATGTAAGAACGTGCAATATCTTTGTGGTGTTTCTTGGAATCTAGTCAGACTCGTATCTGACAACTGAAGCCTTTTGGATGCATTAATTATGAACATTAGGAAACACTAATCAGTTGCCTTCGCTATTTGATAAGTCTTCATTGAAAGGATTAGATCCTGGATGACGTGAGAAAACTCTATAGAATTTCTACCAAGGTTTTTGGTATTTTAGCACTACGTTGTATTGATCTGGTGAGTTTTCTCATTCTATCAAACCCCCAATTGACAATACCATGCTGTAAATTTGTTTGTATGTCATTCCCTTTTCTGAGTATTCTTGGACCCAATGATCTTTAATGTTATTTTGCTATATTTTCAGGATTGTATCTCCATGCTGTAACTGAGACAAAGTTACTGGTGGATACATCGAGGGGAGAGAGGCTCCGGATTAACGTATGATATTGTCCTATCCTCTCGTGTTTCCTTATTGCTCTTCTTTAAATTGTTACCTATTTCAAAATGTAATAATCACTACAGTTTGGTTCCCTATAGTGCCTCATAAATCAGCTGTATGCTCCAATCCCCTTTGGCGTTTCCTTTTCTTCTGTTTGCGCCACTCATCTTATTGGTGCTTTGATTTTAATGCAATGATTATCTATTCATAGTTTTGTTTATACTTAACTAGAAAACTAAATAATGGTTTCCTCTATTACTAAACTGCAGTTTGATGTGACTTTTCCAGCACTTCCATGTTCTATAGTCAGTCTTGATGCCATGGATATAAGTGGAGAGCAACATCTCGATGTTGTAAGTGCTTCAAATGGTTCATAATAGCAACTTTTCCATTTTCCTGTCATTTACATGTGCAGACGTAAGTATTCTTGAATGCATACGTGGAAGTGTCTTTATTTGTAAAAATTTGAAATTGTTTCAGTCATAACTCTGTATATATGCTAATTTTCCTGGAGTTTGCCGTGCCATATGGATCTATTCACTGCATAAGTTTACAACATATGGTCGTAGCTAAGCTAAGTAAGTTTGTATTGTGATCTCTGTTATTAGATACTTGTTCCAAGTACAAACAAATTGTCAGTCCGCATCTACCTATATTGTTATTAATTCCCAGCTGTGGACTTGGAAGGGAATGCTATGGGGACACAATATCTAGATATGACAAATAGAAATGAATTTGAGAATGACAAATGATGGACTTCCCCCCTAAAAGAATAGAACCATTAAATCTTTTCATGGCTCTAAAAGTGACGTTGCATTACTCCTGCAGAGGCATGACATTATCAAGAAAAGGATTGATGCTCATGGTAATGTGATAGAGACTAGGCCAGATACCATCGGTGCTCCCAAGGTTAGTCAGTAGATAAAACTTGTGAAGTACTCATAAATACAAACGTCAGTCTTTTGAACTGGTGGAGGTGTTCATCCTTTGCCATGTGATATCTTGCAACTTCCTGTTGCCCCAAACATCTGTGAACGGTTGTTTCATTCACTAATGCGAGTTAGAGTTTCTCCATTGAAACTATTGCAGGAAGATGTTAAGTTCTTACATCTTATTGACTTTCTGTCAGATGCTTTTTTCTTTTCTCTTTACATGTTTTTAACTGGCATAGATTGAACGACCTTTACAAAGGCATGGTGGAAGGCTTGAACACAACGAAACCTACTGTGGCTCGTGTTATGGTGCAGAAGCGGTATTCTCCTCTATGGCAACCTTTTGCTGTGTTATTATCATTCATTTTATTGGTTTTGTTATGTTACATTGTTTGGTGGATTGGGAGAAGGAACGGAGAAAGATTACTGAATAATTGCTGCAGGCAGATGATGATTGTTGTAACAATTGTGAGGAAGTTCGTGAAGCATATCGAAAGAAGGGCTGGGCGTTATCAAATCCAGATGTGATTGATCAGGTCTGTATCTCTTTCTTACTTGCTTTTCCTATAATAGAGCTCAGAATAAAATGTCATGCCACACAAAAAGTTTTCACCCCTCTAATTTGAGACATCATTCTTCTAGCGACATAGTACTTGAATCGATATGTTACCAAGAACATGTCTGAAGTGTCCGAGATTTACTACAAGAAGTACCAATTTAGGAAACATAAAAACTGATTTTGTTAAGGGGGACTGCCCAGAATTTAGCAGTGCAGAATTATTGGAGGTGGGCTTGAGATTGGATGCTTGTACTGCATCAATTGAACTTTGTTACATATTTTCTAGTGAAGAGGCCAAATTCATCACCAACCTCTCTATGGACCAACTTTTAAACAGGATAAATTACAATGTTGGTTTAAACATATATATTAGTAATTCGTACCTGTGTCTCTGAAATTATACTTCTCTGGTTTTCGTATTTTTGTAAATAAATCAGTGCAAAAGAGAAGGCTTTTTGCAAAAGATCAAAGAGGAAGAAGGTGAAGGGTGTAACATCTACGGATTCTTGGATGTCAATAAGGTAGCTGGTAATTTCCACTTTGCACCCGGAAAGAGTTTCCAGCAGTCAAATGTACATGTTCATGACCTGCTAGCCTTTCAGAAAGACAGTTTTAACGTAAGAGAGCATCAAGTCTGTCGTTTCAATTCATAATATTGATAAAATGAGATATTTCCTTTTATGTTTGATTACGTTGTCTTTGATGCATGTGAGTTCATGAAAAATAGAATTTGTACCACAGGTAAGTCACAAGATCAACAGATTAGCATTTGGAGACTACTTCCCTGGTGTTGTGAATCCTCTTGATCGGTATTTTGGCTTATGCATTTCCTAGTCGTTTAACTGACATATGCTTCCTTAGTCCTATGCAAATATAGCTGCATTTGTTTGTATTTGCAGTGTACAATGGACACAACAAACACCAAACGCGAATTATCAATATTTCCTCAAGGTAAATAATTTATGTAAATGCCTGCGTGCTTCATCATGTCTGGATACCTGTATTTTCAGGCATAGTTCTATAACTGTCATTTAAGGCTTTGTTTATGTTTTTTGAGTAAATATTCTGAAAACAATTCAGGGTAATGTGTACTATGGTTATTCATGTGAAAATGATATGAAGTGTACCGTGTTTGTTGAGGTTTCTAAAAGATGGTTGAAAATAGGGAAATATGTCCAATAAAAAAGGATAGGTTGATGTATAGGTTGATGTATGATGCATAAAATGATTGCGCTTGTTTTAGGTAAATGATTATGTATCTAAGAAAACAGTAAAGTAAGAAAGAGAAAAGAAAGGACAATTGCAGTATGTAATTATTAATGAAAGTGTGAAGTGATGATGAATTGACTGAAAGGTTGTGTTATATTGGGGAATGGGAAAGCGAAGTTGAGAAAAGGTGAATGGTTTGTAATACTAATTTTCAGTAAGTGGTGATCTAGTAAACGAAAAAGGATATTTGGAAAAAGTAAATAAACAAGATTGTAAAGTCTTTAGAGTTTAGACAAACTAATAGTCTTACTACCTTAGGAATCAAACTCCTGCAGTTATCTTCATCCCTTTATTCACTTTCATTACTAATCTTAAATCTGTGACAAGGTGACAGATTTTTTCGTATGGGTGTGTATGTTGCAGGTGGTACCAACTGAATTCACAGATGTCAATGGGCATGCAATTCAGTCAAATCAGGTTTGATTAAGACTCAAGTTTCAATTTATCTCATTTATTGCTATAAGACCATGTACATCCGGTAGGCAAATTTTTCCCTTTTATTCCCTGCCACATCAAATTCCCTACCACATTCCCTATCACATTCCTTTCAACTCCACAGCAGCTAGTCAATTAAAATTTTTTTACTTTCTCTTTCATCCACATCACTAATTTTAATAATTAATTTTATAGTTATAATTAAACCGAATACTCAGAAATTATTAAAAACGTACAAGAAAAATACAACAAACATCGATAAACTTAGAAAATTTGAAATTTAGAGTAAAAACCTTTAAAAAAACCTCAAATTTGAAAATATGGAGTAAAAATCTCAAAAAAAAATTAGTGTCCAAATGACACAAACTTAGACTCTATTTGTAGAGCTTGAAAAAAGAAAAATAATGGTGAAAAAAAAATTAATTTTGTATAATTAATACTCAAAAAAACGATTTACAAAAAATAGGAAAAAAAGAAATAAGGATGGGACGCGTGTCAGCGTCCCATTGGCTGCTAACAATTTGCCTTCCAAATTCCTTGAAGGGAAAAATTCCCTACCACAATAATTCCCTATCAAATTCCCTACCTACTAAATCACTCTTTTTTTTTTCCCTCCATTTCCCCCCAATTTGCCTACCCAATGTACATGGTCTAATGTAGTATTTCATAATCTTTTTCTGAATGAACTTTTTGATATTGCAGTTCTCTGTAACTGAACATGTTAAAGGATCAGAACTGGGTCAACTACAAGCTCTTCCTGGAGTTTTTTTCTTTTATGACCTTTCACCAATTAAGGTTGGTACACTAGTGCAGATTAAAATTTCTCTTAAATACTACAATCAAGTTTCTTTTTCCTCTCTAATCTTATCATATGATCCTTAACGCTGTTAGATCTTATCTTATTCACAGACATCTGCTTGTATTTAAATTAATTCGGCAATTACATTTGGTAGTCTGTTTGGTCTTTAGCTTAATTGCAGACATAACATTTTGTTAATCTTTTCATTTTCTGGTAATAGGTGACTTTTACAGAGACACATGTTTCATTCTTGCACTTCCTCACCAATGTTTGTGCCATTGTTGGGGGTAATTCTCTTCCTCTCTTGCTTGTCAATTAACTAACTAGATTTCTGCAATGATTGTGTATTATACCAATCTGCATAGGGTTATTTATATCAGCCCTACCACATTTATATGTATTTAAGTTCATCAATATTCTGGTTAATCTGCAGGTGTATTCACTGTCTCGGGTATAATCGACTCGTTTGTATATCATGGTCAGAAGGCAATTAAAAAGAAAATGGAAATCGGCAAATTTAGCTGATGCTTCATTGGCATATTAAGTGGTTCTTTGCAATTAGGAATTTGCTTTTGAGAGAGAATCAGATGATCTTCAAAGCAAAAAGGAACATACAACACATTTCCCATGCTCTTTCAAGGTCACTCACATCAATGGTGGTATTGTGATGTTTCTTAATGAATAGAGATTATAATCCTTCAAGTTCATTTATAGTTCTTGTAACAATCATCAATTCGTCTTCATACTTTCGCGCGATAGTTTATTGCTGTATTTGCATATTTGGACTAATTTTTAATCTTATTTAAGATGTTCAGAGTAAACATGGTCATGTGAAGTGCTATTTAGACATATGGTAAAACAAATATTTGAAATATTTTTTTTGCCTGTTTTGGGTAAAACTTGGACACAATGGGCATATCTTCGTCTTGTTGCTATATTTGAAGTCCCTTTTTTACACCTTTCCTCCCTGTCAAAGCCATGAAATCAATTTTTATGTACTGGAGAAAAACTAAAGAAAAAAATTCTAACACAGGGAAATGGAAAATTGAAATCAAAGCTGTTTAATGACCATTTTCCAGTCAGAAATGGATGCTCAAGTCTATTTCGAGATTTATGTTCTGTCTCAATGGTAGAAAAGTCAGTTCGAAGAGTTTCAATAACACCCACAATTAGGAAAGAGCTCGTGTCTAATTAATTATTGTTTTTCGATAAAGTAGAACTAATATCTATCTAAATTCTTATATCAATGCAAAATACTAAATAACGTTCAATGCCTTGATGCATTGGATTGAGTCTTTTCTGGAAAACAACCAACTAATAGTAATATATAACTGCAACTTAATTCTATTTTAAATCCATGATAAAGAATTAAATCTTTTAAACATGAGAAAGAAATACCAATACATGCTAAATAACATTAATACTTAAATCATTAACAATAAATTACAATAGATTTAAAGAATCCCACTAAGCAAGTAGTAGCCATGTAAAAACCAGCTAACCACTGTTACAAATTAACATTCTTAATCTTCTACTTAACCTATCAATACAATTTCAAAAAAGAATTCAATCCTGCCCCTGCAAATGTCAAAAATTTCATTGCAGCAGCAAGCATAACAAATAAACCTAACACCAAACCTATTTCCAAGAAAGGACCCCAACTTTCATTAAATTACAAAGCATCCCAATCAATCTCATAAGATGGATACTTCTGCAACGACATCGTAATATCCTCCCATCCGCACAAATCCTCCTCCCCAAACTCCGGCAACCTGAGCTCTGTTTCCGACGATAACTCGCCGGAACCATCACTTTCCACCGCCGTCTTTTTCGATCTCGACTTCTTAGATTTCTTGACATCAACGCTCTTGCCCTCAGCTAGTGTTAGACAGATGGCATCCAGCTTGGCGTCCACGCTGGCATGGAGTGGCTTGTACTCGCCGAAATCTCCGCCGATGTGGGAGCCACTGTGGCGGAGGTGTGGGAAGTTCAGCCTAGCGCCGTCGCCTCTCAGCTTGTATGCCGCCTTGTCGTACGCCAGCGCCGCCTCCTCCGCGGTCTCGAAGGTGCCCAGCCACAGCCGCGTACGGTTCTTCGGCAGCCGTATCTCAGCCACCCACTTCCCCCAGTGGCGTTGACGTACGCCTCTGTAGAGTTTAGTGGGCTTTGGAGGTGAGCCCGTTCGCTTCATTGGAACGGGCCTCGGCCCAAGAAAGTTGGTCTGTTTTGGCGGTGGATATTGGGCTTGTAAATGTTGGACCTGGGGTTGGGAGAAGTGTTCGAGCCCAATAGAAGAATTTGGGTTTTGGTCAACCAGCCCAAATGAATAGTTATGGGCTGGGCCCAGACACATATTGGGCTCAAATAGGGTTGAAGGATCATAGTAAGAATTGTTGGGAAAAGAAAAATAGAGGTCATTAGGTGAGGAGGAAAAAGAAGAGGTGGTAATAGAACTAGAGGAAGGATAAGAAGAAGGGAGATTGGAAGAAGTAGAAAGGGGTGTGGAGGTAGCACTTTTCATAAAAGGTTCAAGTGCTTCCATCAACTCTCCACCTCTAAAGGTATCTACAGATGGTGTGCTACTCCAAAAATCCATAGTAGCTGCCATACTTATATACCAACACAGCCTGTTACTTAGTAAAATTAAAGAACAGGGTGTGATTTAAAATCAAAAAATAAATAAAGAAACAAGAATTTTATGCAATAATGATTAAAAAAATTGATTTTTTTTTTGGGGTTGGGGGATTAAATAAGAGGTATACAAATAGACAACCTCTGTAAATCCTGTGGCTTAACAAAAAAGAAGCCTTTGAGGGGACGACTAATAAGCCCTCAAATAAACAGAATATATATATATATATATATATGCAATAAAGATTAAAAAAACAAAGGGATCTCGTCCTGAAAACACCTGGATTTCTTTTAAATCCTGCTCTAAGCTTGCTTAATGTCCATGGAATATATATTCTTTCTATAAACAAAAGCAAACCCAAAAATCAGAAAATTTTGTAAAAAAACAGATGATTTACAGAAAGGGATCGAAGAAGCGGGGTTAAACAGAGGGGGGGAATTAAAAAGAATTAATTAAAAAATTGTGAAGATAATGCTTTTGTGAAGTGAAGTGTGTGCAAGTGAGATGTTGAAGAAGAAGAAATGTGAAATCTCTCTCTCTCTAAAACTCACTCTCTCTCTCTCTAAAACTCAATCTCTCTCTCTCTCTTTTTTTTTTTTTGTGGCGTTAAGATATGAGCTACCCCGTTTATATAGTGGAGCTTGGCCCGTTGTTTTTGGTAAGCATTTCCCAAGCCCTGTATCTGGCCAATGGCGTTGTGCCACGTGTTCGTAACTGGGAAGGGCTATCTGGAGTTTTCTTTTGTTGACTATTGTGAGATTATATTAAATGATTAATTAATTAATTAATTAATTACAAGTTTTTTCTTTTCCGCGTTTTTTCTGGTTGACCTTCGCTTTCTTTTACTCCTGAAAAGAAAAGAGAAAATTAAATTCAAATAAACCTTATTTAGTAAAAAGATAATTAAATCAACCAAAGCCTTCTCAGTTCTCAATCTCATCCTCCACTAACACTGAGGTCCAATGATCAATTTTATAACATTTTACTTATTTTTATTTGTTCAAAATTTACTTAAAAAGCATGGATTATCTCTTAATTTGAGTGTATTATGAGGTGATTAGCCATCACTCTTGATTTAATTAGTCTAAAATTGATTTAATAGCATCTCTAATCATTTAGGTGGTAGTTGACCAAACCTAATTCTATTGATGAAGTTGAAATTTCAAAATATTTGAAATATTGATTTTACTCACACAGAAAATGTGTGGATCTTTATTTATTTTCTTTTTAGTTGTTAATTTTTAACTAATTATTATATGCCGAAGGATAATTGATATTCAATATATAATGATACATATAGTCGATATTCTCGGGAAAAAAAATTAGGTGGGGAGATATATGCTGGGGAAGGTTTTACTAATTACTACTTACCTCTATAAATCAGAGTGTTAGATTTTTAACTTTATTTTACTTATAACATATTAAATTATATCTGATTAATTATCTTAGGGTTAGTTTAAACTAAGATTATATTACAATATCTCTTGCAGGCATTAGCACAACTATGATGTAATTAAATAGTTGTGCAAAGAAATACCAGCCCCCAAATATAATATAAGAAAGTCAAGTTTAGAATATGATATCCTTAACAGTGGGATTAACACAAAAGTTGTATACATTAATTCATGATTAACTTGTGATTAAGTGACGACTATTCTCTCTCTCTATATATATTTAACAATTTGTAAGTTTGGTAGATTAAATGTAACCCATTTCTTAATCAGTGGAGTTATAATTAGTTGGGTCATCGTGACACGAATTTATTGATTAATTTATCTATAACAACAGGAGTTGTTTAAAGTTTAAACTATCATTATTGGTTGGTAATCATTGCATTAGTTTATTTGATCTACAATTTTGAAGTTATTGAATGTATTTCTTAACTAGTTGGGTCATCCGTCATCGTGCCATTAATTTATGCACTTATTACTAACGGATTCATAATTGGACATAATACACTTCAAATGAGTTCTATGTTTTTTTTCAAAGAAATTTGGTCCATTTATTTTATTAAAGTCAAAAGTTTATAAAGAAATGACAACACAATATAAAAGGAAAAATAGCTTAAATGATCGATTTATTAATCTAGTAAATAAAGATCTATAAACATTTAAGTAATGCATTGTTGTAATTTCATTAAGCTTTGGTTAAGAAATACTCTTATAATAATTTACTTAATATTCTCTATATGTACTTGTATTGTAAGGTGGCGACGAAATGCTAACGATGTTTAACGGCCGTTAGTCAAAAGTCAAGACTCTATAGTCTGATTACGGCGGACGTTACGGCGAACAGCTTCAGCGTAAGAAATGCGGTGAACACGTGGATGGCATGTGCACAGCTACGATGCGCATGGGCGCAGGGAACAATATCTTTATTTTGCGGCGCCAATCACTGGATTATAACCCAATTGAGTCTCTCTCTCTCTCTCTCTGCCATTATCATTTATCAATGAGCCACTTAATTTTTTCAAAATCACCAAAAAATAGCAATTAAGAGCCCCTTGAATATTCAAAAAGCCACTTAGTTCAGAAACATTGAATTAATCACCATAGATAATTAAACTGAAATATTAATTCAAAGGGTAAAATTCACTTTACCCTTTCTTTAAATGGTAAAAGGACTATTAACGTGTTAAATACTGCAAATATATATTTGGACAGAATCAAGCATAAGAGTATTTTTTAATTTGAACTTATCTTTCGCATATGAGAATTGTAAAAAGAAATCATTATTATAATAAATAGTTTTAGTTAGTGAATATATGCATATACGATTAATATGTTGTTATATAACAAATTTAAAAATTAAAAGAATGTGAATTTGAATAATAATATTTAATATACAAAATTGAAAATTGAATTAAAAAAACATAAACAAACAAGGATAAGTATTTAATGGCTCTTTTGGTTTGGGCTATAACGCTTGGTTAAAACCCACGTTCTTTATTCATCATTTGGTTCAATTAAATACACCCAGGCCAGGACCTTAATACTAAAACAGTCCACATGATTATCTGTGGGTCGTTGGAATATGGATCAAATTCTTCTCCGGGTCTATACTTGATATCGGGCCTAAAATAACCGCAATGGGCCTGACTATCTTAACGTGCGAACCCAACCCAATCTATTAAGGCCCTTTTAACATATTTAAATCTAGATAATCCAACTTCCACTTTTCAATATCAAGCCTTATCTAATGTCCTAACCAAATGGGCCAGTTTTAGATTATAGACAGCGCCAAGGAATTTCATTTCAACTCTCATTCATAAAATTATGCATTCAAGTTTGTAACAATCATATTAGTTTGATATATTATTCAATAATTTGTTTCGATATTTATTTCTTAATTGTTTGTCTTCGATGTCAAGTTCTAGAAGTTCATTTCGAAGTTCAAACTGAAAAGAATTAGATACGTGAATTGTGTATGTATGAATAAAATGATGAATAATTTTAGAACAAAAGCATTTGGTGGTTAGTGAGTTCTCAATTGATTTGAAAAGAAGATAAAGAAGAAAATAAATGTCTGTACCCAACAAATTTATAATTCTGAAAATAAAAAACACAAAAAGGTGACAAATGAAACTTATATTAATCAAAGTAAATATTGGGGTACAAATCTCTATATTTTAACCCTCTGATTCTTCCTTCAAGAATGTCGATTTGAATGTTGAAGTTGACTTTGCTTTTTTGATCTTCTCCAACGTTGACTTGAAGCGAGGGCTTGACAGCTTAATCTCGAATCAAACATGTAATTTATTGTATGAAATTTGAAATCTTCAAGGTTGACTTGTAGCTTTGATCTTCCTTGACTTGATTTGAACTTCTATAACGTTCATTCGTGGGTTTAGCACCGTAATTACGAATCAAACGCTATAATTTGATGAACTTCTTCAAGAATGCCTTGAATATCGCCTAGAACGCCTTGAATCTTCTTTGTGTTTGAAAAACCTTCGCAGAGAAAATTTGGAGAGCTTCTTTCGTCTTCTCTAACTTTTTGATTGAACTTCTGTGTGTCAATTATGATTTCCAAAGGACCCTATTTATAGATGTTGATAGAAGATTCATGAATGATTTGAGCTTGATTTGATAATTATCCATTTGATTTAATAAATAATTATCATAATTTTGGAGGCATTTGATTGGCTGATAGAAAATCTAGATAATTTAGATAGATCTTCTAGATATTATCCAAAACTTAACTTGAATTGATAATTATCCAGAACTTAACTTGAATAGATAAATATCTTGTCGTAGACGACTTTTAATTGGTCAATATTTCCACGTGGCATGATTTGATTGGTTTAGGGTTTAGCAAAATTTCGATATCTACAATGTCATTTGTGGCAAATTGGAGTTTTCCTCAATGGGGTTCCTTCTTCACCTAATTTTTAACAAATGTATACTGAGCAGCGTGCAGTTAGCAAGACAACGAAGAAAATTAAATAACAATTTGTTCTGCAATTTAATTCTGTGGATGAAGAATCTAATTCTGGTAAGTCCTGCCAAATTATTACCACAAAATTTATTACAAATTTAACAGGATTATGAGCTAGCCTTCTATAAATCCCATCGATTCATTTCTCGAGTTCACATCAAAAGAATAAAAAAAAATTGGGAAAAATGGTTGTGAAAGTGTATGGTCCTAATTATGCTTCGACCAAGAGAGTGATCGCATGTTTAATCGAGAAGGGGATCGAATACGAGGTTGTCGATATTGATATCTTCAAAGGAGAGACCAAAACTCCTGAGTTTCTCAAGTTGCAGGTTTTGATTTTTGATTTTCTTTTTCATTTTAAATTCTCTATTTTGATTTTTGATCTCATGTTTATGATTCTTGTGCTGAATTTGTGAACAAAATTTGCAGCCTTTTGGGGTTCTTCCTGTCATTCAAGATGGAGATTACATATTATATGGTATAAAATTACTTATCCATTACTTCACTTTTATAAGATCCAAACAAATGTTCAAATTTTGTTTCGTTAAGACCGATTCTTATTTCTTATCCTCATGTGTGAGCAAGCATTGGGGAACAAATGCTTAAGTGAAACACTATTTGAACATTAGGAATGTTTAAGTCAAGATGTAACATGAGGGACTATTAAATAGTTATTGGGGGTGTCGAAATAGTCACTATTTCGACACCCCCAATAACTAGGCATGTCAATGGGTGGGGGATTCCCTAGCCCCGGACCCATTAAATAGAAAATGTATCCGACCCAGATCCAACACATAGGATCTGAGATTCGGAACCGACCCGAAATGCACCTGCCCGTCGGCTCTGGACCCGTTGGGTATGCAATCGGGTTGGGGTCGGGTCTGGATAAAATACTTTTTCGGGGATCTCTTGGGCCCAGTTTGAGTCTCATTGACACCCCTGCCAATAACTAATAAGTGACTCGAAATTCTTGTTGTGCAGAATCAAGGGCTATAATCAGATACTATGCAGAGAAATACAAGACACAAGGAACTGATCTCTATGGTAAAACAATAGAAGAAAAGGGCCTAATAGATCAATGGCTAGAAGTCGAGGCCCACAATTTTCAGCCACCACTCTACGACTTAGTCGTTCAGCTTCTATTCGCCTCTCAACTAGGCATAACCCGTGATGAAAACCGCATCAAAGAGGACGAAGAGAAACTTGCACGTGTTTTGGACGTGTATGAAGAAAGGCTTTCAAGGAGCAAATACTTGGGCGGTGATTCGTTTAGCCTTGCTGATCTTAGCCACATTCCGTTTACTGAGTACTTGGTTAAGAGCTTGGGGAAAGAGTATATGATAAGGGACCGAAAACATGTGAGTGAATGGTGGGATGAGATAAGTAATAGGCCTTCTTGGAAGAAGGTGGTGCAGCTTTATTCGCCTTCTGTTTGAGAAGTATGTGTTTTTTGTCATGTTTTAGAATATGTGTTTAGTTCTATGGTTATGTGTTGTTTTTGTTTGGATTTCTCCTTTGGTTTGTGTGTTTTTGTTCAAGTCTTTGTTAATGGGGTACTAATAAAACTAAGGTTATTGAGTCTTGATATTTGCATTTTAAGTTTCAATTATGGGTGGCAATTTAGGTCCATATATATATTTGAACACAAACTTAATTAAATTTTCAATGGGTTGGGTCCTAACATTTTACCATTATAGTTCTAATTGGGTTGACTTTTAATAATATTTGGGTCCAATCGGGTTTTAAATTGGGTCCAATTTGGGTTGACTCTATATTTTACACTATACAACAACCCCTTACATCATTTTAATTCATAATGGGTCATTTTGGTACCTTGTGAAGTCTACTTTGGGTACTTATTGGATCCAATTATAATGCATATTTTTTAACAGTGGACTCAACCCACTTTAAGCCCAACCCAATTGAACTCAACTCAAACCCAATCTATTCAACTCAATTGTCACCCTAGTTTCAATGATATTTCTGAGAAAATGTCAATTTTATTATATCATTGGTATTATAGAGGTTTGAGAAAATAATCAAGAGAGAATAATACTGTTTAAAATTGATAAAAACATGACATTTACATATGTTATGTCCACTATGTTTCAGTTTGAATATTTTTTCAAGATTTATATCATTGTTGTTGAATAATATGAAACCCCGTGAATTATATTATTGATAAAATAAGGGTATAAATAGTGTTACAATAGAATCTAATGAAATCGTAATCTACCTACAAACATGGAAATAAGATAAAATTAAATAACTACAAGATTATAAAAGATACAATATGATATGATATGATATAATCTAAACTAATCTAAATATTATCTAACACTTCCCCGCAGTTGAAACGTGGGATCTTGAACGTTGAAACTGGATCCAAATCCAAAAAGATAAAAAGCCGGCGATAACCTTGAAAGGTGGCGGCAATAGCTCTAACTCCTTATTTCCAAGAGTGAGCAGTTATAACATAAAAAAAAAGCAATGATTCTAAGTCCTCGTATGATGAGGACATGGTGCAGCAATGACTCAAACGCCTTATTTCCAAGGGTGAGCAGTTGTAACATAAAAATAAAAATTAATAACCAGCGACACATAGATGGTGCGGTTGCAAAAACTCTAACTCCTTCTTTTGACAAGGGTGAGCGATGATAACATAAAATAAAAAATAAAAAAATAAAACTAAACTGAATAAGGTGCGCCGGACGGGGTCGGCGACTTGAAAATAGCGGAAGCAAAAGATCAAGAGACCAAGGCTAGAAGCCATGGCTCTGGTACCATGTTGAATAATATGAAACCCCGTGAATTATATTATTGATAAAATAAGGGTATAAATAGTGTTACAATAGAATCTAATGAAATCGTAATCTACCTACAAACATGGAAATAAGATAAAATTAAATAACTACAAGATTATAAAAGATACAATATGATATGATATGATATAATCTAAACTAATCTAAATATTATCTAACAATTGTTATTCTGCAAACATGGCAGCCCACATGCATTAACAAATATGTAATGGTAGTATTCAAATACATTAATGTAAAACGAGTTTTATTTATCAAATTTGATGTGTACGCATCTTTGGTTTCGTGTAAATTCAATTACAAATGTTGACTCCTTTTGATTATTGATTCTTATATTAAAATTCGAAGTCATTTTCCTCAATGAAGAATGAAGAAATCACGTGGGAATTTGATGGTTAAGAATTCAAACAATTAAATTAGGGTAGGTGTTTCTTTGATTAATTTCTTCAAAACCTTTTATGAATAATTTGTAAAGAAATAGAAGACTTGAGGGCTCCTCATAATTTGGACTTGCATTTCATTACATAAACGCCACCAAAGTAAGTAAAATGTTGTATTAAAATAAATATACTTGCTTTAATTTCGTACAATTTATGGATATGTTTGGAAACACTTTTCAATTATAAGTCCATTTGTGAAATGGACTTTTTTTAAATGGACATTTAAAATAAGTGCTTTTAGAAATGTAAAGTGTTTGGTGAAATAAGTTCTTATATAACTTCTCAAATAAGTGCTGAAATAAAAATTTCAAAAGTCATAAATATGCACTTTTTCAAAATGGACTTTTGGAAGAAGTGACTTATTCTAAAAGTCCATTTGAATTTTTCACCAAATAACTAATATGTTTGCAAATGGACTTTTATCTCCAAAAGCCCATTTGAAAAGTGTTTCCACCTAATTTTGCCCAATAGCTAGGCCCAAATATAAATATGAACATTGTGTTATGTACTTCGTATGCAACCATCAACTTAAGCCTATTAATTGCAGGCCCAAACATGCATGGGAATTCCACTAAAGCTGCAGATTTTGTAACTCTTGAACACATATTAATGGTTACCCTTCACAAATAAACAACTTCATATTGCAAAAATCAAGATCTCATTTTAGGTTCCATTAGTAATATAATTTCTAATTTTTAACTAATTTATATTCTTAAATCTACAAAATTCAATTTTTTCCCATAAACACTTGCATATAAGAAATTATAAATGGTATTAATGCAAAATCAACAGAAAATAGCATAAGATTATAGTATCACAAAAGTATTTTGTATAATTTATTATGCTAGAAATAAAACTATTGTGTAAAGGAATAACAATAAGATAATAAGAACTTAAATTCAAATTCAAAAGATACCCAATAAAAACTATTTACAACAAGGACAATTAGGCCCACAAAGATTTTTAGGGCAATTCCATTGGTGGATTAATGCCATTATTTATTATTCCATATGATAATTTTTCTGTATTTAATGAGATAAGAAAATATTATTTATTTCTAATAAAGTATTTAAATCAAGTATGTGATTAGAATCAACGGTCACTAATCATCTTTAGAATTGGTATCCAACACGGTCAAACCAATCTTAGGACAGATAAGCATGATTCATACATTTTAAATTCCAAATCTACCCCTAAACGTAGGGTATTTTAGGACACTAAAAATTGAAGTGTACCAAAATTACCCTTCCGGTTATTTCTCGATGCGAAACTGAACAAGTAGTGACCGGCTCAACCGTTAGCCGGTGACAGAGCCCTCTTTATTTCCCTATAAATATCACTCAAAGCTTTCTCATATTTGCATTCCCAATTTCTCTTTCTAAAGCCGTTTCTGGATGGAACACCGCCTATAGATACAATTATTATATACGTACACAACCACTGATATCAAATTACACAAAAAAATTAGTAGTATATTGTTTAATTTTTTGCGTGTAATTATTATTTTTATATATTATCTTTGAATAATTGTTTCTCTCTCTAGAGTTTGATGTCCCCTTTGAGGTAAAACTCTTTCTCGCTTTCTCTCTCTTCGTTTCTCTGGTGTCTAATAATAAATTAATCAAGAATTTAGTTTGGATGCAAAAAGGTTATTTTGAATCGGAAATAGATCGCGACTAATCCGTGAATAATGTGTTTGACTGTTGAGATTTGTGAATCCTGTGCTTGGAGCTGCTTTCGATCTGGACTTTGGAATTCGTTGAATTGGACATGATTTAGTTTACTTAATTAATTTGTGGTAGAATCTTTTGTTTTGTGATTGATCGTGTATGGGATCTTGGTGGTTTAATTAGAATGTCAATTCTTGGTTTTATTGTCTATAACGAGTAGTGGTGATAAATTTGGTGTTGGTTTGAGTGTTATTCTGTGCTTTGAGGTTGCGAGGTCAATTAAAGATTGTATTCGTACTTTTAGGTGTTTTCGTTTTACTAGTATGGAAGGTTAGGGTTGGTCCTTACATGCTTTTATTCAGGGCTTGCAGAATGTGCTATGCATTAGTAGAATCGAAAAAGAAGCAGGGTTTTATGTTCTTTTTTTCGTGCCAAGAGCCTGGTTTCTTGGAAGGAAGCAGAAGATGAATATGTTTGCCAAATCAGAGTGCCTTTGATAAGAGATTTTTTGATGTTTAGAAGGTTTATTTCTAGGATCTATAAGTTGTTTTGACTGCCTAACTTGTGTCCCTGTTCCCGTTTGATATTGGCATACATGAGTTTGAATGTTGGGGCTTTGTTGAGGCATGTTGTCGCTAATCCGTTTAATTAATGAGTCATTGAGGCATGTTGTCGCTAAAATCAGCAAACGCAATTCCCAACTTGAAACATATTCTATGGTTGTTTGTGCTTGGAACAGTTAACCTTTTCTTTATACCTTCCAAATTTTTTTGACCTCTGTTGTATTTTTAGTATCTATTTGCTTCTTACGCATGTTCTTTCCGAATTTGATGCAGAAGGTGCTTTTATTCTTTATTTGGACATTTCAAGGTCTGAATATATGTGCTGATTGTCCCTTGGTTGGCATGTTATGTTCTTTTTCTTCTAGAAATTATCCAAATAACGTTCCCGTTAGGCATATTTGGACATATCTTTTTGCTTGTATGCAACTGTTTGTGAAATGGGCTCCAAAGGAAGGCTGCTATTTGATCTTAATGAACCCCCAGCGGAGAATGAAGATGATAATGACAATGTTGTCTGCTTCCAGCCTCAGAGGGCTATTCCATCTTCAAGTACTGCAACAACCGACTTGTTTGTCACATCAGCGGGTCCCCAAGGGATAATCAACAATCATGCTTTCTCCCATGCTTCTTCTGTATCTGGTTTCCAGCCATTTGTTCGGTCTAAAGTTGTTCAGGGATCCGAGCTTTCTGCTGAAAGAAGTAGTTCTGTGAACAGGCTTCCCAATAGTGCCTTGTCATCTAAACAAAGTAAAGGCCTGGATGCAAGGCCCACTATGAATCTGCAATCAGTTCCTATGGAGGTTCAAGCTGTTGAGAAGGAAGAAGGGGAATGGTCTGATGCGGAGGGGACTGTTGATGCTTACAAAAGCAGTGTTATTCATGAGGACTCTAACAGCGGGAGTGATAAACAGATACAGGAGAAAGGCACAGAGATGACTGAAAGTAATTTCCAAGTAGGGTTTGTGGAGAATCAATCTCCTATCCCTGGTGAAGTTAAAAATGAAAATACTAATTCTCTATTAGAACATAATCCAGAAACCAATGACAAGAAAGGTGATACATCTGCGGATGGTCAAGAAGATTCTGCTCCGGGGTTGAAACAAAGAGAAGTTAAAGGAATTGAAGCAAATCATACTCTAAAGTGCGCAAATAATCTTGGAAAGCGTCCTAAGATTGACCATCAGAAGGAGGCAATGCTAGGGAAGAAGCGCAGCAGGCAGACCATGTTTCTCAATTTAGAAGACGTGAAGCAAGCTGGTGTATTGAAGACTTCAACTCCGAGAAGGCAAATTCCTGCTCCAGCTATAACCCGGACAGTGAAAGAAGCTCGTTCCACTCTCCCATCTGTGGAATGTGGGGATAAGCATACTCAATTTGTGATCACGGACACAAAACAAGCTGAGCAATCGAGCTTAGAAGGCTTTGTGGAATCAAATGATTTTAAATCTGAGACTAATGGTGACAATGTTTCCAGACCTTTTGGACCTACAAGGAGATTGAATAGCTCAACAGATCTTTCTTCAGAAGGACAAACACAACCTGTTTCCAGACAGAGTTCATGGAAGCAGCCGCCTGAAATACGGCAACTTAGGAATTCTCAGGTCTCTGGTAGGAAATCAACTCTTAGCAGCCAGAGTTCTGACTCTAAATTGGCTGCAAAAAAGGTGCCTTCCAAGAAGCAAATGGTGACAAACAACCAGTATCAAGATACGTCAGTGGAGCGTCTTCTGCGTGAGGTGACAAATGAGAAGTTTTGGCATCATCCAGGTACCTAAACTTTGTGAACTCGCACTATAGCGTTTTTCTTTCTGTTTAACTCGAAATCTTTGTTTGTGTTTACCATACTGTATTCTATTGCGAAAGTTTATCTTGTGCTACTTCCGAATGAAAGGACTTTAACATTATTTTCCAATTAGGTGACAATTGTGTTCTTGATTATGTGGACAGCTTCTGAACTATAGGAATCAGTTGGGATCTATGTTTATCTGTGGTAATAGCTTCTCATGTTCTTGTTACATATGTTTACTTATGTATATATTACTTTGGAACAGAGGAAGAGGAGCTACAGCGTGTTCCTGGTCGTTTTGATTCAGTAGAAGAGTATGTCAGCGTATTTGAACCTTTGCTCTTTGAGGAATGCCGAGCACAGCTTTACAGTACCTGGGAGGAGTCATCAGAAACAGTTTCAAGTCATGTTAGAGTAGTCGTAAAAAGCATGGAACGACGTGAAAGGGGTATTATTCTATTGCCTCAACTTTGTCTCTTACTAAATCTTCACATGTGTATTTCAGTATACATATATATGCTGGAAAAGTTCCAACTCCAGTTCTCCAGTATGTTTCTCCTGCCATCAGTGAGTTACTGCAGTCAGCACTCTGCTATACTGAATCATCTCCTTTGGAATCTTGGAATGACGATGTTAGGTTATTATTTCCCTCGTTTTTCTTGATCACGAGTTTGTTGCTTATTGCAAAAGCGTGTATCCTGTCTATTTATAGTCAAGTCATGAGTGCTTGAGCAGTTGATGTACCTGTCTTTATTTTATAGTCCATTATTTATTTTGTGCATGTCATGATGTTGGTCACTTCTCTATCTCTAATGTCTTCCTTTTCAGTTAGCTGTGACTGTTTCATATGTTATGTTGCACCAGCAATATCATGACACGTGTTTCCACACTAATTTTCTGTTTAATCTCATGGCTGGGAGAGTAATACTAATAGCCGCATGCAATTGTTTTACTTCTAGCGCCTTGTCTTAATTTTGTCTGTGCTTTCTGATTTTGGCTTTTTAGGATGGTATGATGTGGTACTAATTCCACCACATGAATATAAATGGACGTTTAAGGAAGGAGACGTAGCAGTGCTTTCAACCCCTAAGCCTGGAGCAGGTTGCATATATTGTCGAATATTTTGTTGTCTTAATCTGAGTGTGATTAATTAAGTAGGAAACTGTATATATAGACGTATTGATTGGTGCATTGCAGTGAATTATAGGAGGAATAGTTCCTCAGTTCTTGAAGACGAGGAGAAGGCAGAAGTTAATGGGCGTGTCGCGGGTACAGTGAGGCGCCATATACCAATTGATACCCGAGAAAATATTGGGGCAATTCTTCACTTTTATGTTGGGGAAAGATATGATTCCAACAGGTGAGTCATAGTTCCTTTGGTGTTGCTTATGGTGTAGAGTTGGTTTTGCTATTGCTAGAAACATATCTTGGTTATGCAAGTTCTGACCCATGTACTCATTTTTCTTTTGGTCAATGCTTTAGCAAGAATGATGATGATCATATTCTGCGGAAGCTTCGTCCAGGGGATTTCTGGTACCTGACTGTACTTGGTTCTCTGGCTACCACACAGAGAGAATATGTCGCTCTGCATGCATTTCGTCGTCTGAATATGCAGGTATCTATTAATTGAATTTCTTAAGCTAATGGCATGCATTTTATTGCATTTATGTGCCACTGATGCTAATACTCTTTTTGCAGATGCAAAATGCAATTCTCCAGCCTAATCCTGATCAGTTCCCAAAATATGAAGAGCAGCCACCTGCAATGCCTGAATGCTTTACTCCAAACTTTGTTGAACATTTACACAGGACTTTTAACGGACCCCAGTTAGCAGCAATTCAGTGGGCTGCAATGCATACAGCTGCAGGTACATCGAATGTCATGTCAAAGAAGCAAGAACCGTGGCCATTTACTTTAGTTCAAGGGCCTCCTGGTACTGGTAAAACACATACAGTATGGGGAATGCTTAACGTCATCCATCTTGTCCAGTATCAGCACTACTACACTGCATTACTAAAGAAACTGGCACCCGAAAGCTATAAGCCTGTTAATGAAAGCAACTCAGATAATGTGGCCGTTGGATCCATTGACGAAGTTCTTCAAAGCATGGATCAGAATCTTTTTCGAACCCTTCCGAAACTTTGTCCAAAACCGCGAATGCTTGTCTGTGCTCCCTCGAATGCTGCAACTGATGAACTGCTTTCTCGTGTCCTTGATCGTGGATTTATTGATGGAGAGATGAAAGTTTATCGCCCCGACGTGGCTCGTGTTGGTGTGGATACCCAAACTAGGGCTGCTCAGGCGGTTTCCGTTGAACGAAGAACTGAACAACTTCTGATGAAGAGTCGTGAGGAAGTTTATGGATGGATGCACAGTTTGAAGATTCGTGAAAACCAGTTAGCTCAGCAAATTGCTTCTCTTCAAAGAGAGCTTAATATAGCTGCTGTCAATGGTCGTGCACAAGGATCTGTTGGTGTTGATCCAGATGTTCTTATGGCCAGAGACCAAAATCGAGATACACTACTTCAAAACCTTGCCTCAGTTGTTGAGAGCAGAGACAAAATATTAGTCGAAATGTCGCGACTTTTCATTTTGGAAGGCAGGTTTCGTGCTGGTAGTAATTTCAACTTGGAGGACGCTCGTGCTAATCTTGAGGCAAGTTTTGCGAATGAGGCTGAAATTGTGTTCACGACAGTCTCAAGCAGTGGGCGTAAATTGTTCTCCCGTCTAACTCACGGTTTCGACATGGTGGTGATAGATGAAGCAGCGCAGGCTAGTGAAGTGGCAATACTGCCTCCACTTTCTCTTGGTGCAGCTCGTTGTGTTCTTGTTGGTGATCCTCAGCAACTCCCTGCTACTGTCATCAGTAAGGCAGCTGGAACATTGTTGTACAGTAGAAGCCTTTTCGAGAGGTTCCAGCAAGCAGGTTGCCCAACAATGCTGTTATCTGTACAGTATAGGATGCATCCCCATATTAGAGATTTTCCTTCAAGATACTTCTACCAAGGACGCCTTACAGATAGTGAGAGTGTTTCTAATCTTCCCGATGAAATATATTACAAAGATCCTTTACTGAGGCCTTATGTCTTTTTTGATATAACTTATGGTCGAGAATCTCACAGGGGAGGTTCTGTGTCTTATCAGAATACACAAGAAGCACAGTTTTGTGTTCGTTTGTATGAGCACCTTCAGAAAAGTCTCAAATCAATGGGGGCTGGAAAAGTGACTGTAGGCATAATAACTCCATACAAGCTACAGTTGAAATGTCTTCAACGTGAGTTTAAGGATGTCTTGAATTCAGATGAAGGAAAAGATATCTATATTAATACAGTGGATGCTTTCCAAGGCCAAGAACGTGATGTGATTATAATGTCTTGTGTTCGTGCATCGAGCCATGGAGTTGGGTTCGTGGCAGACATTCGCCGGATGAATGTGGCTCTTACTCGAGCAAGAAGAGCTCTGTGGGTAAGATTCCATTTCACCCTAACGTTATTTTCCGTATTTCTAGACTTCTAAACTTAAGCAAAAATTGTTGATTATTTTGTCTTGTAATTGCTTGCAGGTGATGGGAAATGCTAATGCCCTGGTGCAGTCTGATGATTGGTCTGCATTGATTACCGATGCAAAATCACGAAATTGTTACTTAGACATGGATTCTCTGCCTAAAGATTTCATTCCTGAGACTTCTACTTATGGAACATTTTCTTCCAAGATCACTGGTGGGAGGGGCTTGAGATCATCTGGACCAAGATATAGATCACATGATACCCACATAGAGCCCAGGTCTGGCACACCATCGGAAGAAGATGAGAAGTCATCACTTTCTAGGAATGGTAGTTATCGCAGCTTAAGGCCAGGATCAGAGAATTCGTTGGATGAATTTGATAAATCTAGTGATAGATCTCGAGATGCCTGGCAACATGGCATTCAAAAGAAGCAAAATGCTTTGGGAAAGCGCGACTTGTAGAACAATTGTTATCGACAAAGTGAAGCAAGCTCTTTGGCTTTTTACTTGGGTTGTTGTAGCGGAATATGCTAATGTTTTGAAAGGCTATCCAAGCACCATCCCAGACCTGTAACTATGGGGTTCTTAGTACCATGAAAAGGAAGAAGCTTCAGTGAAATTGAGCTAAAATTGTATAAAATGGATTTGGTGTTCACAGTTTACTTGGACACGCCTCGAGATGTGCCTCTTCTGAAACCTATAACCTCATGGGATATAATGGTAAGTTTCTTTGTTCTGCATGTGCTTGAGGATTTAATGAGTTCACTGAATTATTAAGATAATTAGGACCTAATAATTCTTACTGTGAATCACTTTCCTGAATTGGATTGTAGCCTGGGGAAGTCCTTGTCCTTGTCCTGGGATGGCCTTGTGGCAACACAGTTATGGTGATAGATAATTGAATGCTTAAAAGTGAGTGGTCTGCTGCAGAAAGTTCAGTAATCCAGTGTGTAAGCTACAATTTGTTTGACGGAAATGGAATTAATATGGCTGATGGGATGAAGACAATGAAGATTTGGGCTAACTCAGGGCATTGTACAGAATCTAGAGGCAGTGTAGGATATTTCAAAAAGAAGTAAATTTGTGCATTTCGAAATTCTTCTTCAAAACAATTCCAGCATCCATTTTTGAAAAATGAACAATGCCAAATCTTTGTAGTAGAGTTAACTGTAAATGTGGGGAATTTGTTTTAGGTGGCGAGGCAAGATGAAACTGGCATCACATGATTGATGATATTCTGCACATTTCATGCCCATCAATCTGCAGATGTTGATCGAGGTTTTATGCATGTGTATAAGTGGTTCTATGTCAATACATACTGATTTGAAAGATTCATCTCTAGATCAGGTTTAATACTATCATGTTAGTTTATGAAAACGTTATGCCTGTTGTATATTCACGATTTTTGGGAGCAATAGTTGTTAATTACAAAAGCCAACTTTTGATTTTTGGTATTATTATTTATTATTAATGCAGTATATACTCGTGTTCTTCTAAGGCTAGGTGTCAGTACGTATATATATTAGGACCGGCATTACAATGAGAATATGAATGGTCAATGAAGAAAGCTCAAAAGACGCAAATTGCAGTGTACGTATGCTCTTACAAGTTTTTTTTTTTTTTAGATTGTATTTAAAGCAAATGAATATAATTATAGTATACGTCCCTGCTAAGATTCAATCTTCTACATGTTTTTAGATAGAAATAATAAATTTAATAGGACGGTTACGTCAATACATTAAATATCATCAATCAACAATTTTTAATGTAAACTATAAAAAGTGAATTATTATATAAGTATATAGAATCAAACAAAAAATTAGTCGTTATTGCTTGATGGATAAGTATTAACTAAAATGAACATAAACCAAAATATGAGTATACATTCGCATCCGAAAAGAAGTAACGTGCCAAACTAAGAATTCATTTTCGTAAAAAGTAAAAATGCATTAATTGAAACCAAAATACAGAGATTCCCGAGATCATTTTGGATCGAAGATAAAACAAAACCACAAATAGAAAAATAGAATATGCATGAAATGATTCCAATTTGCCAACGCACGATGCGGTGGGATAAGATTAGGTTTGATTCATGTTAAACTAAAAATAATCTTCGCCTTCTTCAATCTGTTTGAAATTAACAAATTACCAAAAAGTAATTTGGTGGAAAAAATATATGAATCTGATAAAAACAATATATTTATATTATCAAAACATCATCTCTTTAAACTCGACTCATTATAAAAAATTTCCACTAAAAAATATAAATTGGGTAAAACATTATTATAGTCATGATTTGCAGAGTTATTCACATGGCAAACTCTATAATATTTATTTTATATCGTCAAACAAGAACTATGTTTGGCTCTTTCTCCCATTTATTTTATACCCTTTTGCTGCAAGGTTGACCTTTGATTGTTCATTGCATTTCCACATATCTACATCCAAAACAAACTCCATAACTCAGGTTCTTCTTTTTCTTCATGTTCTTTATTTTTTCAACTTCTTTAGTCTTGAATTGGTTTATCCACTTTCAATCCTTCATTTAAGTGTCTTTTTGTATTTAATTTTGGACCCTTTGTTGTTTTGGATGCCTAGAATTTGCATTTTACAATGAGCAACCCATTCGAGGTTTTTTAAGCTGCTTTCTGTATGATCGTCTACTAGAGAGAAGAACTTACTAGCTTACTTTTTGATTGTCCCTGTTAATTTGGAGTATTTATGTCAACACTTGTGATTATTACAATTCTGCACCACATAACTTTGGTGAATAAATCACCTGCATGTGTTAAAGTACATGGGTTTGTGCTGTGGATTTTTCATCAAATATTGGAAAAAAACTCAATAAATAGTTAGGAATTGGCGAAACCCTTGGAGATAATGATAATTTGAGCTTGATCATCTAATAGATTTCTACGTTTATTTTTTCACATTCATATTGTGCTGAAAAATGCTAAAAGATAAAACTGAAGATTGAATTGGGAAGAGGGATTAAAGTCTTTAATAGATATCCTTAATGATACTTAATTACAGTTTGTTTTCTATAAACAGCATTGCAAATTATGAACGAGGGGTTGAAGAAACCTGCTTCAGATGGCTGTGAGAATTCCCTCTCTCCAGAAATCGAACAGGGGAAGGTATTAGTAATCCTCTACAAACCATTTACAAAACATATATATATATATATATAACATGATATATTACATGTATGTATATCCAGATTAATGAAGTAAGAAAGTCAATTGGGCCACAATCTGGAAAACTAGCTGTTTATTGTTCTGATGCAACTATTTCAAGATACTTGAAAGCACGAAACGGGAATGTGAAGAAGGCCGTTAAAATGCTTAAAGCGTCTCTAAAGTGGAGGCTGGAGTTTAAGCCTGAAGAGATCCGTTGGGTAATTTAACTCTAATTTTTCTGCACATAAAACTCATATGCAAATCGTATAATAACATCTTATAATATATTATGTTTACTTTCGAATATATATGTTCATTTGTGGTATATAGGATGATGTTGCAGAGGAAGCAGAAACAGGAAAGATTTACAGATCAAATTATAAAGATAAGTATGGAAGGACAGTTCTTGTCATGAGGCCTAGGTGCCAGGTTAAGAATCTGAATCTCTTTCTAGTTTCTATCTTATCAATTATTTATCCTTATGATGCTTTCGATTTATCGAGTTTCATAATGCAACTAGATGAACTTTAAAAGTTTTTTATTTGCAGAATTCAAAGTCGATAAAAGGGCAAGTTAAGTATTTAGTATACTGCATGGAGAATGCAATTTTAAATCTTTCTGAGGATCAAGAACAGATGGTTTGGTTGATCGATTTTCATGGTTTCAGTTTGTCAAACATATCGATTAAGGTAACACGAGAAACAGCTCATGTCTTGCAAGAACATTACCCTGAGAGGCTCGGTATTGCAGTTCTCTACGATCCACCCAAGATATTCGAACCTTTTTGGATGGTATATTTCCTTGTACCTTGTTTTGATTATTACATGAAAAATCACAATGAAAATCGCTTTTTTTTGCATCATAAAACACATCGAAGGACCTTTCTTCATTCCTTAGACCCCTGCATTAAAGCCGACCTTAAAGTATGATGTATTTTTATAGCTAGCGAAGCCCTTTTTAGAGGCGAAAACAGCCAACAAAGTGAATTTCGCGTACTCTGACGATCCAAATACGAACAAAATAATGGACGAATTGTTCGACATGGAATTGGTGGAGTCAGCATTTGGTGGAAAAGATGTTGCAGATTTCGACGTGAACAAGTATGCTGAGAGAATGAAAGAGGATGAGAAAAAAATACCATCTTTCTGGAAAACAGACTCTAATTCTACACCACCACCATCAGAATTGCTGTGATAGGTACTTTTATTTCAAATCGAGACCCTGTATTCAGATTTTAATGCTTTAAAAGCAGACAAGTTATGGGTTAATGGCGATGAAGATGATGATGATGATGATGATATGTTAGTTTGAACTGAGTATTGTAATTTGTATAATTGAGTTTGTATTAAAATGGACCTAAAACAGGTGGAAAGTTCACTTATTCAACCATGGTTAAGAAATCTTTGGACATGTAAAAAGTGTTCTTGATTTGCAGCATGTATTTTGGTTAAATTCATCCTTTTTTCCCTTTCTTTTTAAACTTGAGTTTCAAATCATTGTTGTCTAGTTTTGTGTACGAGGTATATGGCTGCGTTTTCTGAATAATCCAAGATTTTTAGCCCATTTCCCAAGATATTGGGTTATTTATTTGTTGGGCCCAATCTGCGTATTTTTTCAGGCTTAAAGCCCAAGTCGTTTGTTTACGAAGCGAGTGATTGCTCTTTCGCGATGTTTTGAGTTATATTATTTGAGTTGTAATTTTTTCTTTATTTCCTATTTTAGTAATTAATTTTTATTGTTCGTTTTATTTGTTTAAAAAATGTAGGTTTCATTTCTCAACAATTTGCTTTTCATGACATTTAATTATTCGAATTGAAATTATTTTTAGTTTAATTGTTAATTTTATAGATTTTTAAATCGTTTACATTCTTAAGATGGACGGATAATTTTGTGCTTATTCTCAATTTTTAGGGTTAAAATTAAACAAATAAATGTGGGGCACTATAAAGATTACACACCGCAATTTGAACAATAGGTTTGCCAATTGCACATTTCCAGCCCCTGCAAGTGGCTATATTTATTAGTGTGGCTTTTGAAATTTAATAAATTAATTCTCCAACTTATTGCTGTTTATCTATAACTGAGTTACTGCATGTGGGCCTGAGTAAATAATCAGATGAAATTATGAAAGTAAATATTTTAATTAATTTGCATTAGTGCTACTTAATTATTATTTTTGTGAAAACAATTAGTCAAAATAAATTTTTAATCAGAATGGGACTTTCCTTCTGACTAATTATTACTAATGTTGGGCATTATAATTACTTAATAAATATCAATATTGACGAAGACTTGGACCGGCCTATGAGAAACAATTCAAGTGGATAAAATAGAATGACCACAAATTAAATCCCTTTGGTTTCTTTTATATAAATGTGTATTTTCCAGTTGAATATGTGACAAAATAATTAATTAAAATTGAGAATGAAGAACTATGTATTATTAAGTTTTTGTTTGTGGGTAATTTTGAAGGAGTGTTTGGGGCAAAATCCACCATATAAATCAGTGAATTTGGGTACATGGCTTGTTGCTGAAGGATGGATGAAACCTTCTCTATTTGCTGACATTCCTAACAATGATCTTCTCGTACTTTACTTTTATTTCTTCCTATATTCTTCTCTATTTTATTTATGGTAAATTATGATAATATTATTATATATTTTGTCGTAAATTATACATGAGAAATAAAATTTTATTTATTATTTTCAGGATGGCACTCAAGTACAACTCAAATCTACAAGCTTGAACATGTATTTGAGCGCGGAAAATGGCGGTGGTTCGGTATTGGTGGCCAACCGTACAAGCGCTTCCGCTTGGGAAACTTTTAGAGTCAGTTTTCGATATAAATTCAGAAGAAAATGATCCCAAAATTATTGATTAATATGAATATGTATGTGAATAATTCTGATTAATTGTGCAGTTATGGAGAATTAATGAGACTACGTTCAATTTTAGAGTGTTAAACGAAGACTTTTTTGGGCTTGGTGAAGGTAGAAAGGCATTTGCTCGTGTACCTCAGCCAGGGGTAAATGAGACATTTCTCATAGTGAGGAACATCAGTAACCCTCTAAGAGTTCGTATTCGTGCCTCTAATGGCCTCTATTTGCAGGTAACAATATATATAAAGCATAATTATGGGCATTTTAATTAAAATAATAAATCTGGCTAAATGATATTAAATAGTGAATAATATTCTTGTTTATTCTGATAAAATAAGGAATATTAATGTGTGTGATATTATATATTGCATGAAGGCAGTGAGTGGTGATTCAGTGAGGGCTGATTATGGAGGAAACCCAAATGACTGGAGTGATCAGAATCCTTCTGTATTTCTAATCAACATTGTGGGCACATTACGTGGTGAATATCAATTAACTAATGGTTATGGTCCACTTAAAGCTCCTGCAGTTATGAGAGTAAGATATTAATTACCTCATTTTAAACCCTTATTAATTAATTAATCGAAAAAATTACAATATTAATTAGTTTCATCAAATTAATGAGGCTAAAAATTCAACGAACTTATGATCATATAGTATGTATATTGATAAGAAAATTAATAATGACAGAATCATTGGAACACCTACATTACAGCAGATGATTTCAGATTCATGTCTCAGAATGGGTTAACGGCTGTTAGAATTCCAGTTGGTTGGTGGATTATGTATGATCCAAATCCACCAAGACCATTTGTCGGTGGCTCTTTACAAGCACTTGACAATGCTTTCACATGGGCACAGTAAGCACACACACATATATATATATATATATATATATTCAATTAAACAAATAATCCATTTGATTTTAAGTAAAATTTAATGTCATTTGTGTGTAACATATATATATATATATATATATATATATATATATATGTATGGTTTTCAGACAGTACGGAATGAAGGTGATAGTAGATCTACATGCAGTACAAGGATCACAAAATGGTAATGACCATAGTGCAACAAGAGATGGATATCAAGAATGGGGAGCTTCTTACATCCCACAAACTGTAGCTGTCATTGACTTCTTGGCTAAAAGGTTCTCTAAAAATCACCATATAAAGTATAAACCCTAAAATCTTGCAATTTTTTCAGTCAGTATAGCTTATTTTGGAATATTTCTAGCGTCCTTTTTATATAAACCCATTTATTCTTCTTTTCAAAATTTTGACTTAATTAATTTATTTGTTAAAACAGGTCCGAAGAGATTATAATAGATATTCAATTTGTATTGATGAATTTTGACGAATTGTTATTCAATTTGTCTATAATTATTAAAATGAAACTATAATTACAACGAAAATAGGGTTTTAAAGATCACCTAAACCCTAAAATCTCGCAACAGAAATAGGGTTTTTAAAGATCAACTAAACCCTGAAATCTCACAACAAAAATAGGGTTTTAAAAGTTTATAAGCAAATAAACAGTTAGATAAATGTGTATAAATTTATCATATTTGAACTAAATTGAGTCGTTTTCAGGTATGCAAATAGGTCCAGCTTGGGGGCAATAGAGCTGATGAATGAACCCACAGCACCAGGAGTGAGTTTTGAGGACTTGAGCAACTTTTATACACAAGGTTATAATGCAGTAAGAAAGTATAGTTCAAGTGCTTATGTCATCCTATCGAACCGATTAGGTGATTCAAACAATACCGAGTTTCTTGCTCTTGCTAGCCAAGGCTCTCGTACAGTTATAGACGTGCATTATTATAATCTATACTCGAATTATTTCACTACTTTAAACGCACAACAAAATATCGACTATATTTACAATCAAAGGGCGAATTCGTTGCAACAAGTGACTCCATCCAATGGCCCTCTAAGTTTTGTTGGTAAGTTCATTTAATGTGATAAATATATACTTAATATTATTATACATATATTATGCTACATAAGTGATTATTTATTTAATTTGAAAATACATTATTATGTTAAGATAATGGATTTGATATAAATATTACAGGAGAATGGACTGGAGAGTGGGCAATTCAAAATGCACCAATGCAAGACTATCAGAGATATGCAAAGGCCCAGTTAGATGTTTACGGTAGGGCCACGTTTGGGTGGGCCTATTGGGCTTACAAGTGTCAATATGATCACTGGAGTCTAAAGTGGATGATTGAAAATAATTATATTAAATTGCTGTAAGTGATACTGATAATACCATTACATTTTCTAAGTAATAACCTTTTCGACAATAATTTGAATAAATGAAGAAATTATATTTTCTTCTTTATAATATGTATGGCTTGTGTTATGTATCAATAATAATGGTAGTCTTTGAAAGGCTCGTTCATTCATTCTTAATTTATTATTATGCTTGTATAATCTTACTAATTCTTTTCCAAAAAAAAAAAAATAGTTATTGATACTTGAAAGAGATATACAGTGACCAAGACCAAATCTCATTATACTCCGGGTTTATCGGACTAAGCTAGTTCCCTTATCTTTGAAACTAATGAAAAAATTAAATCAACGTTATTAGTGCGAGTTTATCGAACTAAATAATCCATTCAAATTAAAATAATAATATAAAGAGAAAAAAACTAAAACCCATAAAACTTGGAACATTTTGATTTTTGAAATTGAACACATTTTTTGGTAGAGGGAGAAATTATGAACGTTAGTTTAGAATTTTAGATACGTATTACAAGTATAATTCTCATACATATATATATATTTTTAAATGAAGTGTTTTAAAAATATTCCTAAAACAAACAAACCTAAATTATAGGGAATAGAGATCTATCTACACAAATCACTTGAGAACATTTCAAATTTAATATGGATATAAATACAACATCAAGACTAAGCCTTTCATCATTTTTTGCTAGATCATAGCCACCGAAAAGCACTAAAGAAGAAGCAAAAAAAATGGGTTGTTTTTTCACCATCACATGCATTTTGCTTACTTGTGCGGTGGTGGTGGGGAGGAGCGCCGCCCAGTCTGCACCATCACCGCCGCCGGCCGGGGTGGGGCCGGATTGTTCTACGTTGATCTATGATATGATGGATTGTATGACATTCTTGACCGGAAACGAGGCAAAACCCGATCAATCGTGTTGTTCGGGTTTAAAAACGGTTGTTGAAACTGATGCAGAATGCATTTGTTATGCTATGAATACAGCTGCTAGTTTAGGGATGGATCTTAATATGACTAAGGCTGTGACTATGCCTTCTGCTTGTGGGGTTTCTGGTGTACCTCCGATCAGCAGTTGTGATGGTTTGTGAATAAATATATTAGATATATAGTTTTATAGTTCATAATGTGATTAATTATAGAATTTATTTAATTTTCTGTTATTGAAGTTTTGATTTTTTTTTTTTGTTTCTTCAGCTTCTGCATCTCCTGGTGGGTCTCCAGGTATATTTGTTTTAATTTAATTTTGTGTATTTTTGATGATTTATAAATGAATGTTGTTGCAGTTTGGATTGTAGTAGTATATTCTATGTAACATCTACAAGATTTACATGTAGAAATTACCCATAAACAAAAACCATGTATAATTTTTTCAATTTTAAATTTGATTAATGTTATCCAAATAAAAACAATAAATAAATATGCATGCATGCTTTTGACACTTGAGCAATTTGCAGCCTATATTCCACCGTCAGCGTCTCCAACTCTTCCACCAAGTAGTACAGAGCCACCGTCAGCCGCCACCTCTCCTACGACTGAGCCACCATCGGCCGCCGCGTCCCCGGGAGAAGCACCGGCGGCTCTCTCTCCCTTTGCGCCGGCACCAGAACACAAGAAAAGATCTGGAGCTTTCACCATAGCTTCTACCTCTCTTCAATCCTTTTTACTATTATTGCTTCTTTCTTCACTAGTTTTCAATGCTTGGGTTTAAGAATTTAGTATGATTTTTTGGATATCACCTTTTATTTTTCCTATAAATTTTTTATCCACCTAGATAGTACTTTATGTGAGATTTTTTACGTTGAATCATGAGATTAGTTTTTCTAAATTTCCTTTTTTACAATTAATTAAAATTTCTTTTGTCCAAGATCAGAAATTAATGTGTTGATGATTACAATTTCTTGTCATTTTAATGGAACTAGAAGCGAAAATAGCCCAACATCCTCTACTATAATTGAATTGAATATGATTGTAATTTACATTCTAAAATTAGAGAATCAATTAGTATTTTTGAATTTTTAATAACTTCTTGCAATAGCTGAAAATTACGAAAAAATTTGATTGTATCAAAATAGTTACGTATACAATTTAAAATTATTAGTTAAAGCCCACAATTTGTTAAAATATTAACTAATTTATCGTGGATCGAATTAAATTTTAATTTCACATGTAATTTACGTGACACATTCGCCTCTCCCTGGTATTTCCTTACTATTTAAGGTGCAACATATTAATAGATCAAAGACTAAAAAGTGGATTCCAAAGAAGATAAATTTGAAATAAGGATTTTTTTCAAAATTTTGCGATCCAAATTCAAAAACACAAATCAATATGTGATTCTGTTTCTATTTTTTTAATCTGTAAAAATATGCAAAGAAGAGCATGTTATATATATAGTTCGTTAATATGTTCTCTATGCGTTTATTTTGTCTAATTGACAGAAGTAAAGTCTAAGAAAAGAAAAGCCCTAATTGGATGGCATGTTTATTTAAAAGGATTTTTTTGTGATAAAAATAAGAAAATATAAGCTTAAGAATAAGAAATGTTGTTTGAGAAGTAAGTGTAGATATATTTTTTTAGAGAAAAATAGGTAATGATTATGGTTGATGTGATATTTTTTTTTTTTTTGAAAAATTTGTTTGAGTTAATATTTAAATATAAGTTTCATTAAATATTTGTAGTCAAACTAATCGATTTAGACATTAAAAAATAGTTATAATGGATCTTATTTTGAATGTTATGTTATTTTACATTTTAATATGTGATTAATTTAATTTTTTGAGTTGAAATATAATCGAAATAACCCTTTTTATCGATAATAATAACTATCAAATAATGAACAGTAAACATAATTTTTCTATTTTTCTTAAAGAATTTTTTTTTGGACTTTTCGTAAATTTTGAGAGATTTTTTTAAGAGATTTTTTTAGAATTACCAACCAAGTGAGTTTTATGAGATTTTTTGCTCTGAAATAATTTGTTTGGAGTTTGATTGGCCAACCAAGTGAGGCCTTCTATCTCACTTTAATGTGTGTATTTTCATTTACATATTTATCTATTTTCTCTCCTTGAAAATATCTGATAATTTTTCAATTTCCATAAATAGTTTTCAAGAAGTGGAAAAATAGTTGATCTCAAACAATACGACTCCGGGTACTGGAAATTAAGGGATCTTTACTACATCCATGGCTGATTCTTTCTTCAAACAACGATTCAATACTGGCAAATGGTAATTCTTAAATCTGCTTCATCATTAATTTAGGGTTTTATAATTAGTACGTCTGTTTGAAGATTTTCTTGTTTTTAGAAATTACTGCAAGTTCATCATCTTGAACCTAAAAAATCGATCTTGATTGATCGGATGATCTAAATATGATAAAAAAAAAGTTAATGAATTTTAAGCTCAAGTGTCAATCGGATTCAATTTGGTTTTGGTATCTATGGTTGTGCTTTTCTTTTTAGTGTTTGGGTTGTTTAAGTGATTAGTCATAAGTTTGGGTGGGTTTATATACTAGACTGTGTGGTATAAAGTCTGATTGTGGGTTTTCTTTTCTATGTGCAAACTTACAGTAAAACTATGCTCAAACTCACAATTCCTCGTATCAAATTACTGAGGAATCGAAAAGAAATTCAGTTAAAGCAAATGCGTCGAGAAATTGCCAAGCTAATTGGAACTGGCCAGGAAGCCACTGCTCGGATTCGGGTATTGACAATGTCCATTTCTTTATCCTCTTGTTTTATTTTAATGTTCATGACTTCATGTATATAGTATTAGTGTTAATCACTGAGAGTTATGAAACGATTGTAGGTAAGTCCTTTAGCGGTTTTGGTTATAGATTATGAGGTTGTTTATGTTTGGTTGTGTAGGTTGAGCATATAATAAGAGAAGAGAAGATGATGGCTGCACAAGAAATAGTTGAGCTTTTTTGTGAGCTCATTGCTGTCCGCCTTCCTATTATTGAAGCACAAAAGTATTACTCTTCGTAACTTTTCCATCCCCCTTTCATATATGTGAATGAGAATGGTGATAATGATCTTTTAGTTTCCTATGGATCCTCAGCCTTATTTATTGTTGATTTTATATTTCTAGCAGATGGTTCTATTGTTATTGGGTAAATAGATTATGGGTTTAAATTGTTATCAATTTGCATCTAATATCAGTGGATCTTAATGTGACTAGTGTTTGGTTGTAATTTGGGGTACTAATTGGCAAATTCCGTTTGCTTTTCCTAATTAATATGGTTCATTTGTTTTTGAAGAATTAGAGAGCTAGAGATTTCAAATCAATAATAACAAATTCATTATGCTTTCTAATTTCATTAGATTGTCTTTCAAAGCCTTTAGCATTCATCCTGAGCTACTTCTTTTCAATCATTATGACGAATATCAAATCATAATATTCCATTTTAAGTGCCACCCTATAAGTTCTTGTTTTTTGAATCGACTTATGATCTAAGCCTCTGCATGTTGTATGCTTTTCAGGGAATGCCCTCTGGACTTAAAAGAGGCTATTTCCAGTGTATGCTTTGCTGCACCAAGGTGTGCCGATCTACCGGAATTGCTTCAGGTGCAATTGCTGTTTGCTACTAAATATGGTAAAGAATTTGTGTCTGCTGCAGCTGAGCTCATGCCTGAGTGTGGCGTCAACCGTCAGGTTACACAAATTGTCTTTTTTGTCACATTTTTTATCGCAAGCTTTTGGCACTTTCTCTTTATGTCTATTTCAGAGCTTATAACATTATTAGGTGAAATTTGGAATTGTAGTTGATAGAGCTTTTGTCTATTCGAGCTCCTGCGCCTGATGTAAAGCTGAAGCTACTTAAGGAAATTGCTGAAGAACATGAGCTTGATTGGGATCCAAGCGCTTCTGAAAGTGAATTATTGAAGCCCCATGAAGACTTACTAGTAAGATTACTGCTGCTCTGCAAGGCACCGAGTGAAAAATCACCTTGACATGGCTTTGGACTTTGTTGAGAAGTCTTTTGATGTAACAAGAAATCAAACTAAAATAGGAGAATTCATAAGGCCAAAACAAGGGACACAACTATGTCCTATATGGCAGGGTCTGTTTTGTATTTTAGAACTTCGGGTATATAAAAGAATTAACAAAAAGAAACTAAAACAATATTAATACAATTTTTTACTCATCTAAACTCACAGTTCTCTATCCTTGAGTATTTTATTTCAATATTGAACTCGTTTCCAGGCAATACTATTAGTTATAGTAGTCAACCTTTGACACTTTCACCAACATGAGTTTCTTTTCTACTGATATTGTACTTGTATCGGTATTTTTACAAGTTCTTTACCTATTACACGCATAATAAATGAACACACATGCATATTGGGCAACCGTTTTGTATCCTAACCTTTTCCCACATCCATGGATATAGATGTTGCATCGTGATTGCATTTCTATCTTTTGCACTAACGTTTGTACCTTTTGCTTACCAGAATGGACCATCGAAGTTTGGCAGTGGCTCAAAAGTGCCCCTTCCAGAAGACAAGCATGAGACATACACTCATTCAGACACACCTTCTACCTATCATCAACACTCTGATTCTGATGCAGATTTTGAGACATTAAATTTTCCCGAAGTTCCCAAGCAGCCTCTGCAGTCGAATAAAGGCAACGTCTCTGCACCAGAGATGCTCCCTTTTCCCGCCTCTGCATTGTCCGACATTGATGATCAAGAACAACAAAATCCATTTGGAGGTAACGAAAAAGTATCACACTTAGAGCCACAAGTCATTGTGCAAGAAAAAACAGGGGAAGTGAAACAGTTTGTGGAAAATAATTCACCAGGCTCTACCTCAAAGGCCAAGAATGATAATATAGATTTATCAGATGTATTGGCTGCTGCCCGAGCAGCTGCTGAAACAGCTGAACGGGCAGCTGCGTCTGCCCGCTCAGCAGCTAATATTGCCCAACTTCGAATCAGTGAGATGGTTAAGAAAAAAAATGACGAAATCTCTGGTTATACTGTTGAAAACCCTTTTCATCTTAAAAAACCCGAGTCGGGTTTGGTAGAAAAGGGAGAATTTGATAAGCAGAAATCGTTTGTTGATTATGACAGTGATTCGATTTCGCCGAGCCAAAGTGATGCTCATTTGGGAGCTGTTGATTCAGTTCTACAGGGGAATGGTGTTCTCGGGCAGGGAACTAGTGATCATCAACCTCGGAGATTGCCTTCAATGGATGAAGAAACGTGTTTCTCTTATCCAAACTTGTTTCATTCGGACTCATTTAAAGACTCCAAGTGAAACACGATTTACATTTGATGTGTTGATATTGTTGTAATGTTGTGGGATTTTCATCTTCAGTTTCTTTTTTTTTTTTGTGTTGTGAGGTGAATTTACGTTTTCGATATATTCGAGTGACCTATTGTAAATTGACTTCTTTTAGTTAGATACTATCATGATGAAAGCAAACACAAGTCTCCAATTTCTTCACCAATCCCACTATCGACGATGAAAGAAATATAATAATATATAAAAGTATCTTAAAAAGGGTACAAGAAATTTAAAGATAGTATAACTAAAAAATTATTGAATCAAATTCAATGAATTAATATTATAAAGTTGAAATCTTTGAATCGGATCATAATTTCTTGAAACATGAGAAGGAACAACATGGACATATCACTATCACTCGAGGTAACAGAAAATCAAATTTAGAAAGTTCATTTATTTCCATTCGCTGATTAGTTCACGTTCATGACAGGCGAATTGAATGAAATCGGGCCCTCAATCTCTTTCTCGATTTCCATGGACACGTGAATTACAATAAATATAAACACTTCAATTAAATAGGTAAAATTATATTTTTGTCCTATATTTAACCCACTTGACAATTTTGTCTCGTATATATTTGGTAATTACATATTCAGTTCTAGAATACGGACACCCCAAAATTGAGTATTAGTCATTATTTTCACAAAAGTATAAGTGAAAAAACCTTTATATGTCACTATTTCGGTATAGACACAAGCCTGAAGCTTCTATTAAAGAAGTTATATATATATATATATATATAATCACATCAAAATACGTCAAATCCCACCAAATTGATAAACAAAATATAGATTTTAAGTTTTAGAAGTACTAATAACAAGGTCAAGAATTACTTGTCTTGGATCATTATAGGAAGTTAGGGTAGTTTGAAAAGAATGTTCTATTTTAGGGAAACTTTTGTGGTATTCATAGGTTCATTATAAACCACTGTATTAAATTGTTGTACAAAGTGTTAGTTATAATTTTATTTTATTTATTGGAAATTAAATACACAATATTTAGCGTACTCACTAATACACGTGACTCTTTGAAAACCCTCTTTGATAAGGTACCCAAGATTCATGTGAACAGCATCATGTATGTGCTTCCAACAATTAAAGCCAAATCTTCTCCATTCCCACATATATATATATATATATATTCTAATGTCCCAATATTTCCTTCAAATAATATTGGCTGTGATATATCTTTCAAATTAAGAAAAATGATTGCCAAAATTGTTATAATTCTTTTCCTTCTACAAATCACTCCTGGTCACACTCTCAGGCCATACCATTGTAAGAACAAATTATCATACCTTTCTTTATCTCTTTATTTGCTGCTTTATTGTTTTAATTATATGTTGATATGTTTGTTTTATTTTACCTAACAGTTATTCATCATAGCCAAGATATTAATTACAAAGGCCGCATGCACAATATTAAGGTATCTTTCTACACCTGTGACATCTTTCTAAACTTAATTCAATTCATTTTTACTTTAAAATTCGACATTTCGCCCCCTCTAAACTTAAAAACACGAAGATTTATCTCCAATATTTTTTGACATTCGTAATCTTGTCCATTGTTCGTGCCCAAAAAGCATGCACAATGCAAACTATATATACATACATACTAATCGACATTATATATATATATAAATGTATATTGTGTGGTGGGCAGGAGGGAGAAATTGGAATGGAGCTATATCCAACCGGGTCGAGCTTGCCGGATTGTGGGCATGCATGCGGGTCATGCGCACCTTGCAGGAGGGTAATGGTGAGCTACAACAAGTGTTCTGTGGAGTCTTGCCCAGTCGTTTATCGTTGCATGTGCAAAGGAAGATATTACCACGTCCCTTCTAATTGATATATACATATATAATATATATCTACATTTTGTGCCTTCTTTTTCCCATTTGTACTATGCTTTTTGTAGCAGTAATAATCTTTTTTTGTGTGGTAATATTGTAGTAGCAGTAATCAGATTTTATTAAGGTATTTAGAGATATGATGTATATATGCAGACATGATCCAGATTTTGGTTTTCTCTATTGCTTTGCTTCAGTTTTTTGGTTTTTAATTTGGGCTGAGAGAGTCTAGCTTGCTTAATAATCTTGTCTACTGTTGACTGTTGTATTATAATAGATTGGAGCATAAACATGATATATATGTTATATAATTCAAATTCATAATTTTGCTCATTTGTCAGCTTTAAAACTATATATACATACATATATATATATATATATATATATATAACTACACAAGTTTAGGATTAAATTAAATTAATTTATTTTACTCTAGGTTTGTAATTTGAAAGTTTGACAAATGTGAGTTGACTGTTGATATACTTGTTGAATGAGAAGAATATGTAAAGTTGAATGAAAATTCAAAACTAAGACAAAATTTTGTTCCATTATTATAACTAATTTTTAGAAGAAGCTAGAATAAGATTTAAACTAATGGAAGTTCTTACTTACGTTGTAAATTTTTTGATAAAAGAATTATAAACGCTTGAAATGAGCTAAACTTACAAATCTTCTAAAATCAAATCAAGAAATTCAATCTTATTTCTCAAGAACTTATAAAACATGGAGCTTAAAAGCTCAAAAGTGTCCTATACATACGAAAATCTTATAGACTTTTTTAAAATAAGCTTACCAAATACTCTCTAAAACCAGCAATATAATTAATTAATTCATTTAGACTTTCACTTGTATAGTAATTCGAGTTTATGACTACTCTTAGTCTACCACTAGAGAGTCAAGTTGGGTTCTTCACCTAGTGGGACTGGGCTATTATGAGAAATTAATGTTGTATTAATTTATTAAGATGTTTAATTACTTATGTCAAATTTGAACCTATTGTATAGGTTTTAGCTAGGATTGATAAAAGTATTAAGAACCAATTCAATTTACTCATTTTAATTACATTTACTCATTTTAAAACAATGAAAATCAACAATGTCTCATATTTTCATAAAAGAGTAACATGCTGCATGCTCAATGCAACAGTTAAGGTAATAATATCGTTTTAAATGAGAAAAATAAAATTTAAAAAATAGGGACATAAATGGCGGCTATTTAATTCAACATACAGCTAATGATTCATAATTTCATTTATATTAATAAAAAATACAGCTAATGGATATGCTAACACATGCCATTTACTAGTGATAGCCCACCCTAAACTCCAATTGCATTCTTACAATGTGTTGCAGACTTACAATATTAAACTTTGTTTAGAAAAATGTACTTTAAAGAAGTCTTTTAGATTTATTACAAAATTTAAAAAGTGAATGAAAAATTAAAATTGAGTTTATCTGTATAATTTGTTAAAAAGTTTAAATATGTAAGTCCTTTTAAGATAAACAGAAACTTAGAGGCGGTTTGCCTAAGCTTATTTAAAACATCTTATAAGTTCTTACGTCTTATAAGAGGTTTTAAGAGCTTATAAGATGTTTGGTCTTATTTAAAAAATAAGCTCTTAACTGTTTGGATAAAATAAGTCTATTTGACTTATAAGATGTTTTCAAATGTTATACGAGATAATTTGTACAAGAATAAAAATAAATATTTTTCGGAGAAAAGTATTGTTGGAAAGAAGAAGGTTAACTAGAGTTATTTGTGCATTTAAAAATATAAACAACATCTAAAATTTAAAATTTTGAAATAAGGTGGGTTAGGCCAACTTATTTTTTATTTGCTTATAAGACCCAAACATCTTATTTTTTGGTCTTATAAGCTCTTTTTAAAAGAAATTATCCAAACACTTTCATGGAGCTTATAAGCTCTCAAACATCTTATAAGATGTTTAAAAGAGCTTATAAGCTTAGCCAAACGCCCTCTTAATCAGTACAAGCTTAAAAGTTAAAGCACTTATTTTCAACATTTCAACATATTCTCGTATTAACGCATTTAATAAACTATAAAAAATCGATTATTTGATATATATTTGGTAAAAATTCCAAATTCTTTTTACTTGTACTTTTTTGAAAGAAATAGTAGTACTTACTTCATAACTCTCATTGACTATATTTGGTATATATATTTACTTTTAGGTATCCAACTTGAATAAGTATTTATTAAAGAATTAATTAATGATGGTTATAGGCATCCCACGGTGGGCTAAAGTGTAGCGCCAACCGCCATTATTATTAATAGTGTTGTAAAGAAAGGGCAAAATTGGCAATTTAAAGTTTCATGTAACCTTTTGTCCTTTAGGCATATATGTTAATGTTTAAAAACTATTGGCTTGAGTTTGTAGAAGAAGGGGGTAAAAAAGGAAAAGACAATTATTAATTTATTAATTCTCCACCACTATATATACTACTGACTGAAATAATAATCTAATCAAGATTTCCTAATACCACATCTTCGCAGTATTAGATCACTCCTTGTCAAGGTAAATTTATACTTTCCTCTTCAATGATCTCTGGCCGCAATTTCATTATTTCTCAATGTTATGCGTGAATGCTGTTGTAATGAACAATGTTACCAAATTGGAGGCACATTAACTGTTTGATGAATGGTTTGTGAGACTTTATAAATCTTGGTTGTATGTATCCAATGAGCATGAGAAAAGAAGGATCAAGCTCACTATATCGGAAGTTTATTATTCACTCAATTTTAGATGCTCTCAGAATTTTGTTATATGTGTATATATTTACTTCTTATACATTAATAGAATTGATTTCTGTGTGCACTTATGTTGATTTTGATCCTTCAATATTTTTCTTGTTTAAAGGGAGAGGGAGGGGGGGCTGCAGTAGAAGTAGCTGCTGCCTGCTTGACAATTCATTGTACTTTAAACAAACTGGTGAATGCTATTGACATGAATGATCTGCAACAGGATTGATATGATCTGTCTATAAGGGATATACATATTATGGCTTAAATCTTAATCATGTTCAGCTTTCGTACTACTTTCTTTTCGGCATATGAAATTGGGTTTCCACTGATAAACCATAATGTTTCTGAATCCTTAAATTCCTTAGTTGTGGTGGTTACAGGTTAGCAAGCTCAAATAATGGATGCTTTAAATGGATCACAGTCTTTTAGTGAAATACCATATGCGGATATCAATTCCTTCTTTGATTCTGCTCCTCCTCTCAAGGATGGTGTGGAAATCAAAAGAAAGCTAGAAGAATTTGTGGGGAGGAATTTCTCACCATCAGGCAAGAGAGCCAATACAATTACCTTAAAATTGCAAATTTACACGCATATACATATTTAGATAATTCCACAAAAAGTTTTGACTTTCAATGCTTAAAATTGGTAATCATGTTTCTTCAGAGAACGGACGAGCCAATAGGGTGGTGTGTGTGACATCTGGTGGCACAACTGTTCCTTTGGAGCAGCGATGTGTTCGCTACATTGACAATTTCAGCTCAGGTCATAGAGGATCTGCATCCACAGAGTAAAATTACATAATTTTTCGTTTCTGTTTGATGATTATGATAATTTTGTTATAATTTGACAGCAATGTTAAATAATGAAACCGCAGGTACTTTTTGAAGGCTGGATATGCTGTAGTATTTCTCTACCGCAGGTTGGTACTTCACCCCACATTCATGCTCACATTTTCAGTTTTTCGTTGGCTATTTATTTGTCTATCAAACCGTATTCCTCCATGATTGTTGACATTGATAACATCATGTGAATGTGTACACAGAGGAACCTGCCAGCCATATTGCAGGTCTCTTCCAGATGATCCATTGCTTGAATGTTTTGAAGTTACAAGTGAAGCAAATATTGAAGGTTGGTAATGTCTTTATGTTTGCATAATTGATTTCTCTTTTCGTATATACACACATAGTCTCTCTAAATTTTGATAATTTCCTCTTTGATCGAATTCTTCCATTGACATTTCAGTTGACCCGACATATGCTGCACCTGTTAAGAGGGCCATCGGTGACCATCGTGCTGTAAGGATCATCAATGTTTTTCAGAATTGCCATCATTGATGATCTGATTGGTGTAATTGAGCAATATTAAGGCTCCTCATTTTTGTTGCAGGCAGTTATTGGAGGCACCTTTTTAAAACTTCCATTCACAACCATATTTGAGTATCTTCAGGTTGTTTTATTGTTCTTTTCCCTGAAATATAAACCAAAGCTATCTTAAATGTAATTAAAAATAACCAGAATTTTGATTTTGGAAGAAGAGGAGAAAACAATACTTTATGGGCTCATAAGACTTCATCTCTGATCCTTGTGTGATAACAAAGTTAATGGCAGCTACTTAACTTTTATGTCCTTCTAGTTCCGATATATTTTCGTTGTTCATCAATTTAAAATCTAATTAGATGCTAATTCCAATTTGGACCACCTTAAGTTATTTTAGTTCAGAATTTAAGCACATTGTTTGTCTCATGTTTGCGTATAGCTCCCACTGAGGTCACTGTAAAATAGTTTTCAAGAAGGAAGGATGAATTAAGATGAAGAGTAAATACTATTGTTTCAACATTTCAGTTATTCTCCTAGTTTTATTTTCTATTAAATAATGATGGGATTGCACATTTTAGTTGAATCAATAGTGACTGTCAAGGACATCATCTATTACTGTTGATCAAGTTTTTTTCTTTTTTTGCTATGAACTAGCAAAAATGGAAATTCTAAGTAGTAATTCCACTCTTTTTGACAGGTCCAACAAATGTTAAAGCTCTTTTGCTCTTAGAAAATGCTTCTCCCATCTATTCTCTTATTTTATTCATTTCCCCCTCAGTTTAGTCTTTTCTCTTCTTAAGGTAGTAATGAAGAGGGGAAAATAGTTTATCTAGAATGATATTCTTTCCAGTGAATGGCGTGTATTTCTTTGGGCATTTGCTAAAGATTACTATCGTGTTTTGTGGGCAGATTCTGCAGTTGATTGCATTATCAATGAGGAGGCTGGGCTCAAGTGCTTTGTTCTATCTTGCTGCAGCAGTTTCTGATTTTTATGTTCCTTGGGAGAGCATGGTAATAATTCAGTCTAATCAAAAGGCCGTTTTTCAGCTTATAATGTTGAAACCAATTGGATTTATTAAATTATATATGCAATATACACACAGATGATCGAAGAAATTGATGTTCTGGATAGAGGGAAAACTAGTGGAAGTAAATTAAAGTGTTTAGATGACCGTCAAATCTACATAATAACTTTATCATATATTTGAACAATTCTTCAGTCAGACACTACACTTACAATGTTACAGGATGGGATTCTACATTACCCTCCCCCTCCTTAAACACACACACACACCACCCAGAATAGGGATTGGTCTCTGTTGATCTTCATTTGTTACAATATATATATAAATATATACATATAAAACCTTATATGCTGCACCATGTTTACTGACAATAGTATCATAATTATATGAGAAAATTGTGTGTATTATTAGTGTGCTGCTATTTTACCTTAAACATTGAACCGATACAGGTGGTGCACAAAATTCAATCTAGCTCTGGTCCTCTGGATATACGACTTGCTCAGGTCCCAAAGATGCTATCTGTGCTGAGAAAGGATTGGGCGCCTAAGGCCTTTTGCATATCCTTTAAGGTTAGATTTCTATCACAATGTCCACATTTGCATTTAAACTTAACTATGATACAAAAAGTCTGCTATATATATATATATATACATGCATATGCCATTTACCAACCATAATAACCCTTTTTCACATTCTCCATATCAATTTTTCCTATATATCTACATTAAATTTTATGTTTGAAAATTTCGTATGACAGCTAGAGACAGATACGAAGATTCTTCTGCAGAAGGCTGATATGGCTCTTAGAAAGTATGATATGCATATGGTTGTAGCAAATGAGCTTATAACTCGTAAAGAGGAAGTTATAGTCGTCACAAGGAGTGGAAATATCACAGTCCATCGAGACACGACTCAGGCTGATGCGGATGTTGAAAGTCCACTAATCCAACTCATTGTAGATAAGCATTCTGCTTATATCAATGCTGATTCTTGATTTCAGATAAACAAACATTTGATGGGCTGATAAGAATAGTTTTATGTTTCAAATGATCCTCTTGATTTACTCTACAAGATGTCCACGAATGGATTTCAATTAAAAATCTCTTCTTTTTTTCAAATTTACAGAAATTTAGATTGGCAGAAGTATCTTTGTAAGTGACAAATAATGTACCCACTCTTGTTATACAAGAAAAAAATTGTTTTTAGTTATTTATTATTTATTTTATTTTTCATTTTCTTTTGTAAACTACACTATTTTTTAAGCAATTTTGTATTTTAGTATTTTCCAGCAGAATATGTCTATATCCAATTGATGAAAAATATTAGGTTGACTTAACATAAAATACGAGATCCATATATTTAAAAAATTCTTATTAATTAATATTGTCCAATAAAAAATCAAGATGCTTTAAAAAATTTAAGGTGCCAAAAATGAATAAGAAGGCCCTTCCTTAATTTGGCTTAAAGGCATGCCCTAAGATAATATAAAAAACACCTATACGTGTATTGGCTGTATATTACGAAAATTATTCAATAATTAGTTAGTTTACCAATTTCAGATCTTAGGTTATTGAATTAAACTATCTAAATTAATTGCCGGAATGTTATTTTACCTTTGTATTATATTTACTTTTATGCAAAGTTGATGATTTAATATTAGTGATATGGAGTTTGATCATGTGCATTGAATGCTTAATGCATTATAAAAACAGTTGAATTAATGCATAATGTAATAACTGATAATACAGCCCATAAGTGGGAATGCCTTGGTAATCGTTGCAAGTGATCGATACTCGAGATCCCAAAATATGGCCGTAAACAAATCATTAATTGGGAAGTTATTAAGTCAAATTAAATAAGACGAAATTCTATAGTTAACTTGAGCATATATAAAACCCCTTAATCTAATATTATTGTGGTTTGGATTGGAGAAATGGTACTTGTGCATTAATATAATAAATATATAATTATCAAAAAATGACATTAATATACATATTTACATTATATTTCCCACAATATATATCTTTTTTTCTTGAAGCAAAGCTTGGGCCGATTTGATTCTTTTATTAAGAAGCCAATTCGGCCTAAATCCTGATGGCTTTTGATGTTTAGTTATGGTCACTTTGCATTTACCTAGATAAGTGTTAAATTGATAACATTTTTTATAAATTAATTGACTACTTAAAATGAAAGCAAAGTAATTATTTGAATCCCTAAAATTTACTAATCAAATCCCTAAATTATTGATAACATTTTTAATTAAATCCACGTGGGCCGGTGGTGAAATTGAAATATTGCATTATTTAACAAATCAAATCGTACGGACGTTACTCCTTAACACACTATATAACACCCTCTTCTCCCCATCTTTTTTCTTCACTACAATTATCTAAACAATAATAAATCATAATTTCAAGCAAAATGACCCCCAAATTTGTGTGTTTATTTCTCATTTTGGGTTTGGTTCTACCTGCTACTACTTTGGCTGATCTAACTGAGATTTTGCCTACGGGTAATAAGATATACACGGTATGCGAGGATCTCGGGTGGGCCCGAGGTGTTGATATCGTAGGATGGCTATTACCTAAGGTCGTCAGAGTTGGAGACAGCTTCAGTAAGTTGATATATATATATATATATATATCATGTATACATGCATGTATACACGTATTTACGCTTGCATGGATTGATGAAAACTGTATAGAAACTTAAGATATATGCATATATATATATATATATATGCATGCACGTACGTAATTTTTCTTAACATGCAGCAAACTTTTGATTGAGAATAGGTATTAATATTTGGTTTATGTATATATGTAGAGTTCATTTTCAAGGAACCCCAAACAGTGGCTGTTGTGGATGCAATTGGATACAGCCTTTGTACTCTTTCAGGATTGGTAGTGAACGATAAATCAGGCGATTTCATCTACAAATTCACTAAACCTGGCATCTATTACTTCGTCTCTGCTGGACCTGGGGACTGTACTTACGACCTTACTAAACCCATCAAGATGCTTGTCACTGTGTTACTTTGAACTAAGTAATATATGGCCATTCATAACTGGATTTATATATATACATATAACTCCAGTTATAAGTTTCTGTTTAGTACGTACTTACAGTAGTTTTATTTCTAAGAATAATGTTGCTTGCAAAGCTGGCCATTGTTGATTCTAGCTTTAGCAGGACGATCGATCAACATGGTTTTCGGGTCTTTCGTTTTAGTATATATGATTGATGAACAATTGATGTATTTTGATTGTCATTGATTAGTTGTAATTTTCTATTTAAATAAATGAAAACTGCAGCATGCATGCAGATTATAATATTAGTTGCTCATCACTTTATTAATCTCTTCTTACAGATTTGGATTCATGCTAATTTTGGACAATTTAACTTTATTTAGCTACACAGTTAGAGGAATATATGTAATAAATCATGCAAAATGTGACTACTACCATGCTGAATATTTAGATTCAGCTATGTTATTTTATAAATGTCAATTTTTTTGTTTGTTTGAGAGAACTAGTTTTAGAAAAATAAGAAGTCAAGCTTTATTAATAAGGCAAAACAACAATGAACTGGTAAAAAGATGACATTTTAATTTATATAATAGTCCGATATGATAGGTGAAAAGATTCTCAATAATTCCTCACTGATTTATTCAGCTTTTTTTTAGACAAACAGAAGTATAAACAGTGAAACCTAGTTTCTACAAACAGGTTCATCAGTAGGCATTGCAAGAGAAAGAAGCTACAGACAAAATTTTCATCATCTTTTGATAATATATTTCCAATACGTTTTGACATATGGCCAACACTTCAAACAAAACAACTCACTTTACAAACCTCTGATCTATAACTAAAACTATATATATACAAACTTCAATACATAATAATTAAACAGCAATCACATTACAATTGGCTCATACATTATACTGTCTTAACCAAAAATATAATTATTACAATTTACACCATTTTCTACCCTCCATAACTAATACACCCTAATTCTGGCCGGGACGAGCAGACCAGAGCGAACTAAGAGCACGTAAACGTTGAAAATACTCTCCAAAAGCAAGCAAAGCCTTAGCTGCTTGTCGTGTTGTCAAGAAACGAGACATCTGATGCAGAGTTTGCTCTCTAAGATGATCTGCCTGCAATTTTATCCACATTCGTTAAGACAACTAATGATCCAAATAATCACCCCGAATGACTAGTTTTGTTAAGTTTTTATATATTTCGACAAAAATTACAAAAGGGCCTGTTTTATAAGCAACATATACCTGGTGTATAAAGGTTTCGAGAGATTGTAAATTCTCCATAGCAGAAACTGTCTGAGAGGCGTAGTTACCAGGTCTAGCTGCAAGAAAATTTACACTCTGTGCAAGTGTTTGCTGAAGCTTTTCCATTCCTTGAGACAAAGCATCCTCAGCTTGTATACAAGAATGTCTTAAAGTGTTCACTTTAGCTACTTGTTGCTCGGTTAAAGGTTCGATTTGAGGCATTATAACCTGTCCAAATGTAACATAAACCTTTAATATTATGACAACAATGACTATAAATTAGAAAAACTGTCAAATTAGGACCTTGAAAAGTTCTTACGTTTATGAGCTCTGATGGTCGAAAACCGCCAATCCAGAGGAAAAAGCGTTCAACGGAAGTTCTCCACATTCCTGATACCAAGTAGAAGGCGTCAAATCTAGCAGCGTCTCTTTTCATGCGGAACAGATTACAGTAATGGTTTAGTACATTCTCTACTATTCTCTGCAAATCTGTATCACTAATAACACATTGTAAAGCGTTTCTAAGCTCTAAAATCTTGCGTTCTTGTTCGTCCATCCACTGCCCATATTCCATCTCAAATGCAGCAATTCCTACACATCAATCTTACTATCTCAAAAACCAAAATTTAATTCACTAAAATCGATGTAGGATTTAGAATGAAATGAAACTAAGTACCTGCGTTTACGGTTCCACATAATCCCATATTAGCAGTTGCATTAGCAATAAGCATACCCTGTAATCAGTAGTAATTAGATTAATCTAGTGTTTTAAAAATGGGATAATCATCTTCGAAAGAGGTAATTATCCTAACCTGTTGTCTAGCTCTATCCAGTTCTAGCTCAAGGTGTGCCAGCTTAAGACGACTAGTTTCTAATTGTTGAACATAAGCCTATAGCAAAATAGATTGACTATAAGATATTGAACCAAAATGCTTTAAAACAAAGACTGTTAGCTAACTAGCATCAAAATCTACACAACCTTCTTTCGTAAACGGCTTTTTTTAGCAGCTTCGCGATTTTGTGCTAAACGTCGTTGTATCTGTTAAAATTTCAGAATGAGTCTTTAGCAAACTGAAAATCATCCCATTTTTTTCATAGGTCTAACTTCAGAAGTTTAAACAATTCAGACAGGATTATAGGAGTATTTTTTTTTTTTTGCATTTGATCGAATACCTTCTCTGCAATACTCTTTGAGGCTCGACTATCTTCACCATGATCATATGATTTATCAGAAGAATATTCAGCCTGGAACTCAAATTTCGACGAAGATTCAATGAACAAACAGAGCCAAATAATTACTAATCCAAAAGGGCTAACTATAATTCACCTTGTCATCGAGCTTTGTTTCTGATTCAGCAACTATACAAGCATTTGTTCTAGGGCTGATATTACCATCGAATGCATCGTCCCACATGCTAATCTGGTGTAGAGGTTCATATATACCGATCCTGTTCGACGGCGCAAATTGAGTACTTGGGGTAGTCATATTAACAACCTGGAAATCGTAAAACTGAACAGCATCAAACTCAATTACATTCAGAAATATACCGCAATAAATAAAACTATCATAATTGGTAACATTTCTTCAAGAAAAAGGGTTGTCTTTTTGTATTTTCCCGCTTAAATTCCATTGAATTTCCCATGTTTAATTCATAGTTGGAACAGATATAAAGAGTGTGTAAAAAGACCAACCTGGAAGAGCTCAGATATGAAGATTTCTAAGTGAAAATTATGAATGAAAGCCACTGAGAATCTTGGTTATATCCCATTATTGTTCCAACAATTATTTATGCTTTAATCATAGCTTTACTTGTCAAACAGCCACAGCATTCAGCCAAAAGTAAAGATACAAGTAATATATAAAGAATATTACCAGAAAAATTGCCAACTTTGAAATATATAAAACTGTAAAGAAAGATAATTTCTTTACTTTTTCTAAATTATTTAATAGTCCCACTTTCAATATTATATTGTGCATGCAGATCCTCCCAAGAAAAATGTTATGTTCCCTCCTAATATTTTTGGGTCCAAACTATATAAAATATTAATACAGCAGTTTTAAGGTATAAAATGTTTTCTTCTTCCCAAAGTAATTAGTGCGATTTACTCACGTAATTAATTTCAAACTCCTTTTTTAAAAAATAAAAAATGTTTACATTAACAGTGACAAATATTAACTCCCTATACAAAAATAAAAGTTTTCTATCAAGGCCAATGTTATTATGTATATGCCTACAATAATTTCTAAGATTAACTTATGAAAAAAAAAAAAAGAAAAGTTGATTGGAACTACGCAAATCACGACACGATAAGATTAAATTAACTTTGTGAAAAAGCAGCTTTACAAGCTAAATATTGGTACGACACGTAAAGACTCGTTTCTATTTGTATAAAATGCGTAGTGAACGTGACAAGCATTTCCTAGTTTACTTTATTATTATTATTATTATTATTGTTATAATATTATAATCTGACTCAAGCAGAAGGTAACTTTATAATATGGGCATATAACCCTCGTTCAAACACAGTCGAGAAAATGAGGGACAAATTTTGATAAATTGGTTCCAAATATTTGGGAGTTAGCTTATTTGAGATGGGCTAATTAAAGATCATTCATAGAAATGCCATTTGAGATTAAATGTCTGCTTAAGACTAAAATTCGATTTAGTTTCAAAGATTAATTTTGGATTGCACGTGATGAATATAATAGACATTATTGAAGAATGCTATGTGTATAAGTATGAAAGAATGAATGAATATAATAAATAACACTTCAATATTATACTTGGGACTAGGGGTGGCAATTTGGGTCCAAACTTATATTTGGACCCAAATTAAACTAGGTTTTCAATGAGTTGGGTCCTAATATTGTAAAATTGTAGTTCCAATTGGGTTGATGTTTTATAATATTTGGATCTAATTGGGTTGGCAATTGGGCCCAATTTGGGTCCAATTTGGGTCCAAACCGGGTCCAACTTAATTTTTTAAAAGAAGTAAGTTAAAACATGATTTTCTATAATAATTAACTTATTTATTAAAAAACTTACACATACTTCACATTCATCACACACATTACACAATTTTTACACACAAAACACATTGTTTACACGAATTGCACTTTTTATTAAAAATACACATTTTTTCATATATTCGATATTATCAAATATCAAATTTATATTGAGTTGTGTATTCGAAGAATTTATATTGAGCCGGCTCGAGCTCGATCAAACGAGCTCGGCTCGAGCTCGAGTTTCGGGCTCGGGCTCGAGCTCGAGTTTTCGGGCTCGGGCTCGAGCTCGAGTTTTTCGAGCTCGAGCCGAGCTTCACGAGCTCGAACTTTTAATCGAGCTCGAGCTCGAGCCCATTTGTCTCCGAAAAAGATCACGAGCCGGGCTCGCAAGCATTTTTATTTTTTTAATATATTTTTATTTTTATTATTATATTAATAAATATATATTAAATTATTAATAAATATATATTAAATAATTTTAAAAAATAAAAATATTCGGCTCGGCCCGAGTTCGAGCTTGGGGCTCGGCTCGAGCTCGTGAGCATGAGCTCGAACCCATGCTCATGAGCTCGAACTCACACCCATGCTCACGAGCTCGAGCTCGAGCCCGAACTCGAAAAATTTGGGCTCGACGAGCACGAGCTCGAGCTTGAAAAAAATATCAAGCTCAGCTCGAGCTCGGCTCGTTTACACCTCTAGTGTACACTATGTGTAAAAGTGTGAAATGTGTGTATAAAAATATATCGTGTGTGTAAAAAGTGTGTAAAAGTGTGTATTTTATATAAAATGTGTGCATTATGTGTAAAAGGTGTGAAATGTGTATGTAAAAAGTGCATTTTATGTAAAAAAAAATTAATTTATGTGGGTAATGTGTGTTGTGAGTGTAAAAATATTGCTAAACTTATTTAAAATATCTTATATTCTATATTTGGGTCCTTGTTGGGTCCGTAATTGGGTCCTTGTTGGGTCCAATTTGGGTCTTTATTGGGTCCAACAATAATGCATATATTTTGTCATTGGACCCAGTTGGACCCAACCCAGTTTGAACCCAACCCAAATGGACCCAATCCAAACCCGACCCGATCAACCCAATTGCCACCCCTACTTGGGACTATAGTAAACTCATTGAGTCATAAAGATGAAACTAGTATCCAATCTTGTAAGATTTGTGTATAGATATGGATTACAATCTAACCAAACCTTCTATTATCATAATCAATTATATAAATCACAATTTTATCTTAAAATAGTCATCACAATTATAAGAATAAATAACTTAATTAGTACGTATTCAAGCATTTTCATATTAAAAAAAAAAAAAAAAAACTTTTTTCAATCTCGAATAGAATGGCTCTTCCATATCAAGAAAGCCATGAAACCAGTGACCTTCACTTTTAGTACTCAATCCAATTATCTAAGCTTTTGAAAAAGCAAAGCAAATTATATTACTACTGTTCTTCCCACTCCATTTTCAGGAACTCTCACATAATGAACCCACAAAAATACAAGAAAAACACCAATCATTCACAATAAAATAATCTTTATAAACTGAATCTTAACTAAGAATCTGCATATAATTTTGAATATACCTCTAACTAAAAAGCTTACGGGCCAACTTAACTTTTCTACTTTTGAGCTGTTTATTTTTTAATTTCTATAATAATTTAGTTGAGCTGTATTCTACACGTCATTATATAACATCAATTTTCGTATATTGATGGTGTTGCAGTGTCACTAAGGAGTACTAAGATCAAAATAATTCTGCATCAGATTTGCACATATATGTGTGTATATATATATATATATAAAATAAGGGTAGAAAATTAACAAATAAAAAAGGAAGCCAAAAAGGAAAAACTTTACCGGTTGGTTGCCATTTGTATGATATATATAGTATAGACTGTGCCACTTTCTTACATTATCTCCTGGAAATTTGTGTCTAATTAGTTTGATGATGATAGAAAACTGAATTATTAACAGAAATATCTTATTGCAACTTGATATATTCTATAGGAATATGATGCAGGTGATAAACACACGAAAGAAAACGAACAATAATAAAAGACACAAGAATTGTTTACCCAGTTCGTCAAAACAATTTGACTACATCTGGGGGCGCTGCCAAGCCAGGATTTTTCACTATATGAGATTACATTGTGATTCCAATGAGAGTCTTCGGACTCTGAGGGTTACAATGATATTAGGGTTATTTATAATACAATATACCTAACCCTAATAGGAGAATGACATAAGCCCATCAAAATACTTTTGGGCCTATTTACAGTCTTTCAGGCTCCATAACTCAACAATCTCCCACTTGGAGACTGAACTCAACAAACAATGTAGCCATCTCTCGATCTTCTCATTCAATAGCTCATAATGGTCCCGGCAGTGCCCAGCCTCGCTTCTTAGTTACTGAGGCCAATTGAAGCCATGCATAGCTTCAATTTCTCAAATGTGACACTCTTAGTCAACATATCAGCAGGATTCTCATCACCTTGAATCTTCATCAGTTGCAAGATTTTCCTTTCCAAGAGATATCTTATGTAATGATACTTCAATTCAATATGCTTAGTTCTCGAATGAAACGCTGGATTCTTTGCTAAGTGGATAGCACTCATACTATCACTGTATAGAATACTATTCTTTTGCTCCTTACCCAATTCACTCAAAAAACCTTGCAACCATACCATCTCTTTACTAGCCTCAGTCACTGCTACATACTCAGCTTCTGCAGTAGACAAAGCCACAACCTTTTGCAACTTTGAAGCCCAAGAAATCATTGTACCACCCAAAGTAAACACATACCCGGTTGTACTTCTTCTTTTATCAAGATCACTTCCCGCTAAATCAGCATCGACAAATCCTTCTAATTCGATACTTTTGCCTTCAAAACATAAGGCTTTCTCCGTAGTACCTCGCAAGTATCTTAGGATCCACTTCACCGCTTCCCAATGTTGCTTACCCGGATTTCCCATAAATCTACTAACTACTCCCACTGCATGCGCAATATCAGGTCTAGTGCACACCATCGCATACATTATGCTACCAATTGCCGAAGCATAAGGAGTCTTCTTCATGTAGGCCCGATCCTCATCACTACTAGGCGAGTCCTTGTTGGATAGCTTAAATTGGCTACCCAACGGAGTATTTACCGGCTTTGCATCATGCATACTGAACCTCTTCAAAACCTTTTCGATATACTCAGCCTGCGAAAGATACAACTTTCCTGCCAACTTATCCCGATTAATTCGCATACCCAAAATTTGATTTGCCTCTCCTAGATCCTTCATAGCAAATCGCTCAGACAACTGTTTTTTCAACTTGCTCAATTCTCGAGCACACGACCCTGCTATCAACATGTCATCAACATACAATAGCAAAATAATATAACTATTGTCGAACCTCTTGAAGTAGCAACAATGATCGGCATTGCAACGCACAAAATCAATCTCATGCATGAATCCATCAAACTTCTTGTACCACTGTCTAGGAGCTTGTTTCAAACCATACAAGCTCTTTTTGAGCTTACACACTAGCTCAATGTTACCTTCAGACGAGTACCCTTATGGTTGCATCATATAAATATCTTCTTCAAGATCACCATGAAGGAAGGCCGTTTTTACATCCATCTGCTCTAACAACAAGTTTTCTGCAGTCACCATACTCAACACCAATCGAATAGTGGTTAATTTCACAACGGGAGTAAAAACATCAGTATAATCGATACCATATTTCTGCTGAAATCCCTTCACAACCAGTCTCGCCTTATAACGTTTGCTTCCATCCGCCTCTTCTTTAATTCTGTAAACCCACTTATTATGCAGAGCTTTCTTTTCCTTTGGAAGCTCAACAAGTTCCCAAGTATCATTGGACTTTAGAGAATTCATCTCGTCGTCCATCGCAAGTTTCCACTTGCCCCCATGCTCACATTGACTAGCCTTTGCATAACATTCAGGTTCACCACTATCAGTCAATAATACATAATGTAAAGAAGGCGAATACCTATCTGGTGCATGACGCTGTCTGCTAGATCTCCGCAGCGGAAGTGTCGGAGTACTCGGTTCTGCCTCAATAGCTACCTCATCATTCTGCGTAACTTTACTCCCACCCGGGTTAGAGATATCCAACTCAATAACCTCGGGACTTTTAGCCTGAGTACCCGTATCATCAATTTTTGGTGCTTCCAACCTATCCTTGTACAAAACCTGTTCATTGAATATAACATCTCGACTACGAATTATCTTACGATTCTGTTCATCCCAAAATCTATAACCGAATTCATCACCACCATATCCAATGAACGTACACTTGACAGATTTAGCATCTAATTTACTTCTAGCAGTAGCATCAATATGAACATATGAAACGCACCCAAATACACGAAGAAATGACAGATTTACCTCCTTACCACTCCAAGCCTCCTCCGGTATGCCATTACCCAACGGAGCTGATGGTCCTCTGTTAATCAGAAAAGCAGCAGTGTTAACTGCATCAGCCCAAAACATCTTCGGCAACCCGCATTTCAATCGCATACACCTAGCACGTTCATTCAATGTTCTGTTCATACGTTCTGCAACCCCATTCTGTTGAGGGGTTCCTCTCACAGTCTTTTCCATGCGAATACCGTTCAGATCACAGTATTCCTTAAACTCAGCAAGTTCATACTCTCCACCATTGTCAGATCTCAAGCACTTCACTTTCAGACCTGTTTCGTTTTCTACAAGGGCTTTCCATTTTCTAAAAGTGTCAAAAGCATCAGATTTATGCTTTAGAAAATAAACCCATACCTTTCTCGTGGAGTCATCGATGAAAGTCATGTAGTATGACGCACCACCAAGAGATGTAACTGGTGCAGGTCCCCATAAGTCACTATGCACCAACTCTAACTTTTCGTTCTTCAAGGTCCTGCCACCTTTCGAAAAACTCACCCGTTTCTGTTTTCCGAATATACAGTCCTCACATAAACCAACATCAACTGTTTTGAGGCCTGGCAATTTTCCTTTCGAACAAAGCTCCTTCATCCCCTTCTCACTCATGTGGCCAAGACGGCAATGCCACAAATCTGTATCACTGTTTTCTCCTGCAAGAGAAATACAATCTTTAGTATTGGTTGTCATGTACAATGTACTCTCTTTCTTACCTCGAGCCAGTATCATGGCTCCTTTGGTTATCTTCCAGGTGCTGCAACCAAAGGTCACAACGTATCCAGCATCATCTAGTTGCCCTACAGAGATCAAATTCCTCTTCAAACCAGGAATGTGTCTCACATCACGTAACTGCAAGATGCTGCCATTCGAGGTTTTGATTCGAACATCTCCCTTCCCCACGATTTTCAAAGGCTCATCATCAGCAAGATAAACCTTCCCGAAATCCCCGGAAGTATAGCATTCCATTATATCAGCATCACTGCAAGAATGGAACGATGCTCCAGAATCCAAAACCCACGATTCCAATGGGCTACTCACGCTCAATATCAGAGCATCACTAATGTCTTCGATTGCTGCATTAGCTGATTTTCCATCCCTTTTGGGTGCTGTGCACTTGCTCCTGTAATGTCTAAGTTGCTCACAGTTCCAACACTTTATCGAACTCAGGTCCTTCCTCGACTTACTTTTACCTCTCGATCTTGACCTACCTCTGTTCGATTTCCTTGATTCCGATCTGCCTCTATTTTCCGTATTCAGAACTGAACCCGAAGTTATACCCGATTCTCTCCTACGAATTTCTTCACTTATAATCAGATCTCTAACCTCGTCAAATTTCAGCTTCTCTTTCCCTGCTGAAGCACTAACAACGGTAACCGTTCCGCCCCAACTTTCAGGCAGAGAAGACAACAGAATTAGGGCTCTAACCTCGTCATCAAAATCAATCTTAACTGAGCTCAATTGGGCTGTAATTAAATTGAACTCATTAAGATGCTGAGCCACCACAGAACCCTCTGACATCTTTAGGTTAAAGAGACATCGCATCAGATGAACCTTGTTCGCCGCTGATGGCTTCTCGAACATGTCTGCTAAAACCTTCAGAATACCTTTGGTGGTTGTCTCTTTCGTCATATGGAACGCAACGTTCCGTGATAGAGACAAACGAATCACACTCATAGCTTTCCTGTCAAGTACCTTCCACTCTTCGTCTTTCATGTCCGACGGCTTATCACCAAGGGGCTCATACAAATTTTTACCATATAGGTAATCTTCGATTTGCATCTTTCAGAACCCAAAATCAGTCCCGTCAAACTTTCCAATCGGCGTTTTTCCTTCATCCATCATATTCGCTCCCGCTCAACCCGAGCTCTGATACCAGTTGTTAGGAATATGATGCAGGTGATAAACACACGAAAGAAAACGAACAATAATAAAAGACACAAGAATTGTTTACCCAGTTCGTCAAAACAATTTGACTACATCTGGGGGCGCTGCCAAGCCAGGATTTTTCACTATATGAGATTACATTGTGATTCCAATGAGAGTCTTCGGACTCTGAGGGTTACAATGATATTAGGGTTATTTATAATACAATATACCTAACCCTAATAGGAGAATGACATAAGCCTATCAAAATACTTTTGGGCCTATTTACAGTCTTTCAGGCTCCATAACTCAACATATAAAAATGAATTATCAGTATAAAATTCAGCTACTTTTTGTGTGTTGGAAATTATAGATATAAAGAAATCCACTAAAAAAAGGATGTGGTGTGCATGTTTACTTTTGGCTTTAATGCTTTTATTGTCTTTGCTCTTGGCTACATTTTGTCTTCTTTACTTGCCTTTTAATCCACTTAAGCAATTTGAGCTATTATATTACCTCAAATTGAATGCATGAAATTTCAAGGTGAAATACTTGAATGTATTATTAAAGGGTAACCTGCATATATATATATATAAGTCTAAGAAATTTAAATATCTTAATAACTATAAGTTGGTGTTCTTATTATTTGGTGTAAATTATTGGGGTTTTAAAATCCATGAATATATATAATTAGTATTCATCGTGTTGAATAAAAAGTAGGTGTTTTAAAGGTCCATGACATCACTATATGTGCATAATGCATTAGCACAAATAAAAAACAATTGCTTGAGAAAAGCAATTCTTTTTGGTATTATCTTAGCAATAACGATCAAAGAAAATTGTGCAAAGTTAAAGTTATTACTTAATTTTGATAACTGAGTACGTAGACAATTTAAAGTACTTTAGAAGCTTATATATGTTCACATGACAAAGCAGTGATCAGATAATCATGTTTGTTTGACATAATTAGCCTTAAGTTATCATTGGAGCCATGCTAATTATTAGCCTTAATTTTTGGGATTTAGAATAGAAACTTCGTAATGGCCTAATTAATGAGCTTAATTATAGCAAATAAACACACTTTCTGTTCCCATACTTTTGGAGAAACAAAAACCTAAATAAAATAGAGTTCATACTTTTTCCATTGATCATAGCCCCATTTTTTCTTATTTTAGAAGCTTATGAAATGTAATCGTTTTTATTATAAATTACACGAATCAAGAATGTGTAACCCTAAATTTTTTTTGACGTTGATGATTGTTGTGAATAAATTCCAAGTGTTGCTATCTTTTCTCTGTGGCTCTCATAATGTAACATTTTGGTTTATTAGGCCCACGAAGAGTTAGTTGGTTGTCAAAATAAAATAGGCCTTTTTATTTCGAAAAAGCCCATATTTTATTGGGCCCAATTAACACAATAACCCATACATTTGGTACACTAACGGACCCCTTATCGGGCTTTGAATTGTGGAAAATAATGATAAATATTCTCCTTTGGGATTTATTCAATGAAATCATGAATCTCATGATAAAACTCTAACACAAATATATATATATATATATATATATATATATATATATATATATATATATAAAAAAGTAACATTTATAAGAAAGAAAGAAAGAAAAGTTAGAAAATGTGAAAAGTGTTGATTCTTAAAGAGGTTTCTTTTCCTTGATAATGGTAGGAGGAACAAAGCATTAGATACTATTCTCTCCCCTTTACATAAGAAAATATATACAATTACAATATTGAATTCGATTTGTTAATAAGAAAATATTTATCAAAAACACCATTATTAAATAATAATAATATAGAATAAACCCATTTTATTAATACTCAAAATTTGATTAGCCTCTATATCTCACATACCGACATACGTAGGCTGTAGAAATAGTCAGCTCCAAATTAAATTAAATTAAATAAAAGGCTTCATTACAAAGTTAAAATACCTGCTCCTGCTTCTCTCTATCTCTCTCTCTTTCTGTGGACTTCAAACAAAAATTAAATTGCCAAATAACAAGGTCATCTTTCTCTCTCTTTCTCTCTCACCTGCACAGAAATGGAAGAATGGGGCTTTAATACTTTTCCATTGTTGTTTTAGAACTACCCTTTTTAAGAAGCTTCTTCATCCTTACAGCAGTTACTTAAAATTCTTTTTTATTTTGCATGAAAATAAGTCTTAATTGAATGAATATTCACACATTTTTTTTTTCTTGTTAATTTCTCTGACTTATTTTCTTTTCATATTCGTGCCTGGCAGCACAGATTTTACTGCATATGGAGTTGAGTGTTCACCGGGCTTCGCTAACGTGCGCTGGGGAGACACTGCTCTCTCTCCTCTTCCATATCCTCGTACTCGTGAAAGCTCAGCAGCCCCAGTTAGCACTGGTAATTACTTTTTGTAAAATGTATACTTATTTTCAATTAATTAACTGCTGTTGTAACAACCCAAAAATCAATTTATTAATCTTGTCTTTGTTGCATTTAAAAAACCAAGTTATGTTTATAATAGTAAATTATTGTTTTCAATTCTCAATTTTCACTTCTGAGTGAAATATATTAAAGAATTTAAATATAATAGTAAGAGCTTTTTTTAGTTTTCCAACTTTGGTTTATGATTTTCTATAGTTTAAAAACAAGTGAAATATGTTTACCCTACTATTGTAACAATCGAGTAGAAAATTGATGTTGACTTCTTGTATAGTAGAAATTCATGTATGCTAAAGTGCGCATGTTGGTGTACAAAGTCATGGAGTAGTTGGGTTATGTTTGGTTATATTTTCAAATATTTATTTTCATTTACTGTATCACTAGAAAATTAAAACTCACATTTAGATCTATTTTCGTAATCTCATTTTTTGCTGCGCGTCTTCACACACACACTCTCTCTCACATCTAATTCATTTGATTAGCAGTATTAAATTAATTTTTTTCCTACTTTATAACTAACTCAAATATTTTTATATTAAATTATAATAAGATATTATTTTTATATCACATCAATACTACTTTCAATTATTTTATTAAAAAAATTAAACATTAGTTTACATTTTTAATACAAATTCCTAAAAATCTGCTTAAATTCTCTTCTCGGAACCCAAAAGAGCATAGATTTGGTTTATATACGATTTTGGGATCCGGGTTGGTTAATGGTAATGATGGGTCCCCACTCAGAATAATTCTACATATATATGATCACTAGGGTTAGACCAATTTTAATTAAGCTGAAACAAAGTTGAATTTGAATAATTTATTTTTTCTTTAGCATAAGTTGGTAATTATAGTCTTGTTTCTTCTTTTCTTTATTAGAAGTGGTGTCGGGCGGTGATAAGATATTCGGATATTCCCTTGGATATTTTTGAAACCCGTATGTGGAATGTGGATGGATACTAACCTAGCATTGGGTAAATGAACCGGATCTAGACCCATATTAATTACAGATTTAATTCATGAAGACATTATTGATCTAACTTTTGAATTAATTAAAGATTATATATAGAGTTGGTTTGAAGCTAACATGTTAGTGAGTATAATAATAATAACAAAATCCAACAACACAGTTAGTAAGCCAAATGGAGGTGGTTGATGCTGAGGAAGGAGATAAAAACGATGATGATGGTGACAATGGAGTTAACAATTCTGAAGATGAGGATGTGGAGAATACAACTAGTAATGGTAATAACAAGAAGGGCGATGATGAGACTGGTGAAGACACAGGAGAAGAAGAAGAAGATAATAATAATAATAATGAAGATGGTATTGTTGGTGGCAATAATAATGACGACGATGATGAAGAAGATGAAGATGATGATGATGAGAATGAAGAAGAAGATGATGAGAATGAAGAGGATGAGCCTGAGGGTAACAAAGACGAAGAAGAAGATGATGAAGAAGAGGAACTTCAACCACCTAAGAAGAGGAAGAAGTGAAGCATTATAAGAAAGCATGAATTTGGGGTTTCTAATTCTATCTTAAACCTTTTTCTTGCATCTTTCAATTCCTTTCTGGACCCAACAACATCTCTAATTTTGTTCAACTTTATTCTATGGCAATAGAAAATAAATTTCTACTTTGAAAGATAGCTTTGTCCAAATCTTTTGTTCCATGTTTCCTTGGATGACAATTAATACAATCTTAAACTCTTTAAAGTTGCTCAGTGTAATAAATCATGTACAAAGCTTCGATGTGTTGAGACTAGAGATAATAGAAAAGGCTTGAAAAATCAATTGATAATCAAATGCCCACACAAACTAAGAGAGATAACTGATGAACTGAAAGGGTAACTATTGCTTCCACGTAGTAATCATGATACAGAATTATGATTGTCTGTGACACCAGTAAAAATGCAAACTATTTCAAATCAACCGCATTATTTTGCACCTGATTCTCCAGTTAAAGTGAACATATACCCAACCAAAAACAGCTATAAAATGAACAAATACAGATATTTGCATATTATATACAGGACTAGAGAATTCTAATAATAAAGCATTTCAATACTGTACAAGTTAAAAACCATTGAAGCTAGTGAAACCAAATCCAGGGTCATTTACGGCCTTTGAAAGTAAGCAAAAACGAGAATTAACAAATTAGGTGATTGAAATACCAATCATTTCTTCGTAGCATCAATAAACATTGCGCGAGTCCAGTGCTCCACATCTTCGATTTGCGATGGCGGAGGAGGAAAAGTCGGATGTTCAACGAAATCCCATTCTTCAATTAGGTTTTCATTTTTTCTTATATCAGAAAATTCATTTGCATATAGATAACTGGCAGCTGAGCTTGGAGGATAATTATCGAATGCATTTCTCTGTAAAAGAAAAAGAAAAAGAAACCAGCTATAAGTAAAATGGAATATTCAATATGTCGAGACTTATGTAGTAACAGAATTCCATCGAGCGTCGTTTTCTAAAGAACTGTGGAACAAAATCACAAGAGCCACATAACTGCTTATTTTGATCACTGGGAGATAATTTTAGATTCTTAGGAATGCTACTTTGGAAGAAAAAAGCATAAAATTTGAAAAAAGTACAAAATTTATTGACAAAGTAGTCACAGTCCATATTAACAATTATGCTTGACATGTTCAAAGTGAGTGGAAAATTTCTCAGAGAAACTAGGTTGGTGACTAAAGCATATACCATTAAAGGTAGCCCATGGGCACTCTCCATTAAAGCACTTGATGAAATGGCTGATTCCACATTCCATACAGACCTATTCAGTTGTTGATATGGCTTGGATGACCTACAAATTTCAAATTAGAAAAAACCAATGCAGTGCATATATCAAAACCCAAAATAAAAGGATGGGACTTGTACCTTGACGATACCATTCTCAAAGATAAAATATTTCGAACTTCCTTGGAAGAAGAAAGCGTAGCCAATAACCTTGCAAATGCCTCAAAAGTAGAGGCTTCAGAAGGAACTTCTAAACCCAATGAGTTATAGCAGTAAGCAGTTATGCATGCTACACTTTTCTTGAGGAGTGATATGCCTTTCTGCAAATCCTTGTGTGTTTCAATTGAATGAGGAGAAGCAGAAGAATAATTGAAACTACCACCAGGGGAATCTAACCGAGGCCTTCTCTCAGACTCCATTGAAGCAACACCGAAATTACTGGAACTTTTCTCAGACCATGAAGTTTCACCACCAGTGGAGCAAAAGTTTTGGCGAGGAATAAAGAGCGGATATTCACTGCTTAATGGAAGAAAATCTGATTTAGCAGGAATAGTACACATCTGAGTTATTAAGTTCACTTCATAAATTCGTAATTTTACCTTCTAGATGATGGACGGGCATCCCAATATGAGTCCCGCTGCCATATTCGAGAACATGAACCCTGAAACATGTGGACCAAATTAACATCTGAATATTTATCAAGTATAAATCTTCTATGTCTTCACAAATTAGGTGCAATTCCAAAACAGCAGATTATCTATACATGTTTTGACCACCATTCACACCTAAAAAGTTTTGAAAATGAATTATCGAGATCTATGATTATGAAAATACGTCTTCAAAAATTAAGTAAGATTTCCTAAATTACAATTCAGTGAGTCAAACACGGTGAGAGAAAATTTCATTATCAGCGCACGGAGAAGGTACAAATGAGCATACCGCAAATCCAGAGTGATGAAGCGCGGGAGCACAGATATTGTGAACTACAATATTTAGGAGTTGCACCATATAGCTGATTTCAGTCATCGAACATGAAAAATCAGTAACTCATTATACATCAAGCAAATCAAATATCAATGAACTGAAGTAAATTTGATGCCCTCCAGTCCTTCGGTTTGGGCCGGGAGAGTCTCAAGTCCATAAAAAATTTGGCGAGTCAAAACTTGGATTTGGGCTAACCTGGCTTGTTACCACCCATAAATACAACACCCGAGATTGAAAAAAATTTATCATTTATCAAAATGGATCAAAGAACTGAAGGTCAGATGTGTCTATATATTATAAAAGCAACTAACAGAAGTAACATGATCTCATACTTAATACGATAAACTTCATCCAGAATGACGTAAGCAAATATTAATGGAAAGCTTACCCCAAAGAGGCGGCAAGCTCGTCTGATGGAACTGAGTGAGGATCTAACCCTCTTGGCAACCGTGCATTGCAAATCGTATCATATTGGCCATTGTATCTATCTTTACTCTCCCCCTCTATAGTCACCTACAATAAAGAAACATAATTAACTGCTATTGACGAAGCAACTTTTCACGAAACTTGCTTGAGCAAATTACAGACAACATATCAACAAACTCTCTCATATCACCAAAGGTGGAACACATATTGCTTCACAAGCAACCCAAAATCAATTTCAGGCGAATTCGATCCCAAAGAATTGAGTAGCGAAAGTTGAAAAGGTAATTACAACTTGAATTGCATATTCTGACCACAATAAATGAATACCAAGATATAGATAACATGATCTTTAATTAATAATGGAGAATAATTTGATAAGTACCCGGCGCTGAGGGAACAACTTGCATATCTGCTTTATAACGACAGATTGTTTATGAAGGCGTTCAGAAGTGATTGCCATCTGAAATTAGATTTCTGAAGCATTAATTATTGTGGATTAACACAATTTTAATATGAAACTCAAAATAAACTAAATAAGAAAGTGATTCGCGACTATGTAAACCAATTTAAAAACATTCTTACATGCCCTAAACTCTGCGTGCAGATAAGATTAGGATAATACTTCTCAATTTGTTCCACGCGATTCTTTTCCAACTGCAATTAAGAATTCTCTTTAATTGATTTGGTAAAACAATGTCAACTAATTAATTATAAAATCAGAGAGAAAGAGTTTGAGAAAGACATCAGAGAATAAACCAGATATTAGAAAGTAAAAGGAAAAGAAAATGTAATACCATCTTCATAGCTGAGTCCAGCAATTCGTATTTGATTTTCAGATCATGAGACGTCTTCTCAATCTTAGCTTTCCCTGAAAATAATCAATTGTTCCAACAGTAACTAACTAAGAACGGAGACAATAAGGAAATACATTGCACTTGACCGGAATTGAGGAGCATTCAACCTTGTGAGACTTGTTCTTTACGAAGTCGAAGCTTATCTCTCAACCTCGTCAATTTCTCCGTTTGAAGCACCCTCCAGCTGTGTTGATCATCAGCCTTACCCTAAGAATTTCAAAGTGCATAAAGTGAGAAATTGGAAAATTAAATCAGGCAGCATCAGGAATACTGAGAACATATCAGAAGGATGCAATTCACGAAACAAGAATTAATTTCCAAGACGAGATAAGATATATATAGTCTGCTCATGAAATTGGCTCAAGTCTCTCAACTTCGTAATCCTTTATGAGTAATTAAATTCATATCAATATAAATTTAGTATATTTTTTTCTCAAAATTTGAGCTCATAAAGTTTCTCAAAAAATAACCTATTTCCTCCCGATTTGAGTTTCACCTTGTCAAACCATGAAAACACGTTTGTCACACGTGCAAGTTCCAAAGAAAACTTTATGGCCTTAACATCTACTTTTACTTAAATAGGTATAGCCAGATACCGGTCATCATATAATCATTCCACGATCTATAGACAATTAGATATGTTAACTTCACAAGAGAACAACTATAGACTAATTAGCAAAGAAGGACAAGATGTGGTATACATCATCTGAGTAATTGGATATCACTCGTTAAGTTAGAAAACTGAACTCCACAACGCACTCTCAATTACTATACAACTTTGATCCAGCAGTAAAAACTGCCAACTAATAAAAAAGTTACAACCTAGAAATATCATCCAATTCCATTGCAAGTTATCTCTAAAAAATTGTTCATTAGGTCCTTCTCACTTTATACCTAATTCCAACCTCAGTCTATAAACTCGTCAAAACATCAAACCAATCATACAAGTGAAATAGCAAAAATTAAAAATCAAACAAAAGTCACCAGAGACCACTTATGATATACCTTAGCGACGAGAATTTGAGTCAATTTCGAATACAGCGCATCCCTCCTACTCTTCAATAATCTCAAATTACCATTGTACTCATTCAATCTAACACAATCGAAGAAACGACAACAACACTTGCTCATCAGATCAAATTCTAATTTCAAACAAATTAAAGCATAGAGCAGGGCAAGCATATAGAAATTCCGAACTATCAAATAACCTGTAATTAACGCAAATAGGGCAAATAGAAGCAAGATTGGAATTGTCACACACAGCACAACAACTAGTCGTTTTTCTCGTCATCGTATGAACGGGGATAATCAAAACAAAAGTTGCGGTTTGTTCGGAAGTGATAAAGTTTAAACTCTCATCAAAATAAATAAAATTAGGGTTACAGAGATTTGTAAATCCGATTAAAAAAAACGAAATTCAAAGAACATCCAGCACCACAATTCAAAGTCCCAAAAATCACCAGAGAAAAGAGACGATAAATAAAACTTGAGTATTGAGTAATCAGAAACAGAAAGAACTCTTCTCCTTTACTTAAGTTTGATTTAAAGTGGGCTTTAATTAATATCAAATAACAGACAGCAGAAGCCCACTTAATGTCCAGTTGGTTTGAGTAATGGGCTGCACGAGAGTAATGGGCCGAGACTTACAATTTCTGTAAAGCCCACTATTACAATTAGAATAGTTGTATGATGTATCTCGTGGACTAAAATAATAGTTATACTTGCACTTTATTAAGAAAAAATGGGCCTCAAGGCCCTCAACAACCACGTGGAATTTCCATAAAACTAGAATTATCGTATTTTAGGAGATTAAAGTTTAAATTCTGCATGTCTTGTTCGGATACCTTGGCTTACTTGGACAATTTAATCAGCAATGGCTATTTTTTATTTTTTTTTGGCATAACAAACAATAGTTTATGGGTTTCATAAAATTTTCTCATAATTGATGGGTTCATAAAAATGAAGTCTTGAATAGTATTATTAATCAATATATAGCTATTATGAGCCTATCATGATACAACTCTATTCTTAATCTGTAGAATAACATAATATTTTGTGATCAACCTATCAAACTAATCATGGACCAAAATAATCACCACTAATAGCAATAGCATTCAACAATATGAGAGCCAACTCCTTCTCAAAGCCATTATCTTCTTGCTCAATCATCATCCTACAATACTCTGCTACAATCACCTCAGGCACCACCAAACTTCTACACAACGGGCACGAACCAGTGTACCCTTTGAGCCATTTCTCAAGGCAATCTTTATGAAATATATGCTTGCAGTCTACTAATTGCCTTACCTTTTCGCCTTCTGCAAATTCCGATATACATATGCTGCATTTGGGTACCTCTGTTTTTGCTCTTTTATTGTAAGTGGATTTTGAGCTTTTTTTGTCGATAATCGACATGAACTTGTAGTTTGAGGTTAACAGTTTGTAGTATTTCCATACTATGCAAATGGCTAATATGATTAAATGGAGTATTTCTGGAAGGACTTTAAGGAAAAAAACTGCAAGAATTTTGTCGGAGTAAGAGATTAGTTTTGTAAAGGCTCCCATTAGTATTGTATACAATGATAAATGTAGTTAAGGACTTTATATAGTAGAGTGGTCATGATTCATGAATCTTTTGAGGGATAAATATATATATTTTGCCAATAATTTAATTCTAGTCCCTCAAATTCTAACTTATCATATACAATAATTTCGATTTCTCTTTATTATAAAACCCGGGTCCTAACTTTTTTTACTTGCGCATATGTTTCACCGTTTGAAGATTTTACACTTTTATTATTACTTGTAGATTTGCAACTTTAATGACGAGTAATATAGAGTTGGATTCAAGTTAAGGGATTATGAAATAAAAAGTGAATGGAGTGAAAATGAATTAATAAAAGCATGAGGGTTCAAAATGTGCAAAGATAGAAGTTTTGTATGTGGATTAAAATATGTAAACTTGTAGTTGGAAGGGTTTTGATTATTAAGAGTACGTGTACGCGATTCCACCAACCCACTTGATGATGAGATGCACTATTAAATAATTAGGAAGTTTTATTTAATTAATTTATTCAATGTTGGTTGTAGCCAAGAACAAGAAAACAATTACTAAAAGAGTAGGTATTTGTAATATTGCCAGTTTATACTTGTTCCATCGTTGACGTGGTCGAGCTTGTATGGTCTTCTAAAGGTGAATTTTGACCATTTAAAGGCTACATAGATATCAATTATTAACCAACTCATCGGAGTAATATAATTTGGAATTCATCTCATTCAATAAGCGTGTAAAACGCATTATTATAGCCTCTGTGTTTTGTGATATACAACTAGATACTAGATATATTACCTTTTGTGTTATAGAATACAACCAAATATCTAGGATATGAGATGAGTTGAACTGAGTCGGTTTTATTAGAATTTGGAGTTTCATCTATTTCAATCTCGTCTTCAATTTTTCATGCTCGATTATATTTTTGGATTTAACCCGAAATCACTTATAATAGTTTCTAATTAAGTGTTTAGTCAGTCTGTGAGTTTTTATTCATTATAATTGTTGTCTTTTCATGTCATTATAAGGACGTGATTGGTATACTGGAATGAAGTGGGAATGGAATGGGCATTCCTATGTTCATTCCCATTCTAATGATTGGTATTTTTTTTTGTTGGGAATGCTCATTCCTATTGGAATCCATATTCCCAAAAGTATGGGAATAGTGATTCCTTCCATACCCCTTGGGTTTGGCTATTCCTTGCCTATCAGGAATCAATCATATTTTTTTTATGATATTATTTTCTTCACACCAATATAAAAGTTTTGAAAATTTGATGAATGCAATATATATATATATATATATTTTGGACTTATGATTAATAATCACAAATTATTTTAAAAATAATATAAATTATTAAAAATTTCAAAAAATTATTTAAATGCATTGAAATAACTAAAAAAATACATATTATTTTTCCTACGTACTAAGTCGAAATATTTTCGTCAATAAGAATTACTTAATTATAATAAATATAATTTCAAATGTAACAAAAATAGGAAAAAAATACAAAAATAAATTGAAAAAATATAAAATAATATTGCGTTTATCAATAAAAAGTATTAGAAAATATGAATTATTATATAGACAATATTACATATATAACTCTTTCAATCATTATATAATAACTATATTTTTCCCATTTTTTATTTAATTTTTTCCATTTTTTCATCATGTCCCGTGTTATTTTTCTTTAAATAAAAAGTTCAAAGTCTCAAATCATTTAAATTTCATAGAATTAGAATTGAATTCAAATTTGTATTCGAGTTTAATAAATAACTCAAATATAAGAATATACAAAATTAAAAAAAATCTCATATCTCCAATTCATTTCCTTTCTCATTCCTGCACCATACCAATCATAGGGTTTATGAAATCAATATCATTCCATTCCCATCTCCATTCAATTCCTTGTACCATTCCATTCCCACATATAAAATAATTAATGATATTCAAGTGAACATATATACTGTATATTTTTATAAGATTTAGAAGTGTACATAAGCAAATCTTCATTAATTTGGTAAATATCAATTGCCACACGGAACAAAATACTTACGAGTGTCTTCATTAATAGTTTAACGCAAATCGCAATGATTCACTTTTAATTGCAACATTTTATAAAACAAATAAATAAAATGGAAAATTACATGCGCATCCTTCACTTTTGTAAAATTACAAGAACACCCCCTCGCTTTTGAAAATTACTAGAATGCGACGACGGCTCGAGACGATGGTGCGAGAAGAAATGTTAACTATTTGGAAAACAAAAATGCACCGCCGGCGATTTTGGGCCACGACGGTGGGTTCTTGATGTAGGTGACGACGGTGGTGCCGGCCGGCGGATATCTGATTTTGGATTTCGGAGGTGGCAGCGCCGGTCGGGCGAGTATCGCTGCCATATTGTGGTGGCGCGATGACTGGGAATATTGAGGGGACTTTATATAATCTAAATAAAATATGGCCAAAATAAGTATACTATCCTAGCCTCCTTTCACTTAATTCTTCAATGGGATAGGAAGCCTAGTCAAAACACAACTCTTGAGTAGAAAAATAGGGCCCAAAATAAAAGGCATGATGTCATCAATTGCGTCCAATTTGTTTGCTCCCCAAGTTTCTGAAAAATCTATATATATGGTATATTCCACTTCCCCTAAACTCATTATATTCTCACAGTTCATTGAATTTGAAATCATGTCGACAGCTAGTGCTGGTCTTGCAGAAGCTTACATGATGAAGAGGCTCCAAAAGGAAAAGTTGCAGAAAATGGAAACTCAGAATAAGAAGCAGCAAATATATTCATCTCAACAAAAACCAGATCATACAACTGCTTCTACTTCAGCTGGTTGCTTATCAATCTTCAAGAAAATTCATCCTAAAGCTGTGCCTTAATTCTTCTCATTAATTATTCTTCAAAGTCTGTGGGATATTAAATTAATATTAAATCTCTGCTTGATTATATTTAGATATGTTACTGTTTTTTTTCTCCCATTAAATGGATGTAATTTAGCTAGCTCCATATCAGTGTAACTGTTTTTAATCATCTATATATTTGAATATGTATATTCTTTATTATGTTTATTGGCTTGTAGATGTGGGGGAATTTGCTTCTTTTTAATTTATGATTTATTTCTGAAATTATATGCATGGGAGTGACATTTATTTCTTGCATAAAAGAGTAATTTTAATATGAATTTAACGTCTCATTCAAATTTAAGTAATTGACGTATATAGTGACCTCATTGGGTGAAGCAAAGCTGAACCATGCCACGACAAAGGGGATATTGTTCCTTTATTATTAAATGGAATTAAATTAAAATATATATTGAAAATTCAGTTAATCTATTTGGATTCTAATTTAAGTTTGAGCAGCATATACGTAAGTGATGATGCATGAAAATTGTTGATTTTGAAAATTCAACTCCAATATAAGGTGTTAAAATTAAGGGATTTCTTCACAAGTCCATCCATAATATGAAGTAGTTTTAAGTGCCATAGGTATTCCATGTGATGATCCATCACTTAATAACATCAATTTTTATTTATTTATATATCTAATATATAGATTCACTCAAATATATTGAAAATCTTCATTACTAATAAAAATGAAGTTTAAATACATAATTATTCAATATATAATATAATTTGAAATATACAATATAAATAAAGCCATTCAATTTGGGCTTATTTCTTTAAATAAGTGATACCAAAAGTTGATGATCAAGTGATAAATTGACAAAAAGTATGGTCCAAATGGGGATGGGCCCAAAATGCCTTTTCAAATAATGTTTTGAATTTCCTGCCAAGATGCACGTGCTAGGTGGCCATCCATATAGTACTACTATATGAGTTTTAATTTCATTAATCTTTAATTTTTCAAATAAAAAAATCATTAATCTTTCAATTTAAAATGATTAGTTGAATCTACATTCTCTATTGGGCTCGGGTACCGGGTCCGTATCCAAGCTTGGTTTATTTTAAGCTCGACCCGTTTTGTATTTATTTTTTATAATCTATGTATTTATTAGACATATCGTATAACATTAAAACTTAAATAGATGTAGTATTTAGGCTAAAATTGCTATCTAGAAACTGAATCACAAATTGAATGTGAATTGAGAAATTTTCCACCAAATTTCCATTTAAAGATTGTTTTTTTAATCATTTTATGATTTTTTTTTTTTTTGTATTGTTTCCTTGATATAATTTCCCTGATAAAATGAAAGAAAATGACATGAACAGTAGTCTTTAGTAGATCTGGCACATGAAGTCAACACCAGGGTCCCTTGATAAGACAAAACTCTCCTCATCAAGTCCTTTAAATCCTGGCACAGAACTTCAAACTCTAGGGGCTTTTCTGTAATTTCCACATTTCCAAAGCAAGTATATAAAGTAAAAGCTGTAAACCACCAAAAATCTTACAACAAAAACCCAAAATTAATTACTGAAAATTACAACCTTTGGTAGGATTTTCCCTCCTTTCCACCTCATTAATCAGCATTTTCACATGCCCAAGAAAAAGAATTGAAAAGAAATTACAGAGAAATTATTTTCTTGCATTTTGAATTCTGTAACTTGAGATTGAATTTTTAGTAAAATCCCACCGCCACTCTGCTCTTCCAAGTTGTCTTCTCCACAAAGATTCCAGTTTTACTTGCATTTTAAGCTGCCCATCTCAGATCCATGATTAGGTACTAAATTAGTGATTAAGTGTTTTTTTCTTTTCCATGACTATGAAAATGATGTGTGAGCTCTTTCAAGTGTGAAATGTTACTTACATTCCATCATTGATTATAATTAGGTGATGGGCTTCTGATTATTAAGCTGAGTACATAAAGTTGTGTTGAAAAGTAATGGTAGATTGACACTGTATCTACTGTATGTTTACTGTTTATTTTCAATTAATCATTTTTTTTTCAGTTGAATTTGATTATCTATCTTTCATTTATTGGAAATCCCATTTTTTAGATTCTTTTTTTGGTTTTCATAAAAGAGTCTTTGTTGGGTTTTCGATTGAATCTTAGGTTGTTCGAGAATATATTGGAGTTTTTGTGGGGTTCCATGTTGTGTTTTCTTAATGCGTTTGCTTAAAGTTTCTTTCTTTATGTTGTTAAATCAATTTAAGGGGCAATTAGAGATCCCTCATTATAGTTCAAGAAAAGGTGCTTCTTGCTTTTGAGCTCCATTTTATTCATAAAACTATGTTTTTTCTTTTGTTTCTATGAAATGAATTTCTATTTCAAGATCTGTGCTTTCCCTTTCTACTTGGATGGTCTTCTTTTTCTTCTTGCCATTATTAAGTTTTATATCTACATGATTTTAAATTTAGCAATAAGGTTTATATCTGGAGTTTTTGCAATATAAGTATTTTATATTTATTCAGCATTGTCTCTTAGCATTTAATATGCATTGCAGGAGATGTTGATGTTGCAGTTTTGCATTATGCTCAAGTGAATCTGACTGTCGATTTCGGCAGAGGATGCTTAGACAGGGTGTGGAATAATGTCGAGGATTTCTAAATGGAAGCTTGAGAAAACTAAAGTTAAAGTGGTTTTTCGACTCCAATTTCATGCCACACATGTATGTTTTTTTTCATTTTTCTAAATGACTTGTTTTTCTATGCCTGAGTGATGTTTTTGTGCAATGACTTACAAGATACTTTGTGCTTGATAATTCAGATTCCACAGAGTGGATGGGATAAGTTGTTTATATCATTCATCCCTGCTGATTCTGGAAAGACAACAGCTAAGACAACCAAAGCTAATGTAAGAAATGGAACATGTAAATGGGCAGATCCTATTTATGAAACCACAAGGCTTCTTCAAGATTCTAAAACCAAACAATACGATGAGAAGGTCTACAAAATTGTCGTGGCTATGGTACGTCTCTATATTCAAGCATCGGTAATGCAAAAGGAAACCCTTTTATTAGTTTATGTTTCGAAACTTGAAATTGGGATATGTGGAAGATCTTTGATATTGCTTTTTATCTTCAATAAATTTGGGTGCTACTTGTTTAAATCAATGTCATTTTCCAGATTTTTGGCTGTCAATTAAACTGAGATTTCTAATTCAAATCCAATATATATGTTTCTCAATTTGATTTCATTGTTCCAGGGATCTTCACGGGCTAGTACCCTTGGTGAGGCTACAATCAACCTTGCCGATTATGTCGATGCTTTAAAGCCATCTGCGGTTTCAGTTCCTCTTCATGGATGCAATTTTGGTACTATATTACATGTGAGGAGAATGAACTGAGTTTAGCACATATTTACAGCATATTGATTAATGCTATTACTATATGAACAGTTGATTTTCCACTTCTTAGTTAGATCATTCATCTTCAAACTAATTGGTTAAAGAGAATGATGTTTCTTTATTACTCTTTCACATCTAATTTTTCTTTTCGTCTATTTTCTCCATCTTTTATTTCATTTTTCCAGCATTTTGTGATTCTGTATTTTCCTTTTTGCCTTTCTTTGATACCTTATATAAGCTGTTGCGCTTTTGAATATATGTTTACTGCTTTGTTCAGTCTCCTGATTGACTGCATTTCTATTTTGCCAGCATTTTTTCTGTGATTCTATATGTTCCATGTTGCTTTCGTTTGATACTCAATTACTCATATAAGCTGTTGTGCTTATGAATATATTTTTACTGCATTTCTATTTTCCAGATTACTGTCCAGCTCCTGACATCAAAAACTGGATTTAGGTACTTAACCCATTTTTCAAATGCTGTGACCTCTGTTTTTCCTACAATCATCTAAAACATAAGTTTATTTCTTACAGAGAGTTTGAGCAGCAAAGAGAACTCAGAGAAGGGGGATTACAATCAGGGGTTAATAGCCATGGCCATATACCATATTCTGAAGAGGTCAGGTCACCATTGATCAGATTGATTAGGCCTTCTAATCCTCAAATCCATGTGTAATTATCCCTAACATTTCTGTTGTTTTCTCTTTCTCTTACAGGGCAGTGCAAGAAGAAATTTCAAGGCAGATGCTAGTGAGCTATCTTCACTTGAGGAAGATGCAAACCTGAATGAAGAATGTTCATCCAATACATCAGAGAGTTTATATGCTGAAAAGCACGAGACTTCCAGCCCACATGAAATCGATAGCCTCAAAAGTACAACCTCTGGTGATATACACATGATTTCTCAAAATCAAAGCCCAAGTACAGGAAAAACGGATCCATCTGATAAGTCCATGGATAATGAGTTAGCAATGGCTTGTGAGGAAAATAGTCGACTAAAAGGAAGCTTAGAATTGGCTGAATCGTCTCTTTTCAACCTTAAGCTTGAGGTCAACTCTTTGCAAAGTGTGGCAGATGAAGTAGGTACTGAAACACAAAAGTTTTCTCGATTACTTGCTGCTGAAGTATCTTTGTCTGAACAATTAGCAAAAGAGGTCTCTGTCATGAAATCAGAGTGTCTTAAGTTCAAGGATGATATTGTCAAGCTCAAAGATTTGAAATTTAGCCCTCAAATTCCCGTTATGGAAACAAGCAATAATCAGGTCGATCACATAGTTCGAAACATGCAACTTCAATATATAAATGGAATTGCAGTAGTGGAGGGAAAAATTAGAGAAATTCAGAACAAGGCATATATTGACCCCATTGATGGAGATTCTAAATCTATTTACTTAGAGTTAGAAGCATTGCTGAATTTTCTGATGGAATTTAAACTTGGATATGGGCTACCATCAGAGGAAATCAGAATTAAAGATGAACAGTGTGTTGTATCTGGAAACGTGCTCGGATTGGACTTATGTCAACCCGAAAGTGTTCTTCTAAATTTGACCTCTTCAGTTTCTGGGGTAGTTAACCCTGTAAATGTTATTGATGCAATGAAAGGCCAAATATTTGATCTTGTAAGAGAATTAGACGAGGCAAAAGTTGAAAAAGAAGCTCTTACAAGAAAAATGGATCAAATGGAATGCTATTATGAAGCCCTTATACAAGAAATCGAAGAAAACCAGAAGCGATTGCTGGAAGAGCTTCAGCACGTTACGAATGAGCACTCTAATTGTCTGTACACTTTATCTGCCAACAGAGCTGAAATTGAATCAGTTCATCAAGATATGAATGAGCAAATGTTAAGATTTATGGATGAGAGAAATGATTTAGAAGCCAGTAATAAGGAGCTTGAGAAAAGGGCTACAACTTCAGAATCTGCCCTTAGAAGAGCCCGCTTAAATTACTCGATTGCAGTGGATAAATTACAAAAGGACCTTGAGTTGCTTTCTTCACAAGTTATGTCTATGTTCGAGACTAATGAGAATCTCATTAAGCAAGCTTTACCTTCACAACCTCACTTGAACAGAGACCTCGATGCAGGAGATGATTATGATGCAAAATTATCAACGGCTCAGAATGAAGATGAGCTTTATCAAAAGGTTGAACAAGAACTTTTAGAAATGCATTCTGTCAACTTGGGCTTAGATATATACTCAAAAGCGTTGCAAGAATCGTTATGTGAAGCTAATGATGAAATGGGAATAATGAAGGAGAAAATAGGTGAACTTGTAGAGGAACTGAAACTTTCAACTGCTTCTCAAAATAAGTTGATGGTAAGATTGCAGAAGGCTACAGATGATATTCACACACTTAGTGAGTTTAAATCTAGTAGTATTTCCCAGTGTAGTGATATGGCTCTGCAAAATCAACTTTTAGAAGATAAATTAGTTAGCATTTCTGAGGAAAATGATGCCCTTCTTCAGAAAGTGAAAGACTTGGAAGACACAATGATTGAATATAGAAGTTACAAAAGCAAATATGGAGATTGTTTGGCTGAGAAATCAGAACTGTCTCATTCATTAAAACGTGAAGAAATCGAAAACGAGAAACTTACAAATGAAATCTCACTTTTAAAGCAAAAATACAAAGGTGAAATAGAAGAAATGGATACTAAACTTCATTTATCCAATGCCCTTGTTGAAAAGCTTCAGTTTAAACTTGAATCAGTGGCTAATAAACTCCATCTCAGTTCTGAAATCGAAGATAAACATGCACAACAGAACAAAGTACTTTTGACTGATCTTGCTCTTTTGGAAGATCAGATGCATGAACTGACATGCAAAGATGGTTACCTCGATAAAGAGAATACGGGCTTGGATGCTTTCGCCTTAACTATTACTGAGCTAATACATGATAAGCAAGAACTCACCATGTTCTTACAGGATAAGACTGAGGAATCGATCAAGCTTTCGTGTGAGATCAGTTGTCTGAAAGAGAATTTAAGAAATTTGCACGACGAGTTGGATAAGGAAAAGGGTTACAAAGATGAACTCGAGGGAAAATTTAGAGATCTTAACAAGGATCAGGATAAATTGCTTGATTTCGAACATCAAAAAGATGAACTCATGCATGTTAAGAAACTGGCATCAGATCTCGAATTGGAGAGATCAAGACTTTCTCATCTTTTGGATGAGCTATCCCATTCATTGAAACAGGAAGAATTTGAAAAAGAGAATCTTAAAAACGAGATTTCACTTTTAGTGGAAAAGTTGACAGTACTTGAAGCTAATCAGAAATCAGAAATTATGACAATGAAGCATAAGTTTAAAGGTGAAATACAAGATATGGTGAGTAAACTAGATTTATCTAATGCCCTTGTGGAAAAACTTGAAGTTGAACTAGAATCAGTGGCTAATAAACTCAAGTTAAGTTCTGAAATTGAAGATAAACATGCACAGCAGAGCAAAGTACTTTTGGCTGATTATGCTCTTTTGGAGAATCAAGTGCATGAACTGACATGTACAGATGGTCACCTTGATCAAGAGATTAAGGGCTGGGATGCTTTAGCAGAAGAATTCCGGATGAGTAAATTAACCATTACTGAGCTAATACATGACAAACAAGAATTCACTGCGTGCATAAAGGATAAAGATGAGGAATTGATGAAACTTTCATGTGAAATGAGTTTTTTGAAAGAAAATTTGAGAAATTTGCATGACGAGTTGAATAAGGAAAAAGGTTGCAAAGATGAACTTGAGGCAAAAATTAGAGATCTTAGCAAGGATCAAGATAAGTTGCTTAGTTTGGAACAGGAAAAAGCTGAACTCATGCATGTTAGGAAAATGGCATCGGAGTTAGAAGTCTCTGAAGCTCAAAATAAGCTTCTTTCAGATTCCAACAATGATATCAGGGAACAACTTGATGAGTGCCATAAAAACCTGACAATTAAATCTTTGCAAGCTTCTGAGGTGGAACAACTAAAAAGCATGATAATAGGAGCCGAGGAAGAAATCAATTGCTTGACTGTTGCAAAAGAGGAATTGGAAATTTTAGTTATAGTACTCAAAAGTAAAGTTGATGAACAGTCTGGTGATGTGGTTTTGGTAGAAGAGTATAAAGATGAACTCACGAGGCTTCGATTGCAGTGCAGTGAGCTCTCACTTAAGCTCTCTGAACAAGTTAAGAAAACAGAGGAATTTAAGAACTTATCCACTCATTTGAAGGAACTTAACGACAAGGCCGAAAAAAGAGAATCTGAAGCTCAACCAGTTGTAGCGCAAGATTCTTTGCGAATTGCATTTATTAAAGAACAGTATGAAACTAAGGTACAAGAACTCAAGCAACAGCTTTCTGTATCTAAAAAGCATGGAGAAGAGATGCTTATGAAGTTGCAAGATGCAATTGATGAAATTGAAAACAGGAAGAAATCAGAAGCTGTGTATTTGAAGAGGAACGAGGAGATTTCGGTCAAATTGTTGGCGTTTGAAGAGGAATTACAGTCAGTGCTCGTTGAGAAACGTGAAAAAAGCAATGCTTATGACCGAATAAAGGCTGAATTGGAATGTGCGTTGTTAAGCTTAGAATGCTGCAAGGAAGAAAAAGAAAAGCTTGAAGCTGTTTTGGTAGAATTTGAGGCGCAAAAATCTCGACTTGAGACTGAACTTACCTCAATAAAGGGACAGCTCGAAATTGTTCAGGTATTAATTTCATTACAAAGTTTTGTATGATGTAATATGTATTTTTACTCATTCTTTCTTTTCCAATTGAGGAATTGTGACTTAGCTTCCTTTGTGTCCTGTCTGAAAAGTGAATGTCTAGAAAACATATGAAATTATTTTCCTCTTTCCCGGAAAATACTGTTTCCCATATCGTATCAATAGGAAATAACGTAGTTAGCTTACTATGCAGGATGCTACACAGAAAGGCATGGACAAGAATCCCGAGAAATCTATTTTGGAAGAACTCCCACAGAGCAATGGAAATAATTTAGTTGTTAATGGTGAACATTTAGGAGCCCAAAAATTGAGATCTAGTATGGAGCATTTACACGAGGAGGTATTTCTCATCTTCACATGATTTTTTTTATACCCAGTTTTCCTTTTTTGAAATTATATGTGTATATGTAAACTTTTTACAGTTGGAGAAAATGAAAAACGAAAATACAGTCTTCAACATAGACCATGATATAGACCCTGGTTTTAAAGTTCCGGAAAGAGAAATCATGCAACTATATAAGGTGAGCCCATCATCTGTTTTCTGCAAATATTACTCTCTATATGTGATTCGAGTCTTATCTTTGTTTCTTTTTGGTTGTTTTGGAAGGCAAATGAAGAGCTGAGAAGCATGTTTCCTTTATTCAATGAGATATCTAGTGGTGGGAATGCATTAGAAAGGGTTCTGGCTTTAGAAATTGAGCTTGCTGAAGCAATGAAGACAAAGAATAAATTAAATGTCCAATTCCAAAGGTAAGTTATTTTTTGTTGTTTGCAAAAAAAAAAACCCAATTTTTATTACCACTTTTACAATCTAAGATCAATCTACTCGTTCTTATTGTTTGGTTCATTTTCCGACAGTTCATTCTTGAAACAACACAGTGATGAAGAAGCAGTATTGAAAAGCTTTAGAGACATAAATGAGTTGATAAAAGAAATGTTGGAACTTAAAGAAAGACATGGATCAATGGAGGCTGAACTTAGAGATATGCACCAACGTTACTCGCAACTCAGTCTTCAGTTTGCTGAAGTTGATGGTGAAAGACAGAGACTCAAGATGACACTGAAGAGCGTTCGATCATCCAGGAATCTAAACCGTTCATCATCTGCCAATCTTACGATGGATCATACCCCATAGAATCAGTTTTTTTCTTCATCTTTATGTTGTAATTAACTTGTATAGAACACCATTTTTAACAAATACTAAGTTCTGTTATTTCATTTCCATTAGGATGTTCAATTCATTTCCATAAGGTTTACAAATTAGAATGATCTTACCATAAGAAACAAATCAGAATGTGTTCTAATATCATGGGTTTTTGTAGAAAGAGCTTTTTTGGGCATTATTATTTCAATGGGTCCAGTTGTTGAATTTATGTAGTTTCATTTTTTTATTGAACAGAAAAACATGTCTCAATCAAAAACAGCAATTAATTCCCGATTCAATCTCACTTGGACCTATTCCAATTCCATACCTGTATTCTTTTTGCACTGTACTGGTAATTTTTCCTAAAATGTCATATCAAACAAATAGTTTTTTTGTATTCATTTATTGCCATCGCTTTCAGTTGTATCAAACCTTACTCTTTTACCAATCTTCCCTATGAAACTTCAAACTCCCAGAAATCATCTTTTATTTTCTTTCATATCTTTTCACCAAGTCGTCGTAGACCTTTTAAAGCAAAAACAGAGGCTTTTTCAGCACAAATCAGGCCCGTTTTGATCTGGGTTCTTGAAAATATTTACAATTGTCAAAGGATCTGTTTTAATTCCCCTTATTTCATACTTCATAGTTTTTTTTTTTTTTTTTTTTTGTAATTCTGATCTGGGTTTTTTGTGTAAGGTCTCTTATTTTTCTTGAACTAGGTAGCTGTATATTGGGGAAAATATAAAGTTTGTAACTTTCAGGTTTCTAGTGGTGCTACACACTTGATTTGATTTGTGGGTTGTGAGAATTTAAGGTCTTGTAAATATTTAATATAAGATTTTTGCAATGGCTGAGGATGAACTGGTTGAACTGAAATTCAGGCTAGCTGATGGTAGTGATATTGGACCAGACAAGTATAGTACTAGCACAACAGTGACATCTCTGAAGGAAAAGGTTATTGCACAATGGCCCAAAGGTTATAAATCCTTATTTCTACCTTTCTTTGCCTCTATGTTGTCAATTTGCACAGTTTCTTATGAATTTGAAATTTATTAACTTTGAATGTATTTAGTATTTGCTTATCTTTCATGGTCTTATGATAATCCATTATCCTCATGGAGACACTTGTATATTGCAGATAAAGAAAATGGGCCAAAATCCATAGCCGATATAAAGCTGATAAATGCAGGAAGAATACTGGAGAATAACAAAACACTTGGTGAATCACGAATTCCTGTTAGTGAAGTTCCAGGTGGTGTTATCACTATGCTTGTTGTTGCTCGTCCTCCTATTACAGACAAAAACCCTGGTAATATTTCATATCTAAACATTTCGAATTAGTAAATTATATTTTCATAAATATGGTACAATTAATGAGATTTGGTGTTACAACAGATAAATCACAGGATGATTTGAAGACAAAGGGAGGGTGCTTCTGCTCCATCTTGTGACCTTTAGGGCTTGTTTTATGTTTTCTCTATATATGTTTGCATTACAAGTTCAGAATTGATTTCAGAAAGAATAGACATCATGTGAAAATATCACATTATAGGTGGGTTTGTGGTTTGTGAGATGAAGAAAATTGTGATTTGGTTCTATGTTAATTTCTTGTCAAGAATAATAATAATCTGTGTCAAGTGTACTTGTGTATGATGAATTAATTCCCTCAATAAAGCCTAAAGTAATTTCAGTTATTAAAGTTGTAAATTAGTGATAATGTATGTAATTACTAAATAGTATAAACTCAGATACAAAACAAACTACCTAGGCTAGATGTAAGGAATAAATCAAACAAAAAAGCCTAAAGTATTGGACCCTGGATCTTCCCAGATAAGACTTAAAACAGTGAAATAACTATAAGATTATATACACACACATTTACACCCCAATTATACGTGTATGATTCCAACTTAATTTTAAACCGTTGAATATATTAATATATGAATATATTGTGATTTCATTGAATATGAAAATTAGTGACAGAAAAAAAGACCAATGATAAATGCTGACAGAAGTTATTGCAACTTGGAGTAGCTGTACACTATCATTATCATCATGGTGTAATAATAATAATAATAATAATAAGTACAAGTTCTAAGTTGTTCCTCGGGAATTGATCCATATATTGATGTCCGTCCTCTGTCACTGCCATCTTCACACGCACACAAAATACCTTCTTTATGATTATCCGAATTATTTTATCTTTTTTTCGAGTTATATATAAATAATTATCATTATTATAATTTATATGTGTTGCACACTAATGATATACTATAAATAATATAGGTATTGTGAGTCTTGAAAAAAATTGCACCAAAATGGGATTGAGATTAAGACCAACCAATCATATTTGTGATTAAGGACGAATCATCTTCCTCTCTTTATAAATCTTTCCAATTTTAGAACGTAATAGGTTTAAATATTATTTGCAAACGTTACTGTCTATTTGTAATCTGTAATTTGCTGTCAAATTTCCTACTTTTATTTATTTGTTGATTAAGAAATCATTATTCGTAAATGGAAATGAAAGCTGGAAACCAAATATTGAATATTGTTTGCTAAGGAAGATTCTTGGTAAACGGATATATCTGGTTTCGATTATTTTCTACTTAAACGTAATACTAATATCTTTATCAATTTAATGAGTTGTTTGATCAAATTTGGGAAATATATAGTCCGAAAAGTAAACTTTTAGTAGCTACTTGCTTTGAAAATAAATGTCGAAAATCAAATATAATTTAATCCAAAAATTATTTTAGAATAATATCAGAAATTATAGATAGAAATGAAGACAGGAATATCAATGAATTGGAAACAAAGATTAAAAACGTTACAATGGATATAGATGACAGAAAATAGAAAAATTCTAAAATAGAAAATAGAGATGAAAAATACATAAAAATGAAAAAAAAAATGTGCTAGGTCTATGTATGAACTGGCGGCCTATAAGCCGGCACCGCCACCGCAAACCTGCCGCAAGGATTTACATTCACTCCCATTCCGGTATACTTACAGAACGTTTCTTTCACCGTTCGATCAGTACTGATCTCCTCATCTCCACCGTTGATTTCCTCGCCTGAAACTAATTCTTCATTAATCTCCGGATAATCCGATTTCTCCTCTTCGACGAGGTCGTCGAGGGGGACGAGATTGAGTACAAGACGTCCATTAGACCGGTGAGCTCTGAAATACTCATGACGCTTCACTTTCTCTTCTCTGATCACCAACCGTCCATCGATATAGTATCTTTTCATCACCCACGGCATGTGCGACGGCAGATTCTCGGTCCGTGCTAGGCACGTGATCGGCGGCGGATACTTCTTCTCCGCCGCCTCCCTCCTCCGTCGCCGGCTATATGTCCCACATCCTCCGCCGTGTGACGTGACGTCTGCTACATCGGATGTTAAATCGACGCAACTTTCTACACCAATGTAATCGCCCACTTCTGGGCTGTGCATGTATATGAAATTATAAAAGTGGATCACAATTTTTTTTTCTGAAATGTTGTGGGTTTGTACGGGTAAGGGGTTTTGCATGGCTAGGCACAGATGGGTGTGGGGTTATATATATATATATATATATATATATATATACATGTATATGTATAGGGGAAGAATATCGAAGAGAGGGGAGAGTGACAGAGACAGCTAAGGGCATAGTCATACTATCTCCGGGGATTGGGTACTTTTGGATTTATATTGGGATATTTTTTATTTATATATTATCTCATTTATACAAACTAAAGTTATCTAAAAAAAGAATTGGGAAGAAAACCAATACGGATAGATGGATGTGAAGGTAAATGTAACGAGTTGAAGTAAGTGACCAAATTTTAGTTACAAATTTTCTTTCGAGTAAAATATGCTTTGCATTTATACGTTAAACCCCATGTATGTAATTAAATTGTTGCCATCACCTTTAGTCATCATTTTCTTTTCAATGTTTTCAAATTTCTTCATCTTTTTTTTTTTTCATAAATTTTCATTTTGTACATAGATTATTTTTGACAACACACATATGGATAAAAATGATAAAAATATTATTTACTTATATACTAGTCTCGGCCCAAAGAGTTTCGATGGAATTTTTTGGGAGCCATATGGCCCAAAAAAACACGTAGCACATATTCTAGTGTCCTATTATAAACGCTATAATATCTTCAGAAGCCACTCAATCAGCAGTTACAACTAAAAGAGATCCAATCATTTCTATGCTCAACAAGCCCAATATCATACAACAAAATTTCAAAAACTGCATTTTATTATGTGTAAAACATCCTCAGATAATTGGATAAAATAACAAAATCAATTGTGTAAATGACATAAAATAAGACAATTACCTGAAATAAGCAAAATGTGATGTTGGGCTTCACAAAAATGGGATTACACAAATCAGCAGTCAAGTGGAGCAGAATCATCTCCAAAGACAATATAGAATTAGATAAGAGCAAAAACTTATGCCAATGATTTTAAATTGAGTATGAGTTATACCTTATGACTCAATCGAATCTCTTTCCAAAGTATATTTCACCAACTTCATCTATATAAGGGGCAACAAATTTCTTATAGAACTTTGCATCAGACAACAAGTGAAATGTTCCAAGGGTAGGCCATTTCTTAATCAGATTCCTCTTCTCTAAAACCGTCAATACTTGGATTCGCGGCTTATATCTTTTCTCAATGCTGTACAAAAGCGAAGTTGGGTAGTTCAAAATAGACGACATATCAAACTTGCCCGTCTCAAGTAAAATCTCTGTTACATTCTTTAACTTCTTCTCAGATACAGAAAACACATAAGGTGAATTCCTAAATGCTCTCAGTATGTCATCTTCTGAGAACCCTAAATCACGAAAAGTCTTTAATTTGAGTTCCCATGTCTGATTTGTCATCGAGCTGGCTACACGAGCAGCATGAATGAACATTCCTGAACTCCTTTCAACCCCCATCTTATCAGCCTTCTCAACAAATGTCTTCATATGCTCTGGCTTATGCAAGAAAAACCTCGGAAAAGTATGAATAAGTTTAATAATCTGCTCCTTTGCTATTCCACAGCTCCTCAAGAATTCAACATTAGGTACCAAAGTTTTTTCCAAATCCAATACGAAAAACCAACCCGAGAGGCGTAAAACCTTCGTAACTTCCTCAATCGATCCTAACAACCCCTTTAACACGGATAATGCAGGTATTATTCTATTGTTCGCACTACAATGGAAAACTAACGGTTCTTTCGAGATAATCTCTGCAATGTCACTAGCAGAAAAGCCAAAATCTTGGAAAATTTTGATTTTGGGCTTGATAATTTTCTCAAGGTCAGTAGAAAGAAACTCAGGCCTATATTTCACTGTTTTCTCCAATTGGGTTTCGGAAAACCCAATCTCTTTGAGATAGGACAGTATTGAATCAGATTTTTCAGGATTTTTTATGAGAGTTAAAACAGAGGCGATTTGGGAAGTGGCTTCAGGCGAGAACTTGTGCTTGCGCAAGAATTCAGCAACTGTGGTGGTGTTTACAGGATGTTGCTGTTGTTTTGCCTTAGATGAGGTTGACAAATAAACATAGGAACCAGATTTGCGCATGAATGGAGAATTAACTTTTGAAATTAAACAAGTTAAACTCTTGCGTGCAAGTGGAGTCATAGTTGTAAACGATCAAAATGTAAAGATTTAAGACAATAAGGAAAATCTCTTGCCTGCAAAAATTGAAATGTTGTTCTTCCAAGCTTGCTTACTCTCACGAAGCTGAAGATTTAGGGTTGTTCAATTTGGGGGGCGCGGCGTTTCTAAACCCTAATTCCGACCTCCGTCGTTTTGGTTGCTACCTGAGCCACATGGGGATTGGGATTTATGAGAAAGTCAAAATCTCAAAATATTTCACACTTGGCTTATAGAGTTACAGTGTTTATAGAAAAAATAATAAAAACATAAATAATTATGGGAATTTTTTTTGTATTATTAAATTATAAGATAAACTACGAAACTTTGCCCCTTCCAAGCATATGCAGCTTATGCATCAAACATCATCCTCAATAACTGCATAATGTAACAAATACTCTCTTAGTTAATAGTTTCAATTTCATATCAAACAAGTTATTGAAATATATTATTATAATTTGAGAACCCGTCTATAATATTTTAAATCGAAACTAAATTGAAACTCCAATTATTTTTACGAATTATACTTACTATGGTCTTTCCTTTTTTTCTTTTATATTTTCATAGACCTTAAAAAACATTCAAAATTGTAACAGTCTAATATTACAATTAAAATCCAGACCAAGCTTCAACATGAAAATGGAAGCTAATACCATTAAGCTAACAAACTTTGAGTCCATTACGACTCTTTAAATCAACTATAAATTGTCCTGTTTATTCAAACGTATAAAGAGATACCTGTATTTTCACATAAAGACTGGGAAAAGATTTGGAATTTATCTTAAATATTATCCAGAACAGATTACTAGATCCAGAAACCGTGACTTCACATAACCAGAAATACGAATACATTCATGCAGCCATGATCAAAAAGATAAGGAATACTATAAATTAATTGTTGTCCAAAAATCACCTCAATGTCAAGTAAAAAAATACAAAACCAAGGATAATGTCATAACATTCAAAACAATCATGTTTCTGATACATGGAGTAAACCAAGATAAAAATTTCAGAGTGAAAATGGTCCTAGCAACCAAATGGTTCTATTTGTTGTATGATAACATTAATTGCATCCATTTCACTGATCTCCGGGCAAAGATTTGATGATATCCGAATCACCTGAAATTATTACCTCATTATGTTAACGATTGTGCTTAAAATTTGGAAAATTATTAAACCAAAGCAACAAAATCATTAGTATCATACCTGGATCGACAATGCTGAGGCATGACACCCGGAAATACTTCCCACAAGCTGTCCCCAGATCGACATTGTCTAGAATATATATTACAAAAAAGAATAAGAACAATGATCAACAATTGTGCAAGTCCCCAAAATCATCAGCACAAATTTGTTACATTAGTGCAGAGATATCAAATATCTTTGTAAGCTGGTTCATACTATCAGATCCAGTCAAAGTAGATATCTCTAACATTGGAGTAAAGCCAATGTTGAAATTGACTGTTTCATTGATATATCAACTACTTAATAACTTGTAAATTTCATTGACAACTATGCCCCATTCTCTAAATAAGGAAAGAGCATTTTCTCATTGAGGGTGTAAACGTTTTTTTTTGCACAAGTGTTCAAAAAGACATGGTTTTCACATTAAGAAATGGCAATACAAAACTCAAATCAAAGTGATTAAACACAGTAAAAATAGAAATTGATTGCACAAAATTTCACTAGCTCATAATTAGAGAGGAGAATATCGAGTTCAACCATATGGATATGTTAAAACAGCACTTACTTCGACAAATTAAAAGTTAATAAGAGACCATATCAATTAATTAAACCGACAATTCCAAACCAAGTTATATAAAAAAGCTTCCAATACGAAAGCTACAAAGAATCATCATCATACTACAATGACCAATCAAGAGCTAATCATATTCATTGACATGTATGTTTACCCATTGATGATACTAGAAAGAAACAACCCACCGAAAACTATACAACAAAAGCAGAAAAACAGAACAAAAAATTACTCACTTCCACTGTAATGATGAACACCAACTTTTGAGAGCATGGCATAGTACTCAATCTCAGATTTCCTCAGTGGTGGGCAGTTGTTAGATATCAATATCAACTTACCTGTTATTGTCGTTTCCTCAAACACATTAACTTTACATTTTGTTCAAAAAAAACATCTTGACAATAAAAAAAGAAGACTTCATAAAACAAAAAATGAAAAAAAAAAACCTTTGGAGCTCCTGAGGGTCTTAAGAACAGTCTTATAACCAAGAGTGTATTTACCACTCTTCATCACAAGAGCCAGCCTGTTGTTAATGCTCTCATGGGTCTTCTTCTGCATTTCATGAAATATTGATTAAATCAGGTTTTTTTTTTTTTCATCATCATACGACTAAGAATCTAATAAATACAACACAATGTATAAAAGCATACAATTAACTATACATACCGTCTTCTTGCCGGCGGTCACCATTGTTGGATGAAAGAACGAGCGGCGTAGAACGATGAGCAGATGTAGAGAATGGCAATTTTTCGTGTGGCAGTGCCTTTTTGATGTTAGGGTTTATAGGGTGGATTGTTAAAATTGCTTAATGGGCCTTGTGGTTTCATTGGAATTTGGGAGTATATACCATAGTAGGCCCAGAATAGGAATTTTAGGCCTATTGGGCCGTTTAATTTTAACTATACGCCTACATAGTGGACTATGTATATATAGCTTAAATTTTATTAAAATAGGCCCAAGCGGACTAAGCCTGTATTAATAAAGCGCGATACTTGGAAAATTTAGTCCGTTTAATTAAAATGGATCCAGCTATAACTTTTGAAATTTGAACTTCAATAATTATTTAAATATGTTTGAATAATAATTTATTCGACTCAAATTTTTTATAGCCCAAAACAGGGGACATTTTAAGAGTTGTAAGAAAAGAAAGCAAAAATGGAAGGGAATAATGAATTAATTTTCCTGTGTCCAAAAATAGAAGAAGTCTGTGAGTATGTATGTAAGCACATTTATGCACATCAATCCAAACCTCTTCTTCTCTGCTCATTCTCAACTACTTTACTTTTAAACCCGCATTTCCTTTCACGCTTTTCACATTTTGCGACATTCTCTATGGAGAAATGTAAAACCCAACAAATGTTTGTTGCAATTTTAGTGTTATTTCTCGCCATTGATGCTTACGCAGCAGCTAAACCCATTTACTCAACCAAGCTTATACATAGATTCTCAGATGAAGCGCAGCGGAGTTTTTTATGGGCCGAGAGCAGCAAAACGACGTCGTGGCCTGAGAAAAAGAGCTTTTGGCACATGAGGGTGCTGTTTGGGAATGATTTGAAGCGGCAAAGGTTGAGGTTTGGGGCTCAAAATCAGCTTTTTGTTGCATCTCGAGGTGGCCAGACTTATAACTATGGCAATGACTTGGGCTGGTATGTGCTTTTTTTTTAATAGCTTTTTTTACTTTTGTTACAAGATTTTTCTTTTTCCTGATTTTTATTTTTATTTTGAGATTTTAGTTGTGTTTATGGGCAATGTACTTTCTAATTATTGTTGGTCATGATGGGAAAATGCCCAATGAATGTATGCTTTTGTGGGGTTTTTTTCTTTCTAATGATTAATTTTTGAAATATATAGCTCAAATAATTTTCTAATGTTGCTTTAATCTTGCCTGTTACTTGGAGATTATAGCTTAAAGTTGTTGCCTTTCGGGCTTAATATAAAATTCCAGATTCTTGGTTTGGTTTTTGGTGATAAAAACATCTGCATTGTACTCTTGTTCATCAAGTATTTGAGCATTTTATTTTTGTCTAATAATGGATACAAAAATATTATTCAATTTTACTGCACTTAGTTAATCAGTAGCATTGAATGTCGCATATTTCTAAAAGATCTCAGTGCTTGCTATCGGAAAAATGTAGACAATTGAGATATGTATGCCATAGGTGTTTAATTAATGCCACCGAACTGGGGTGTAAACCATTGGATGATACTCAGTACCACTCTTATGGCATCATCATATACAAAATAAACTGTTAATAGATCCACTTGGACACCACCGAAGTGGATGGCTTAAACTAAATCTCCAAATATGGCATGCTGGATTCCTTTGTTAGATAGACTCAACTTTCATTCAAGTATTGATGTTATCTTAAGTGTGAGTATTCAAAGATTGGTGTAAAAATACTTTGGATTTTTATGTATGATTCTGATCAATTGCAATTGGAATTATCGAGAAATCAGCACCGTGTAGTATCTGACACTGGTAGGATATGTGTCTGCGCGTATCCAATAGAATCCAAATCACAATATAAATTATGACAAAATATATCTTTTTGCATGCTATTATATTTTTATACTATAATATTTGATATAAATAGATAATTTGTTTGAGTGTTGTTCCGTATCCTACCTATTTCATATCCCGTGCCCGTATCTTTACATATTTGTGTCGAGATATTCTTAACTTGCAACATAAGGCCTTTTTGTGAACTTGAGCATTTATTAGAGGTACTTAAACATACTCTATTGGGAACTTAAAGTTACTACACCATAAACAGCTATAATTGCCTTATAAATTTCTTATTGTTGTTTTATAAAGATGAGATGTTTGATGGTTTTGTGATATTTGCTTTCCAGGTTGCATTATGCGTGGATCGATGTTGGGACGCCAAACAACTCTTTCCTAGTAGGCTTGGATACTGGAAGTGATATGTTCTGGGTTCCTTGTGATTGTATAGACTGTGCTCCACTATCTTTAAGTTACTACAACATGTTGGTATGCTGTCAATTTCCAATTATCAACTCTTAATATTTGTTTCTCTTTATTTTTTTATTACCAATCTTCTATATTGAAGTATGGTTCAGCACAGTTTTTGCTTTTCATTCAAAATTTCTGAGTAATATTAACATTCTACTAACTAGGACCTTGATTACATTGAATGGCAAAATAATACACATTTCTATGAGAAAATTGATTTTCAAAGAGAACCCTTAATAAAACAGGTGTTTTCTTGTGTTTGGGACATTTATTATGCAGGATAAAGAATTGAACGAGTATAGACCATCCCATTCAAGCAGCAGCAAACACATACCATGCAGCCATGAATTGTGTGAAATGGGGCCTAATTGTGAAACACCAAAGGGCCACTGCCCTTATACTGTCAATTATTCGTCTCAAGAAACATCAAGCTCGGGATTTCTTTTCGAGGATCAGTTGCATTTGTCCTTAGTTGGAGGAAATAAACTTCAAAACAGTGTCCAAGCTAGCATAATTATAGGGTACCCTTATAGCCAACTTAACCAAAATAATTCTTCACCATTCTTAAATAACTTTAATTTAAAAATATATATTTTCTTCCCTTGATTACAGGTGTGGCAGCAAACAAACCGGAGCATATTTGGCCGGAATTGCTCCGGATGGTCTTATGGGATTAGGGCCGGGGGAAATATCCGTTCCTAGTTTGCTCGCGAAATCGGGACTTATACCACATTCATTTTCATTTTGCTATGATAAAAGCTACTCCGGTAGACTCTACTTTGGTGATCAGGGGCCCACATCTCAAAAATCCACTTCCTTTTTACCATTAGAAGGAAATTAGTATGTATATGATCTCTCTAATACCAAACTGATTTCAGAGTTCAGCTGTAATTGTATCTATTTCATTAACTTGTTATTTCAACTGTTTTTGTAGTGTGGCATACATTGTCGAAGTGGAAACTTATTGTGTTGGAAGTTCATGTTTAAAGCAAACTGGATATAAAGCACAAGTTGATACTGGTTCATCGTTTACATATGTTCCCAAGGAGAGCTATGAACAAGTTGTTTCTGAGGTTCTCTTTCTCGAACACTAAGGTTGCGTTTGGATTGAAGGATTTAGATTTGAGGGCAGGATTTGGAATTATGAATTTCAAATCCATCTTGATTGAATAAAATAACTCAAAATGGTTAGCGGTTTCAAATCCATATTATTTGAAAGATGTCCAAATAAGTACAACTGATTGGCCATTATGGATTTGAAATCCTTTGCTCTCAAAATCCTCCAATCCAAACTTTACCTCTAAAGTTATGTTTGGATTAAAGGATCTAGATTTTAGAGTCATTTGAAATCCTCCACAGTGATTCAAAAAATAGCTCAAAATGAATATGAATGGATTTGGAATTCACTACAACTTGAAAGCAACAAATAAGTTCAATGGATTCGTTGATGAATTTCAAATCCTTCAATAGGAAACACAATATACGATTTATCGGAAAATTTATTTCACTCAAATTTCTCATTTTCATTCTCGTGATTTATATTTCTTATTACTTAATCTGTTTCAGTTCAACGAACAAGTTAATTCTACAAGGATCACTGTGCAAGATTTTGAAAACTGTTACAAGGCTCGGTAAGTCTGCATTTCTTTTTGAACATTTTGCTTACTTATTATCTTTCTTATATATTTGCAATTGCTTTATTTGCTTGGCACTTTTTTCCTTGGAACTGATTGTCACCATTCTTTCTGATACAGTTCCCTGAAATTATCTAACATCCCCAGCTTAAAACTTGTATTCTCGAAGAACCAAAGCTTTTTAATTGAAAATCCCATGTTTCTCATTGCTGACAATAAGGTATGCTATCATAATCTTTTTTATTTTGTTGTATTGATATAAATAACACTTCAGAATTTGTCAAAAACATACTCATTGTTGATTTACTAACACATATAGCTCCAAAATTGATACCTAGCTCTATCCCTATTCTTCTAATAATTTGAGATAACGCATCAGGTGGTCAAAATATGCTCGATGCAATAGGATTTTCATCTATTGAGTAATTTTCAATTTCGACGCTAGAATTATTCTTCCATTTGTTTATAACATGAAATGTTAATGCAGGGAGATTTTTATTGTTTAGGCATACAACCTATAGACTCGGACTTTGGTATCATTGGACGTGAGTGCTCTTTACTTTACATACTGTACATGCTTGTCTCCTTTGGTCATTTCTGACTAAGGGGGTGTTTGGCTAAGCTTATAAGCTCTTTTCAACATCTTATAAGATGTTTGAGAGCTTATAAGCTCTATGAAAGTGTTTGGATAATTTTCTTAAAAAAGTGCTTATAATACCAAAAAATAAGATGTTTGGGTCTTATAAGCAAATAAAAAATAAGTTGACAAAACCCAACTTATTTCAAAATCTTAAATTTGGGATGTTGTTTATATTTTTTTAAAGACATGAAATAAACCTAGTTAATTTTATTATTTCTAATAATACCTTTCTCCGAAAAAATATTTATTTTTATATTGCATAATTCTCTCGTATAACATTTGAAAACATCTTATAAGTCCAATAGACTTATTTTATCCAAACACTTAAGAGCTTATTTTTTAAATAAGACGAAACATCTTATAAGCTCTTAAAACATCTTATAAGATGTAAGAACTTATAAGATGTTTTAAATAAGCTTAGCCAAACACCCTCTAATTATCCTTGTACGATTATATGCAGAAAACTTCATGATGGGTTATCGTATGGTTTTCGATTGGGAGAAATTGAAGCTGGGTTGGTCTATCTCCAATTGTAAGCAAATCTTGCGTATTAGCTAGTCATTCTTTTTTGGTCCCAAAAAAAATTTAGTTCGTTTCTAATTGGGAATTAGAAATTTTTCTCCTGCTAAGAAACCAAAGATTAAGACGGTAAGTAGAAATTAGTGGAGATTCAAGGAATTGGAAGACAAACTTATGTTTTAAAACGATAAAAAGTCACCGTTAGAGTGGTAAACGAGGCCAGACTTGACGAAATATAAGAAAAGGAACTGATATAGTTTATACAAGAAAAGATCTCACTCTATCCTACACCCTTATGTTTATTTTTTTCTTGACCTGCTTCATAGATAAAAGGACACTAGCACATGAAAATTTTTAGAATAATCAAAATCCATGTAAAGAAGAATGGTACAAGTGATATATAGTAAGAAGGAGAAAGTAGTCTATCTTCTAATATATACCATTACTTTATTTCATACGAATTCTTAAAAATGATATTTTTACATTGTTTCGCGATCAAATTTATGATATTTTAACATGTCATATCTCTTGCATCACACAATATATGTTGCATTAGCATTGGGCACCTATATCATACTTGGAAATTGTTAGATACTTGTGTGTTTATTTGTCAATAAATATATATAAATGATATTTACTTGTCAGGTAAAGATGTTGGTGATGATGAAGAAGGCTTAACACCACCTCCAAGTGGATCATCGCCAAATCCTTTGCCGACAAACGACCAACAACAAAGCCCTAGTCATTTACACGCTGTTGCACCTGCTGTTGCCGTTAGAGCTCCTCCAAAACCCGCCATTGCTTCCCCATTTCGCCCTTCCTATCAGTATTGTACTACAGTTTTGATGCTCTTACTTTGTATTTACATAACCTATATCTAATTATAATCCGTATCTATTTGTAAATCCAGTTTTGTATATGCATACTTAACCATCACTGTATTTACCATAGGTTATTAGAGTGGCTTGGTTTTTGGAAACAGTTTTTTCTTCTCGTTTTTCTAGTTTTCTACAGTTGAGCTTGCTGCTAGCGTTACCGTTGATCACATGTTATGAAATGATCAGAACCGTCTTTCTGTGGTAGAAACAACATGATTCCCACTAGATCGATGGTTGTGATTGTTTCATAACTCAAAGGTTTAATACCTCCTAATATCAATCAATTTGCTATGGATTTTGAGAAGAGGGAAAAAAGAATATGTGAGGACCCGGGAATTTTGTACGTTGTATATCGATAGTAAAGATACATTTAAAATTATAGGGTCATCCTATCGGATCGAATTGTGGGTTTGAAATGTTGAATGTAGTGACAAAATGTTGAATAATCTGATAAAAAGCCTTGGGACTTTTTCAAATTGTGGTTGGTTATATGCTTCTTTTCTCCATAAAAGGAAATGGAACGTGATTCCTAATTTACCTCATATTCTAAAGTATGGTTTATCATATAATTCATTTGTATGAAATAAAACTTATTGAATAATTACAATAATATAGTTCATATATCAAAATTATATGAACCATTTAAGAATAATAATTTGATTACTAGAATTTAACTGAACTCGTGTAAGAATGTTTTGCATTTAAAGATTAGATTCGCTTATTAATTACAAACAAAAAAATACCCATATTATTTTCTGGTGGCCAAGAATCAAGATATCCATGTATATTCACACACTATTTGAAAGCATATTTCAACTTTTTTGTTTTTTGTTTTTTAAGTTGGCATATTTGGGACCCTATATTGCCTTTTGAGAACTGTTCACTTTCTTAAAAGATAATATAATATACTATACATGATATAGGTAATAGTGGGGAAAAAAATTTAATTATACTACGTGGCCATTTATAATATCTAGCCTAAGTTATCTTTAATTGCTACATGGCTAGCTAAATAATGTGATGATCAGATATTGTTTAAATCCACAAACAGGAATAATGTACCTTTTGACCTTTCTATATTTTGACAATGAAACGAAACCGATTTTTTTTTCCTTCCAAGTTAGAACTCCAAGGCTAAGTTAAAATTAAGTTTATAATATACCGTGAGAATTTATAATATTGATGACTTAGACATAATTTCATAACAACATTATACATCAATAATTATATTTAATATCGCTAATTTATTACTGATTATCAAAACTAAGAATTAATATACAAATATACAATCATCATCATCATCATCAAACTGTCGACAATCATTACTGTATAACTTTACTGGGAATAACTTTTAAACTTTAGAAAAATAAATAAGATTCGCGAACTGCTATATATGTATATATATAAGGCCTCATTTATTTTCATCTACAAAAACAGTCACACAATACAAAATCCATTCTTATACAGACGACAGTAATAGAATTCTCTTCTATCGTTTTGTTATCTCTATCACAATTCTCACATGTGATAAAATATAACTGTAAATTCAATTAATCACTGAAAGAGAATAAGAAAATGGGAGTAGATGGAACGTTGGAATACTTGTCTGATTTAGTTAGCAACGCCACAAAGAAGAAGAAGAAAAAGCTTCTCAACACTGTTTCTCTCAAAGTCAGAATGGATTGTGAAGGCTGTGGCGAAAAAATCAAGAACGCACTCTCTAAAGTCAAAGGTAATTCATTATATATATATATATACCAATCGAGTATACTAGTTTGGTTCGTTTTTCAACCATAATCGTATTTAATTATTGAATATTAGGTTCTATATAGCTTCAAAAGTTTATGTACGTAAGTTAACGTTGTAAGTATAATCTGCAAACTGCATGATCAATAAGGATGTTTCGTGAGTAAATCTTCTTACGTACAAGCTTATGCATGTATAAATAGTTTTCTTAGCACACAATCAATCATATAGCAACTGTGATTATTGAACTAATCCATTGTATTTGAGATAGTAAAATTATATACAATATAAATATATACGTACATGCATATGCATGCAGGAGCAAAATCAGTGGATGTGGATGTGAAAGCACAGAAGGCAACAGTGTATGGATTTGTGGATGCTAATAAGGTGTTAAAAGCAGCAAAGGCAACTGGGAAGAAAGTAGAGCCATGGCCTTATATGCCCTATGAATTGATAGCCCATCCTTATGCTCCCGGTGTTTATGACAAGAAGGCACCTGCTAATCTTGTTCGAGGCACAGATGAACCTGGTGTTGCTACACTAAATCCGGTCGAAGAACAGTATTCGCTTATGTTTAGTGATGATAATCCACATGCTTGCTCTATCATGTGAAATATTTTGATACAAAAATCATATGATTTCTATGTGAAATTCACATAGGGTTTTTGATATGAAAGTTTATATATATATATATATATATATATATAAATAATAACTGAATAAATACAGATGTGTGACATTTGTGGGAAATTTTGATGTGCCTGGTATCTGAATTTGTTTACTGAGATTGTTCTATAGTTACTATGTTGTAGCTAAATATAAGATCAATAAACCTCATAAAAATCGCGCCCAAGTCTAACCTCTTAAACAGCTTCATTCATCCAATTAATGTTTTTCTTTTTTTTTCCTATTTTCACCCGTGACATGGTAAAATTTTACAAGTTCAATTATTTTTGTATCATGCAGATTAAAGATTATTTATATCATCATATGAATTCTGGATTAAATATTTGGCAATTTAGGATGGATGAGATTTGCAGTGATCATCATACTGTACGAATATAATCTAGTTATGAACAAATGTTTATATCATCAAAATTTATTAATGGAACATATAATTCAATATAATTTCTGCAGTCTTACTAATATATTAAGAAAGAAAATGTAACCTTATTCAATCAAGTATTGTAGATCGATTCTAATTTATTAATTATTACGTTTATTTTTAACTTTGGCAGGCAAAAACTAAAAATTGAAGGGCCCCTAGCACATGGGAGAGAGTGTACATTTGTTAAGACCCATGAATATGATTCCCATGCGACAAGCCTTATTATGACTCTCTTAAATTAAAAATCATTTCCCTTCACAGTTTTGGAGCCATTCCAGGGAACAGCTTTCCATGATCCCTTCAAATCATTTCATTCATTTTATTTTTTTATTTGATAAGATCAACAAATGGACTATCAAAAAAAATTAAGATCCAACAGTTTTTCCGAAAATTGATGTCTCAAGTATTCAAGCAATTGTTTCATTCAATGATTCCAATATATCCTAATTTGTAATAGGTTTAATCACATTAAACTAGTTGTATAGCTTATTCGTAATTGTTGCTTCTCCTAGAAAAATACATCAATCTTAAAAATTAATATTATTCGAAACCAAATTTTTGAACGAAAGCATGAATCATATAGGCTCTTAAATCATTACTCCCACCTCCTCTAAAAAGAGCAATGATATAGGTTATGAGTATTTTCCCAATAGGCTTCAGATCCCCATAATTGTATCAACTAAGACTTGTAATAACCTCAGCCAACCACAATCTTAATACATATATGTTAGACTGAACATTGTTATGCAATCATACAAGCATATACAATTCATTTCCATAGTCTCAATTGATGATTCATGAAATAAAAACATGTGGGATCGAATGGCAAGATTAATATAAGTATTGAAGTTATAGTTGAAGTGGGTTTTGTGAATGGTGAATACAAATAAAATGGAGACTCGCAGCTCATTGGAGATGATGCTGGATAAAATCCAGCAAGTAGAGAATCAGCCAAAGGACAGTCTACCCGCATTGCCGGTTCGACCCGTTTCGAAGGCCCGTTTGCCACGGTCTAGAAGGCCATTGCCATTTGAGTATTTGCAAAGGAGAAATAACTTTGAAGATCATGATGTGAGTTAATGTTATTTTGTCCCATATATATATATATATATATATTTGTGATTGTGAATCTTAGTTATTTTGGTGGTTTATTAGATTGAAGAATTGGAAAATTCAAAAGAAAAGGTAGAAAAAGGGATATCTATAATCCAGAAATGGTATCGTGGCTACCAAGTTCTTTGTCAATACAAGGAGCTCAGAAGAGTAGCAATTTCACTTCAATCATGTAAGAAATGTAATCTATATGCATTTTTGTATATTGTTTGGTTCTCTTAATATAAGATGTCTATTTTTGCAGTTGTTCGTGGTGAAAATGCACGAAGAAATTACAAATATAAGACGCGTCTTATTGGCCATGAGTTCATTCAGGTTCCATATAATGTCCTTATTGATCTTCAAAAGCGTGTTTTAAGGACAGAGGCCAAACTAAGGGAAAAGAAAGATGACAATATTGTTTTGAAAACGCGAGTTAAGGAAATAGATATGAAATGGCAACAATATGAGGAAAAGATGAAATCCATGGAGAAAAAATGGCAAGATGAACTTACATATATACAGGTCTGTTCCAGTGTACATAATTTAACAATTATATGTGTTATTCAGACCAGATGTTTGACAAAAAACACACTAAATCTGTTCATTATGCAGAAATGTTTAGCTGCTTGCAAGAAAAATCAAGCTCTTGAAATCAGATTCGACCAAAACCCTGATACTAATCGCATTATATTAACTGGAAATATCGATAAAAGCAAACTAGTTGATGAAAGTCGATTAGTATACAATGAGGATGGTAATCACAGTGAACAGGTTTCTGATAAGTTGCATTCTGAAGAAGAGCTTCGAAAACTGAAATTTCGATTTGAAGAATGGAAGAAAGATTACAAAAATAAGTTAAGAGAGGCGCGTTTAGCTTTTAAAAAGCCCGGGAATTATGAAACCTCGAAAATCCAGAAACATTGGTGGGGACGATTATCTTAATAACATTGATTTATCATACATAAATTGTATAGTTAGGACAATCTTTTATTCTTATTGTACTATTATCAAGCATAATAAGTACTTAATTATCAACAGTTGTTAAGGCCATTCATTTTACGATGAAGGGATGTATCCACAGCATCAGCTACAGACAGGAATATCCATCCTGATCCAATTTTGTCCACAAATTTTGCTGCTTTCATCTTCATAATCACTTGCCATCTCGGGTTCGCCAGTGCTAACTGTCAAATTTACGATATATATATAGTCAAAATAAAATAATCCTGTTTTTTTAAAATTCGAAAAGTTTTATATCCAAGAAGAGTAATCTTAGCTTACTTCTATTCCTTGAGAAATGAGTTTCTTGTGTAGTTCTTCAACAGCATGAATAGCAGAAGTGTCGATATTCATCACATCTGCCATTGTACACACAATGAGGTTATATAACATAACAAAAAATTTACTTAGTAATTTCAAAATTTTCACCAAATATATTAATTAAGGGACGAAGATATTTGTCGATAACTTACTTGTCATGTCAAGAACTAAGACTCTAAGCACTCCCTTAGCACTTCCTTCCATATCATTCTCATCTATCACCAACTTCATTATCCTAAATATATCATCATATATACGATAATATTATCAGAAATTACATATATATATATATATATATGAATCATGTATATAAATATGGATCACTTGTTTACCTTTCTCGGATGAAATTAGCATTAGCAAAGCATAGTGTTCCTGAATTAATACGGATAATCAAGATGCCTGAAATTTTGGTGGCCATAGGATATTGCAGTGTGTTGCAGAATATGTCTGTTCCTGGAAGTTTACCAAGTACTTCTGTACGAGGTTTGATGGATGTTAGAATTATCTTCCCAAATGACATGGCCACCTGCATGCATGCATGCAAAATATAACCACCAAATCTAATGTCTGTCTCGATTATACATGGATCCCTATTGCAATTAAGGTTGCAAAATTGAAATAATCTAATCATGGAATAGAGTATAATAAGTAGATGCATAAATAAAATCATTTTTATTAGTAACATAACCAGTTTTCATTAAATCTTTTAATTTCTTTTTGATCAATTTTAAGCCTAAAAATTCTGGAACCACCGCCCATTATGACCTGTAAATTAATCATTCAACCATTAAGGGTAAAGTGGGGAAAATCAGTTGACCAGGCTGTATCACTAGCATCTTTCGAGTGGCTTATATATATATTGAGTTTCAATGATTTTTGGTGATTTTTGAAAACCTATTTTTTAAATTATAATTACAAAATATATTAACAATATATATATATTAATGTATTAAAATTATAAACCCTATATTCTTATTGACATATTTTGTAATCTTAATAGTTTAAGAATTGAGAAACTAAAAGAAAAAAATTATTAATGTACCCATATTGAAGTTACTTGTCAAATAGAAAGAGCAACTCGTAAGAACTTAGCCTAACTTTTAGAATCTGACAACTTTTATGCACCCCACTATGAGAAAAAAGGCACTTTCAATGGTTAACTTTCATTCATGAATATTGAAGAAAATTTGTAGTTAAAGATTCTTATATTCATTGAATCCGGACATATTTTTGAAGTAGTTATAACCTGTGTCATTCCTGTATTTTCTAAAGTAAAAATCTAAGGCTATTGTATATATGTATTTTTTGAAATTGTATTTTTATTTTTGGAATCATTAGAAAAATAAAAATACCAACATCAAATCAAAAAAATTAATGTGAAAGGTTCATGTCACCTTTATACGCGACGATTATTACCCATGCAAAAGTGTTGGAGCATTTGGACAGATTTTCAGATTCATTGAACCTGGACGTGTCTTAATTAGTGTTCTTAATTAGACAGGTTATGTGACCTAATTCTTTTCTTATCATAATACCCAACAAGTTGGTGCCTATGCCTACATTCTGTAACACTTTGCTAATAGTTCACTCCACTTTGCATGGCTTTTACATGTAATTCAAATGCAAATCTGTGTATAATATATAATGTTCATAGTAAAATATGAAAAAAGAAAATAATTAAGGAAAAATTAATATATCAACTAACCGCGATTAGTAGGCCGATTTCAACAGAACCAAACAAGACCCCAAAGAAGGCACCAAGACAAATCATGAAATCCAATTTGTCGACTTTCCATATATTATACGCTTCGTTTATGTCGATAAGTCCAGGCAACGCAGACAATATAATCGAAGCCAAAATTGCAAGTGGAGTATAATACAAGAGCTTAGTGAATAAAAGCAGACATATAAGCACTGTAATAGCCATGACAACATTTGACACCACTGTCTCACAACCAGCACTGAAATTAACCGCAGTCCTCGAGAACGATCCTATAAACAAGTACGAAAAATTACAACTTTAGATCAATAGAAAGTGATTAATTCATTATTTGAAATATGGGACAAAATTAATTTAGATTAAAATATTGTTTCACCAGTAGCTGTATAGCATGAAGTGCAAGATCCAATTATGTTCATAAATCCCATTGCTATCATTTCTTTGTTACCATCCAAATGGTACCCTTTAATGGAAGCAAAAGATCTACCAACAGCAACAGCTTCCTAATACAATTAACAAACCATTTTTGATCAGTACAAAATTAAATTGAAATGCGAAAAATGAAAAATAAGTAGTGTAAACTGACTGTAAGAGCTATAAGTGCACATATGAGTCCAATTTTAGCTGCTTCACCAACATATGAACCTCCAAAGTTGAGTTCATTAACTGAAATAGGATTAAGCCCTCCTTTGAAGTGTTTAACGATTTTGATACCGTGTTTATCGCCTTTCGTTAAGTAGACTATTAAGGTTGATAATATGACTGAGAATAGAGGAGCCATTGCTGGTAACCAGAATAGTTTCTTGTTTTTTCTACCCTGAAAATTTTCAATGGATTATTATCAGAATACAAATGAAAAAAGGCCAAAAAAAATGGCTGTTTAAGTAAATTAAATACTTACGATGAATCGAGTAATTAGGATGAAAATCAGAAATGAACAGCCAAGGACAAAGTTTAATGGATACCACTGTTAAAATATACACAAAAAAAAGAGTCAATATTTTGTATAATAGAAAAATGAAAATATGAAAGTGTAAGAAAAGTTGTTATATTTACTTGCTCATGAAGTGCTTTAACAACAGCTCCAAACACAGAGACCACATCAGTTTTAGTGGTGAAATGATTAATTCCAAGTAAACCCTTCAATTGTTGGAGGCCAATTACAATTGCTGCACCCCCCATGAACCCAACTATTGCAGCATGTGACAGAAAATCTATAAGAAATCCCAACCTGTAAATATAAATAATTATTCAAATTGTATCATATATAGAATAATGATTAAGAGAATAAAAAAAATGAAAAATGGCAGTTTATGAAGAAGGTAGAAATGAGACCTGAATAATCCGAAAAGCGCCTGGAAAGTACCGGTGAAGAAGGTGACTGTGAAAATAATTCTCCGATATGTCGATGGGTCAACAGAAGGGTCAACTATTTTCGAAATCATAGCAGATAAAAGCAGTGAAACAACAGCAACTGGACCTATAGCTATCTCTCTTGAACTTCCCATTACAGCATAGATCAAAGGTGGCACTACACTTGTGTCTGAAAAAATAGAAAATAAAATAAAAAAATTCACTTAAAACATATACATATATAGATTAATGGCCCTCATTTTACGTTTGTATGTATTAATGGCCGAAGAATTTTGATCACTCACATAAACCATACTGAGGATCAAGTTTTGCCAGATTCGCATAACCAATACTCTGCAGAAAAAAAATCCCATTTTCTCAATAAACAAGAAGGAAACAATAGGAATTGATAGGGCTATGATCGTTATACACAAAGTATATATTATTTGAACCTGAGGAATGCAAAGACTGGCAAGAGTTAAACCAGCCATGAGATCATTCTTAAACTTGGTAGCTTTATAATTCCTACCCCATTTAAGTATAGGAAATAAGCCTTGCAAGAAGAGAAAAGCCTTGTTAGGTGGCTTAGGTTGTTTGGTTTTTGTTCTCGGCACAAAAGTCTCCTTAATGGATGTAAGAAGTTCAAGCCATGGTGATGGTGGGTCGGGGGAGCTGAGGAGCCATTTAGCCCTCTCAGTCGAGCCGCCATTGATATCGAGATTTTGTAACTCCATTCTGAAGGTTTCAGTAGGCAAAGTGCCCATTGGATTTATGTTTATTTGAAGTGTTTGGGAGGACTTAATTAGCTTAGGGGTATAAAGATTCTCAAGGTTGCTATAAATACTAGCTAGAAAGCCACATGACTATGATGTGGCTTTGTAAGTGCCAATATTGTTCTCTTTTTGCATATATATGTCACATATATATAATTCCATACTTTTCTAGTTGATTAAAATTATTAATGCTCAAATTTAATAAATATTACCTTGATTAAGAGTCTTTTGTTCAAATATTGATATATATGTCAATGTAAAGAATCAAGAAAAGAAGCACTGAAACAACCTTATTTCTATTGTAGGGTATCTTATTTTTTACGTGGTTGTAATACATTTGTTCATTATAACGTACAAATTTATAATATAAGTATTTAGGCTAATAATGATCACGATTCCAGTGAAAGTGTGTCATTTTGACGATCCCATTAGAACCCAAATTGGAAATTGGTTATAGAGATTAAAAAGATAAATATATTCTTGATTCTTTATTTTACGTGAAAGTAACTTGCATGCATGCCTACTGCAAGTTGATAGATTTTTTCTATGGTTTGTGATAAGAATTGGATGATGAATGTGATATTTGATTTTGATCATCTTTTACGTTTAGGAATTAGGATTCGTCAAGGTCAAATCAAGGGTTACTTTCACTAAACTGAGCTACAGAAGATTTAAAGATTTTTTTTTGAAAAATACTGAAAAAGCCAAAAAATACTGAATGGATAAGTTCATGCATGACATTATTTTATTATCTTGGATCGGATTTGACATTTTTCTTAAAAGCCATGGGAAGGTATCAAAATGGAACAATTAATTGATCGATTTATACAGTAAGTAAAGATTATGTATTAATTTAATACCTATGGGCTGATAGAGGTAGATTTCAGTCAAAGATGTAATATGATTCTTTTTTAAACCAGTATTAATTAAGACGTGATTATGATATATATTCAAAAATAGGGGGAAAGAAAAAAGGAAAATAAATGAAATTAGGCTTGTATGCATTTCTTCTGTTAATAGTAATATATCACGAGAATTAGTCACAATATTGAGGACCACCCCACCACTATCTCCACCATAAATCTCAAATCCCGACCTATATATATATATTGATTTTTATTTTATCTTCTAGAACATGCTATTAAAGTAGATTTTATTTTCAATTTTTTTCTCAAGAAACAATAATTTCATGAAACTTCATTTAGATAATGTATAATCAATTTGATTAATCCAAGTGGAGAGACTTGAGTATTTAAACAGACAATCATGACCAGCCCACCACGTATTCATATGAAGCAATGAATTCTAAGTTTTCATAAAGTTAAAACCTATGAAAGTCAAATGAAAAACTATAGACTTGGACCATTTTATTGATGTTTCCCATTATATAAGATAGTAAGAAGTCATAGTCTTCTCTGCCACACAACTGTATGAGATAAGTAAGAACATGAACTTAAAATGTTCTATGTCCTTCAAAACCAATGATTCTCTTACCCCACAATCATTGTAATGTAAGCAACAAATAAGACTTCCCAAAAAGAGAAAGAAAAAAAAAAAAACACCGTCCAAAAAGTAACACATATATGAGGTTGAGTTCCATTGTGTTGTTAAATCAGACAACATAATTTTCATGGGGTAGTACTCTTTACACAGTTGTGGTTTTGGTCCTTGCTTTATGTAGTGCTCTAAGTCCCATACTGCCTTTTTGTAGGCACAACCTTAGGGCACCATGAATTTTCCTAAATATTATTCTGATAATTTCTTAATTATTATTGCACGGGATATATATACGCTAGTCTCATAGGATTAGTCTCACATTTTTAATTGTTTCTTTTTCAAATAGGTTTATAACAATCAACCCCAACTAGTTAAAAAAAATAGTAATTATTGTTTTATTTAAATTTTAAACATAGATAATTCACTGTGTGAAATGAACATAAATTTACCATCGGGTCGAACTCAAACCTAAAGAAACATGATTGGGTCAAGGCCCAAATTATTAAACTAGAATTGGGCGAGTCAGTCCATTAATTACAACTAACGAACCCAACTGGCCCATTAACATATCCAGCTCATTCAGAACAATCCAGCCCATACAAGCTGGGCATATCTCCAGGTGGGCCTGGTACAATCTTCTTAATAGGCCTAAACAAAGCTTTATTCTGATACACAAATCTCTGTATTATTAGTACAATCTATGACCAAATCTGAAGTCACCGTTTATTCATTACCAATACTAAGTACACCAAACCTAACTATCTAGTTGTAAGAACAACACAAAGACCAACAGATACACCAAACAAAAGGATCAACAGCCCAGTAAAGTTCACCAAAAGTGCCTCTTGACTCTTACTTAGGCCTAAAAAAATAAATCTTTCGATCAAACCAGTCTCTGCAGTTAAAATCATCATAAAGAAGATGATAATGCCCAATACTGCATGCCAAGGTGCAAGCCTAGCCCGAGTCGATGACTGTGCACGAGGATAGAAGAACGAAAAGAATGAAAAAAGCCATTGAAACCCGAAAAGGCATATGGTAGAAATCCCGAGCCAAGAATGTAGAGTGTACATATGGGGTATTTCGAGTTCATGGTGAAACTTGAAAACTGCGTATATGCCTATAATCCCAGAGACGAGGGCTATGAAGTGTAATATGAGATGAAATAGTTTTTGATTGTTTCGGGTTGTGGGAACTGTCTTGTATGCCATGATAGCTGATCATTGATATATATATATATATATAAACAGTATATATTAGTTAGAATGTGATTGTGTGTTTTTAAACTTGAAAACATGATATATGGAGGAAAAATTGTTATACATAGTGGATTAAATTACCTTCTCCTGAAATTAAGACAAAACCAAGAAGCATCAGAAGGGGGTGAATCTGCAGTATTTTCAGACAGATATTAAGTACTGTAAGAAACACTCCACATGTATGTGTATATATATATGTATGTATAGAAAGAGATTTACATTGAAAATTTTGGCCTTGTCATCTGATTTAAAAGCAAAACCCTGCTGGAAGTGAAGCAGCCAAACCAGAACCAAAACGATCAGAGCAACCGCCGTTAAATGAGCCAACATGGCGGCCGGAAATGCTCCTCCGCCGTGGCTCAAGTTTCTTTTAGGTGCCATAGTCTAGCTTATGATCGATAGAAGGTGAAAAGTTTATATATTTAATGATGACCCTTTAATGATTGATGATTTAAGTACTTGTGTTCTTGTTTTCATCTACATATATAAACACAATTTCAACAAATTTGACGGTTTTTTTATTAAAAAATTTGTTTGTTTGGGACTGATATTAACAGCCAACAAATTTGAGGTGAATCTTGGCAGCCGTCTACTCCAATCTCTTCACCCTATTATTTATTTATGCTTTAGATTCCAATTCTATATGGACATACGCTAAGAACCATTTGATGATATGTGCAATGCATTAGCAACAAGAAATAATAATATTAATTAGAAATTGATGTTTAGTTGCAGTATTTAGTGTTGTTCAGAAAATGATATATTGAAAGACAACTTTAGTTTTGCTTTAGTAATAATTTCACAAATTTGATAATAACAAATTTATGTACATATTGTCATCACAATTACGCACACGTATATATTTGTGATAAAAATGTTTACACTTATATTTGGAATGTTAATACGAATTAAATAAGAAACAAAAAATGGGATGATTGAAATTAGGCACACCAACGAAGAACTCCATTTTTTGTTTTTGTTTTTTAAGGTATGAAATTTTAATTTAACCTTCAAAATTGAGAAACTAAATATACATTACCCTAATTTTTTTTCTAATAAACACCCCAAGAACATATCCACACAGCCAAGCTAAGAATTTTAGAGTGAGTTCAATGGCTGTGCGACCACTATTCCGCTATCTATATTCTCACTTCAATTCCCAAACCTTCAAAAATTCAATCTTCCCTAAACTCTCAATCCCGCTTCATACCAGTCTTTCTCTTGTCTTCTCTACGTCTAATGGACCCACCAATCCACGGCCTCTTGCCACGTCTAAAGCGGCTTCAGGTAATTATCTATTCAACTCTTCTCAGTTCTTCTGTAAATCATACGAGCTCTTCATCATTTAATGATATGTTATACTTGCAGACAACTAGAAAGTTTGGAGCTTTAGGTATAATCATGATTTCATTTATCTTATAAGTTGAATTGTGCATTGTGTTGGATTATATTTGTGGGAGTTCATTTTATTGTAGAAAATACGTTAGTGAGAAATTAAAATGAATATTATTGAATCTTTACCATGTGGGATTTTCATTGGAAAAGTTTGATATATGCATTACCTGTCTTTTATTGACAGAACCCACAAAGAATTGTCTAAAATTATGTATGTGGGTTCTGAAGTTTGTATCTTTTTGGTGCATAAACCTTCATTTAGTCAAGAAACTAAAAAATTGTTTTTTAGTTTATAGAACATATGTGATTATTTTGAACAAAAAGTTAATAATTAGATCACCTGTGAATTTCACTGATCCACAAAAAGTTATAGAATTATTTTTATCAATTCTGAAGTTTTTCCATTTTTATTGTAGAGAACAGGTTCGTACTGAAGAAAGATGAGAGGTTGATTAATGGAGATGCTAGCTGTACAGAGCCAGATTTGAGCTCAAGCACAATTGCGGCTATTGTGACTTCATTGGGTGGGCCACCAGGTGCGGTGGGAATTGTCCGTTTATCAGGTCCTTCAGCAGTGTCTATTGTTGGCCGAGTTTTCAAATCCATGTCGAGAAAGAGGAGAAAAGGTGGTGAGTGGTGTCCAAATAGCCATGTTGTCGAGTATGGTGTGGTTTTGGATTCTCGTGGCAATGTCATTGATGAGGTACCTCTTTATTTATCTATGTTTTGGTGCATGGACTTATAGCAGATCAATAAAGGGATAAAGATAAGTGTTCTGTTTCTATTACAATGGTTGCTAATTAATGCTAAGATAATGTCTGAAGGGAAGATGAGTTATTGTAGAAATTACATTAATTGTGTGTTGATGTGTTACAAAATAGTAGTAAAAAGCAAGAATGGGAAGAGGAGGCATCTTATCGTCCCCCCACCCCCATCCCAATCTAGCGTGTATAGCTTCTTTCACTTTGGATAATCATTTTTAATTCAATGTTCAGATTGTAAATTCAATTTCAATTTGTGAAGTAGTTTCAGCGAATCAATTTGAACCAATGAAATGAGATGCCTGAGGAATAAGTGTTTCAAGTGTTTTCCGCAAATGCTTTTACTGGGATGAAACTTTAGCGATAAACATGGAGATCTTATTTTCTACTAGGTTTTGGTGGTTCCTATGTTGAGACCAAAATCTTACACTCGTGAGGATGTGGTTGAGCTTCAGTGTCACGGCAGTGAAGTGTGTCTGCGTCGTGTTCTAAGGGCTTGTCTAGAGGCTGGGGCGAGGCTTGCAGAACCAGGTTATTTCTTTCGTCATCTTATTTGTAAAGTATTTGTAGAATAAAATGCGCTAAAAAATTTGTACGAATTGAAAGATGGAATATAACTTGTTGAAGCTTAATGGTGTCTCTTTTCAAATCTCAGGTGAATTCACTCTCCGTGCTTTTTTAAATGGTCGATTAGATCTCTCCCAAGCTGAGAATGTGGGTAAACTTATATCAGCCAAGTCAATGGCTGCTGCAGATGCTGCATTGGCAGGAATACAGGTGACTTATATCACATTTTACATTTCATTGGCATCCTAAATTATGTTTTACTTGAATAATCCATATCAATCTCCTATATCCAAGTAATCCATGTAATCTTATTTTGTGGGCATCTTGAATTTTTTTTTTTTTTTTTTTTACTGACAGGGAGGATTTTCTTCTATGGTGAAAGCATTAAGAGCTCAGTGTGTTGAGTTACTTACAGAGATTGAAGCTCGTCTTGATTTTGACGATGAGATGCCACCCCTTGACATTAACCTCATCATAGATAAGATACATAAGATGTTGAACGAAGTGGATAGTGCTTTAGAAACTGCCAATCATGACAAGCTTCTGCAGTCTGGAATACAGGTAATATATTTGGATTACTTACTTATATATATGTGTGTGTGTGTGTATATAGATATATATATATATATATATATATATATATTCTTATGTAATATTGACTATATACTTTTTAATATAGCAAAGTTGTAAGGCATCATCCATTTTGTGTATTCTCGTCATGATTTTCTCCAAATATTTTGTATTTTTTAACATTTTTCTATATCTTGCGCTTTTTCTTCAGATAGCAATTGTTGGCCGACCAAACGTTGGGAAGTCAAGCCTTCTTAATGCATGGAGCAAAGTATGTTTCACAAACTTATTTTCTAGTGCTTGGGCTTATCAATGTTGTCAATAGGATTACTCAAATTTGTTCAATATGCTCTTCTATTCTAAAATGTAGAATTTAAAAAATCTGCCGATTATTGATGCAAATATCACCTCCAATTTATTGTTCCTATTGATATGATTTCCTCCTTTGGTCTAACAGTATACTCATACTTACATTTTAGCATACAGAGTGAGAGAGCAATAGTTACGAATATTGCTGGCACGACTCGTGATGTAGTAGAAGCAAATATTAGTGTTGGTGGTATCCCTGTCACGCTTCTTGATACAGCTGGTATAAGGGACACTGATGATCTCGTCGAGAAAATTGGTAATTTCTAATGGCCTTTTGTCCCTTTGTCGCATGAAAACACTACTTTCATAGTTATATTTGCGATTTTTAGCTGAAAACTTGTTTTATAAATGCCATCCCCATAAAAACTTACTTTTTTCACATTTGTTTGGTACTTTGTTTGAAGGTGTTGAAAGATCAGAAGCAGTAGCTACAAGTGCTGATGTGATTGTGATGACTGTAAGTGCTACTGAGGGGTGGACTTCAGAAGATGACAGACTTCTAGAAAGAATTCGAAGCAAAAAGGTTGGTTATTGATTTTCTCTTACAATTTTTCAGTTTTACCGATTTGTTTACTACTCAATTGAAGTTGATAGAAACACCAAAGAAGCTAATTATCATGCTAACTAATCTTTATGCAAATCCAGAATTCATCTTCATCAACCTCTCCAATTCTTCTTGTGGTCAACAAAATAGATTGCACTTCATCTTCTCTTGAATGGATCAATACAGTTTCCAGTTGCTTCAACAAGCATGTTCTTACATGTGCTGTGACTGGTGAAGGGATAACCGATTTAGAATCTGCCATAATCGAGCTTGTGGGTCTGAATAAAATCCCAGCTGGTGGTCGTAAATGGACTGTGAATCAGGTTAGTTTATCTCATGTATCCATTTTGATTTCTGTTTTAATTTTTCTTTAGATAAATACATTTTTTCTTGGTATATTACTACAAAAATCTAATCTTTGTACAATGACTATCATATGCTGTCTGGAAATGTCGAAATCCAGTGCTATGCCACATGTTGGTTTCATTAGTAAAGACCAATCGAAGTCTGATTATTATTATCCATAAGCAAGCTTTGTTCAGATTAACTTATAAACTTGTGATGATTATTCAGAGGCAATGTGAGCAGCTTGTTCGGGCTAAGGAGGCTTTCGTAAGGTTAAAGTCGTCGATTGAGGAAGATATACCGTTAGACTTTTGGACTATTGACCTGAGAGAAGCTGCTTTAGCTCTCGGCCAAATAAGTGGAGAAGACATTTCTGAAGAAGTTTTGTCCAACATATTTGGCAAATTCTGCATTGGGAAATAATTTTCAGAAGTTGAAACACGAAAAATGATTGTGAGAACCCTTTTTCTCTTTGCTTTTGCAGATACTAGTATTCTTTATTTTGGCTTAGAGTTTGGGTGTAATGGGGTTAGGGCCAGGCCACTTTCATATGTGACATTTGATAGTAAATACTATTCTATTTGATAATATGTTAACGTGTTTGTTTAGATTTATACTCGTGATTTTTAATGAAATTGCATCGTTTCTTTTTCCTGAGTAGCAATTTAAGAATACATATCCTTTAACTGCAACTTCTCATGAATATATTTTATTGTTTTTTGGTTACAAAGGGATTCAGAATATGAAAGAATACAATGTGGTAATAAAACGATGGCAAGAAATAAGAATAGAAAGAACTGTAATGATTAATGATTAATGATTATGATTGTATCACGATTCTAAGAGGAATCACTTGTGTTTTGCCCTCATTCGACATCCCCAACTTCCCTCGTTTTGCTCGTTTCTAGCATATGATTGTCTCTTCAGTTCTAAAAGCTGCATTTCCCAATTTGCCCTTGATGTTCCTGATTCTAAAGAATCCGATTCTCTAGATTCTTTATCCAGCATACTCATGTATGTCTTCTGCAACTCAATGAATATACGAGTAGATTCTTCCTTCATGGATGGATCACATACATCTGGATGATAACGAAGAGCCATTTTCCGGTAAGCTTTCTTTATCTGGTCTTTGTCAAGATTAGCAGATAACTCTTTTCTAAAACCATTTGTAGCCTTACAACATCCTACTCTCAGTTTTTGGTGACTTTGTGGACGAGAAAACAGTATAGATTGAGTAGCAACATTCATTTTTCAATACTATGAAGATTGATCGATTATGAAGATGTTAATTTATATGTAGTTTCATGTTATATTGTTATTTCATCAATATTGATCCATATATATATATATATATATATATATATTGAAGATGGTTAAGTTTTTGGATTCTCTTGTAAGTACAACACGGTTTTGACCTCCATAAGTCTACGCATTAACTTTGTTTTGTCCATCATATATAGATACGTGGGCGGGGAGTCCTAAAACATGGGACTTTTTGGAGTCTTCCGTTGACAATTACAATGGTCAAACTTCATAACCAAAGTTTGATATTGCTTTTACATGTAACGTCAATATTATAGTTTTCGCTTAGTTTTAGTCAACTAGATTTATAGTGAGTTGTTATGATTTTGCATTGTATAAGATTTTGATTACACGACAAAACATTGAGGTTCCAATATAGAGTTCAATGAGTGCTTATATAGAGATATCGAGAGATTATGCACAAAAAATGTTGTCATGAAATAGAGATAAAAGTTATATTTATACCCGTGAGATTAGCTAACTCATTTTTTAATTCTACATATTTAATCATTAAATGAACAAAGCATTTTCTTGTATTATTTTATAACCAAATTATTTAGTAAATCTTACAACTCATTAAAAATTCAAGCAAGTAGAATTTCAAAAACCCGGAACGATATTTCATAAAAGTTTAACTATTTCGCTTCAATTATCGAAGAAGATGATAAATTTTTAAAAAAAATTGTTTCTTTAATTTAATTGTTGGACATAAGTGAATATTGTGATTAATATAGCAAAATATCCAATATTTATTGCAACACATCGGGAGTATTTACACGTAAATTCATGCAGACAATAATAATAATAATAATTAATAATTAGTTGGGGATAATTACTATTAGTTAATAAAGTTGGTGATAGAATTACTATCCATGTGCCACCGTCAAGTCTTCAGGGCGCAATAACAGGAGATAAACTTCGAGAAACTAATATATATACGTACATATATATATATATATATATATATATATATATATATATATATATATATATCTGAAACCAACGCAGTGCATTTAAACTCTCACCACCTACCAAGCACTGAAAGCACAGATCAAGCAGAAGAAAAAAATGGAGGAAAAATCGGAAAAAACAAAGGTGACTACTACTCCAAGTACTACTCTTACAAAACCCTTTTTTTTGATAACAAGGGAACCCGCAGCCGCTACCGTTAGGTGCGCTCTGGGTAAACCCCGCTCTTACAAAACCCTTTTATCTTGATATTAATCCATGCAATTATTTTCAAGAAATCATTAGGGCTCTACTCAAGTGTTTAGGTCTTCAATCTGAGCCTCTAAATTCTTCTTTAAATGTCAAAGATGACAAGGGTACTTGTGATGATGATGCAAGTGGCCAAGACGTCTCTTCTTCCTCGCCTGTAGATCCGCCGCCGTTCTCCGCCGCAGACCCACCGGCGGAGATGGCCGCGAGGATTGGAAGAACACCTCCCAGGCCGCCTGTAAGTGGGGGTAGAGGCGCTCAGACTAACACCAATCAAACCTGAATTTGAACTACGTACTGTTTGTTTATCTTTATGTACGTATATGCTTTGTTGAGTCTCTCTCTCTCTCTCTCTCTCTCTCTCTATATATATATATATATATATATATATATATATATATATATATATATACACACAATTCTAGGCTGTTGGAACTTCATGTTTGTTTTCTCTGTTTGTTCTTTAATTCATGTCCATAGATGTATTACTAATTGTGTTCATTATTCTGTAGCTGCATGTAGAATTGTGTTGTGAAGCTGCTTCTATATATATTTTTATGGCACTCGTTATTGCTTTATCTTTCCTAGTTAATTAAAGTTGGTAATATTTTTCACAATATTTAACAGGATTAATGAAGTCTATTAGAATACCTAACATGCGGGCGGGGGGTATGTAATTTCCAAAAGAACATGGGATTTTTGGTAATTAGCACTAAAGTAAGGGTCTATAAGTAATTTTGAAATGAGACTATAAATAAAAGCGTACCAGATCCAAAGTTGCTAAACTGAGTTGTTACGTTTTATCCTCCCAAAGTAGAGATAGATAAAACGAACAGACGGGGACTGAATAGATTCGACACAACCAAAATAATTTAAATGAAAAAACCGAAAAACTTAGGACAAAAAATTAGTCGAGGAAAAAGAAAATCACTCAATCAAGGCCAAACAAATCCTCAAATGTACCTAGAATTTTATACACAAAATCTATGTAATAAAAAAATTACATAATAAACAGTGAACAAAAATATCTCAAACCATGACCAAGAATATACCATCTAAATCACACAACAAACCTTAAAAGAATAAGAGAAAAACATATACTGCAGTTTTAACAGAGATGATTCATAAACACAAGGCCACTTATTTGATGCTTCACCCTGAGTAAGTTTTTTGAAATTCTATGTAGAACAAATTCTCCTGACTGAATATTCATTCTTCATCCTCGTCCGATTGCAAATTGTATTCGCGCTTCTTGTCTGCATTTTTTCAAAATTCGATTCAGTTCAACAATAATCAAACTTATACATCTCACAACGCGTAAAAACTAAAAACCAAAAATGAGAAGAACAATTTGTACATGTTGAACAATTCGATTATCATTAAATTAATGAAGGATAATAACAAAAGTTTATATAAACCATAATGAATGTTCATATTACCATGAATACAAAATGATATTGTGCAGTATATATGATAAAACATCTAAAAAAGTGTTAAAAGTACCTTTTTTCGAAGCTCTACCATTCCTAACTTTCCTCTCAAAATCATCATTTCCCATATCACTTTCACTCGCCGTTTCCCATTCAGAATCATCACTCTCTTGACCACAACCATCACCATCACCCTCTTCACACTGAACACCACCATGTTTAATAGCCGCCTCTCGAAACAACCAAGCGGACCTCATTTGTTTCTTCACCAAACGCTCCGCATACTCGGGAACCTTATTTTGTCTCAACGGCATATCGGGATCGCTCGATTGAGAAAACTCGTTTATGAACAAAATAGCGTCCAAAAGACTCTCTTTAGCCAATCCAAGTATATCATAAGCTTGTGCTCGTCTCCAAAGGCTTCTCGCATGGCGGTTAACCGGGTTGTGAAGAGACAGGGCTCGTGTGGCATCGGTTATAGCGGCTAAAGGTTGTTGTAATAAAAGATGACATTGTGCACGATTACTGTATAAAACGACCCTTTCTTTTTTCGACCTCATTGGGCATAAAGCTAATGCTTCTGAATACTTTGAGGCAGCATTAGCAATATCGCCTGATGAGAAGAGTGAATTTCCTTCGAGTTTAACCACTAAACCAGCAGCGTGTTTTATATGGAGATCCTCTTTTGGCATATTCTTTTCCCATTTGAATCTTTGTCGAGAAGCCACAATTTCCTCGATTTCTTCTTTTAAATGGGGACTAACTGAGTTTTGGGCTGTCGTGATACATTCTTGAAGAACATTAACAATTGAATCGCCGAGTTTTTTGTGATCCCCTAAAGTAGTTATTTCTGCAAGGTCGATTAGTGTAGGTACCACTTTATCAACAACCTGCATCGTTTTTACAATTATATAAGAAAATATGTAATGATAGATATAATCGAATAGAACCAATTACCTTATGACAAGTACTTGGATCTTGTAGCAACCAAAGAAGACAATCGATCGCCATACACTGCCAATCATCTGATGATCGTGCTATATTGCACAACGCATCTATAATTCCAGGACAGCTGGCGACTGGGCCCCTACCTAGCTTATGATGACAAATTGTCCGTAATAATCCAATCCCGGCTGGCGAATTTTCGTTAACAAGCCCACCCCACATACCAGGAAGCTTTACCAAAAACTCTTGTTTACATATAGTAGGAAGAAATTCAGGTTTAAACGCAAAACAATTAATAAGCTGAAGGGACCAACATTGAAGCTGACTAGCCCATTCCTCTGCCTTTCTAGACTCCATTTCAACGCCCCCCATACCACGTGTGAGAAGATCACAGTGATAGCTAAGCCTTCTATCGACATACTGATAAAAGTGAGTGTAAACTATTTCTAAAGAACTCATTGCAAGCTGAATTGCAAGCTCCAAGATTTCACCATGGCTTGCTAATGACGGGAAAGTGTTGGCATATGTAGCTAAGTGGCCTAAAGCACGAACCGCCACTCTTTGTTCGACCCACGTTAGCCTTCCGCTCAAAAGCTCTACCAAAGCTGGTATAACACCAGCATGTAGGGCCCTTTCAGCAAATTCTTCCATATTCATAGTGTATGATCCGATTATATGTGCTGCATAGTACGGGATATAGATATTTTGATCATGAGATAGCCATCTTCGGTTTTTTAAGCCTTTAAAGATGAGGGCTGTCATGCATTCGAAAATTCCTAATTCGATGAACTCGGGATCGTTAGGATGTGACATTGCAGTGTTCCATAGGCCACTAATGGGAAGAACTTGACCATCATCGTCTTGTGAAGGAAGTTCTCTGAAGAATTTCAATAGACTTGATCTGCGTTTGTTTGGATTTGCTTCTTTCATTACACAGAAGAAACATCCTGGGTATGGACAGTCAGGGGATGCTTTGTCCATGCTCGTGAAATCAAGAAACGTGGCCTTGAAAAAAGACGGTTACTAGATCCTCATCAAATGGCTACCTGATATAAATATGCAGGCCTGATATTAGAGTTTGGATTAGAGTTGTAAATATTAATTAAGTGAAAGAGATGTCTTTTAGTAAGGGCCATAATCTAAATATTCAAAATCCAATCCTTTCTTATAACAGTCCAAACAGCAATGCTTGCAAATGCTAGAAAGTCAAATTACCAAAAAGCTGACAAAACAATGAGAATGTAAAAGGAATAGAAGAAGAAAAAAACAATTCTTGTTCAAAATTGCAGCCAAATTCAAGTCTTTTGTGATCTCCGTCTCAATCACATAGCAATTGATGTAAATACAACCCCAAAAATCATTTGAAACCCAATAATTCCTACCTTGTCAAGCACAAAAATTGAATTCGAAACTAAAAGAATAAACTAATTCAAATAAAACTTGCAACAATAATTCCAGAAACAAATTTTGAGGAACAAAAGCTATCATTAAGCCAATTACAGTTTTCACATTTAGATACCTCTTTTCTCGGATGGATCTACTGAAATAATAAGAACTAAACAAAAAGTAAAAGATATAACCTTTTAGCAAAAAACACTCAATTCCCTAATGCCCAACAAGCAAAAGGCGGTCAAAATAATCAAAAGTAAAAAGCAATAAAACAAACAAATTAAACCCACTTCGATTCCAACATGAAAATATAATTAAAAAGAAATTAAAAGAGGTACCTGGAAAATTTTGCTAGATGGGGTCTTGAAAAAAAAAAGATTACGAGGATAACTAGTGTACTTTCCGTTGGGTGTTGAAAAGAAATTTGCTTTATGAACTAAACCATAAATGTGGGCTTTTTGTCTTGATTTTTTAATAGTGAGAACTCAGATAGAACAATATTTATGGGTTTTGCAGAGCAGACTTAGAGAGTGAATATATAGTATAAAAGATTCTCCAAATTTTCTTCTTCTTTTTTGGGATGGTATGTTTTTATTTTCCGACGGCAAAGAAGATCTTGTAATGAAATTTCATTGAGTTTTTATTATACACACTGTAGTACCAGAAGTAATGGGGTGGTGGCATTATTATTTTCCATTATTACTATTATTACGATTGCAATGATATTATTAAATTATTTTCCACTTTTCTCCCTATTTCTTTGCTGGCTCCCAAAACCCATTTTCTTCCACGTTTTGTAAGTTTTCCATTCGTATTCAACAAATATTCAAGGTTTTGAATTATGAAATACTCTATTTTAAGGAAAATATATAAAAGATTCTTGCTTTTGTTGACTAATACGTCACATTTTAGATATAAGTTGAAGATTCGAGTTAAAAAATTTAAATTGCGGACAAAATGATAGATTTAGTGGGGAAATGTGTTTTTACCCTAAATTAAACATGAAAACATGCACCATGGCGCAGTAATTATGGTTGTTGGCAAATAATAATTAGATGGGCCAAATTATGTTATTAGTATTTGGGCTTAACGTATCTATTTCACACATAAATTATATACACTATGGGCTTTATTATGCCTTAAGCCCAAGTGTCTTATTTCTTTTCTATAACGGGCCTAAATACAAATAAAGGCCTACGAAACTATTATAATTTACGGTTATGGACGGGTGCAACTCGGCCCGGTTCGGTCAAAAACCGGACCGAAATTTCGGTTAACCGAAATTTTGGTTCGGTAATTTTTAGAACCGAAATAGTTCGGTTCGGTTAAAAACCGAACTTCGGTTCGGTTAAAAACCAAAATTTTATTTATTAATTTTTTATTTATTTTTTTTACCTATTCTGATTTGTTTTTTGGTTTAAAAAATCAAAAAAGAAAAATTACATATGCTGGGATTTGAACCACCTTTGGGTGAAAGGCAAAGGTCTTAACCAACTAGACTACAATAAATTCCTGTTATTTTTTATCAATTATTAATAATATAATATATTTTAATTTAATAAAAAAAAATCGGTTTTCGGTTCGGTCCGGTTAACCGACACCACAAATCGAAACCGAACCGAAAATCGAATTTTTGGAAAATTAATAACCGAAACCGAACCGAAAATTTCGGTTTTCGGTTCGGTCAGTTCGGTTCAATATATTGGTCAGTTAGTTTGTAGTTTTTTAGATGTATTAGTTGACTTTGTAAATTATGATTAAAGAAAATTAAGATTTCCCCAAATAAAAAAATCTGCAGAGATAATATGGAGAAAAATATTTCAATTGTTATAAATTTTGGCAAAAATATTTGTTAAAAAAAATGGTCATCTCAAATAAATTTGAGAAACACTTCCAATTTTGACAATTCATTGTCGATGACAAAATATCAGTCCACTATTATTTAACTAAAATTTAAGGATTATTTTCTATCTATTTTGAAATGAAAAGGTGAAGAAACGAAAATGGAAGCGGCAATGGGGTTGATGAGGAGAATACCACCGAAGCATTCTGAAGCTGCATTATCTGCACTCTTAAGCCTTTTGCCTCATCACTCCTCTGATCTTCTCTCTCAAGTTGACCAGCCTCTCCAGGTATTATTATTCGTATAATGTTGCTATTATTTTTCGGTTGCCGTTCGATTCAATTCAGATTTATATTTGATAGGAGATGAATTCGATTGCAACTTCTAAATGCGAAACGATCCACCTAGTATTTTTTTGAAAAAAAAATTGGACATGATTAGTTCTTATGCTATTGATTTCATTTCGTGGTTTTAGGTTTAATTTAGTTTCTGGTTTAGGTTTTGAAGTTTTTATGTTAATTGGTGTTCAATCATCAATGTGAACTTTACTTTTCATTTTTCTTGTTAAGCTCTAGGTGTATATTTAGCATGCTTGACTCAAAATGCATTAAATTCAGATTATCAACCCATTTTGTATGCGACAAATCACCTGAAGTCACCTGATTATATCAATCTCCACAATAACCTGTTGTGGTACTTGCATGTTTCATGGTATCAGCTTGGCTTGGAGGTCCAACATAATGTTTTGAGATAAACCATTTCCCTATATTAAGACAGTAACTGCTGTAGTCTCTAGCTGATTTGCTTTTCAGTTGCATGATATTTTGGTAATGAAGTGTAGTGTGACTAAACGTGTTGTTTCTCAGGTTTTATGTGATGTGGATAGCGGACAGGAGTTCATTTTGTGCGAATACAACAGAGATGCAGACTCTTATAGGTACAGGGTTTTGTGTAGATTTTTAATAGTTTGTGAAGCAAGTGACTTCAAGAAAGCTGAAAAATCAAGAATCTTATTTTCTCAATTATCTGAATTTCCAAATTGAATTACATTGGGATGCTGCTAAGTTGGTAAGTAATAGCATACTTTGTTAAGAAACATTGATAAAATGTCTTTCGTGGTTTATATAGACCCTTGATGTATTGTTTCAAGCATGTCAAAGTGGACATTTCATTCATTTCTCTCTTTATTGGCGTAAGTTAAGACATTATTATTTAGGATTTGCTTCTTTTTTCCACTTAAAGGTCACCTTGGTCAAATAAATACCATCCCCCATTGGATGACGGACCTTATCCATCTCCAGAGTTGAGGAAACTCGAGATTGAAGCAAACGACGTCTTCGCAATCTATCGTGACCAGTGAGGTCCTTTTACTTAACTCGTAGTTTTTCTTTATCTTTATGCAGTATGACTGCATCTCTTGGACCTGCTAAAAATTTAAAATGAAGCAGAGTACAGGCCTGCAATTGTAGTTCTGATTTCCTGCTTCCATGATTACATAATGTTTGTCAGTTTTAACGTATTATTTATTACATGTTTCAGTTCTAGATTTTATCTTCGTTAAAATATTATAGCAGCATATGACCAATTAATGGATAGGTATTATGAGGGTGGCTTTTCATCGGTGTATATGTGGGAAAATGAAGATGAAGGATTTGTAGCTTGCTTCTTAATAAAGAAAGGTAATGAAAATCCCACACAAATTTATGGTAAATGGTGTATTTCGTTCTTGTCTAATTTTGCAATGGTTGTTGCATGGAGAAGATGGCTCAAAGACTGGGCATGGTAGAAGAGGTTGTCTACAAGAAGGAGCTTGGGATGCCATACATGTTATTGAGGTACATCATCTGCCTGAACAGACTGAAGGGGAAGGCCTGGAAATATGAAAAGATGACCATATTTTTCTCCTCCTACCTTCCTACCTATTTATGTTTTCTTTCTTTATTTGTATCTAGGTGGGACCTGAGGAGGAAGGCAATGCTCGTTACTGTTTGACTAGTGCGGTCATGCTTTCATTGACCACAAACGACGAGTCTTCTGGCACCTTCAATTTGTCGGGATCAATCAGAAGACAGGTATTCTGTTTTCATCAACATTTTTAGATTCACTTAATTGGTATAATATAGTTATTAAATAAAATGTGGGATTATGTAAGCAATAGTGATGTTGGGGTCTGCATTTCCATCAACACGTGACGTGCTGCTGATATTCCTGTACTTCCAGAAGTTCAAATAAGACACTTACATAAAGCATTTATCGTTTTAAAATTCTAAAATACATTTTCGTGGACAATTTGAGTTCTCTCAACACAGTTTTTGTTCCTTGTACAGATGAGTATGGAGCTTTCAGTTGCAGAGGGTCATTTATGCAATATGGGAAGGATGATTGAAGAAATGGAGAGCAAGCTGAGAAACTCATTAGATCAGGTACTTAGTAGTTAGTATTGTTTCTATAATATTCATGCATCTTATGAAGATGGAGGAATTAAGTGAAAAACATGTACTAAATTTTGCAGGTGTATTTTGGGAAGACAAAAGAGATGGTTTGTACATTGCGACCGCCTTCTGAAATCGTTGAAATGAAGCTTCCTGATAGCTGAATACCAATGACATTTTAATCACTGCTATTCTTTGGCATCATTATATTTGATGATTTTCGTATTTTCTGTAAGATTCGGACTGGTTGTTAAAGTGCTTCTACAATCAAGTTGTGAAAAGACTGTGTGTATTGATTATCCATAAACTTGTGATGATGTTGCATCTTTAATTGGTTACAAATACGTAACACACACTTCTTTTTGAAAATTATTACATTTTACTTCGACTAAAATTATGTGTAGTTCTTTGATTTTTTTTATTGATGAAAGTAAAAGTAAAATAAAAATAATAGGGTTGAAGCATTTTTTGCCTCGATATTTGTCGTAAAATTGTAAAATTATATATCGATTAGCATAAACTCTAATATTAAGTACAAGATTGAACTCGAAATGATGGTACAATTATTTCTAACCCGATACGGCGAAAGAGAAGCCCAGCCAGTTCCATTAACTGACCCGAAAGAATTAATCTCGACCCGATAAAGCATTCTCAACCCTACCCATAACAGTTAGTAGTACATGGCGCAATACAAATTGTACATTTGCGAATCACAAATAAAAAAACCCTCTCTCTTCACACACACACACACATCGATACAGCTCTAATTTGTGGGGGTTTTGTATCTCTAAATTATCGCGCCTGGTAATTTCTTCTTCTTTCCTTTTTGCTTCTCTGCATAAAAATGTTAGTAATTGCTCATAAAATTGTTTATACGTTGCCGTAACTACTATCGTGTACGTTTACTTCGATTTTTCCTTCTTTTATGATGAGTACTTTACTTTCTTCTTAGATAGTGCATTGTGTCCATTATTATATTCCTTTTTGTGATAAATAGGTTTGATTTACAGCTGATATTATGGTTTGCAGTTTGATTGACTTGTAGTGCTTTGTTTGTTTGATTTGAGATCCTGTTTTTCAATTTATAATTGAAAAAAAATGTTATCTGAATAAGTGCTATTATATGTTTAATTGACAATGATTTTGCATATGCCGTGTAAAAGAGCTGCAATAAGAGGGTAACTTATGCTGGAGACAAAATTTATAGTAGAAATGGGTGGTAATAGTTCGTCAATGCCAAAGGACGGAATTTTCGTGCTATATTTGGACCTTGGATTTTGTTGAGGATGTAGAAAAGGAAAATGAAATATATTACAGCATAGAAAACATAGTGCTATCACTTGTAGCAAGTAAGACGTTTTCCTTCACCATAATCTAAGGACAAAACATTCGTGTTAAATCACTGTAACTGTGAGATCTGGGCTTGTGTAGTCAATTAACACAATATTACTGATTGAGATATTCTCGTTGATTATATGTGCTTGATGTTTGAACAATGATGAATTTTGACTTGCCTTTCATAGGTGGTTTTCTCTGAGAGCTCCAGCCATACACTTCTAGTTCTCTTGGATTGCCAATGGATCGGCAGCCCCATGATTACGGTGCTCCTATGACATATGGTCAGCAGCAGCAGCAAACAAATAATATGCAACAGCAACAGCAGTATGGTTTTCATCCACAACATCAACAATTTCCTCCATCTGTTCATGGTCCTCCTTTTTTGCCCCCTCATCCTCCTATCCAACAGTATCCTTATCCTCGTCCAATGCAACAAACTTACCCTCATCTACCTCCGCACCCTCACCTTCATCAACAGGCACCACCTTCTTTCCCTCCCCACATGCCTCCACATCTTGTTCCATCGCCTTTCCATAGCCCATATGAGTCTGCCCCACAGCCTGCTCCACCACCAGGCGATCCTGAACTGCAAAAACGTATTGACAAATTGGTTGAATATGCTGTCAAGAATGGCCCGGAGTTTGAAGCTGTAGTCCGTGAAAGAGAGCAAGATAATCCAGCTTACGGTTTCCTTTTTGGTGGTGAAGGCAATAATTATTACCGGTATACACTTTGGATGGCAACAAGACCGTTCATGGCTCCTTTCAACCCTCCTTTCCCACCTTCAATGCCAGTTATGCATCCCCCTAATCCAATGATGAGTCCCTCGCCTGTTACTGCTCCGAATGCTGCTGCAGTAGGTTCCAGTCACTTACAGCAGCCCCCATTTCCTCCATTCTATGAACAGCAGCACCCTCACTCTCAGCCGTTGGTTGGTCATAGCCGTCCTGAATTTGATCAACCGTATAGGCTTTTTAAAGGCTTATCTAGACCTCTTCCTTCTGATATTGAGATGGAGTTTAATAGTGTTCTCAATAATCTCACTGGTACAAAAGAATCAATAAAAGGTGCAAAGACTTGGTTTATGCAAAGGTCTCCATTTTTACCCGCCCTGGCTGAGGCACTCCGGGATAGGGTGTTTTCCCTAGATGATTCTGAGAGACAGCTTCATATAGTATACCTTGCCAATGATATTCTCTTTGACAGGTAAGTTTGACTGCATATAGTATTCGACTTTTCAATAAATTCCCAATTAAAATTCTGAAAATTGAGTTCTCCTGAGTCTAGGCAATAATTTGATTATTTTGTAACTTAGGAAGTAGAGCAAATACTTGAGCCCATGGAAACTTTAAGCTACTTAATGTTTTTCAGATCACAATTTGTATGATCACATATTTATATGTGGATTTCTGGAATATACAGCTTACAGAGACGGGTCAATCCACATGAGCTTGATAACGAGGCACTGGCTTTTAAGCCAGTTTTGGGTTCAATGCTGGGAAGGATATACCATAACCCACATAACAAGGAGGAAAACCAGTCACGTCTTCAGAAAATTTTACAATTCTGGGCCTCCAAGGAAGTTTATGATCAGGATACCATTTTCAGGCTTGAAAATGAGATGATGAGTGGGCTGCCACCAAATCATTATCCAGGTCCTCATCCTGCAACATCTTCTTTTGCAGAGCCTTCTTCTGTTCCGGGTACCTTTCAGAACCATTCTTTTACTTTTGGATGAATTATTTGAGCGAAAAGAACTTAATAAGGTTATGATTCCTTAATATGCACATTATTGACTCAACTTATTATGTATGTTCGGATAAAACTACTCCTTTTTTAAAGGGAAAATTGTAGTATTAGTTTCATAGGATATGGATCTTAGCTGGTGCGATTTTAATTCGTAGATGCATTTTGTTGCACTTTTTCTCATCCATTAAAAATTGGATAAATTTTTTGCGTGTGTAATGCATGAGCTGTTACTTTATTACTCTTGCACGGTACCAGACCAACGATTCCTGTTAGTTTGTCATTGCATCCTACTAGATTAATTTTGTAAACAACGGAACTAAAACTGCAGCGTTCCTACCTGCAGTTTTCCTTTTTCAATTATTATCTAAATTTCAAACCCTACTGTAACAGGACTGCAGAATTTGGCAAGCCATAATTCACTACATTGGCAGCCCGACAAGCACAGCTCTATCCCAAATTTACGCGATCAACAATACACAGATAAACTAATTCCTCCTATACCATCTTTACCAACTCAACAATTTCACCCCGCTTCAGTTCCTTCCATACAACAGCCAAATCTACAGACAGCACCTAATCCTGGCAAACCCGGTGAAAAATTACCACCATACCCTTTGTTCCCGCCTGGCCTTATTCCTGGTATGGTAAGAAAAATGCAAATTGGTAGTGGGGTGCCTTACTCTCCTATGAGCCCTCTTGATATTCCTACTGTGATTCCACCCTCCAATGTATCGCCATCAGAAATTCTCGAGAGTGTGTCAAAATTCTTTAGAGAAATTGGAGAAGTTAATCCGTCTGAGGGACCCATGAAGTCATCAGAGTCGAGAGATGATGAGGATTATGAGTATGAAAGAGACCTGCCCGTACGTAAAGGAGGAGCTTGTATTCCACCACCTGCCAGCCTAAATGTCGACATGGATGCTCTTGATGATGGAAGTGTAGAGCGAAAACCCGGGTCAAGTAGTTCGGGCAGGTTGGGTCTTGGGGCTACAGCCGATCCAAATGAGCCGAGTCAATATGATGATGTGTATTCGTCTTATAGGAAACATAGGAGCACCAATTACCATTCATCTATGAGTGCAAGAGCTTCAACAAGGTAAAACACAAATGATTGGTAATGTAGTGCGAGAAAAATGGGTCGAATTTCTGGATTTTCTTTGATGAGAAGGTAGTATAGTTCTGGATTTAGGAATCTTGAAAATCTGGTGTTATTTTGAAAATTTTGCTGTAACGTAAACATGAACCAGGTGTATCCTTTTTCATTTTTCCATTGTGTACTTGTTCAGTTTTGTATAAAACTCTATCGCCTAACTGAGTGGTAAGAAATTCCCTTGGTCAGTTTAGACTGAAGTTGAAAGTTATTGGATGATCCATAACGTTAATGTTTCACTCAAGGATCTCGTTTTGTATATTTTCAGTTGCTCATTTTTTTGTTAATTTTTTTTAATAAGATTTAGTTGCTCGTATTTATTTATCTAAGGAGGTTTTGCATGAACTTCTCATATTATCATTAATACACAAGTTTATGTGCAAATTTCAATTAAGACAAGACGTTAATATTTTGTTGATAAATGATACATCCTGTCGTGAAAATAAAAAAGTTGATAAATATGAAAATTTATTTCATTCATTTTATTTTGGCTTATGATTTTAGGTGAATTACAACTGGATTCGATCAATTTACGTCTAGATTTTTTATTTTATTTTTATGAAAATATGTCTTGTACTTTGTGGGTAATAATTAATAATATCATTTAATCTAACTATAAAACAACTATACTATTTTTTGTGCAATATTGGGGAACACACATTTTCAATATCATTACATAAAATATTTGTCTTGTATTATCAAATGTACACTTGTAATAAATTAGCCAAAACTCCCCCACTACCTCATCTCCATTCACTATATATTGAAAATAATGGGTAAAAATTGACCCATAGCATGTAAATAATATATATTAATCATCTCGAGTTTGAATCATGAATATAGAAGAAAAAAATCTACTTAAAAGAGCTAATTTCATATTTATTGAGAATATTCTCTACTCAAATAACATTAATCTAGTCATTTAGAAAAATATAATAATAATAATAATAATAATAATAATAATACTAATAGACGTCACTTGAAAATTTCCTTTGGATGTCTATATAACTCATATAAGTAGTTACAAGTTCTTGCGCTCGGCTGATCTGCAAAACCTCTTCTGCGATCGAATTGAACCGCGGGCATATTCATATTCATATTTCGCCTCTTTTACCAATTCAATTAGGGTTTTTTCTTTCTTGATCAGTGCTCCTCATTCTACGCTTTTGAGTTGAAATTTTGGTTTTCATTCAATACAACGACGCCAAATTGATTTGTAACAGTGCAATAAAAGCGCAGAATGTAATGTCTAAGATCAAGATTCGTGAAAAAACGCACAAAAAGAAAGCAAAATAGGGTGGATTGGTGGATAGAGTGGGTTGATTGAGAGATTAGCATATAATATCTGCGTGCTGCGATGGGATGGGGTTGGGCAGTGTACGAGGGGGTAGTGGCGGTAGGGTCGCTGCTACTGCTAGGTTGGGGCGGGCTGTGGTTCTTGAACCAGAGACTATACAAGGAATATGAAGAGAAGCGAGTGCTGGTGCAGATTATTTTCAGTGTTGTTTTCGCCTTTTCTTGCAATCTCTTCCAGCTTGTTCTCTTTGAGATCATTCCAATTCTCTCCAAAGAGTAAGCAAGCATTTATTTGATTGAGATCTCAATGCTATAAGTGGCTTTTAAATTAAGCAAGAAATCGTATAATGTGAAGGACATTGATCTGATTTGATGGACATTATTATTGTTTCACGTGGTCTGAATTGTTGTAGGTCAAGATGGATAAATTGGAAGGTGGATTTGTTTTGTTTAATCATGTTGCTCGTCTTCATGTTGCCATACTATCATTGCTATCTTATGCTTTGTAATACTGGTAACTACTTACTACTTTCACATCTCCTGCTTGCTTTTCCTTTAAAGACATTTTTAAATTCTTCATATTTTTGATGGATGGATGGTAAGTGGGCATGAGATTGTAGGTAGCTTCTTTGAAAATAAAACTGGTCTGCTAGTTATATTGACATAAAAGGACTCTCAAGAATTTAACTATTTGATCATTGTGTGAAAATTCGTTCTAATAATTGGGTCGAGATTCATTCAAGTACTTCCAGTGTTGAATTTTTCCTGTGAAATCTTGTATATAGCTATTCTCTATTTATTGCCGGGGATGAAATAACTAAGATGGTCTAAATATGAACCTTTTTTTAGTTCACTCCCTTTCTTTTTGCATTTGTTTACATCATTCCATTGTTTGATATTTTATCGTCAATTTTGTGCCTCAGGTGTTAGAAAGGAACGTGCTTCACTTGGTGCTGTTTTGTTCTTGTGTGCTTTTCTTTATGGTTTTTGGCGAATGGGTATTCATTTTCCAATGCCTTCTCCAGATAAAGGTTAGAGTTTAATTGTTGAAGTTGCCTAGGGGGTTAAAATATATCTTCCTAAATCCTCTCCGGATATATTGTTTACATTCCATTGTTTTCTCGGCTATCGAATTATCGTAGGGAACACTGTAATCATGGCTTAGTTCTTAATTGGTGTTTCTTCAGGCCCCTCCCCACTTTTCACCCTCTCAGCCTGAAGTGCATACTGTTTTTGTGCAAGTGATTCAAGGTTGCTTTATGGTGAATTAGACAATCATTTCCTCTCTTCACAACATCGTTTTGTGCAAATGGTGTTATCTAGATAAAACTAGTAGTAACTACGTTCTGGCATCGACGTCTTTATTCAAAAGCTGTTTTCTGCCAGATGCAAATGTTTCGGTTCTTACACTCTTTGCATATCTGCATGACATGTGATCTAGAAACTTAAATTTGAGTTGTGATAGGCATTTTCCTAATATTGATTTGTTCTCCCTTTGAAAGTAGAATTCAGTTACTTGGCTGTCCTTATCCTCGAGATTTTTTTTGTCAGGATTTTTCACAATACCTCAGTTGGTGAGCAGAATTGGAGTCATTGGTGTGACTGTCATGGCTGTACTATCTGGCTTTGGAGCAGTAAATTTGCCATACAGCTATCTCTCTCTCTTTATAAGGTAAGAATAATGTAAAATATTTAGCTTGAGTTAATGTGACATATTAAAGGAGCTGATAGTCCTTTTACATATTGTCTTTCACTTTGCCCAGAGGTTGAAATCTTGAGGTCCTACATGAACATGGTTTGAGCTCCTATTAATATTTATGAGGTTGACTGCTTCATAGTACATGTTCTTCTAGATTAAGTTCTCTGGACCAGTACATTTACCTCTGTTAGTGTCACAAATGCTAAGATATTTTGGTTACATCAGTCACAGGCCTATGCATTATGATGCAACTGTAGCCGCTCCAGCATGTTTTGGGTTTTCCATAACATGCTCTGTAAGGAGATTTAGGACATCTCTAAACTGTAGGTTTATGTATTGAAGTTCCAGGGGACTTTTATTGAATTTGGAAATTCTTTGACCTGAAATATTTTACCTTTTAATTTACCTTCTAAATTAACTGGAAGTTGACTTACTGTATTAGTGTGTCATATGTCTTTGGTTGTTGCTTGCGAGTTACTTTACATGTGAACTCTAAAAGTTGAAACTCACTCTTATTCTTCAGTTCTCTATTCAGTAACTTCCTGCTTTAATATTCTTTTATTTCTCAATTTGAAGAGAAATTGCTGAAACAGAAATCAAGGCACTAGAAAGGCAGCTAATGCAATCAATTGAGACTTGCATTGGAAAGAAGAAGAGGATAATTCTCTGTCAAATGGAGATTGAGCGAAAGCAAGGGTCTGAAGAGGTTCACTCACCTGGCTACATATTATTTGTTTTTTAAATTACAAATATTTGTGGATTTGATAATCTGGAAATCCACAGAATAGTATTTAGTTGGTAAAATTCTCCCTCTCCCTATCCTCTGGAATTATTCTTCTAGTTATATTATAGAAATGGGTCAAAAGACGAGCAATAACCAAAACTCTGCTGAAGAAATTCAAAGATTTGAATGGTCAGTTGACTTTGCCGCCATGAACTCCAGAATACACTCCATCCATTTTTATTTAGTCTGAAACTCAGAAGTCAACTTGGTTAATTTATATGAACTGGTGTGTAGTCCTTTCATTGTTCACAAGCTACATTGTGATATTATATTTTCTAAGTTTGTCGTCTCGGAAATTCTGTGAGTTACTGATTATACGCGGGGTTTGAGGCAGAATTGAGAAAATGGGGTATCAAAGTTCTGCTTAGAAGTTGTTCAAGAGTATTAAGCATAGTATTAAGCATAATTGTATTATATGAATGATTCTAGACTTTCTTTATTGGATTATTGATTGAGGCATTCCAATAATGGCAATTGGGAATATAATGATGATTTTTTACTGCATAATTGTAAATATAATGCTTTATTTGATAATTTTCCTTCAGCTTTAATTTTAGTTGTTGCTAACTATAAACTTTATATTACAGAAATCAAACAATAGGTCTTTCCTAAAACGAATAGTTGGGACTGTTGTTCGATCTGTTCAGGATGACCAAAAAGAGCAAGGTTAGTGAATGTTGAATAGATATTGTAGAAGAAGTTGAGAGAATTCATTATATTTACGTAGTAAATAACTGATACTTATAGATCAGCTGTACAAAGGAAAAAAGGAAATAAACTAATTACAACACAATATCTAAATTTCCTTCTTTACATGATTGACTAATCTTTTCTATATCAACACTTATTTACTTAAATAAATAGAAACTAAATAAGGAAATCAAATAATTCACAGATGACGTTTTCAACACTCCCCCTCAAGCTGGTTTGTAGATATCTTCCATTGCCAGCTTGCCGATCAAATAATCAAACTGCTTCTTTGGTAATCCTTTGGTGAGTATGTCTGCAACCTGCTCTACAGTAGGAACAAATGGCATACAAATTAATCCCTTCTCAATTTTTTCCTTGATAAAATGTTTATCCACCTCCACATGCTTTGTTCTATCATGAAGAACAGGATTGTGAGCGATTGAAATTGCTGCCTTGTTGTCGCAATAGACCTTCATTGGTGAAGGACTCGACATCCTCAATTCTTCCAACAATCTCTTAATCCATAGTACTTCACATATCCCATGTGCAACCGATCTGAATTCGGCTTCTGCGCTACTTCTAGCAACTACACTTTGTTTCTTGCTTCGCCAAGTTACCAAGTTCCCGCCAATGAATGTACAGTAACCAGAAGTAGACCTTCTGTCCATACTATCTCCTGCCCAATCCGCATCAGTATAAATTTCAACTTGTAGATCTCCACGTTTTCTATACATCAGCCCTCTGCCAGGAGTACCTTTTAAATACCTTAAAATTCTGTATACAACCTCAAAATGCTCTTGTCCAGGTGAATGCATGAACTGACTCACAATCCCAACTGCAAAGGAAATATCTGGACGAGTGTGAGATAAATATATTAACTTACCAACAAGTCTTTGGTATTGCTCCGTGTTTTTTACTTCATTAGGCTTCGCAGCTTGAAGCTTGAGGTAGGGTTCAATTGGAGTATCACTTGCCTTACATCCAAGTAAACCTGTTTCACCAAGTAAATCAAGAACATATTTACGTTGGTTAACAAATATTCCCTCTTTTGATCTAGCAAACTCCATTCCCAAAAAATACTTTAGAGGGCCTAAGTCTTTGATCTCAAAAATCTTAGCAAGTCGCCTCTTCAAATTTTCAAGCTCTGCATTGTCATCACCTGTTAGAACAATATCATCCACATAAACAATCAGTATTGCTATCTTCCCATCGGTAGAGTGTTTGTAAAACATGGTGTGATCTGCCTGACTTTGATTATAACCAAGACTTTTGACTGATTTCCCAAAACGTTCAAACCAAGCCCTAGGAGATTGTTTAAGGCCGTACAATGACTTCTTTAACCTGCAAACTTTGTTGTCAATATTATTTTCGAAACCAGGTGGTAGCGTCATAAATACTTCTTCTTTTAACTCTCCATTTAAAAAGGCATTTTTCACATCTAATTGGTGTAATGGCCAATTAAAGTTTACGGCAATAGCTAGTAAAACTCGAATTGAGTTTATTTTCGCTACTGGAGCAAATGTCTCTTGATAATCAATTCCATAGGTTTGAGTAAAACCCCTAGCTACAAGCCTTGCCTTATACCTCTCAACACTACCATCAGCATTACATTTGATGGTAAATACCCATTTACACCCTACAACCTTCTTATCATGTGGCAAATCTACTATATCCCATGTATCATTTTTGTTAAGAGCATTCATCTCTTCCATAACTGCCAAGTTCCAATTATGATCATCTAAGGCCTCCTTAATATTTCTAGGTACCATCAGGTGAGAAATCCTAGAGATATAAGCTCTGTGGTTATGGGATAGATTTTTGTACGATAGGTAATTAGCAATAGGATGTTGGGTGCATTTTCTGGTGCCTTTTCTAATAGCTATAGGGACATTAAGATCACAAGGTTCAGGTATGCAATGATCAGAATGAGATAAAGTCGGAGTGGGATTACCTTGTGTTTCCACAGTATCATTACTCGGAAGTTCTGACAGAACAGGTGCGTGGATGGTAGATGAGACTTTATCACCTTTTTTGGTCCCTTTCCTTGTATAAACCAGAAGCTCAGAGTTTAACTGCTTTGATTGTGGTATTTCTTCATCTATTTGCGAGTATTTTATACTAGAGATACCTTCTTGATTATACAGATTTGGGGTTGGTTCATGCAAATTCATTTGTTGAAGAGAATTTTGTAGGATTGTGTGTGGCATAGGATTTGTAGAAATTTGCCAAAAATTATCTTCATCCTCACGTTTCTCCCCCTGAAGAGAATTTTTTGAAAAATAGGATTGTGTTTCTAAGAAGGTGACATCCATACTTGCAAAGTACTTTTTGGTAAGTGGATTGTAACATTTGTACCCCTTTTGATGCGGTGAGAAACCAACGAAAACACATTTTTCAGCCTTAGGATCTAACTTTGACCGAAATTGACTTGGGATATGGACAAAGACGACACATCCGAAAATTTTGATAGGTAAATCAGCATGCATTCTAGAGTTGGGAAAGAAACTTTTGAAACATTCTAAAGGAGCCATATATTGCAAGACTCGAGTAGGCATCCTATTTATTAGATATGAAGCAGTCAACACAGCATCTCCCCATAAATATTTCGGAACATGCATGGAAATCATTATACATCGTGCTACCTCAAGTAAATGTTTGTTTTTTCTTTCAGCGATACCATTCTGTTTGGGGGTATCACGACATGTAGATTGGTGCACAATACCTTTTTCTGTGAGAAACTTCCCCAAACAATTATTAAAAAATTTTGTTCCATTATCAGAACGAAGGATATTGATTTTTGTCTGAAATTGATTTTCGATCATATTATAAAACTCCCGAAATAATTTTTCAACATCAGATTTTTCATGCATTAAATACAACCAACATAAGCGGGTGTGGTCGTCGATAAAAGTCACAAACCATTTTTTTCCAGAAACTGTTGTAACTTTAGAAGGTCCCCAAACATCACTATGAATGAGATGAAAAAGCTTTGATGCACGATAAGGTTTAGATTTATAAATAGTACGATGACTCTTTGCAAGAACACAACTTTCACATTGAAAAAACGTACAATCCACATTTTTAAATAAACTGGGAAATAAATGTTTCAAATATTGAAAACTAGGATGACCTAATCGAAGGTGCCAAAGCATAATTTCATCACGAACAGATTTTGAAGAGATACCACAAAGTCCTTGAGCATCTTTATTATTTGATAGAGTGTCATTCAAGTAGTAAAGTCCATCCACCATCTTAGCACTGCCAATCATCCTCCCCGAGTTCTGGTCCTGGAAAACACAATTAGATTCAAAGAAAATGGCACGACAGTTAGAATCTTTTGAAAGCTTACTCACGGACAAAAGATTGCAGGTTAATTTAGGGATATGAAGTACAGATTTAAGGGTAATTTGATCATAAAGTTTTATTAGGCCTTTTCCTGCAATAGATGAGAAACTTCCATCGGCAATTCTAATTTTTTCATGACCAGAACAAGGTGTATATGTACTAAATAAATCAGCCAAGCTAGTCATATGGTCTGAGGCACCAGAATCTATAATCCAAGGGGCTGATTTGAAAGAACAAGAAAAAGCATGAGGATTTCTACCTGAATGTGCAATTGAAACACTAGGAATACCAGATGATGAATTGGAATTTAGCAATTTAAGAAGATGATCCAACTGCTCTTTACTAAATGAATTGGATGGTGCAGATTCGACCTCATTCGCAGCGGGTATTACACGAGCAGATTTTTCATTCTGCCTACCGTTTTTCCAATTTGCAGGCTTGCCGTAGATCTTCCAGCAATTTTCTATTGTATGGTTTGGTTTATGGCAGTGATCACACCTAATCCGTGGACGATCCTCCTGCCTATATGGAGGCTTTAAGTTCCTACTTTGATTGCTATTTCCAGCAATCAAAGCTGAACTTTCAAGGGAGGTTGTAACTCCTTTTTTCCCCAACATAACACTCCTTCGACTTTCTTCCCTTCTAACTTCTGAAAACACCTCGCCAATTGAAGGTAGGGGCTGCCTTCCAATAATACGCCCTCTTACTTCATCAAATTCAACATTTAGGCCAGCCAAGAACTTATAGATCCTATTGTTCTCCACCACCCTTTTGAAGTGGTTGCAGTCTTCTGTGGATTTCCACTCATAGTCATTGAACAAATCCAAATCTTGCCATATCCGCTTCAACTGATTGAAGTACTTTGTAACAGAATCATCTCCCTGTTTAATTTCAGCAAGTTTCAAGGTTAGTTCAAATATTTGGGATTGATTACCTAAATCAGAATACATCTGATTGACATTCTCCCAAAGTTCCTTGGCCGTCTGATAGCACATGTAATTGGAGCTTATTTCTTCTTCCATGGAATTCACAAGCCATGTCATGACCATGAAGTTTTCAGCATCCCATGTTGCATACAAGGGGTCCTTTACATCAGGCTCCTTCGCATCTCCTGTTATATAACCCATCTTTCCTCGCCCACGTAGATACATGCGCACAGATTGAGACCAGCGCAAGAAGTTGTCGCCATTCAACTTTATTGTTGTAATTTGGACAGTATGGGTTTCAGAATGAGAGGGTTTATTAATGGTGGAGATTGATGCGGGTGCAGTGGTAACTGAATCAGAGGTGATTTCTGACATGATGATGTTTAACGTCAGCTAGGGTTTATTATGTGGCTCTGGTACCATGTAGAAGAAGTTGAGAGAATTCATTATATTTACGTAGTAAATAACTGATACTTATAGATCAGCTGTACAAAGGAAAAAAGGAAATAAACTAATTACAACACAATATCTAAATTTCCTTCTTTACATGATTGACTAATTTTTTCCTAATCTTTTCTATATCAACACTTATTTACTTAAATAAATAGAAACTAAATAAGGAAATCAAATAATTCACAGATGACGTTTTCAACAGATATTGTACTTTGAAACTTCAAAATGCCCAAATTTTCTTTTAATTTGAAACAGGTTGTACGAGAACCTACATTGATGCAGTCTTCTGTTTCACACGACCTACAGTTTCTCTGTTTCTTGTTGAAACTTCTACAACCTTTAGGTTTACTTATACTATTGTGCTCCACTAGTTGTAATTATGTGCTTCTATGATAGCTGGAGGGACCTGGCATGTCCGGCTATATATCCCCCCTCCTTGTTTGTCTATATTTATGTGGGATGCTTTTTCCATGATATTGGCCCTCCCGGACACATTGTCTTCCAGCTATCACCTTCAATAATTTCTTGTAGGGAACAGCCCCTTGTTTGGTTGCTATCTATCTCATTCATAATCATTAGGCCCGCTCTTTCCAACCTTCTACAGGATGCATGCACTAAACAAAATCATATAGTGAACCTGGAGTAAGAGAAGTAATTCCCTTTTCTAAATATACAGTTCAATCTCCTCCAGGATGGTCTGTGTTCTCGACATACCTTTGAGTAAATGAGCAAAATGTCGAAACTTCTTTTTTACTTGAATAATCTTTATTTGGTTAAATTCCAACTTCATATCTAATTATCAATGCTCCTGCTTATTGTCTACTAGTTGTTTTATATATTATAATGACATGTGTTACGAGTCTTATCCAGTGGCATTTATCCATCTTCTAAATCAGACTTAGAGACATAAGACCCTTTCTTATAGCTGGGAGGTGAATAGGTTTAGTAATTGATGCTTCTTGTGTTGGTTTGTCCACTTATCTCTGTTTTTCTATTGTTGTTGACTCCTTTCTTCGTGAAGAAATCAGAACCATGGAAGCAGAGGTACAGTCTTTGGAGGAGCTTTCAAAACAACTGTTTCTGGAAATCTATGAGCTCCGCCAAGCTAAGGTCTAGTTAGTGATTTGGTCTTTTCCTAGATGTTGTAACTGAGCATTCTGCATCAAGAAATTGAAATTAGTTCTCAACTTAGTTTCAGTTTCTTGTGAAGTCATATTCATTTTCCTCTATTTGATGTTATATTGCTTCAATAATTTCAGGAAGCTGCTGCTTATTCTCGAACCTGGAAGGGTCACATGCAGAATCTTTTGGGTTATGCATGTTCAGTGTATTGTGTATATAAAATGATAAGGGTAATTTCACTGATCTGATATGATCGACCATATTTATTTTGGTTTATATCTAATTCACTTTCAAATTTTAGAAATGAGTGGTCATGTTTTATCATCTGTGAAGCGCTATGTTTTAGATCTATTGAGGCATTGTATTGCATTCTGGATGTACTGATTGTCGAGTATATTTGTTTGTTTTTGTTGTGCAGTCTTTGCAAAGTGTTGTATTCAAGGAGGTAATGCTATGATTCCCGTCCTGTACATATCCTACTAATTGTTTTATTTAGTCACCGGAAATCCTTCTAAGTAATGCTGTTGCAAACTCTTCTCTCAGTCTGGTTCTGTGGATCCTGTCACGAGGTCAATAAGCATCTTTCTGCAGTTCTTTGACATAGGCATCAATGTAACTTTATTATCACAGGTTAGTGTTGTCTTTGCCACTTGGACAAGAATGTGGCTTTGTCTTCAGCTTCCTTGTTGCTTGCAATGCCTGCATGTGTCATAAATAATGTTTTTGTTATTTCGTTGAACCACAATAATATCGTTTTTACTTTATCACTGTGTGTATGTATGTGAGGGAAGGGGGGTAAAAAAGTGAATCATATTGAGCACAAGAAGTGATTTCAAAGCATTTGAGGGGTAAAAAGGAATGTATTGTATGAAACGTAGAGAAGAGGATACTGGATGTACAATTTTTCTTTTAGCCTGAATGAGAACTTATTTTAGTCAGGAAAATGAAGGCCATACGATGAATGATATGATATACCCTACTATATTGCCACTCTTCATGAATAACATGTTTTTGTCTCGTGTTGTGCAGTACATTTCCCTTTTATTCATTGGGATGCTGATAGTTATATCTGTACGGGGATTCTTATCGAATTTAATGAAGGTAAGTATTTACTTCCCTTTCTCATGAAACTTGTGTTGCATCTGTACTCGCATCTTGTTCTTTACTACTACTTGAATTATTTCATGAGCTCTAGAAGATCCTGAAATATGTCAAAAGTAACTCGAGTGATTAGTGACCTTTTTAAGAAAAAAAATTAAGTGGTAAAAAATTAATCCTACCTGGATTTGCACGTTTAAAACATTCCGTGGCCGATTTAATATTTATAGTATCTCCTGGATTTTGTACAGTTCTTTTTCGCTGTCTCTAGAGTTGGGAGCGGATCATCCAGCAACGTTGTCCTTTTTCTCTCTGAAATAATGGGAATGTATTTTGTTTCTTCCATATTATTGATCAGAAAAAGCTTGGCCACAGAATACAGGTATCCTTTAATTTTAGTGGTAACGCTCTCTTTTATTGGAGAGTATGCTGTATTCTCCTCTTTTTTATAGAAAAAAGAATTGAAGGAAAGGCATGTTAATTTTTGAATGATCTTTTAATGGGTTTACACTACATTGACATTTATATCATACTCAAGTATGTCAGAAACATAAAAGGCAATCACATTATTTGTAGTGTCAATTTTTGCCTTGCCTATGCCACAGCATGAGTTTATTTTACTTGGATGATATATTCTTTTTCCTGATCACTAACATTGTGTTTTTGTTGGACAGGATAATTATAACAGATGTACTGGGTGGTGATATACAATTCGATTTCTATCACAGATGGTTTGATGCGATTTTTGTAGCGAGTGCGTTCCTTTCTCTGCTTTTGCTTTCTGCGCATTACACATCTCGCCAGGCTGACAAACATCCCATTGATTAATTTGCTTGTATGCAAATATTCCAATGTATTCCGAATAGTCTGTGTATATTTATGATTTATGCGTCCCAATGTTGGTGTTCCCATTGATTAATTTGCTTATATCCAACTCTTCTAATGTATTTTCAGTGGTGTATATTTCTATTTGATGCGTCCCAGTGATTGTGTTAAAATAGAGTATTATGAAGGTGAAAAAGCTGATAAACTTTGCAGTTTTGTTGCTCTGCCATGCAATTTCCATCATATGCACAGTAGAATTCTTGTTCAGAGACCCAACAATACACTTGTTTGTAATAATACTTGATTACAATCGAGTCGTTCAAATTTATATCAATTACAATCGAGTTTTAAAGTTTGTATTTGAGCTTGTTAATCAAGTTGAGCTCAAAAAAGTTTTAGTCGAGACGGACTCTACTACAGGCATCGTTCTCACTGGTAATTCAAAATAAAATAAAAAATCCCTGTTTTTTTTTTTTTGGTTTTTCTGTATCTTTGTTTTCCTGTTTTTTTCAAAAATAACGTCCTTACTTCAATGTGATGTAATATAATTTCTTGATTCCCGTTAGGGTATTAAAGTATATGTTTTTTGTGTTGAAAAAAGAAGGATGAGATATTGTGGACCCACAAAACTTAGATGATAGGAGGAGGATAACGCAATACAATCTCTCTCAAATTGATTATTACAAAGGCCCCTAACATTTCCATTCATTAGAGCTCTCTCCTTTGTAAGTAAGTTCCATCAACAGAGAGAAATAGGAATAGGAATATGCTGTCATTCATCTCAACCGTCCCTTCATTGGTTCCATCATCATCATCCAGATACTTCTCTCCTCCTCCTCATTCTGTAAGTCCACTTTCTTTGCTATCCCTCTACATTTTCTTGTTACAATACCAATTTTCTGAAACAGTATGTTATTGTTTCATGGAAATGTCAGAGTAAGATCAGTTGCAAACTTGGAGCTGTCTTTGATAATGAAGATCACATCCCACGACGACACATTCTCCATTCCTTTGGTGCTACCATTGCCATGGTTAGTCACACTTTTGCTACTTCCATTTATGTATATGCACTTCCATTAACAAAAATATAAGTGAAATTATTATGAGTATGAACGTGTCAATTGACTATTCTCAGGATTTGATATCAAGATCCACCTCATTTATTGAAGTGGCAAATGCTGCCGATTTGAATGAACGCAGACAGCGTTCTGAATTTCAGTGTAAGCTTTATGAAAAAACTGTTAAATTTTGAGCATCTCTCAATTTCTGCTGTAATGAATTACCCTCTTCTGTTTTGTAGCGAAAATTAAGGGGACCCTTGCCACGCGACTGGAGGTAAAATTCTAGCATCATTTAGACTTGGATCAAATTATTTACATTTGATGTATTCTACATTTTTGTCTGTGTTCATGCAGGCTAATCCAGATCTCGTCCCGTCAGTATTAACTTTAGCACTCAATGATGCTGTGACTTATGACAAGGTCAGAATCTTGTGTATTGGGAATTAACTTTGTGAAGAGTTGGAATTAGAAAAGACTAATATACTTGCTTATTAAGTTTGCAGGCAACAAAAACTGGAGGCCCCAATGGATCGATACGTTTTAGGTAACTTGAATTACATTTAACATTTCTCATTGAAGCAGATTGTTAGGAATTGTTGAAATATTCAATAAGGCTCTATGGGTCACGTATAGAATGATTGCCTCGACTTATCAAATCCTACATTTTTACTCAATCGTTAACTCTGAATTGATTGATATTTTGTATGTTTATAATCATAGTGAAGTCTTACTCAAGATTACCTTGATTTATTTTCTATATTTTTTTCTTTCATGAAGCTCAGAGATTAGCCGACCAGAAAATAGCAATCTTGCTTCTGCTTTAAGTTTATTGGAGGAAGTAAAGAAGGAAATAGATTCATATTCCAAAGGCGGACCTATCTCGTATGCAGATCTCATCCAATTTGCAGGTTAAATATTAAGTTAATCATTTTAATGTTTAGAGAACTAAAAATAAGTGACAACAAGAGAAAATTTACCCATTACTCATTTTGTTGTGCTGCAGCTCAGAGTGCTGTTAAATCTACCTTTCTGGCTTCAGCCATTCGGAAATGTGGTGGGAATAAAGAGAAAGGGTCTTTACTATACACAGCATATGGTTCAAGTGGGCAGGTTAGTTGCTATTGAACATACTTTATAATTAAATTTAAGATATAATTTTGCATTACGTCCGTAAATGATTTTCCTCTATCCCCAAGAGAACGATAACAAAACTAAACAAGAAAGATGAAACTCAAGTAGAAAAGTACCTTAGCAGACAAAGATATGTAGTTTCATCTTATGGGGTGACTTTGTATCATCGGAAAGCATGTCTTATTCATCATTTGATTATACAATCATAGTCTAGAATCTAGATATCTACTTGTGTTTACAAGAAGTAATTGCTTTTGAGTAGCCTAGCCATGTCAATTCATTTGAATTAACTCAATTTAAATTAACAAGAAGCAATGTAGCTTGATATATATGCATCTGTAAACCGTCGTTTTTACATTAAGTACAATATTTTTGACTCGTTTTCACAGTGGGGATTGTTTGATCGGAATTTTGGGAGATCTGATTCAGAACAACCCGACCCAGAAGGAAGGGTCCCACAATGGGACAAATCTAGTGTTGCTGAAATGAAGAGTAAATTCTCAGCTATAGGATTCGGTCCTCGTCAGTTAGCTGTAATGTCAGCATTCTTGGGTCCCGATCAATCTGCAAACGAGGCACTACTTGCCTCAGATCCTGAAGTTGCACCTTGGGTTCAGAAATACCAACGAAGCCGTGAAACAGTATCACAAACCGATTACGAGGTCAGTTTATTAGATTCATTCGGTCTTTGGGATTTGTTTGTTTGAGATGTTTATATTTTCTTGGATTTGATATATGGTTGATTTTTGCAGGTTGATCTGATAACCACAATGACAAAAATGAGTTCATTGGGACAACAAATCAATTATGAGGCATACACTTATCCTAGACAAAAAATTGATTTCACTAAACTCAAATTGTAGAGATGCTGTTGTTTTGGTAAAGTCAATTATTGAGTGAGACATTCATTCTCTAGGCATTTCTATGTGTGTTTTTACGCAAATAGAATCTTGTCGACTGTTTTATATTTTGGCATTTTTGCGCCGGATATTTAGTGAGAATTATGTTGCATGCATATTCTTTTAGGCATAAATATATGATATTTTATCAATTGAAATAATTTTTTTCTTGTGGTTTCGTATATTGAGTTGTATAAATGGCAGCAAGCAGTGTATGTAATGAAATAACTGCGAGAAAAATAATGAAAATATTAGGTCAATTAGTTGGCCAATCAATCTCCAAAAAAATTATTTTAAAGTAAAAAATTTCATAAAACTCATTTGTTTGGTATCTCACAAAATATTTCTTAAGAAAAATTTCTCAAAATTCATCAAAATTCCAAAGAAAATTCTTTTTAAAAAAGAGAAAAATAATTTTAACTGTTCATGATTTGACAGTTAACATTATCGATAAAAAGGGTTTTTGCGGTTACATTTCAACTCAATAAATTAAATTAATCACATATTATAATATAAAATAACACAACAATCAAAATAAGATCCATTATGACTATTTTTTAAGGTCTAAATCAATGAGTTTGACTACAAATATTTAATAAAATATATATTTAAATAAATTTATCACAACAAAAAATATATCACATCAACCATAATCATTACATATTTTTCTCTAAAAAATTCCATCTAAACTTACTTTTCATTTCTTATCCTTAAAATTACATATTCTCATTTTTATCACAAAGAAAAATTATTTGAGATTAGTATGCCATCCAATTGGGGCCTTAAATTTTGTAAAAATCCCGATTAATTCGAATGAAAAATTATAAAAACTAAACAAGTTAAGATAAAATAATGTAATAAGATTAGTTTTATAAGAATGCAAAAAACACAAAAAAATTGGATGAATTAATGTCGCTATCCCAATTTGGTAGTTAAAAGTGACTATCAGTCGACATTAAGATTTATTTAGCAATATATATTAAGAAGTAATTAGATATAATGTTGTTAAATTTATAAAAATCAGTGATTTATAGTTCCTGTGTTTCTGTATTATTGGTTGTCAAAATAATAATATATTATGATTTAATCCTTACGTGCAAAAAATCTTAGGAAATACACTAAAATATCAATGTCTAGTTGTCTACTTACCTAAATTCCACGTTGGCAAAAAAGTCAATATTTCCTGAGATCCAAATTGATTTCCTTTTCAATTCGATGTTCAATTCTTCCCCACAATCTATATAGTAATAATAAGGGAAAGTTTGATTTCTTAATCGAGATCAAATGTCAATGCGAAGGCGGACATTGCTCAAAGTTATCGTCCTCGGGGACAGCGGGTATGATGATTCTTTGATTTGTTACATTTTTACTTTGATTTTAGGGTTAGTGTTTTCAATTTGGGGAATCTGATCTTTTTTATATTTTCAGGGTTGGTAAAACATCGTTGATGAACCAGTATCCTTCTTTACTAGTTATATATTATAATTGATCCAGCTGATATATATATTTCATTGATCATTGTCAGTGTAAGTTCTTTAACTGATGATATAGATATGTACATAAGAAATTCAGTCAGCAGTACAAGGCTACTATTGGGGCTGATTTTGTCACCAAAGAACTTCAAATAGACGATCGCCTCGTCACTCTTCAAGTGAGTTTTTGTTTTCGTTTTTCGTTCTCAAAAATTTGAACTCAGTATGCAGACATGTCCTTGTCTACATCTCGTTTAGGAGTATGGTTATTCAGTTGGCTCTAATGGAAATAAATTTTACGGTTTGGGGTGTTAGATTTGGGACACTGCTGGCCAGGAGAGATTTCAAAGTCTTGGAGTCGCGTTTTACAGAGGGGCAGATTGCTGCGTCTTGGTGTATGATGTGAACGTGATGAGGTCCTTTGATACCCTCGATAATTGGCATGAAGAGTTTCTCAAGCAGGTTGGTGATATTGTGCCTTGTTCATATCAAATAATGCTTCTTTAATGGTTCATGATGGATGGTTGGATTTTGAAAAGTAATTTTCATGTATTATGTAAGGCTTAGCCCAAAGCTTTTTATATTCTTATTAAATGTTTCCATCCTAGCTTTTATTGATAATTCACTATGTATTATGGAAGCCAGAGTTGGAATTGACAGAGTTCAGTTGTGATGCAGGCTAACCCATCTGACCCAAAGACATTTCCTTTTATATTACTGGGAAACAAAATCGATATAGATGGTGGTAATAGCAGAGTGGTAAGTTATGTTTCTGTGTGCTTAAAAGATATTGTTTGTTTGTTTTAGCTCTAATTGACTTATATTCAGGTTTCGGAAAAGAAAGCAAAGGAATGGTGTGCATCAAAAGGCAACATACCTTACTATGAGACATCAGCAAAAGAGGATTATAATGTTGATCCTGCATTCTTATGTATTGCAAAAACAGCATTAGCCAATGAACATGAACAGGATATGTGAGTTGCTTCTTAAGTATTTATTTTAGTGTTAGACATTGTTTATCACAGTAGAAATATCCTTTCTTTTCATCTCTCCTTATTCTGTAAGTATAACGGGTAATCACGCATGTGTTTTTCTTGGATTCCATACAATGGATGATTGAAAGTATTTGTTTTAAAATCACAATTTATTTTTCAGATTTGAAATAGTGTTATTACTAGTGGTGATACTAAATCTTTTAAGTACACCAAAGTTTTTACTACACATGAGTGCTAATATTTTACTTTTCTTGTTTCCCTTGCCAGTGAGTTTAGCTGATGCCTTTCGTCTTTCTAATTCTTGTTAAATTGGGACCTGCAGATACTTTCAGGGAATACCAGAGGCTGTTTCTGAAACAGAGCAACAAGGTGGTTGTGCATGCTGATGAGCATGTCAAATTCTCATTTTGTGCTTCTTTTCCTTCAGGCTATTATTTGTTGCCATTCTTTTGTATTCTTCCCTTTTCGTTTTTTGTCATTAGACACCACCATTTAATCTGGTAAATTCCTTGTTTGTTTTGACAAAGAGGGTCTTTAGGTGGAAAAGGGTTATTATATTTTCTTCTTCGTGAATGTTTGAGTAACATTATTTTGGAGCTGATTTGTATTGAACTTTTTAAGATGAAGATTGATTGCACTGTACTTAAATCCATCTTAGGGTAAAGCGATAAGCTTCTTCACCATCTTAGCCAACAAAGACTATTAAAAATTGCACACAAACAATGGTCTTTGTATAGACTATAAAGAAATACAGTGTACAATGCAAATGAAGCTTGTTCCAAAACAATGCATAAAACAAGAGGTATGCAACAAGTAACCAAGTTCAGAAACATATGCTTAGCAAATTCACAAATGTTATTTATTGATCAAAGGACAAGCAAGCCTTGTGATGTCTTTGTTACTCTTCAATAAGTTGGCATCATAATCTCCTTCCAGATGATTAGGAGATTGCCAAAGAGCATAAGATGCCATTGGGAAAAATATTGAAGCTAAAAAAAGATGAGACAAACTTTTTACATTCTTAAATGAAGTTTCGGATGTCTAGTGATTTCACATCAGGCATTTCTTCATCTTTAAACTCTTCCCTGTAAAACATTGGAAGGAGAAAATGGGTTAAAACTCTCAACTTTTAACATCACATTTGAGAAAATTTTAACACACAATTTCTGAAAGATGGAGAGCATAGGGGCCAAGAATGAGGATTTTTCATGCTACCCACTTGCATAGAGTAAAATTGTATAAAATGATAGAAGCCTATTGAAATTAGAGGGCTCACCTCTTTTTCTGGGTTTCCATTGCTTCAAGAGCATCTTTCTTCAGCTCCTCCAATTGAGCTTTTGCAATTTTAAGTTCCAACTGTTCCTCGTACTTGGGCAGATCTTCTTTACGAATGCCAAGCCTACAAAACCGCAACTACAGCTTAAAACCATGCAACATTATCATGCTTCTCAGACCATCAAGTTTTATAGAATTCAAACAGAGGTACCAAATCCTAAACAACAAATGCAAAAACTTACAACCATCACTGCTAACCTACAATTTAAACTGAGAATTGAAGACTCTTTTAGTAATGTAAGTTTTAGGTGTTTCAGCTTACTTTTGGTTGATCTTATCAAATTCTGCCTTAAGAAGAGCCATTCCCTTCTTATCTTTTCTCATAAGCGGCTGCTTCAACTCTTTCTCCACTTTATCCAGTGCATCCATCATCATAGCCTCTGCACCCAATTCATCTACAAGACCTCTCCTGCCAAAGAAAATAAAGTTGAAGAATGACCAGTAGAGGGTATGAGGCTATTCACAAACAAACATTTACTTAAGAAGGCTCCTAATAAGCCCAGAAAACCTTCAATATTGGTGTTTGCATGATAACTACAGGCAGAAATGAAACAGTAATGGCAGATCAACTGAACTATTCAATCAATCAAATCCACATTATCATCCAATGATGTTTTATCATCATAAATAAGATTAGCATATTACGTAGTACAAAATAAACCAAAAGCCAATAGGATAGGTAAACAAGATAACATACTTCACCCTTATGTCCTTCAGAGCAAGTAAATAGGATCGAGCATCAGTGATATCTTGTGTTCTTGTTTGAATAGTGTATTTGATCCTTTGTGATTCAGAGAGAAGATCAGCCCTGCACATATAAATCGTCCAAGGAGCAAAGGAAAAACAGGGTATAATAAGTATGTCTATCATCAGGAAAGATCAACAGAGTTATTTCAAATAATTAAGAAGGGCCTGAGCCCTGAAGTAGCACACAAATGTATGAACACGAGAATAGAGGAAGTCAATACTACAAAAAGAATTAATAAAAGGTAGTCATGATTCCTGAAAATTAGCATGGATAGATGAAGTAACACAATGAAAATTAGCATGAATAGAGGGAGTAACACAAAAATAATACATAAAGAAGGTAAAGTAGGCCAATATTCTCATACTAAGGAGACAAGCTAGTATACACAGTGAATCCTCCTATAGAATAGTAATGCATTACAACAGGACCTCCCAATACTGTAGCGTAAATAAAGATAGCAAGCCATCAAGTTACCAAAAAAGAAACCTGTTATGCGGTGAAACTAATGTCTTCAACTTTTAGAAGTAAATCGTGAAATGATAAATGAGTTTACTTTCAGAAATTTTTACAGGAGTGTATTAGTATCATGTTCTCCGACGGCTAGCAAGCTCAAACAACTATCAGGAATTCTCCAAAGTATTTTTTAAACCATGTACTTAGGTGGACAGTTAACCAAAATATACTTCCAAGCAATAACTAGCTGATAAGCAGCTGAATCAGAGACTCTACTTCAACAAGTAGTTGGTCAACCATGAGCAAGCAGTTTAGACCATTGCAACAATATTGACTTGAGCTCTCTTTCTTACGTAGAAGAGTAAATAAAGAAGCTTTAATCAGTAAACCAAAACAAGATCCACAACTTACTTCTCTCTGACAGTCTTCATGACTTTGGCATATTCAGCTACGGCAGCAGGATCTTCAGGAGCTATTGTAATTTTCTCTTTTCGGAGAATCCCCAAGGCTGTCTCAAATTTGTTCTTTACCTCGAGAAAAATGCCCTTCAGCATCTCTTTGGAAATATGTGCAACAGTCAGAAAGCTTTAAAGTTGAGTAGCACAATAGGCAGCATAGTATTCAGCAATTTACAAGAACCTAAAACACCACATGCCCTTTAAAAGCTGATATAAGAAGAACCATATTACTAATCTTCAACCACTGGTAGCCAAAGGTATAAAAATTATGACTTCAAGGGGTAATTCATAGTTTCCGTAAAGAAACCTGAGTTATTGAGACAATTTAAGAAGGTTAGGATGACGCTAGGTTATAGCATGAAGCAACATCTTAGAATAATTATAACTAAGCTAAGCAAAGAGGTTTGAGGACCAAAGATATCGGAGATCAAAAGAACAATTCCCATAGCATTTTTGTAGATCATTAAGGAATTAAAATGCTGCACTACCAACTCAAAGAATCATAATCCAAGCGCGACGTAGTAGCTGCTTCTAGGTTTCTCTGCCACAACTCCGGGTATACAGACACTCCCAAATATAAACAAAAACATTTTTTTAATATTCTAACAAAAAGAATATGCACCATCAGTAGTTAATACGAGAAACTACGCCATATTATGCTTAAATATAAAGATCATTTCTAAGGCTTAACCGATTTTCACCCTTTCTTCTCATATTCTTTCAAGGATATGCTATACACCTTCGCCAGACACAATAGAACTACATATTCAACATTTTGCCAAAATAAATTATCCCATATCATAATCAATTAGCATACGACTTTAATAGTGATTAATCAGATCATTTCAGAGTGGTTGAACATTTGACTTCTTCAAACTACATTTTTGGCATCATTAACATCAAATCCAAAATCAATAATTTTTAACATCACTAATAACAGATTATGAGAACTAACCATCGCCCTTGAGCGCGGGGGGTGCTGCAGCACCAGCTCGTTTGGCGAAGGAACGAGATGGAATCACAACATACTCGGATCGCACAGTACTTTGACCACCATACGCCTATAAATTACAGTAAAATCCACATTTTTAAACTATCTAAATTGAACTCAAAAAAATAAGAAAAACTTGGGGCATTTTGCGTATAAATCAGCATCTAGTGAAACGAATTTAGAGAAAGAGAGAGAGGGGAGAGATTGAAAACGATACCTGACGAGTGGATCTGGAGAGGAAGCGAGTGGCGAAAGCCATTTCGGTTTGGACGAAGTGAATTTCTTTGTCACTCTGTAAATCTGTAAAGGAGAGTACTGTTCCCCCACATACGTACAAAAATATTGAACAAGAAAAAGAAACAGAAAAGGAAAGATAAGTGAACAAAACGCCGCCGTTTGATGGACTGAACTTTGATGTTCGTTTCTTGCTTTGGGTTGGGCTCACTCTTTATGGGCCTCTAGACAAGTGGGCTCCATGGTTTTTGTTTTCGTTGAAATAATTTTGAGAAATTACACATAAACCCATTGTGTGATTATAAAAAGTCTCCCTCATAAATGGGCTAAACATGTTGAATTATTTTGCCTTAAAGGGCTAAATGTGCTTTTCGAAAACATTTTGAGCATATTTTTCACAATACCCTAACTTATAGGATTAATAGTGTAAATTTGCCTTTTATAAAAGTGGTCCTATGCTAAATATTACGTGGATTCATGGCGTTCCCATATTCTTCCACTGTGGCTCTCTCTATACGCTACTACTATTCTCTTTGTCTCTACTGAATTCTCAAATCCCCAAAGAGAAACTACAATTCAGAGCTTCAAGATTGTCAACAATGGCGGCGGCAGCACTTGCGGTTGGGCTGAGAATCGCGTTCATGGTGTTAGGATCATTGATCGCAGCAACTGTTATTTACACTGTTGCCACTGATGGACTACCTTTCCGCAAAGAACTCCTCACTCCGTAATATGAGATTCTCTAAACCTTTCTTTTATTTATTCGAATTCTTTACCTACTTATAGACAACCTTTAAAAAAATTGGTTTGATGATCAGGAACACCGATCGATTATTGTCTTGGATCGGGTTTCTTGTGCTAGTATATACGGTCACTGATGAAGTCTTTGGTTTGTGAAAATGATAAATTTCAATCTTTAGTTCAGATTCTGTTTTTTGGCATGTTAATAGATAAGTGAGAATGGTTAACTATGTATGTGTTGGATAATATTATTTTGTTTGGATCAAAATTGGTCGATGGATAATATTATAATATTGTGGATTTAGTTCACGTGTTGCCAATAGTTGAAAAGGAATGGTTCCTACAGGATCAATAAGCAGAAGAAGTGTTTTTTAAGGTGTTCAAGTGTGGTTCTGTTGTTTAACAGTCATCCATATATGCAACATCTAAGATCAACAAATGTTTTTATTTCATGATCTGAATGCAGAACATGTTATGTTTAAGACGTAAATATGGCTTCAAACTTAAGAATACTTCTTTCATCAGTAAAATATGTCATAAATATACAATTGAAGCTAGTTACTAACTTGATGGAGGCTGTAAAGAATAGTTAAGAGGGGAGTCTGCTGGGAAGAGAGAATCATGTAAGGAATAAGTTGAGAAATCAATATGAGGCATAAAGAATCCACATACTGAAAAATGCTCTCTTTAGTTGTGGCTGATGCGTATTTTCCAGTATTTTTCTGCTGGTTTGAATTTCAAATTGTGAACTGTATGAAAAGCTGTCAACAAAGCTTCTCTACTTTTTGGTTTTTGTCTCTGTTACTGAACAATGGTTATACGAGCACATTGTTGCCCCTGTTAAATCTGATCTCAACTGGAGCTCTTGTCCGCATTATTATGGTCGGGCAACTGAAAATATTCTATGATGGAATAGGTATCGTGAACGATTTCTTGAAGGAAGTGATGGAAAAATCAGCAAGTTTATTGTTAACATCTCACATTTATATAGCTTTTCCTAGATGTCCCTTTTGAATTATGTTTGACAAGTATTTATTTGATTTTGGTTAACAATCTTGATGTAGAATTTTTGTTTGATAATTTTTTGGTACAGGTGGATGGCAGCAACCCTTGTTGATTTCTATATCAATATTCTAGCAATAGGGGTATGCAATGTTTTCATCATGCTCCTACTTAATGGAATGTACTATTCAAATATGGATTCCTTTTATGTTGAAAATATCTCACGAATTTGCTAAATTTAGGCCATCTGCTGCCTCTGGTAATTTTCAGAAACACAATTGGTCTCTGAATGCATGAAATATAACTAATATTCATTAGTCGAATCCCACTCTGGTAGATGGCAGACGGTGATAGGGTAAATCCATGCTGTTTGAATAAGATTAATGGTGGCAAAAGGAGTTCATAGTCCACCTTCATGAATACATGTATAGTAGCATGTCAATGAGATTCAAGGTTTCTTGAGTTTTGTCACCCTAGATGTCAAGGCCTGGAATAGATTTACAACATATCTTATGTATGATAACATTTTTGACTAGACAAAACATTGAGTAGATATGGTTGTCTCTGCAATTATCCCCACAAAAAGACTCATCAATGGTGTATAAGAAGAGTTTATATGTTACTTCTGATTTATCTTCGTCCATATGGTATATCTTTACAAATAAATTTGGTTCATGGGTTTATTTAACTTTCTACCCCCGATATATCAGCATGATTTGTTTTATATGCTATATAACCTCCAAACAATGCTCTTTGAAAACTCTGAATAATGTATTTTTATGACGTGAACTTGTAATCTCTCACATTTGTGTTTCTTCTTGCAATATCAGGCATGGGTTGTCTACAAGGAAGCAAATTGGGTTCATGCAATGATTTGGATAGTCTTACTAATATGTTTTGGAAGGTATGGTTGCTCTTGCTTACAAGAATTTCACTAATGTTTCATTCAATCAAATTATGTTAAGATTCTGCGTGCTTTATAAGTGTAAAAAAAAACTGGAAGAAACTGATATGACTTGTTTCCATAGGGTATTTGTTATGTTGAAATTTACTAGTACGTGTACTGTTTTTATGGTTATTCCATATGGTATTAGTAAGGCTGTGGACTCAGATTCAAAAGAAAAGAGAAACAAGACATATATATGTGCTAAGTTATATGCTTATATGCTTGTTGCGTCATCAGACGGATATAGGAATTGAAGTCTATGTAGACAAGTCTCCATGATTATAATATGTATATGCATCTCTTGACTCATATTTCAGATGTTTTTCTTGTTAAGTTCTCAAAATTTATGTTGGCATACATTAAAGAGAGACCTTTACTCTTTCTTACAATTGCAACAAGCATAGTTGCCATGTTTCTCTGGTATTTCCCTTATTCTCCACCATCCAGAATTTACTGGTTTTGGCCCATATTTCTTCTCATTTTTTACCAATTAGTATAGTAAGATAATTGTTTAAGAGTCACTAATTACCAGGACATGGATAACTCCGAGTTTCATTTATCCTATTAGCAGAACATAGAATACTATCTATTATGGATTATCTTGCTATCAATTTAATCAGCTATTCTGTGGGGTTTCTGATTTAAGTAATGTGTAGAATTATGCTCACAATATATACTGGCTGAACGGTAAAATCCACAGAAATTTTATATATGTTTTGTTAACCTGCAAAATTGACCTCATTTCTTCTTTTCATTTCCTAAACTATATGTTTGAGATCAGTTATCATAAAATGGATTTGGCTTCTTGTATATTTATGAAACTGAAAGATGTGTGACTTACATGTTAGCGTAAACCTTTTATTTTCTCCTGTGCAGCATTACTACATGTGGATACATTGTTATGCAGTTTCTAAAGTTGACTCCTCAGGAATCACTGCAAGATCCCATTTACTTTGTTTTGCTAAGAAATAGAAAACAGTAAGTAACAACCGTACGTTGGTCTGTATAATAATGTATTTTTGTTCACAATATAGTAACTGAATGCATTCTCATGTTGTTTTGCTCATGATTTTTTCGCTGATGGTCGTTTTATTTTTAGGGATGGAACGGAATCAAAGGGTATACTATCTGTTGTAGGTGCAAGAATTCTTTTCAGTATTTTGGGTTGTCTTATGCTGGGAACACTGATTTACACTATAGTAACTGATGGATCTCCCTTTCGCCGTGAGCTTTTGACTCCGTAAGCTTTTTCCTACTCATGTACTCAAGACTTATTTCATCCATATCTTATTGTGTGTTGGTTGTTTCATCCTTGGAGTTCCATTGATCACATGAAGTGACAAGACAAATCTCTAGTGGAACTAGTTTAGTGATATACTTATCAAACTTAAATCACTTAAAATCCCATCCATTATGATATTCATGAAATATTGTATGAGAATGTTTGTTGTTTATGGACTTTGTATCAGTTCTTCATTAGTATTTCCAGTTTCTACACAAACTTGGCTCTGATTCTCTGCTTTTTATTTATAAGTTTACCGTTACTTATGTTTCTTCGACTTATCCACAAGTTATATTGTGTGCAGGTGGCTGTCAGCAACACTGATTGATTTCTACGCTAATGTTTTTGCTCTATCGGTATTTCTCTAGTGGATTCATTTTTCTATATCAGTTACCTTATCTAATGCAAATTATACTAGTCAGGGTATGCAGTCCACAAAACACTTTAAGATTGCATGCACTTTCAGTAGTTTTACGTAGGGGTGGCAAAATGGATCCGGAACCACGGTTCCAATGGTTCCAACCCAATTTGGGTGGAATTGGTTCCTAAGAAAATTTTATTTGGTTCCAACTTGGTTCCAAGTTGGGTCCAACTAATTTCAACTTAGGCCCAAATCGCTTGCTTGTCAATACTCTAAAATTAAATAACAAAATGTAAGGTATTGAGTCGGGTTGGGCTTGGTTCCCTTTCGGGTTGATTTTGGTTTCCTTTTGGGTTGAGTTGGTTCCTTCTTAAAAACCATTTAAGAACCCAACTCATTTTAGAACGAAACCGTTAGAACCGACCCAAAACCAACCCAACCCGCCCAATTGCCACCCCTAGTTTTACGTATAGATATGGTGAAAAGTTTTTTCTGAAATTTATCAAGTGATTACTGTATTTAATAAGTTCCTGAAATAGTTTTTGCCACTTATTCCAACAGATTGTTCAAGTCATCTGTCATATAGATTACTTGGAACACGTTAATAGACTTCTTTCTTTTACCATGGTACTGTACACAACAACTTCAAGGAAAATAGGTTATATGGATCAGTCCGGTGTGATTAAGTTATTCTAGCAACTCAATCTGAAAAATGCTGTTTGTATTTGAATGTGCTGTCAGGTCTGGGTTGCATATAAAGAATCAAATTGGAAAACAGCAGCATTGTGGGTTATCTTGTTGATCTGCTTTGGAAGGTATGTTGTAGTCATAGGTTGTTAGTTAATTCTCAAGTGCTCACTTGCAGTATTTATTAACTTATTGCTAAATTGAATAACATTATACACTACTTAACACTATTTACTATTGAATTTGTATCCAAAGTTTTTGGCGCATTAATCACGGAAAGCATATGTCCCTAAACCCTATAAATAACTCTGAAATCCTACTTTCATTTTTTAGCTGTTTACACAATGATGCATTCTGTGACATGTTAGACTATAACCTTTTTTGTTGTCTCCTACAGTATCAGTACATGCGCCTACATTGTCCTACAACTTTTCCATCTCTCGTCTCAAGATCCTGTCTCACTTATTCTTTTCAATAGCAACCGCAGGTAAGTCTATAAAACTTGTTTTCAGTTCTGAATTATAGAAATACGGGTGTTTCGGTTCTTCAATAAGATTTCATTGAGTATTTGGTCAAAGAGTGTTAGAAAAGAGCTCTAGTCCAATATTCCAAATACATGAGAGGAAGATGGTGTTATATTGGAGAACTTAAGAGATCTTTTGTTGTTGATATTAGGACAGTAAATGGCTATGAAAGAACTCTACAAACAGACAAATATACAGTGGGGTAGGTGAATGAGAAGTTCTTCATAAGATTGTTTTTCGATTGATCAATAGATAAACTTGTATTGGAAATGGAACCTATTCTTTCAATTGAACATTGTACTTATAAATGTTGTTTGTTCATTGGGTTTTTTGTATACTTATAAGTTATAAGCTGATTGTAATGTGATATCTTTTCTATATTCTTGCACTCTGAAGTAGTGTGGCTATTTATATTTCTTCATTAGGATGTCTTAAAGAAGTGAAATATAATCAAGATCTACCAATATATTTCTTCATTAGTCTCAAATCTCATTTTGATGATGGAGCAAAGAGGATATATTTAGTTGTATTATTTAATCATTATATTGTTTTTATCAGAAATGAAAAAGGGGTTTTCTCCCCTGCTTGGATACATGAGTATTTATCAGCTTGATGCTTAGTTAAAAATAACTATGTTTTTTGCTTATTATTTGAGTTTATGAGGAAATATTAACAATCTTATTTAAGGATAACTAAGAAAGAAAACTATGCAAGCATGAATTAGAAATTGGAGAAACTGATGGATAAGATCCACAAACCATATTTAACAATGAATGTAAATGGCCCATTTAGTATGAAAATAACAACCTCTTTGAAATTCGAGGTTTTCCTATATGAGATAGTATTTTCTTGTTTTGGGTGTGTGGGCCTTAGATATTCCGATTAATTCTTTCAATAGTGAGCCCATAAAGAGTAAGCCCAACCCAACCCAACCCAACGCAGATGACGACTTACCAATACGACGTCGTTACCAAGTTACAATTACTTGAAAACCAGAAATGAAGAATTAGGGTCAGCTGCAAAACCGAACCAGGAAGAAAACAGTACTGCTCTTTCCACACCATTACAGTCGGAAGAAAAATTCGCCTCGTCCAATCCGAAATGGCTTTTGCCACTCGCTTACTCTCCAGATCCACTCGCCAGGTTTCTTTTTCCATCTCCTTTATATTCGGTTTTACGAGATGTTGATTTATACGCTAAATGCCCTATTTTTCTTAGTTTTTGAGTTAATTTTATGAGTGTATGGTTTTCTTACCGACTTTTTGTTGTAATTTTATAGGTTTATACTGCGCAAAACGTATTGCGATCGGAGTATGTTGTGATTCCATCTCGTTCCTTTGCGAAAAAAGCTGGTGCTGGTGCTGCTGCTCCCGCGGCGCTGAAGGGTGATGGTGAGTTCTGATTAATATGTTATTATTGATTGATGCTAAAGGTTCTTTTTTTATCGAGTGCGAAAATTTGATGATAGTGATGCGAAAATGTCTAAGAAGTTTTCTTGTGGTAATATTCATGCTACATGTTCCTCCTGTACAAGTTTAAGATGTAAGTTTTTTCTTTATATTCAACATCCTTCAACCATCATTGCGACAAACAATTGAATTAGCGTGAAGGAAAGAAGAAATAAGTTCTTTCAATTGGTGGCATGGCATCACATCCATGTGTTGAAAGAGATTTAGGGCTCAACCTTTCATGACTTTGATGTTCTGTATAAAGTATTTTCTCAACAAGGAAGGTCACGTAAGTGATCTGTAAAGATGCTATGGACAATTTTTCTGTGGACCTCCGATGTGTTAGGTCTTCAAACCTTTAGCTTAGTTTTAGTTATTCTAAAGTGTTGCTTGTTGCTAATTCTGAGCATCATCCTAAACTTTATGAACTGTCTCAGTAAATCAGGTTTCCTTACAAACAATAAGAATTGAGTACCATTGAAGTCACATCTCTTATACCTTTAGCTCTGCAGTTGATGATAGTAAGATGGCTTTCTTATATCAGCTTCAGCGCGTGTAGTGTTTTACTTTTCTTAAATTGCTGGATGTTATGCTGCCTATAATGCCATAAATCATAAAGCTTTCTGACTGTTGCTCATATTTCCAAAGAGATGCTGAAGGGCATTTTTCTTGAGGTAAAGAACAAATTTGAGACAGCCTTGGGGATTCTCCGCAAAGAGAAAATTACCATAGCTCCTGAAGATCCTGCTGCTGTGGCTGAATATGCCAAAGTCATGAAGACCGTCAGAGAGAAGTAAGATTTTCTTTTTCTGTTGGAGTGGATATTGTTTTGCTTTATTGTTTTGGATATTGTATATACCTACAAATAGCATTTACTTTTCAATGCAAGCGAGAGTTCAATTAAATTTTGTTGCAAAGGTCTAAACTGATGGCTCAAGTCATGGTTAACAAACTACTTGTTACAGCGAGTCTCTGCACATAAACCAGCTGCTTTTAAGCTATTATCTTTTGAACTATTTCTTGGTTAACACCCCACCTAATTACATGCTGAAGAAAATTCTTTGAAATATACCTTGTTTGAGCTTGCCAGGGGTTGGATAAGTTGATGTTAGTACACTCTTGTGAAAAAACCTCCACAAGTAAACTCATTTTTCATGATTACTTCTAAAACTTTAAGACATTAGTATGTTATACTTTACCTTCTTTATGTGTTACTGCTTCTATCCATTCTATGCTAATCGTCTGCAATCATGACACATTTTTATCAGTTCTATGTTTCTACGTTCTCTCTATTCTCGTGTTCATAGAGTGTGTGCTATTTCAGCCCTTTGTTAATTATGTGAATTAATATCTTCTGTTGATCCTTCGTGTTGATAGACAGACTTACTGTATTTTGTTCCACGGTTGATTTATAAGTGCAGGGCTGATCTTCTCTCTGAGTCACAGAGGATCAAATACACTATTGATACAAGAACAAAAGATATTGCGGATGCTCGATCCTATTTGCTAGCATTGAAGGACATAAGGGTGAAGTATGTTATCAAATTACGATCTTGTTTACTCTGTCCTATTGGCTTTTCATTTCTTCTATGCTATGTATATCTTAAATCTTTTTTCACGAGATACAACATTATCATATGATAATCTGGATTATAATTTGATTGAATAGTTCGGTTCATATGCAGTTGAATTTCTGCATGTAGCTAACATGCAAGACCAAATATCTTAAGTTTTTTTGCTATTAAGAGCCTTCTAAACTTTTAGTTTGTGTGTGAACAAACTGATGCACCCTGCTCTTCATTCTCCATTTAATAATTCTTTTCGGCAGGAGGGGCCTTGTTGATGAATTGGGTGCAGAGGCTATGATGATGGATGCATTGGATAAAGTGGAGAAAGAATTGAAAAAGCCACTTATGAGAAATGATAAAAAGGGAATGGCTCTTCTTATGAAAGAATTTGATAAAGTCAACCAAAAGTAAGATGGAACACCTAAAATCTACATTCTTTCATGTCTTAGATTTTCAATTTAAATGGTATATTGGAGATGATAGTTGGTAAAATGTATTTGCATTTGTTATTTACAGTTTGATGCCTCCATTTGAGTTATATATGATAAGCACGATAATGTTGCATGATTCTATGGTGTGCGCTTATTTCTGGATTTTACCTGTGAACTTGTGATTATGCAGGCTTGGCATTCGTAAAGAAGATCTGCCCAAATACGAGGAACAGTTGGAACTTAAAATTGCAAAAGCCCAATTGGAGGAGCTGAAGAAGGATGCTCTGGAAGCAATGGAAACCCAGAAGAAGAGGTAGCCTTCTAATTTTCATAAGTTTCTATCGTTTTGTACATGTTGAGTCTATGATGATGGACATTGACAACAAGACACGAGCAGTCGATGTAATAATTCTTGAAAAACATAGGGCACGGCACGGCTTCTAAATAGCTATGCAAATATGTAATTGGTAGCAAATCTGCATAGACATCGATTATAGGACAGAGGTTCATGTCTGCTTACCTGCATGATTGGTAGAGTGATGTGATTTTGAAGAGAAAAAAATAGAGCTTAAAAAACTGTTTAAGACAAATAAGTGCATGTAGATGTGATAGGACCAAATATACATGTCCGGCATGGCACAACATGATCGTGGAGTGTTGGTGCTTTATATGGTTTTGTGCTTAACATTCGGAGTTGCTTGCTGTCTATGTAATGGAGGCCTCTCTCCCCTCCCTGATGCTATATAGTTGGGTACCAACCAAGTGGAGCTTTGAATCATTAGATTACACATGCTAATGTCAATAGTTTTATCTTACCACAGTTATATTCTCATCCAACCAATAACTTATAATCCAATTTTAGTAGTATTCAAGTGGCTAGTATAAAGTTTTTTGCTAATGTGGTGTTTAATATTGAGAGAATAAACCCATTTTCTTCTTTCAATGTTTTACAGGGAGGAGTTCAAAGATGAAGAAATGCCTGATGTGAAGTCATTAGACATCAGAAACTTCATCTGAGAATGGAGTAAAATTATGTCTTGTTTTCATTTATTCGACATTTTTGATAATGACATACTATGCTCTTGCCAGTCTCCTTATGTTTAGAAGGAGATATTATGATGCCGACAGATTGAAGAGTACATTACATAACAAGCCTTGCTTGTTTGTCCTTTGTTCAATAAATAGCACTTGTGAATTTGCTAAGCATATGTTTTGGAACTTGGTTATATTGTTGTTCATCTTTTCTTTAATAATTTTATGCATTGTTTTATTCATGTATAAACCTTTTGCGCCCCCGGGGGAAATATGACTTGTTTTATAGAAAAAAAATGGTCGAAATTCATTCTCTCAACTAAGTTGAGGGATTCTATAATCAATTATCGCTTTTATAAAGGACATACCTTAAACAAATAAAAGTAGAATATTTGACTTTTTTTTTTTTTTGGAGTAGAGGAAATCCTATACTAAAGTAATAGTGTATTACATTTCATGACATAATCAAGTTATGACCAATAGTGCAAGTACAGCGACTATGGTCCCCTAATGGAACTCATATGAAATTATCTTGTTTTCGAACTTGGTTTACATATGTGATCGTTAATAATCTGCCATAAACTATTATGAAAATATTATGGTGAAGTGAATAGTGAATAATGAATACAATTAGTAAATATTGATTTCAGCTTTTCAATTTAATTACTAATAGTTTTAATTGGTTTATTTTTCATTATTTGAAGTATTGACCGTAATAAAAGAAACAAAAAAATAGAAAAATTCCACTCTGCACTCCTAATTCCCAGGCACCGGTTCGCAACGATTACAACACTCCAATAGGTATAATCCTCTACAAGCGCATCTTTGCTACACCCACGCACTCGGTTGTACCTTCTCAGACTATTCAACGGGCAAATCCAAGGTACAACACCTCAACATTCCAACTGAAAACAGACTCAAAACACATGATTGATCACCTAACTATATTATATATAAAGCCCCAGAACTACAGTACAGAAAATACATACATACATTATATTACGATCTACATTAATTAGTTACAAATCTTCCGAAATGGCAGCGACGGCGGTTCCGCCACCGGCAGTGAATACACAGCCGGCGGTTTCGGGAGGCGGAGGAGTGTTTCTGAACAACTCGTCTCTGTATGTAGGTGATCTGGAGGCGACAGTGGATGAGAGTAAACTGTACGATCTGTTCAATCACGTCGCACCAGTGGTTTCAGTTAGGGTTTGCAGAGATCAGAATCGCCGTTCCTCACTCGGATATGCATACGTCAATTTTAATAATCCTATCGATGGTGATCAGAGTCTTCACTGTTTTTTTTTCCTTTCGATTTTGTGGTATATGTCGTTGCATGCACGCGCGATTTCATGGTGTTTAGTTTGAAATTATGTGTTTTTAGAGTGTCATTATGATTATGATCATGATCATCAATGTAATGTGATATAATTATTTGGATGAGATCTGGTTCTTCTCATTATTATTGTTATTGTAACTGGTATTTTTAATGCTGGATTGTTTTTTCCCTTATAAAAGAAATCACTCTCCTCTATGAAATGAAAGGATCGAATTTAAGTGAAAAGTGTTATCTTATTGATACGTTTCTTATAAATGTGTTTATACACTTCTGAAGTGAGCCATCGGTGTAAATCTTCAGTTTTTACCATATTTTGGTTTTGTAATTTTCTATTTTTGAAAGGCATTTGTTGGACACTGCTCGCTTTGTTATTATACTCTAAAACAATGCATGATTAACCGTACCTAATAATTCTGTTGTTTTAGGTCCAATTTCAAATTTTGTGTGCTAGTTCACACCACAATTATATATGATCTATGCACAACTGAGAATTACTTTATATGTGCAGCTACCCATGCAAGGGATGTTTTGAATTTCACCCATGTCAATGGAAAGCCTATAAGGATCATGTTTTCTCATAGAGATCCTAGCCTGCGGAAAAGTGGATATGCTAATTTGTTCATTAAGAATTTGGATGCTTCAATAGACCATAAGGCACTTTACGAAACTTTTTCTGCCTTTGGAACTGTGCTCTCTTGCAAGGTAGCTGTTGACAATAATGAGAAATCAAAGGGATATGGTTTTGTACAGTTCGATAAGGAAGAAGCTGCCCAAAATGCAATCAAGCGGTTAAATGGCATGCTAATAAATGATAAGCAAGTTTTTGTTGGCACTTTTGTTCGTCGTCAAGAAAGAGAGAGAACTGAAGGGTCACCAAAGTTTACGAATGTGTATGTGAAAAACTTGTCAGAAAGCACTACAGATGAGAAGTTTAAGAAAATGTTTGAAAAGTTTGGCTCAATCACAAGTGCAGTTGTGATGAAAGATTCAAATGGCAAATCCAAATGTTTTGGCTTTGTTAATTTCCAGAACTATGATGATGCATCAGTTGCATGTGAGAACTTAAACGGATCCTCGTTAGATGATAAGGTTTTGTATGTTGGAAAGGCTGAAAAGAAAGCTGATAGGGAAGCAGAACTGAAAGCTAAATTTGAACAAGAAAGAAATAGTAGATTTGAGAAACTAAAAGGTGCCAACTTGTACTTGAAAAATCTTGATGATAGTGTAAATGATGAAAAGTTGAAGGAGTTATTTTCAGAGTTTGGAACTATCACATCATGCAAGGTATCAAAAATTCCATTGAGCCTTATGAAGTTTAAAGTTGTCTTTCTTAGTTTCTTGTAATATCGAAAACTTTACTTATGGTTATATATATTATCAGCTCATGCGTGATCAAAATGGACTGAGCAAGGGTGCAGGTTTTGTGGCCTTTTCCACCCCTGACGAAGCTACAAAAGCTGTAAGATAAATTTACGCTTATGGTTTTTGGTTTCAGAGTTCTCCTCTTCTATTTTTCCAGTGAAGTTTGTTTTGATACACTCTCTAAGTAAATTTTTTCAGCTGAATGAAATGAATGGGAAGATGATTGGGAGAAAACCTTTATATGCTGCCATAGCACAACGAAAAGAAGAGAGGAAATCTTGGCTGCAGGTACTATACCGTCTTTCCTTGGTATCATTATTTTATAACAAATATAAATGAATAGAGAAGTATAATATCGTTATATAATCTGTATACTTGTAAGTTCTAGTTTTAATTCAAATTCAACTCATTAAAATGCTCACAGTTCATTTGGTTCAGTTTCATAACTACACTTCTTTATGTTCAGGCACATTTTGCTCAGATGCGAACACCTGGAACTATGTCACCTATACATGGAATGCCTGGATTTCACGGTGGCGCACCTGCACTCGCCCATCAGCAGCTTTATTTTGGGCAAGTCGGAGCTGGACTCATTCCTTCTCAGGCTCCTACATATGGATTTCAGCAGCAGCACATGCCTGGTGTTCCTTCAAATTTTGTCATGCCCTTCCAACTTCAACGACAAGGTCCACCTGGTCAGCGCTCCGGTCCAAGAAGAGGTGGAAGTCCTCAACTGCCACAGCTACAGGTTTTTTCATGTTTTCACGCGTTATAAACTAGTATTGTAAGTTTATTTTGGTTGCAGTAAATTATATGGTCATGTCATGTCATGGAAAAGGAAACTTGAGGCAAGATATTGTGTAATTGGGGAAAACTTGTTTCCTCACAGTAAGTGAGGCAAATCATGAGTACAATCATCTCCTTCTTACACCACATTGTTTACTCTAGGCAACAAACAAGCTTGAGATGATCTTTTATTTATTTGATGGCAAAGATCTTTTGACCCGAATAGACGTGTACTAGCAAATCAAGATCAAGTGGGGATTTCCTATCTTTCAACATGATATGCACATTCTTTTTTGTAATTCGATATCTATAGCAAAGAGTGACTTCATAAGGGTCTATTTTGATGTGTATTAATTTTCTTTATCCAGCGCAACTCAAATCAAGGTGTCAACAGATACATTGCCAATGGACGAAGTGGCGTCAATCATTCTACACATCCTCAAGGTCTAATGGGGCCAATCATTCCATCGCCTCTTGATGCATCTGCAGCACCAGCAGCCTCCTTAGACATTCCAATCTCAAGGTCTACCCTAGTTGCTTCAGCCTTGGCTTCTGCTTCTCCAGAAAACCAGCGCCTGGTTAGTGCAAATTTTTTGTTTATTTCCCGTCATTAGTTCATAGTTATTATGAAAGGTTAATCACATGAACTTTCATAGGCTACTTTACTTTTTGCTGTGATATGTATACCTCGGTATGTTATCTCTTGTAGTATTTGTCACATTTGGACGTGGTAATGTTTATCTCGTAATTTGGATACTTGCAGATGCTGGGCGAACAGCTGTACCCACTAGTGGAACGTATTGAACGCAATAACGCGGGTAAAGTAACAGGGATGTTATTGGAGATGGACCAAACGGAGGTGCTTCACCTGTTAGAGTCTCCTGATGCTCTGAAGAAGAAGGTTTCCGAGGCTATGGATGTGCTCCGTTTAGCAGCATCACGTCCCGACAATGGTGACCAACTTGCCCCCCTGTCCTAAAGTTAATCAAGAAGAAATTGATACTGAAGTTAATAGAGATGTTGCTTCAGCAATTTTATAGACTTTAAGCTAATTATGGAGGGTTTTTTGCCCTTCTTAATTTGTTGATTTTTTGAGAGCTTGGATCTCCTTTTGTTTATTTATCAGTGGCAAGACATTGTACTGAGCATATCCAGTTTTCCTTCTCATTTTCTGAGACTAAAAACATGAGAAGAATAAGGAATGGCTTATCGACTTTAAGTGAAACATGGTGCCTTTGCTTGTGATTCACTTGCTTCACGTGTCAATAGCTTCTAATGTATTTTATGGAAACAACTGTCGTTTGCATGATGATGGTTCATGTTTCCCCCACCTTAATTAACAATAATTTTGTGATTAGTTAATCTCTTTGACTACACATTTCACTTAATATGATTTAGTTTGAATTATGTCAACTTTATTCGGGTGGAGAGCAGTCACAATCAATTTGGACTTGGTCAAACTTGATCCTTCACTTAACTAGAGCACCCATAATCAATTTGGATTCAGTCAAACTCGATTCGAGATAGAATTTTTCAATCATAAAAGTATAATCGGTCAATTGTACATCCATACGTAATTTTTCTAAGATCCGTAATCTGAGTAATTTATGTGAATAATTTACATGTGATAAGATCCAAAATCTGTGTAATTTACCTATGTGAGCAAACATCGGATCCAAGTAATTGTTGAATAGGTCTGAAAATATTTTTATGTTCCAAGAGAACAATTAGCTTGTATACTTTCTGTTTTCTCTTGACTCCCAATTAGATTGCAAATTCTGTTTATAACAACTTTTACTTTGACTCATAAAAGTTCTACTACTCCAAAAGACAGCACTGAGTCAAATCTGTTACAAAGAAAGCATGACAATTCCTAGAGAATTCAGATCTTCAATATTAAGTATAATAGCAATAATCTGTTTATGGTTGATCCCATGCAAATACTACTACATGAACAATTTTGATTGTCAAATGCTCATAAAAATGACCAAAATAACTCAAATTGCTTACTAAAGGATATGAAATCTTAAGTAACTGAAATTTATGCAAACAAGCGTAAAAGATTTGTTATTACTTACTGCCTTACTGGAAATGTTTAGGTTCAAAAGATGCCATCCAAGCACAAACTAAAAGAATTCCAAGTAATTCTTAAGTAGGTTGGCTATATCTTCCAAGAGTCACTAGTAAACATGAGAATTTTTTGTGAAAATCAAAGGAAATCGGGGTGGATATCATCCTCTACCCTTTCATCATTCACTAACGACTAGAATGCATCATTTCTCCTTTGACTAATAAAGTCATCCAGTGATTCTTTCCTCCCTCTAGCCTCCAAGTCATCGTCTTCTTCAGTAATGAAACTACTCCACTTAGAGTTAGGCACCGGCTTATTAACTGCTATCATCCCATTTAATCCTGCTATTGGCTTCTCATTCATATAGTTTTCTTCATCTTCTGTTATGTAATTGGTCCACTTTGAAATTGATCTGTCAACACGCTCCATTGGTTGACATACAAACGACTCATTCCTTTTAGTTAAATTGTTGTTATTATCTTGAATTACTGCCCTGAAATGGTTCCATTTCGAATACCGATCCAATGGATTCAACCGCATAGGTGTCTCATCATAAAAAAAGTCTGGAGCTCTTTTAGGAGCTCTTTCACAAGGTGTTTGGTCAAATTCAGTCAACATTATATCTGCACGGGCAGTTTTCAATACTTTAAGAATCCAACTAAACTAATCCTATCTGGGGACATTACACTTCAGCAAATTATCAATCATCATCATTTGAAAGAAAAAAGGTTGTTAAAATATACTATGATATAACTAAGCACCCAATTTCCACCAGGTGCTTGATTTACCTTGGGTTTGCTCATTCTTATGCCTTTTGGCATTACCTCTGTTCCGAAACACCGGTTTCAAAAGCTTGTCCTTATATTCACTAGACGAAGAATCCTTCAATTTTGGCTTCTTGAACAGTGCCTTCGGCATCTCAGTCACTACCATCGCCTCGAATCCACTATCCCCTGCTCATACAGAATCACTTAAAAAAAACATTATAAACAACAAACAAATTTATGAATTCAATTAAAAACACCTTCCGCAAATTCTTCATCTCTATTGAACTCCCCCCAATTTTCATCCTTCTCATCGACATACTCACTCCAGTCATTCCTTCTCTTCGTCTTCTGCTTATTTCTCGAACGACTTAATGCTTCCTCTTCATCTTCTAGAAACTGTTTTTGATCGGAAATTTGGCGAGACATGTTGAAGCTCTGGACGAATTTGCGAACGTCCTTGGCCATGAAACCCTGGGCGAACACCTTGCGCTGAGATTGCTTCTGATTGCACACCACGCAGGTCCATTTATTGCTGCTCTTCTTCTGCTGCTTCACCTGCATCACATCAATTCAATAAATTTGCTGCATTCATACATATATACTACTCCAATATATACACATATAAATAACTGTGAACAATGAGGAAAATTGCCTGCATAGTTGAGCACTGAAAGCATTGAACAGCGATGAAAATCGTCGGCATTTTTCTTCTCCGATATTTCTCTGTGAGAAAGTGGGAGAGTTTGGCGGGAAATAGGGTTTTCAAACTGAATTAGAGCTCTATTTATACTTTTTTATTTCGTGTTCTGGGTTTCATTTCTGGGCCTAAACTCTATAGTTATATTGGGCTTTCTTGTGTTTAGGAGAGATCCATACTGGGTTGTGGCCCATATTGCATGGATTTAAGGCTAAAACTTTTTTGAGACATCTAATGGGCCCAATAGGGCCTTTCTACGTAAGTTGGAATATTAATAGTATATTTACTACAGCGTATTACCAAAACTAAAGAAGAAAAAAAGAGTAAGACAAAGTGACGCCGTTATGTTTCACATTTTCCTTTTCCTTTTTCTTTTACTTTACTTTTTATATATATTTTCTAAAAAGGAACAAAAAGAAAAAAGCAATTTTAGCAAACAATACATACAAATACAATCAATCAAAAGGACCAGATTATAGATTAGATCTGGCTTTTGCTTTCTTCCCCTTTCATACTCGTAAAAATCATTATCTCAAGCAATTTACACACAAAATACTCTAACAAGCTCATATCTTTTACTCTTTTTCTCCAGATCTCTTCATTTCTCTAATCGATATGTAGACATTGTTTGCTTCAGGTACTGCACTTTTTCTTACTGGGTTTATCTTTAACTGTAAATGGGTTTATGTTACTTTTGTGATTTTATTGATGGGTTATATGCCTTGTCCTCTGTGTATGTATTTTTTTAGCTTTCATTTTTATTCTTTTGTTCCGGTATATGGATAACGAGTTGATGTAGAAAGAATTTGTTAGAGGTTGGTGAGCATTTTTCTGAAAAATTATGCTACCTGGGTATAATGGCGGCAGCAGGAATTCTTATTTTTTTAGTGGGGTCATTTTCATGTATATATATTGAGTAAGCAAAAAATGGGAAAATTTTAATATTATTTTTTTGGTCTTAGAACTGACAAAAAGAGCATGACAAAATCCAAAATTTGATGAGAATTGGAAATATCTGAACTTCTGGAATGATAGTTACTATTTTTCTAATAAAAAATATACTTTTTTAACTTATTTTTGGGCCCAATTTTAAGTTCATGCTAGTGATGTCGAAAAAGAAGTTTTATTGGTCTCTGATTTATGCTTTGTTCATCGTAAATTTGTTAAGATCCAATATCTGATTTTCATGTATTACACTTAGTTATTGCCTTAGTTATTGCCTGTCACTTATCTACATTCTGTGAGCTATTATATAACCAGGATTCGGTAGAAAACTCAAAGTCCTTTTCCATAAATTACTGCTTATCATTTTTATTAATGGCTATGCAAAATTTAGATTCTGAAGCCTAATTCATAGTTCTCCTTTGAATTTTTGTTGTTTGAATATGTACTTCTACATGAAAGACTCGAAGAAACAGACAGGAACAAAGAATTGCAAAAGCGTCCTTGCATGATTCTAAGTGGGTGGATATTCAACCTTGATAAAAAGTAGTGTGTTTCAGTGCGTGGTACTTTAGAGGCCAAATTGTCTATGGAGTCGGAGCAGAATAGGTTTCTGCTGCCACAGCAACCACCAGCACCTCGGGTATATTGCTATATAAATCTTTAAATGTGTTCTTGATTTGATTTTATTTTCCTTCTAGTCACTTGCATGCTTATATAGAAAGATGTATCCTTTTCTGGTGCAAAATTTGTGAATCCATGAGCATTGGCAGATTAGATGATGAAATGTTTGGCTCAATTATACTTTTTTGTCTTTCTTGATGTTATGGGCTGAGTTTGTGAGTCGTATGGGTTTTTGGTATTCAAGATTCTTTAACAATTATTCATGTCCTATGTACAGAATGTTTTGGTAGTTTGTTCACTTACAAAGATAGGTCACAAGGAGAGGTGGTTTCTTAATCAATTTAAGTGTGTAACTTTGAAGCCTGAGTGAGATCGCTGAAGATTTTCCGAAGAGTGATGATGAAAGTATCTTAAAATATTGTTCAATATAATATATGAAACATCGATTCTTTCAAGAATTTAACTACAAAATTCTCTTCCCATAATTGGGCCTGTCCCCAGAATCGAGTTAAGTTGGTTTGAAGAGTATAATTGATTGATTAATACGATAAATCTATGACCATGTCCACATAAATCACCATCAACCACATAGAAATAAGGTTTCACCGTTGCGCATTCTTATAGCCACATAGTCTCAGACTCGGTATGGATATTATCCCAGAAATTTTATGGAAAGCAATTGACATCTGTAGATCGAATAAGCGTAATGCCTTTTTGTGGCTTCTTATTCACTGTTTGGTTTTATTATTTACTTGAATTCTCCATCGATACATTCTTGATATTCATTTTTTCTGTTTACAGCGAAAGAGGTGGAGTGGTTGTTTTGGTGGACTCCCATGCATACGCAAACAAAAAGGCGGAGGAAAGCGAATTGTACCCGCATCTCGAATGCCAGAATCCAATGCTATTCCAAATCAGCCAAACGGGCCTCAACCCGGTGGATTACCTAATCAGATGACTGGAATTGCTCTATCTTTATATGCTCCACCGTCATCACCAGCTTCCTTTTCACATTCAGCCCTCCCATCCACAGCTCAGTCCCCCATCAATTTCTCGTCAGCCAACTCACCAGTGGGCCCATCATCCACTATGTTTGTAACGGGCCCATACGCTCACGAAACCCAACTTGTATCTCCTCCCGTTTTGTCAACTTTCACAACCGAGCCATCCACAGCTCCATTAACACCTCCACCCGAGCTAGCACATTTAACCACCCCTTCTTCCCCTGACGTGCCTTATGCACGTTTTCTTTCATCTTCGGCCAATATTAAGACAACCCATAATACTGCTGGAAATGATCTTCAATCGACATATTCACTCTACCCTGGAAGTCCTGCAATAAGATCACCTGCTTTATCTGAATGGGAGCCATCAACTCCTTCAAAAGAGCCCGCATATACGAAATCCAATTCGGGCAGGTTAATTGGGCAGGTTAATGCGTCGAAATCGCGTCAAGATTCAAATTTCTTCTGCCCGGAGACGTTTGCGCAGTTCTACTTGGACCAATCGTCGTTTCCTCATTCGGGTGGTAGATTAAGTATTTCTAGGGAATCAGATGCTTACTCGAATGGACATCAGAATAGGCATAGCAAAGTCTGCAAAGCTGATGTTGAGGAGTTAGAAGCTTACAGGGCATCTTTCGGGTTTAGTGCTGATGAAATGATTACGACAACTCATTATGTGGAGATATCAGATGGGTTAGAGGACTCTTTTAGCATGACAGCTTTTGCCTCCAATAAGCCTATTGGAACTGAACATATAAAACAGGTAGCGGAAACTGAGAGAAGAGAAGATTTTGCTTGTCCACAGGCTCATATCGAGGGCATGCAATCTGGAGTGCCAGCTGCTTATGATAGTCTTGAAGGTGAGATCACTGTTGCAGTTATATAATGTCTATTTTATTGAGAGTAAATTACGCAGACATTTCCTGCTTGAAACCGTAATTATGAAGGGAAAAACGAGGTTTGGGAAATTGCCATAACACTTCCTCCATCAGTAGAATCATAATACAATTTCACCCCCTGTTATTAAAGATAGTTTTACAATTTACCTCTGTTTTTTGTGTGAGCTGTCAGGATGTGACAGGTGGTGTCTTGATTATGCAAAACGTCAAGAACCATTGTTATTACCCAGTATACCATAAAAAAAATCGAAAATGATCAAAAACTAGAACTTTATAGGTGTGGCCGGATTACCATCTGAATTTATTTTGAATTATTTATTGCTCGTGAAACTCGTATTCTATATGCGTGTTTGATTCTGGGTCCAAATATCAACTGTGATGTCTTTTCACTAGGCAATGACATTAGTTTTTCATACGTTTCAGTTAAAATCCCGGAGAAGAGATTTGGAGATGATTCTGGACGAACCTTCCACAATAAGAGTGATGATGAGGATATATTCTCAAAGATGGGATCTTCAAGAATTGGACGAAAATACCCTTTTGGTTCATCAAACTCTGATGCAGAAATCGAGTACAGGAGAGGGCGAAGCCTGAGAGAAGAGAGAAAGCTAAGGCATGAATAGTTGACATAAAACCTGTTGCTTGTGTGTATTTGCAGCTGTTGTGTTTTCTTATATATGGTCATCATTTTGTGTCTGTGATATAATATATCTATATATATATATATTTTTGAAGTGTTGTGATATAATATATTTCCTTGAGAATTCTTCCCAGTGAATCTTCCAAGTATTGACTGACTTGATATGGGATCACTTGGAGCAAGAATAGAATGTTGGAACTTTTTTGTATGTAAATGTTAATTATATGCATGGATTCGAAATGCTCGAACTCATTCAAAGGTTTATATATATCTTGTGCGTAGGTAAAATGAGACTAATTTGCTATTATAGGCACTTTATCCTGATAGCATTAAAAATGTATAAAATGATGAATAATATCTCCCCCATTATTGTAATTTAGATTTTCTATTTTAAAATGATACATAATCTTATTATTTTTTTCTATCCGCAATAAATTTTTGCAACTCGTATCGGGTTTATACTTTGAAATCTTCTACACACATGTTATATTTGGAAACTGGAGTAATATATAAAGCGTTATTTTGAAATAATTTGCAATTATAGACACTTTGTTCCTTGACTTATGGTTCAAGTAAAATTTACGTTCTTTTTTAGAGTCTAAATATGATATTCTCATTCTAATCTATTCACAATAAAATAATATAATTGAAAATAGTAGATTATGCTTTTTTTATATAATTACAAACTGAAAAAATAGAAATAAATTTAGACTTTTATGACCTAACAGCCACCATTGCACCCAATCACACCATACAAATTCCCCATGTCATCTTCATCTTCATCCCAAAACCCAGAGCTCAAACCTCAAATCCCATTACCCACAACTACAATTCACACCCTACAAACAGAACAAAACAAAAACTTCTGCACAAGAAATAGCTAGAAATGGGAACAACAGGAAAAACACTATCTTTATCTCTTCTATCACTACCCAAACGCTTCTCCTTCAAGTACAGACCCCTTCACTTCTCACTACCGTTACATGTCCACGCGCCGCCACACAGAGTAGTTTTCCACAAATTCAGGCCCCTTTGCACCGCCACAGAAACAGCCATTGATGAAAACCCAACGCTACAACCAATAAAGCATTCTATTCTCTTAGAAAGGCTCCGACAGAGGCACCTCAAAGAATCTACTCTAACTCCAAAATCCACAACCAGTACGCCATCATTGACAGGTACCAAGAAAGTTAAGTACGGTGAAAATGAGAGCTCGAAAAAGAAAAAGAGTGAAATTGAAAGGAGTTTTGAGGAATTGGGATTGAGTGAAGAAGTGATGGGAGCTTTAGGAGAAATGGGGATTTCAGAGCCCACTGAGATTCAGAGTATTGGGATACCTGCTGTGTTGAAAGGGAAGAGTGTGGTGTTGGGTTCACATACTGGTTCGGGCAAGACTCTTGCTTACTTGTTGCCCCTTGTTCAGGTTTCAAGCTTGTGTCTTTTGTTTATTTAGCTATTTTTTCTTTGTTCTGCTTATTGTAATTTAGTTTGGGAAGTGAGATTATTAATAAGATCAATTTTCATAAGATTATGCTTCATGTGATAAAGGATTTGGCTTTTGTCATATTACCATCTTGTTAATAATGATTTCTGTCATGCTTGATGTAGTTCGTATCTATCACTTGATAGAAGACAGCGCCTTCCTGCTTGAATACTGATTGAAAAAATAACTTAAATGGGAAAAGGGTATGTGAACATGGGGACTGTTGGCTCTTCGTTCTTTTTTAATTAAACAAAAACGTGCAAAGGTCTAGGAAATGATGAGTGAGATTGACCATCTATTTTGTTTTATCATTTCATGGATTGCTTGCTATTTTTGTTGGCTAGTTTGCTTAGGTATTTGAGGGTGTCAAATCATTCTTTGTTTCTATATTGAAATATAAGATTTTCACAAGAGAGGTGTAGCTTACGAATGATCATATCTATTGAATTTTTCAGTTGATGCGAAGGGATGAAGATTTGCATGGTATGCTGATCAAGCCTAGACGCCCTCGAGCTGTTGTACTCTGCCCAACTAGGGAACTTTGTGAACAGGTTAAACATTGGATTTTTTTCTTAAGTGACTTAAACTATGACTATAACATTCAATCGATTAAGCTCAGGTGCATGTTTCCAGGTGTTCCGTGTGGCCAAGGCAATCAGTCACCATGCAAGATTCAGGTCAACCATGGTAAGTGGTGGTGGGCGTTTAAGACCTCAAGAAGATTCCTTGAACAGCCCAATCGACATGATTGTGGGTACACCAGGCAGGCTTCTTCAGCATGTAGAAGAGGGTAACATGGTTTACGGAGACATCAAATACTTGGTACAAACACATTCATTTTTTTTTCCAAATCATTTCTTAATTGTCACTTCAATGGCATTGCTTGCTAATGGTGACAATTTTAGGTGTTGGATGAGGCAGACACCATGTTTGATCGCGGGTTTGGCCCTGAAATTCGTAAATTTATTGGACCCTTGAAAAACCGTGCATCTAAAGCTGAAGGTCTGGGGTTTCAAACTGTATTGGTCACTGCAACGATGACAAAGGTGTGCTATTATTTTAGCATGTTTTTCCCTTACCTAGGATCAATGTCAAAATGTAATGACCCTTTAAAACATTTACATGTTCAAATTCTTTACGGAAATCAATCTGTCTGACAAAAAACTTCACATATATCTCATGCTTATTTGCGACTGTTTGACTATTAACATACATTTTCAGGGAGTGCAAAATCTGGTTGATGAGGAGTTTCAAGGAATCACACATTTGCGTACTTCTACACTCCATAAGAAGATTGCTAATGCTCGTCATGATTTTATCAAACTTTCGGGTTCAGAAAATAAGCTGGAAGCCTTGTTACAGGTCCTTTTTTTCGAGCCTTAAACTGTACCATGTTTTGAGTGTCTTTTTAGTTAAAATTTAGAATACATTAATTTTTGCTACATACTGTCTAGAGGGCAACCTTATAATCATTTTACATGAAGTTTGTGATTGGTTTGTTATATAATTCCCAATCTGATTTGATATAGTCAAGTGATTACAGGTTCTTGAGCCAAGTCTAGCAAAAGGGAATAGAGTGATGGTATTCTGTAACACATTGAATTCAAGTCGTGCTGTAGACCACTTTTTAAGTGAAAACCAAATCTCCACAGTCAATTACCATGGAGAGGTGCCGGCTGAACAAAGGTGAGATGAATGTCTTGACTTTGCACATGTGTACTTCTATACCTGTTTGGACTTTGTTTTGACATTTTCCACGTCTTATAACAACTTAGAGCTTAAAATTTTTGTTAAAACAAAATAGAAAATTGCTAAAACTAATTGAATATTTCCTTTTTAGAGTCTGCAACAGCATAGTCCTCATACCACCATGCTCATGAAGTACACTATATATGTTTTGAAGAATGATTACTAGAAGGATTTCCTTTTATGGCCCTTTTTTCTCTGTATAAAATGTGATCTTATCACTGTGATACAGAGTTGAAAACCTAGAAAGGTTTAAGAGCAACGATGGAGATTGCCCCACTTTAGTATGCACTGACTTGGCTGCTAGGGGATTGGATTTGGATGTGGATCATGTTATCATGTTTGATTTTCCCTTAAACTCTGTAAGCATACTCCCTCTTCCTCTTTCTCTCTCTCTCTCTCACTCATGCTACTATTGCCCATTTGCCCCATAGTAAGTGATCCTTTTTTATTCTTTTAGATTGATTACCTGCATCGAACTGGAAGAACTGCTCGCATGGGTGCAAAAGGTACTATTTATACACTTGTGCTAAACTTGAAAATTGAAAGCACAGTATGTAAAAAGACTGTTTTCTAACACAGAGAGACTTCTGAAAAGTAAGATGTACTGAAAATTGTGATGTTTTTGTAACATGTTATCTGAAACCATTTTATGATGAAAACCTTTTCGTTTTTTGTCGAGAAATGAGCAAAACGAACATGTTTTTATAACAGGGAAGGTGACAAGTTTGGTGGCTAGGAAAGATGTGATATTAGCCACACGCATTGAGGAGGCTATGATGAAGAACGAAAGCTTGGAATCTCTGTCTGTTGATAGTATCAAAAGGGATAAGGCCAGATCCCGTGTAAACGAGCAGAAGGATAGAAACGCAAAAATGGTCAGAGTTTCAAGTTCGAAAAACAAGGCCACCTCAGCAAAACCAACTGAAAACCGTGGCAAGGCCAAGAAAACCTCAGTGGTTATTTCCAAAAGCAAAAGAACAGAATTTAAGGTTTCTAAAACATCGAAATCATCATCTGGGTCGAGCAACTCAAAAGGGACATCTTATACTGGTAAGAAAAAGTCGAGTAACAAGAATGTTTCTGCTGTCAAATCTTCGACAAAGCTGAATGTTGTTGGATTTAGGGGACGGAGTGCAGCAAAGGCGTATTGATATATAATATCTTTTCTCCCTTTAGTTTTTAACCTAGTAAAATTCATAAATTGGGTATCTAACATAATGAAAATACAGTATAGAAATTCCTTTTGCAAATGGAGTAATTTTTTCTAATTTCTTGCACCATGGCTATTTTACTCTCACAGTTCAGCATTAAGTGCAATGACAGTTTGAATCCAGAAAAGAATAACCAGCTTTCATTGATTGCTTTCAAATGTTTTCTTAATTTAGCCAAAATTGAATAACAACATTAATTGAACAATGCAAGCTAAGCATAAGCATATTCAACAAACTTTCTTCAATTCCATCAAATTGCAGTAAATTACAAGTTTACACTTTACCTTTTTCAAATATAAAATAATATAAATAAACATCTTATCTCCAAGGTGTGAAAATTAAATATAGGACTTGAATATTTGAAAAAAGAAAACATTTGAACATTGGCCAATAAAAAACAATAATTATTGAGCAATTGACCTAAACATTTAGATCACCAAGCCTTCAAAGGGTAATTTTGAATGCAATCCATCCATGGATTATCAGATTCTTGACTAGAATCTTGAAGCCATTTCCACACAAGGCTACCAACTTTAAAACCTGTCCCAAATCCTAGCATCCACATTTTTTCACCATCTTTTACTCGTTTTTTCGCTTCGAAATAAGCCAATTCATAAAACACGAGACTACTCGATGTGTTCCCAAATCGATATAAAGTCATACGAGATGGCTCAGTTACCACTGGACTGAGTTTTAAAACTCGAGCCACATTCTCTATCACGGCCTTGCCACCCGTGTGTATACACATATGCTCAAACGCTTTCGTAAAATCGGGCACGATAGGCTTCGAGGGCTCGCCATTGGGAATCATCATCTTGACCGCCACTGAGTAGGCGTAATGCACGAGTTGACTCAGTGGCAAAACCTTAGGTGCAAGAATCTTGATATGCTGACTCAAGCTCACCCCAGCCACCCTTATCAAATCCTTGGTTAGTGATATACCAGTATTGCCCTTGTCATCTTCCTCTTGAAATGCAGCAGTATAAGCACCGTCATCGGCCCCGTGATGAGTCCTGAGCGAGTGAACGAGTTCCATTTTAGCAACTCGGCGGCGACTGGGGTCGTTGGTGAGCATGGCGGCGGCGCAGCCGACGCGAAAGATACAGTTAGTAACAAGCATTGATCGGGTATCACCGTTGTACCAGTTCAAGGTGGTGCTCTCGGTGATGACGACGAGGGCATTTTGGACTTTTCGATTCCCCCGTAGAACCCTAGCTGCGAAGTCAACTGAAAGGACTCCAGAGCCACACCCCATTCCACTGAGGTTATAAGTTTTCACGTCGGGCCTGAGCTTATATCGATTTACAATGAGGGAGCTAAGAGATGGAGATGGTGAAAAGCTTCCACAGGAGACAATGACAATGTCTATGCTTAAAGGGTTTATAAGGGTTTTAGCCAGGAGGGTATCAATGGAGGAGAATATTCCTTCTTCAGCTTCTTGGACGGCGTATTTTAGCGTGGGGACGTCGTTTTCTGCAAAAATGAACGGGGGTGCGTAGGTTTCGTCACCTAATCCAGATTTGAGATAAATTTTGCGCATGAATTCGAGGGACTCGAGGGAGACGTGCGCGTTGCGGCGCACGAAAGACTCGGCCACATGGGGAGAGCACTTGCGGCTGGGTGGCGGCTTGTAGCATGCGTAGTTTAGCAGCAAAACAGGGTAAGGACGGGTGAAGAAGTAGTAGAAAATGGGGATGAGAGAGACGGCGGCGCATGAAAGAGAGAGGCGCAGGTTAGCGGAGAGAAGGCGGTGGGTGGTGGATAATAGGAAGGTGAAGGATAGAAGAGATAGGAATGAGATTTGGAGGATTAGTAATGGCTTCATGTTTGATATATTCATTATATTGAGGATTTGAAGACTTGAAATGAATATGGTGAAGTGATATAATACGTTATTATATATGGAAGTTGGTTGGCATTTTAATTTACAGCTTGATATGTGATGTATGAGTTTAATGTGGAATTGGAGTGAGCAATAAATTTTCTAGAAATTCTACCTTTCTTTCGAATCGAAATTATTAACGAGATAAGTGAATTACATTTTAAAAACAATTATATATATATTAATATTTGTATATGTGATTTGTAGGATTTACACATGTCACAACCACCTTTATATATAGAATAGGAGATTGGAACACGGTTTGGAATAGAGAAACTGATCCCGATTTGTAGAGCTCAATAAAAGTTGGTTATGGAGTAGAATTGTGGTTTGTGTCGACAGTAGGAGGAACACTCTAAGATATTCTATAACATTTTGGTATAATACATTAGTTTAATTTACACCAATTAATAATAATCACGTATGTGCATGTTTTTAATTTATATAATAATAAATTATAGTTTATAAATACATATATATATTATTATTAGTGTATTATATACTACACAAAAAAATTACAGAAGATCCTGACTTGGGCAGAGAGAGTTTATTTGATTTTTAGGCGATGTATCTTTACCTTTGACAGCTACATTCTGACTTTTGTTTGTTGGAACTAGAACATAAATGTTATTAACTTCGTAATTCTGTTTGGACTAATAAATGTATTGAGGATAGATTAGGGAACACAAGACCATAAAATTATTAGCATTTATTTCTAGGTCACACACTAGGTTCTATAACAAGAACATATAATTTTGTGAGTGTAGATTTCATGTGAGCTACGCAATATGAATATTTGAGATAGTTCTTCCATTTCAAATCATTTTAGTTACATTCTATTATAAATGGCAATTCCTACAATTATTTAGGGGAACCCTACTATAAATTTTCGTTAGATTCTTAGAGTTTGACGCTTTGGTATAAACACGCTTCAAAGTTGATAAGTCGTTGATTTTTTTTTCCTAGCAATTAAAAAGTCGTGTACACTTTTTCATAAAAGAATCTCATGATATGCAATTTTGGTATTTCCAGTGAGAAATTTGACAGTTTGAGTATAAATTCCGCCAGAAAAATCAAAATCGACCAAAAAATACCTTTTGCTTGAAATTTTGTGTACGTTGGGCCAACAGAGTGATGGCCTATATACTTTGTTCTCAACTTCACACCATTTTAAATTATTAATTAGAACCACTGGGCTCTCTACCCAACCTTAATTCGGATAATTGGGTTGTTGATTAGCCCAACTAGCTTGTGGTGATATATTTAATTTGGATAAAATAAGACTCAATATTTTCTACTCATCTAAATTAAAAGGAAATAAAGTGATGATATATAGTCGTTCTTAGGTCATCATTTTTTTTAATGAAAGTTTTGTATAAGATGTGTAACTACTACTAACTAACTCATTAGACTAAAAATATTTTCTATAAGGTTTATCCTTAAGTAATATATATATATATATATATATATTATATATATTCGTTTTCTTTATTAGCCATGCTTAAGTTGTCAACAAATGGTAAATAAAGATTACGTGGTTGATAGTGATGATAGTAACACTCATCGGGTAATTAAAAAATTCACCGAAGAACAAAACGGAACACTTGTCAGTAGCCGCTTGTGTGGTTGACTTGATCCACTGCAATTAATGCCATGCTACAACTTTTAGGTGCTTACTAATACTTTAAATTATTAATTATTTCGGTTTGTGTTTTTAGAAAATTTTATAATAAATTTAATATATTTTACACCATATATTTACAAAATATGAGTTGTGGTGATGAACATCAGTCACCCTACCCAAATATTTAATATATATTAAATTGAGTCTGTTCAGTACAATGAGTTATAGACTTTTCTGCTTCTTCTCCTTCTCAGATTTATATGCTCATATGAGAAGGAGAAGAGGCAGAAAAGTCTATAACTCATTGTACTGAACATACTCAATTTAATATATATTAAATATTTGGGTAGGGTGACTGATGTTCATCACCGCATGAGCAGCTCAGTTGGTCACAGAAGGGTGAAGTTTGGACAATGATCAAGGATCGAGTCCCACCAGCTCCAGTGTGGGAGCAATCTCTCAAGTGAGGGGGGCTCATTGTGCGCACTGGTCTGGGTTATCATGATTTATTCCTCCCATAGCTCTGTCGGGCCGGGGCATGGGGGGCCCTTGGGGTTGGGGATTCAACCTTTTGGACAATTAATATATAAAAATGCAAATTTTATGACAAATTTTATTTATGGTAATTATATTTTTGACTATTTTCATCTTTTAAAAATTTAATTGCATTATTTTTGTAAAAGAATCATAGGCAATACTTTTTTCTTTTTTGGATTCCTATATCTCATATAGGTGATCAAGTAATATCAGATTTTTATAATATGGATTTTTCCCCAAAAAGTGTGTTATATATGACCCGAACACGGTAGATCTCTTGGTTAAGCGACCAAAATTTGTTATTTTACTCAAACAAACCTTCTTTGTTGAATCATATATGACATTTTAATCATAAACATAGTTAATTAATAAACTAAACAAACTTAGCATTTAATTCTAAATAAAAAGGAAAATAGTTCATATTGAGGTAACATGCCACCTTCACTATTCATTTTAATACTAAATGAGCTAATGAAATCATTGAGCATTAATTGGTCCAATAAGTCATCCATTGCATGTGTTTTCCATATAAAATATACTGATATTCTTAAATTCCTTGTCATAATTTTCTTTTTCATTCATTTTGGAATTTCTTATTTTATAAAATACCAGTATTTTATGTTTTTCAATACATGATTGTCCTTATCATTTCAACCTCTGCAGCATCAATTAATTCAGACACAATTATTAAGGTCTTCTTCAATTGAAATCCAACACCTGTTGCTATTTATTTGAAGTTTTGAACACAATTATTGATAATTGTATTTATTAATCTGTCTTATGACATTTTAAAATATATTAGATAAATTAATTAGTTTATAAGGTGTTATAATTAATTCAGGCATCTGAGTTGGTCGTCTGACAAGTGGAATCTGACTAAATCTCAGGTCTCAGCAGAATATATTTTTCAATAAAAATGATTTGTAATTGTAATTCAAATAATGATTTAAAAAGGTTATCTGAATCTTAGTTGCATATGATCAGCTTAGGATTTCCAATGACCACTGATTAATTTACATCTAGAAAGATATATGTGGTAAACCAATAGCAATTTTTGTATAATATAATATTGGAATCTATTAACCATCATGTAGAAGATAATGGAGGGAATTAATTTAAATTCACATTAATGTGAATATTAGATAAGGTTTCAAATTTAAAAGGACTTAATTAAGGGTAAAGTTTATCGGGAATCAATGAACTTAATTTGTTGATTTAAATTTTAAGATATTATAATTCAGTACGTGACAACCATAATTATATTATTAAAATTCTGATATAAAGTTGCATTTATTTAAAATAGTTATTGGTGGAACTGTAAAGTTTGGTAAAAAAGTGTAGAAAGCTACCATTATTCAATCATGGATCCAGTTGAGAAAGATATTTTAGTTGTTCTACAATGGAAAATTGTATTTTATGAATATGTTCTACAATCATCATTGTATTTCAGACTCCCACTAGAAATAAAAAGGACATGTTTCTTGTAATTATGTAATAAAATGGTAACAAAAATCTCTACTTCAATCATGGATTTAGGCATTATGCAACAAATAGCACAAATATTGTCAAATTTTCTCCTGTGTGTGTGGCCATTTTTCAATGTTTTTCCTTGATTGAATCATATATCATAACTATTACTATATATTTTTAAACTATAATGAAATGTTGAATTCTATTTTTGAGGTACCCCTTGAAAATTGTTTGGTATAATAACAAGCGTAATAATTATAGAAAAAATAAATTAGACTAATTTTACATTGATTTCCTAATTGATTGACACTTGTTTGTTTTTGATGAGCTTATTCACTCCTTCGTTAGACTTTAAACACGCACCACATATATATATATATTATTATATATTTAACTGAAAATAGTCCACATAAATTCAACATTGATTGCTTCTGCCACATTATGGTTATTCAATATATATTGACTAAATTATTATGTTAACGACTTACTTTAAACCTGAAAGTTGCTATTTCGTACATGCAAAACAGTACACGAATTTATTTTTCTAAAAAGAAATCATTATTAGGTTAAATTCAAGGGAATTTAAATTATATATATACCTAAACATATTCACGATAATTAGTAAAATTATAATGATGATTAGAAAGGTATTTAGCACTTATATACAAAAGTTCAAAAATAACAACATCCATTAATAAAGACACACAAATCACACACAACAGATAAGATTTTCATCTTTACGAATCTTCTTGGAAATATCAGTGACCCATAAAAAAATATAGTTTGATTTTTATTTTAATATATATAATAACCAATAAATGTCATGGTAATAAAAGCATTGATTGTCGTGCTGCGAAAAGGTTAAATAGTTAAGAATGACAGCTTTTATATTATTATTTTTAAAGAGTGTTTCTATTATTTGGCTTGTCATACAAATTAAATCACATTTTGTCACTAATTAAACTATGTTATATTATAATGTTTACTCTTTACCATACGTATCCATAACTCGTTCTCAAATTTGATTGGTCGTAGGTATATAGCTAGCTAGTCAAATTAAGTACTGTATAGTGGGCTAAAGTAGTGGTACTAATAGTGTATTTTTTCTAGATCAAGATCGATTAGTCTTTGTAATAATTATAAAGCACATAAATTACAAATTTGGAAATTGTTGAAGATAGACAATCATTTCAATGGCACACATGTTTTAAATTCATGTGTTATTGGAGTTAGTTGGATAACCCGTTAAATTCATCGATAAATACATATTAATTAATGTAATATAAAAAAATGTATTGTTCATTGTTGTGATGGTAGTGTATTTGTAAAAGAATTGTTGTGGACATGGTCAATTTTGGCAAGGATGTTAATGTAATAAGCATGTTTCATGAATTATTAACAAAATAAAATATTGATAATGTGACTCAAAAAAGACAAATACAAATACAATATGATGCCTCCAAAATATTGATAAAATTTTGGAGGCATCATATTGTATTTGTAATGTTATTATATATCTATCATCAATGGAACTTTGACATAAATCTTATCACTATTAAATATATATCACACCTACATAAAATTTTAATTTGTAATATTTCTAGCAATGTACTTGATATATTGCATTAACCATGCTTTTCTTTTTCCTTTTTTTGTAGTGAATGTGCATCTTTAATTTGTTCACATTTTAACAACATTATTAAGTTTAAAAAGTAAAACAAAGAAAAAAAAAATGATTAAAAAGGAAAAGTACAAGCATTTTTCGGGGAGAAAAATTCCTATATAAACCCAATAAAATGTACATCAAACGATGTCGATTAAAGCACATAAATATCAATATATGTATATATATATGAACATAATTTTATGTCGATGAAGATGAGATTCAATTTATTTTATTTTGGATTTTAACTAAAAGTCTAAAACTTGAAGTATATATGTACATATAAAATAAAGTATTACACAATTAAAATAAATAAAACAAGGGTCCACGTGTTGGCATATGATTGGACAAGGTGGTCTATAAAAGTAATGATGCATTGTCCATAGCTTTCCCACTCACCAGTGTAATATTCTGAGAAACAAAAAGGATATGTATTCCTTTTTCCTAAGCTGATGCTGATTACACACACAAACCATATCTCAGTTGCAGAGAGAGAATTGCCCACAAACAGGTATGTTTTCTTTCTTCTTTTCTTTTCTGTCTCTGTATATATACATATATGTATATATAGTTTAGTTAGGCCTCTGCAATGCTTTTCTGAATGATCAAGTATATCATATGTACTTTATACTTCATATTCTAAAAGCTTCAGCTTTTTTACATCAGAAGATTATTTAATGTTTTCTGAATCAAGAAATCATTAGTTTATTAATAGATTTAGCTTTTGGATATGGCATTGATTTGTAGCAGCTATACATACATAAATATATATATATAATAATGAATTAATTGTAGGTTAATTAAAAGTTGGGTTTCTGGGTGGGGGAACTTTCTTGACCCTCTACAGCTTTATAAGTGGATGACATAATTAGTTGGTTTTAATGTGGATTTTTATTACAATATTATAATATTTCTATCTGTATTTTGTATGGGAATATGGCTTTTTTCATGATAGTAACAGATTACACACCATGACACCAAGGTGACCTGTTTTCCATTAGCTCAACCTAGCCTTCTTTTTCATCCATATTTTGTACGATTAAATTAGCAAAAATAAAAGTATTTTGTATGGTTAATTAAGCATAACATTACAAAGAGAAGACATAAATAATTAAATATCATTGGATGTGCTTTAGAATATGTGTTCAATTATGGGATTTTGGAATTTAGAAAAGAAAAAGAAGAAAAACCCATATCGATTTTAATTATTGGTAATTGTGGAATAATAGATAAGTGTGATTAATTACATAAATAAAATGTAAAAAACACATTTAGGTTATGTTTGTGAAATAATATTATTAATTATTTAAAATATAACTGGATTTATGGGAAGTAAATCAAAGGAATCATTTAGAAATAAAAAATGGAATAATATAATGATAAATAAATAGAGAAGAGGTAGATGAGAAAATGATGAAAGAGAAATATAGCTAAAAATAATTTTACATTATCTAGTTGATTAAATGAGGTTGTAATTTTGTTGAAATTATTTAATTTTAAAATGAAAATTTATAAATTGTGTAGTACATATTAACTTTTCAAAGTTTGAATATTTTAACTGTTTTTTTAATTTTAATATCTAATTATTAATAATAAACTTTTAATTTTTTTAAAGATGAAAAAATCTGAAAATTCAAGTTTAAAATCATAATTTGTATGATCATCAATATAACTTTTTCAAATAAATAAATTTTCATGCAAAAACTATAATTGATCAATTTTTATTTTAGAAAGCAATGTTTGGATTTGTTTTGGGAGTGTTTTTGGCCAGATTTTTTGGCCAAAGAGTGTTTGGCTTGATGATATTTTCATCAACAAAAAGTTCAAAAATTTGGGTCAAAATAGCCAAAAACAAAAAACCCATTCTCACCAAAAATCATCATTGAGTTGTCTAATCACAAACCTTCTCTCTCCCACTTGGAGCTCCTTCCAACTCTCTCTCTCTACTTTTTCTTACATCATTTATTATTTTACATTGTTAATTATAAACAATTCTCCATTACTTATACGAAAATTTATAAAAATATATATATACATATTGCCTATTGATTAAAAAAAAATTCTTACAAGGAATTGGTATAATAGGAATTGCTGAAAGATTACCTACCAAAATTGGGAATATATATGTAAACAAATAAATTTTAATAAATATACCACTATATACATATTAAATAATTTAGTTGTTTATATTACTAACAAAAGCAAAAATTATGGCTCCAAAATTGAGTTCGGCTATGTTTTATTTCGTTTTAGGCCTAGTTCAAATATTTGATCAAATTGTGTTTGGTTTGTATAATTTGGGTTTGGAAAAACTCAAAAAACCTAGTCCATTGATAAAAAAAAAATAATGACATTTGATGCGCGAAATGTTGTCATCATATCCGATGAAATTTCATAGTATTTATTTGATGTCTAATTTATTTAAGTTTGTTCTTTTTAAATAATTGTCTCATTTAATAATATACTTTGACTTAAATTATTTATATTTAGTAGTATATTTAACTTAAGTCATTTATGTAAATATTTAATAATTTATTTAATTATTTTAAAGTATAATATATACAAATAAATTTTTATCTATAATATAATTATTACAAACTTAATATTATAATATAATTTTTAATAATTATTTAATTACTAACAGACAAAAACTGTCATGATTTGACTGCTACAATAACTTATGTTCCCTCTCAAAATAAAACCAAACACTATCTTACCAAAAAAACACAATCAAAAACCAATTTTCAAACTAAACCAAACACTATCTCACCAATAATGCACGTGTCCCCAAAAAATTTTCACCAACAATTCTCACCAAAATAACCAACGAAAACAAAACCAAACATACCCAAAGAGTAATTAAGTTAAGTATATATATATATATATATATATATATATATTAATCCTAAAGACTTAAATTTTGGAATAAAATGTTGGTGCAAGAATTTTTTGGATCGAAAATAATTTTTTTTTTTGAAAAAAAAAATATTTTAAGAGATATTTAATAATTTTCCCTACAATTTCTTGTTTTTCTGTTTATAAAACGTCAACTATCCGGCATCCCTCTCTATGTATATGTCTTTTAGTGCCAAATTCATGACATAATATTCTGAGTGGTGGTTACTTGCGCACTTTATAGAAAACTTTATTGGATGTTTACATTACATTCTATTTTATTTATGGTGAAGACAATTATTACAGCTAAATTGAGTATACATTAATTTGAATGGCCAGAAAAATCATGGTAGGGGGGGGTCTGTTGGGAGTTGTTTGGCTGTACAGCAATTAATATTGGACGATTCATGAAAGTTTGTGTCGATTTGTCGTTTACCCAAACAAGGGATTACAGGATAAAAATAAAATAAGCCTATTTTCGGGCAATAGAAAGTAAAACTGATATATATATATATATAGTTACAGACTTACAGTAATTCCATTTATTCTCGGTCCTTTCAATATTGAGTCAAAGTACAAAAGCCAAAAAGAAAAAATATTTTTATTCTTTTTAGCACACTTAAATTAACCAACCACCTGTTATGCTTCGTTATTAACTTTTCTTTTTGGTATTTATATACTTTAATAACAAGTCACCTATTTATGCAATAAATAACAAATTAAATTTTACTATTGTTAATTAGTATTTTATACCTACTAAATTATTATTATTATTATTATTAAAGTATTATATAAAGAGAATTTTAACACAGTGGAATTTGACTATATAGCACACTAGGCCAAACAATCCCAATTTTGTGACACCATCCCAGTCCCACATGTGATGTATTTTCAGAATCCATTTGACTGCTCAGAAACCAAAATTCTTCATTTAGTTCAAATTTTGATTCAGACATGTATTTCACTGTTTCTCTGTAGTGTATATTCTTCTGCTGTAAAATAGTATTTTAACAATATTGAAAATTCAATTAGTTTATTTATTATTAATCATATAAAAATATAATCTTTTAAAATAATGTTCGTAGATACTATATATAAAAATAAATGTTAGAATTAGAATTATATAACAAAAATACGTACAAAAATAATCTGTTATAATATCACTTGTGTTGTCAATTCTATTGTCAGACACTAACTAGATATTATATTTACTTAGGATCCACGTAACAAAATATTTGTAGGCCAGAAAATTTCATTATATATCACCGAGTGTGACATAAAATAAAAACAACTAAAAGATATAACATATATTATACATGTCGAGGAAACTCGTCAAATAATTCTTACGTGTTAATTAATTATATAATGCTCAATATTAAGCCAGTAATCATTAATTGCAACGCCACGTCGTCATTCAACAATGGTTATAATACTTATTACTCTGCGTAAACACCTCACCTACCTTTCTTAAACATAATTATTCCTCCACTAATATTAAATTAAATTAATTAAATTCATCCTTAATCATAGAGTCAACTCCCAACATCCAATCCCATATGATTTCCGGTTAGATTATTATACTTTGGGTTAATTGCAGTTTACCCCGTGTTATAATCATAATATTCAAAAAGGCCCTCACGAAAACCCCTTTATGCATCACCTAAAACGTCAGCATGCATTTTATAATTTGAAATGAAATTGTAAGTTATTTTCAAAAAATACATATATGTGTTACAAGTTCACACGATAGTTAAAATGTAAAGAGAGGAAAAACTATTATCACATGTAAAAAGAAACATAATATTCATTATGTAAATATATAAGTCAATAGATAGAGGCTTAGTGCTTTATTTAATTTCTGACATGGACTTCTCATTCACATTATGACTATCACAAGAAGATTGTAAACTGCAATAGGGCCTCTATTGATCTCATTTTTCATTTTAATTTTCTGCAAATTTCTATCACTCCATTACTTTTCTTTTAGAATTATTGCATTATGAAGAAGCAGAACTCCAGAATCCACCACCATCAACAACCTGAGGTACTCTCTAATCATCTATCGCTTATATATATATATATATATATATATATATATATATATATATATATATATATATATATATATATATGTATATATACATGTAATGTTGCTGGAGCAATTAGTGTTATCACTATATGTATAAATGACTTGTTAAGAAGAAGGATTGCAGAGAAATTGGCTGAAATATTGTGTTTCACTTGCACCTGCCTACAGCTTTCTTGGAGGCGCGTGCTCGTACGCAAGTGGTTCAACATCGCCAACACCCACTCAGATTACTCTGCTGATTCTGAATCTGATTCCGATTCCGAACCAGGTTTTGACCCCACCCCCCTACGTCGTCGTTTTTTGCTTACTTTTCCCCGCAATTTCACTATTTTTTCTCATTTTTCGTTTGTGCATTTTACCACCAGAGGTTTGTGAGAGGCCTAAAGAATCGCGGCTCAAGAATGATAAACCAGCTGGAGTTCAGGTTGATGCTAATGGTAACGTGTTTTTGATTGATCTCAAAATCTTCTGATTTTTTTGTTTCTCTAGTAATTTTTCTTCGGTCAAAGTTGCAGTGTCTATTATGATGAACTTTAGTATCGTTGCTTTGAAGCAAAACGTGTATCACTGTTACTTGCTTGAGATGTAAAGTCTGTCGACAAACAAAATTCGGAAGAATCTCCATGTTTCAACTTTTATAATTACAATTAACAGTTATGGAATGATAAGATTCTTTTTCATTCGAACATAGAAATATCAAAAACTTATTTCTGCTTATAGAATGAGATAATGTATGTTTCACAAGCTGAGTATGACTATCACCGAATGAGGTACTATATGCGTACATATGAGAGTTAATTGTACTCTTGTAGCATGTGGTTAATCTGCATTTCTCTTTACATCATGCTGTTGCTGAACTGTACCAGGCTATAGTGAATCCATATCTTTTCTTTCTGTCACTCTGAACTTTAATTTGTTTACTTATCCTTTTCCAGTCTCAGATGCTCTTCCTAGGTTAAGAAGACGAAATTCAGAGACGTTTAGAGCACAGTATATAAACAAAAAGGAAATTAAGTAAGTACTTCTCGGGATTTTCATATTTTTCTCATAACTAGGATTTTCAAGATCAAAACAGCAGATTATTACTATGGTTAAGACTTAAGAAGAAATCATCTTTGAAGTGCTCGGTTGAGCTTGCGAATAATGAAGCTCTCTTTGTTGTCATTGTCTTTAATAGAATATGTGCTGCCACGTGGAATGTTGGAGGAATGTCTCCTCCTGTTGCCCTAGATCTTGATGGTTGGTTAGATATTGATGATCCTGCTGATATTTATGTGATTGGGTAAGTTCATAATCCTTCTCTAAATATCCCTATGTGTTGTAATCTACAGTGTATTTGTAATTTAGCTTTTAAATCTTGTTCTGGATTGCAAATTCAATCACATGATGTCTGTATACATTGTTTGGTTGTCTGCGATCATGTGTACTCTATTTATGAAACTTAATGAAGTCAATACATTTTTATGTCTGCTAAATTTCATTCTTATTTTTCATGTGTTATATGTAAACAGCCTTCAGGAGATCATACCATTAAATGCTGGTAACATATTTGGTGCTGAAGATAATCGTCCAGTTCCAAAATGGGAAAACATAATTCGTGAAACTCTGGACCAAGTCCCGCCAGTGAATAAGTTTAAAAGTTTCAGTCATCCTCCTTCTCCATCAAAATTCAAGCCAAGTGAAGATGCCCCAGTCATTGAAGATGAAGTTATACTCGACTCCGACAGTGACCTTGAGGATGAAATCTACCCATTAAATGAAGAAACAAACGATTTTGAAGAAATCAAGGAGTCCTCAATCTCCAATGAGTTGCAGCGGCAAATTTCTTCTCAAAAAAAGCTAGGCAGATTGAATTGCTTAAAAACAGACGATTCTGAAGAAAATATGGATGCCTCAAATACACAGTATATCAATAAACTAACCAAATCATTTAGTGGGACAGAAAGGATAGGCTTAAGCTGGCCAGAGCCAGCACTACATCTCTTACCTCAGAAAGTTCTTGAAGGACCTAATTCCTTCAAAGCTTCGAAATCGTTCAAAGCTTCAAAATCTTTCAGAACATATAATTCGTTTAAATCTAATATGGTTACTGAAGAAATGATGCGATCCGAGTTAGCTTCACTTGCAGAAGTTGACCTTGAATCTCTAATAAACCGGAAAAGGAGGCCCCCATACGTTAGGATCGTAAGCAAGCAAATGGTTGGAGTTTTTATTACTGTTTGGGTTCGCAGAAGTTTGCGTAGGCACATACAAAACCTGAACGTGTCTACTGTTGGTGTCGGTGTCATGGGCTACATAGGCAACAAGGTCTGTTCTTTCTTCTGATCTTTAGTTTCCATATGCTGTTTAGATAATTACTGGGTTTTTTAGTCTTGTTTAGAGTTTTTTCCTTTTGGCGTATATATCATGATATAGTCATCTTCTTTGTTCAAATAGCATAAGTCTTTATTTTTTCTTTTGCAGGGATCAATATCGGTTAGCATGTCTATACATCAGACACTATTCTGTTTTATTTGTACTCATCTAACATCAGGCGAAAAAGAGGAAAATAAAGTCAAAAGAAACACTGATGTTCATGAGATACATAGACGTACACGTTTCAGTTCTCCCTCTGGTATGGGGCTTCCAAAAAGCATCTATGATCATGAGTAAGTATATATTTTCTTACTTGTGTTTAATTTTGAATATTTATTTATAGAACCCCCTAGTTCTCAAATTCATTACTCCTAGTTTCTTTCTCATGTTTAATTTCCTAAACTTGATTTTCCTTTCACAAAATATGTTCTCACCTATTAAATCACAACTACGTGAAGTTAGAGAGCATTTTTTTTCCAATGCTGTGTTTTTAAAAATTTATTTGTATATTCTGAAGTGCTTCTAGAACAATAACAAATCTTGTCTGGTTGCAGGAGAATTATCTGGCTGGGGGATCTAAATTATCGAATCAATTTACCTTATGAGCGGACAAGAGAACTAATCTCCAAAAAAGACTGGTTCATGTTACGCGAGCGGGACCAGGTGATTTTTCTTTCTTTCGGTTGAGTTCCCCTAATGTGATAGAGATCAATTGCTGTGCTAGAATTGAGGATTTCACTCTAGAAAATTAAGCCACAAGGGAAGTGTATGCATAGATTTTTATCTGCGTTGTTTTGTAGCTTATCAGAGAGCTTAAAAAGGGCCGTGCATTTGATGGATGGTCGGAGGGTACTTTGAGCTTTGCTCCAACATATAAATATGAAACAAATTCCGACTCTTACATTGGTGAGGAGCCAAAGGCTGGACGACGAACACCTGCATGGTATGCATTCTTATTTCTCAGAACTATTCGAGAATTCATATGTTCATGTTTGGGCTTTTGTTGAACTTCTTTATCTGTGAGTCATCATTTTCAAGCGAATTTTTCGAGAAACTTTACCAATGATGAAAAAGCATTAGTTTTCTATTAGCCACTTTACTTAATAATTCTTGTCAATTCATTTGTATGCCATCATGTGTATTAAGTGTCCATATATGTATCTCTAATGTTGAAGGTGAACCATATCATTTTCATGTTTAGTTCCATATATTATCTGCAGGTGTGATCGGATTCTATCCTTCGGGACAGGAATGAAGCTGCTAAACTATAGGAGATCCGAACTTAAGCTATCTGATCACCGCCCTGTGACCGCCACTTACTTGGTGGACGTTGAAGTCTTTTCACCTCGCAAGTTGCAACGAGCCCTCACGTTTACTGATGCTGAAATTGAACAAGAGGATATCGTTACAGATATGGGAATTGGTAGTGGAATGACCGTGTTAAAATTGGGGGAGGTGAGTAACATACATCTTTCTAATTAAAAGTTGTAATATAAAAACATAGGCAATCTTTTTTGATCTGTTTTAGGATTGTCGATAAATTTTATTTGCAGGCTGTATCTTATTGGGAGCGTTGAGAGATCTCGACTCATGAAAAGTGTTGAAGAAGCAGAACCCACGACTGGATCGGCATTGATATTCTTTTGATTCTTTATTGTTGTGGAAATGGGAATTTATATTGTGCTTAGTTTGTATATGGTTTTGTTGTGTGTATATGAGATTGTGATGAGTTGAGATATAGAGAAAGAAAAGTGTTACCATTCTGTCTGAGGATACATACATATATATATATATATATTAAATTTGAAAATTCCTTATGAGTATTGAGAGATGGTGTTATATATAATTAAGAGCAATAAAAGCAGATTTAGTTACATGAAAATAGAATAAACATGTCGTAAATCAGAGCTTGGTCCTTGTTTTCTTGTAATGAAACGACAATCAGAGTTCAATTGGATTTAGCTTCTTAACAGCAAATCCATTCGCGATCCAAGCAACGTATCCCCCTCCCATGTTATATACATGCTTGAATCCCTGAGATGCAATAAAATATTTTTTTAGTAAATTATCATCTTAAATGCTAATTAGCTAGCTAGTTAGCAAAGATTGAAACTATTCTACTAGCATCAACCTTGTGATTTACAAGATTGTGATTATATAAAATGGGGTTTTATACAAATACAATATCATTATTTTGCACTATCTAAAAGAAAAGAAAAGATCAAGAACTCCTAATAACTTCAAAAATAAGAAATTAAACTTACAGAATCAAGAAGATCAGTTGTTGCATACACAGACCTGACCCCAGTTTGGCAACCCTAAATGTAACAATATATATGAATTATTTTAAAATTGTATAATATATGAGAATTAAAAAATTCTTTAATATTATTTTATCTAGATTTACCACAACAAGATGATCTTCCTTGCTACAAACAGCCAAAACTTGATCGATAAACTTAGGGTTCTTCACTCTACCTAAATTGATAATGAAAGAATTACAAGATCAACAATTCTTTTACTAAGTTTGAATCATGAAAAAAGAAAACATAAATAAATAACTAGCTTAGGGGAAGGAAATTGAACTAAATATAAATTATATATATAAAACCTTTTGGAGTAGAAAACATGTATGGAATGTTCAATGCATTCTCCAAGTGACCATTCTTGAATTCTTCTTCGGTCCTATTTCATCAAGTTACAAATTTCATTTGGATATAACATGGAATATTTATTATTTTTCTTCATGAAAATAAAACAAAGATCAGATATACACAAGATAAGGGTTAGTATCCCTTTTTTTTTTTTTTTTTTTTTGGAAATTATATATATGTTTACCTGACATCAAGATAACGATGGGCTTGATTGAGGAGATGTTTAGCTTCATGAACATCAACAGTCATAATTTGTGCCACTGAACTACAAAAAATCAATCAAAAGGAAAAGAAAAATCATAACATAAAAAGGGATTTTATTCACAAATATAAATTATATATATATATATACCTTTTCTTTAAGTCCATGAAGATGATATTGAAATGAGTTTATTGAGAGATTTTGAATGAAAATGGCTATTTGTTTGATTGATTTGCAGAAAATGAGAATCATAAGGAATATAAAGAGATGGAGTTTGTGGGAATTTATTTTTCTGTTGTTTCATAATGTTTGTGTGCCCCATTACGGCATGGAGCACTAACCCATAATGCATATATTATAACTATTTATATATATATAATTAATTAATTAATTGGATTGAAACCATTTCTTCCACGGAATCTACTCATATTTGAATAGGACTGATTTGGTTGAAACTTATTACACCAGCATTTGTGGAAGGAATCTTGTTTCAATTATTCCATCATTTTTTTCTTTATTAATTCAATTACATGTCCTACATGTTTGTAATTTATATTTGTCTTGTGTTTAATTGACATGGTCCACTTCTAAGTGTCATCTATCTACACAATATGTGTATATTTTTAAAAAAGATATTCTATACACATGTCAATTCATGTGATTTGAAATATATAAGATAAAACATTAAATTAAAATGAAAGTTTTCAATCTCTTAATTATTTAGGGGATGATCCCTTAAATATGAGGACAAACATGCAATTGGGAAAAATCATGACCAGATTCATTAGATGTAACATGACTAGATCCATTAATATTTACTTTGGAGAAATCATGATATTTAATTTAAATCTTATATACATAAAATTATATGCTTTGGAGATTATAATAAGATTATTTTGGTGTATTTAAAATACAATTCTTTTTCATGTAATAGTAAAAATCTAAAATAAAATTGGAATTTAGCAAGAGAAAGATAACAATTAATGCTTCTGAAAATGATATTACTGAATTAGAAATCTGTTTCGAGGCCCATATGTCCATGTCGTAAATGTATGGGCTTCATCAATAGGTCACACACGTTTTCTAGAATTCTTTATTGGGCTTAATTTATATTTCTTTATTTTATTTTTCAAATGGATTTTACTATAATTTTTCTTATTTTATTTTTGCTATTTGCATTAGTTATACAGTAATTTGAAGTAGTCATCATATATTTAATTTTAATCAAATTTTAAGACCTTTTTATTAGGTTTAAGAGTATAATATTGTTCTAAGAAAATATAAGTTGATTTTGAATGATGAACATGCCAAACTTCGTAAAATTAAATTAAAGAAGTACCAAATTGCAAACTGCACAAAATAATTATTAAAATATTTAAGTATTAATTATCCTAATTCTTGAAAATAAAATTTGAAAATACCAATTGACCCTTAAACTTCACTTAATAAACTGAAATATAATTAGTATGATCTTATGGTGCTGCTTTGTCGACTTGGAAGCATATTAGCCGTCCAGCAGAGAGGAGCATTCCACATTATGTCACTTCTACACTTCAACAAAATGAGAAAAAAAAAATATGCAAACTTCAGTTCATATTCAAATTCATATCTCCATTACATCACTCGCCATGTTTCTCCTCAAGGTAAGATGTCCAAACATTCTACAAGCCTCTATTATATTCCCTTTGATTAATCTCCTTAATTTAGTGATCTTTTATTGCTGTGATCACAGACATGGAGATCAATAGCCTTTGGAGTTTATGGGTACAAGAATTTCACCAAATATGGATTTTTGTAAGTCCCATTTGCTTGATTCTGTTATGGGTTCTGTTAGTTCATTAATTAGAAATTATAATCCATTTCAATTGTCTTTATTCCAACCAGCCTATGTAGTTTGAATTATGATTTTGTAATACGGAACGATAGGCTGCACATTATATTCATGAGGTATTCACATGTCTCCAAATCGAATTATCCTTTATGCTCTTATTTTTTTTACCTTTGCATTTATTAATCAAATGTAAGCCATCAAAGATGTTGTCTTTTGAGCTTAATGACTTAATCTATCTAAGTTGTGATATGTAAATATATGTGAGCTGTTGAAATATTTTCTTTGTTGGGTCTAGTTTATGGATCAAATTTAAAACGGGTCGTTGATATTGATTTTGCTTTTCAATGTTAGGGAGAATTCGAAAAAATTTAGAGCAGAAGATATGCAAGTACAAATAGAAGGAAAGAATTGCATAGTTACTGGAGCTAACACGGGCATTGGTTATGCAACTGCTAAGGGTCTTGCATCACGGTGCACATTTCTTATCTTTTATGTCTTTCATTGGATCTGTAAATTGATGTTTTAGTTAGTTTTATGTGGTTGATTTTTATATTTGTTCAGTGGTGGGACTGTATATATGGTATGTCGAAATAAGGAGAGGGGTGAAGCGGCTCGTTCAGAGATCCAATCCGAAACCGGCAATAAAAATGTTTTCTTGGAGGTCTTTGGTTTGCTTTTTCATCTTACATTTAGTTCACTTTTGTAATTAAATTCAATTTCAGTCTCTCATGTTAGGCATCATCAAATTTACTCTCACATTCATTTAAATATAATGGAACTTTCTTATTTGCTTTACAGGTCTGTGATATTTCTTCCATCAGTGACGTTAAGTCCTTTGCCTCTGGATTTTCGGCAAAGGATATGCCTGTTCATATATTGGTAATTTCATTTTTATTGACTTTGTAATTCAATTTTTGGGATGAACTGTGTATAATGTTACTTACTGAACATACAATGCAAATAGATATTCTAACAGAATTAAGATATGTGAATTCTTCTGAAATAGATAAATTTTTGATGCATTTAAGGTTAATAATGCTGGCGTGCTTGAGAATAATCGTCTTATTACCTCAGAAGGGTACGCAACCTTCATTTGCTTTAAGGATTGTATACTATTGTAAACTGATACAATATTGACCTTCTTGTTCCCAATACCAACAGATATGAGATGAATTTTGCTGTAAATGTTCTAGGCACTTATGCCTTGACAGAGCTTATGTTACCATTGCTAGAGAAGGCTTCTCCCGATGCACGTGTCATCACAGTTGCATCAGGTGGAATGTATACATCTCCATTAACCGAAGATCTACAAGTTCGAATTTTCCCCTTCTTTTTTCCTTCTGTGAGTTTTATTTTTGTTTAAAGAAGATGAAGCATTTGTGACAAATGAATTATTGATTTACAGTTCAGTGGTGACAAATTTAATGGGGTCGAACAATATGCTCGAAACAAGCGAGTTCAGGTTAGTATTTAGTACACTAATGGATCTATTAAAGTATTGAAATGTCTTTCTTCTCTAATTAAAAAGTAGAATGAAAAGGGAGGCAAAAAATATGATTTATTAGCAAGTATTTCATAATGAAGAAGTTAAAAGCTAGCAACTTTTTTCTCAGGTGGCGTTGACCGAGAAATGGGCAAATACGTACAATGATAAAGGTATCGGCTTCTATGCAATGCACCCAGGGTGGGCTAAGACATCTGGAGTCGAGAAGAGTTTGCCTAGTTTTTCAAAATCGTAAGGCTCTTCACGTCGTTAGGTTGCTTAAATTGCACTATCATTTCAAATGCTTATGGCTTAATAAGTTTCAGTTCAGATTCTCTTTTCCAAATTAATGTTCTAATTTTGCTTGATACCAGGTTATCGGAGAGGCTTAGAACAAGTGAAGAAGGTGCAGATACAGTAATATGGCTTGCTTTACAACCCAAAGAGAAACTCGTACCAGGAGGGTTTTATTTTGATCGAGCCGAAGCACCTAAGCACTTGCCCTTTGCTGCTACACAGGGCTCTCATACTCATACTGCTATTGACTCCATTATTCGTAATCTCCGCACTTTGTCTAGTCTATAGTCATACTTTTTTAATATCGAATAAATAGAATCATATGATGTTGTGATTTAGGTGCTTTTGTACTGAACTTGGATCATTTTTCATTGAAAAGAATTTGAAAAGAAAAAAAGCCTTTGCCCTGAATATTACTGAGTCTTTAAACCACAAAATATATATATATATATATATAAAAAAACAAGCAAAAACTAAGCACATCCTATAAACACCACTGCTTTTTTCCACTCATTACAGAATTGGGTACTCTAAACCAGTGATCACTGGCTTAAGAGAATGAGATTCTTCTTTTCAGATTATAAAACAGATTGTTTTTTAATAAGGGTATAGGGTAGAATCTGCTGATTCCATTACACTATACACACAATTTCTTTAATAAAAAACGATATGATCAATTATCGACAAAACCATTAACACCCATCGGACAGTCTTCATGCACGTTCAAGATTTCAGGCTTTCTCGACTGATACTGCTGAAACCTCTGCCTTGCATACTCCATGTAATCGAAGTCAATGTGGTTCACATGAGACTGCAAGTTATGAAATATTAGACTCGTAATCATAAATACACGGAACGTATAATCAAAGGCGAATAGAGGGTTACCGAGATTATCCCCCATAGTGCCCAAAAGATGTGGTTTGCAAGACTGTATTTCTCCACATCATCTGCAAGCTGCTCTATAGTAGTCTCACTAGGGTTTTGCCCTGCATTTCATGTCATTTTCAGTAGATTCTAAAAATACAGCTAAATTTCGAAAGAAAATTGGATAAGGATGAAGGTCTTTGTGAAGTGTAAGAAATGTAGTATTCGCATGGGTAACATAAGAAGACAATATGGAAAATTTTATTTGAATCATGTTTGAGCACACTCAATCAATACAACTTTTGACTAACCAGTCTCTTTAGGAAATACCCTTATCACTAATCACATAATGAGTATAATTCACGTGAATTTGGTCAAACTCGATCCGGGCTATATTATCTTTTCCATTTATAGGTCAGAAGGATGTGATTTTGCTCATCTTTGATACCATTTATACCCCAATCACAAAATCTTTTGAAAAGTCAAATATTTTCTATTTTTTTTCCCATTTTGGGTAAAAGCAAATTCAATCACTAAGTCAATTGAGAGACACAAACCTGCAGAGCAGAGGTATTGGCGTATGAATCTATGGCGCTCCTCTACACCTGTTACCAAGTTCAACACGAAAATTAATTAAGACGATCATAATATTGAATATAATTTATACTGATAAAAGTTTAATAGACCTTAATTTACACACATGAATGGGAAAAAATGCATGAAGAATGAGAGCTAACCGGGATATTTGGTATAGTCCAATATGTGAGGCGTATCGGTGTGATAATTTGCAGCCATCTCACAGAAGTGATTTGCAATGTCATATGCCACAGGATTGTAACTTGCATATTCATAATCCTGTTTTTTTCAAAGAAACGAAAAAATTAGAAGCAAAATTTATAGGTATTAATAAGAGACCCTTTGCAAATATACATTATTTTTGGGAGATAACACCAAATAAATCAGTATTCAAGAAAATTATACGAGGTTTTGCCAATTAAACGTGCATAAGGGGTAGTAAAAACATACGATTATAGTGATGGATTTATTCTTGTCATCGATCATAATGTTACCATATTGCAAATCATTATGGCAAAAACCAATCTCTTGTTCATGCCCTGATATGGCCTTCTCCAATTCTGTGATCTCTTCTTCTAAACTTTCCAAGTGATACGCCTTTGCTTCATCAGGAGAGCACAAATTTTTGGCCTCTTTGACCCAGTTTCTGCACAAAACACATAAGCAATCAAAATCGATTCAAGTTTCACATACAAACGTGTATTTTTAAGTGCAGATTTGTACCTCATTCTGTTCCATAGAACAATATTCTTAGAACCAGGCATATCGAGATTATGAAACTCTCTCATTTTTGCTGCTATGAGTGCAGAAATCTCGGGGTCTCGAAGGTCAGCAGATGATAGGGTCTGCAGGTATAGATAGTAGAATAAATTAGATAATTATATATATATATATATGTATATGTATATCATATTTTGAAGAAATGATATAAGAAAAATCATTGAAAATTCATTCTCCATCTAAAAGATGATGGGCTCTGTCGAAAAACTTAGGTTAATCTACAATTCTTAGTCTAGTGTAAAACTGAGGCTCCATCTTCTTTGTAAATAAGAATCTACCTCTGAACTAAGAATTCTAGATAAACTAGCAACTTTTAGTTTGAATTCGTCAAATAAATATTTTTATGGGCTCTAATAAACGATTAGTACGAAAATGAAATCAAATCCTAATTGACGAAGAAAAATACATAACGAATAACGATTCCATCAAGTAAAAGTAAAGTATACTGCAGATATTGGAACATGACTATCAGATTACTTTTCATACCTTCCTATTCAAAATCAACATCATATTATCATCAAACAAATGTGACCACATATTCTTAATAATATCAAACTCTAAAATCCCAGAAAAGATATAATAATATTATGCATCTGAATTTTCAAAAAAAGTAATCTTGATGTAAGAAGAATGAACAAAAATTAATTGACATACCCTTGCATGAATGAACTCCTCAACTCTTCCTTCTCTAAATTGGCCTAAAAGCTTTGGTCCATAACCGAGCATCGACAAATTTTCAAAGGTCCGAATTTCCTCATCACGATCGAAGAAAATATCGACCCCTTCTCCGTAAATCCTAATTAATACTGTTCTATGAGAAGAATTATCCATATTTGTAGGCCAACTAATTCTATAAACCTTATTAGTCATAGCACCACTCAGATGAATCACCTTCAAACAGCTTAAATCAATGGCATCTCCCCATTTCAAAGCAAGAGATAATAACAATTTCATCAATTCCTCTGGTAGAGTACCTTCAATTCCATTCGTCTTCACAGCCATTGAAATCGAGACTTCTTTTTCTTTTTTACCTTAATATTGAAAAATTATTTCAGTTTTAGTTAGTATTTAGAATAATGAGCACAAACAATCACAAGACCACAGAAGAAATTAGCTCATACAATTGAAAGCCAGCCCAGAACTAATTCAAAATGGAATAAATTGGAAAAAATAACAGTTCTAAGAACTGATCAATATATTTAAAAAAAATCCAAAAAACATCAAATGAAATGGCAACAACTCACCACGAAAACGACAATTCGATAATATCTAAGAGAGCTGATAAGAAATGAGACTTATTGAAGCTCAAAAAAATTGGGGAAACAATATTCAACAGGGACAGGGGCTGTAAGAATGGTAGCTGAAAGCTTTGAAAAAAAAATCTGTTATTTATAGAAAAAAAAAAAAAAGAGAGAAAAAGTCAAAATAGTAATATTCTATTGCCACAATCATATAGACCAAGAATCTGCTTTTCGCACTCCAATGAATTATTATGATTTTAATTTTTTATACGAAAAATGGATCGTCAACATTTATAATTATACGTAAATTTATAGTAGTTTTTTCATCTGGGATACACTTACAACACGCTTTGAAACGCGTACCGGCCCAGTAACAGCCAATTAGAAAATGACACGTGTGCTTGCCGGGAAAACTGAAGCAACTTGAAGTAAACGACCATAAACTAACGGGATCTCCCCTATCGGAAATCTTGGCCGTTCGTTATCTTATTTCAGTTTAGGACGTGGATAGGTTACAACTGTTGGATTCCATATTTGACTGTATCAGAGGTTTTGTGTTGAAATTTGCAACATAAAATCTAGATAAGACTAAAGTTTAATTTAGATTTGATCTTATCAAATAAAATTCTAAATTAACAAATTATGTCACGCTTTGAGAAAAATAAATAATTAAAGTACTTTATGAGGTTTAATCTGGTAATCAAGATTTAATTTGAATGGGTTACTTATGAGGTTGGTTTCATGTCATATCAAATTCAGTAAATGTCATTATCAATTTCTTTTCTAGTTTCCATTGACTCTTCTATTATAAATACGTTACATATATTTCCTTTTCAGAAAATTCATGTCCAAACATGGTGCTATTCGGAATATTTCCAATAAATGTATCTTATTAGTATGTACGGGTGATTTTTATGGAGATTGTAGACTCAAATTTTCCGTTATATAGTATTTTATATATGTAAATTGTAGACCACACATGAGTTTCATTATATGAACTGTAAATCTCAAATTGTCAATGCTTCTTATGGTAATTTGAATGAAAAAAAATGTATAATATAAACTTTTGACTACTACAATGAAAATTTATTGTATTGTGCCTATAATTGGTTGATACGCAAGTTGCCTCTAGGTCCATCAAGATTAAATTGATCATTTATATCTTCTATGTAAGCCAAACCCAGCTAGAACTTTTTCACTATTAATTTATTTATTGCATGCGTGTGGATATGTATATTATGACAAAAAGTAATTTATTAGAGATCCATAACTGTAATTATTACATAAAATATCAACAAATATATATGTACAAATAAACGTGGTTATTTTAATAATATAATAAAATGCAAATGATTAATAAAGTTGATTATCCCCTAAATAACGTGGTGCATGGTTGGACTGATTCTTCATGGATAATAAATGTTATATTGACCAAGAAAATGGGCAGATTTAAAGTTTTAAACACAAATTATTGCATCATTATTTGATTACTAAATCGATGGATATTTTTCAAGAACTTTTGAATAATTATATAGGGCCCACATATTTTGTAAGTATATATACATAGGTTCAAAGTTCAAACCTAGCCATGGGCCATGGAATATTGCTACAAACAGTTATTTCAATGACTTTTGAGTTTTGATAATTACAAACTTGTAGTGTACTGTAATAGCCTTTTCACACAATAATAAAGTAAATGACAAGATAAGTCAAATATATATATGACTTTAATTTTTATATGAGCCAAGTTTGTTTTACGGCTACACGGCATTGATTATATATATAGTTTGTTTGAATTTTTCTTTTCATCCTTAAAAGTTGACAAGCCAAGAAAAAGACAAATAAAATATGGGTATATAGTGAAAAAAAAAAAAAAAGATTCCAAATAGGGATGAAAGTGTGAACATAAATTGCGTACACTAATTCTACCGTCCATATTTATGGATCAATCCAAAAATCATTCAATTTAAAATTTAAAGACAATAACAATAGTTTGATAATACATTAAATATTGATGTAAAATCACTTATTCTCGAGTCTCATCTCTAATTTGATATTTAAACTTTAATGTAAATACAATAGATGTTGATAGGTAGTACCATGTTTCCATATCTAATTACATTTTATGCAATAAATGTTTCATTTCAACAGTAACTTTGACTTGAGTGTGTGGCAATTAGCATAATAAGAAGTAATACAAATTCGAATAGCCAAGATTTTGTTCCATGGATTACTTAGGTGGTTGGTTTATGACATATCAAACTCAATATCTCTTTTTATGTTTATCCCTTTTTAATTTTGAAATGAAATAAAGTTGCTATAAGTCTATAACCATAATAGTATAATTACTATATCAAAAAGATATACTATCAATTATTTTATCATTTCTTTTGTACTTTATTTAAATTTGGTTAAAAACTGAATGCTATAAATGCAGGTACGATTAAAATGGAAAAGATTTCAACACATGAAATTCCTAATACTTTGGGAATTTGTTACATAAAAGGTAATAATTGAAATGCATTAACATATATAATCATCAAGATTAAAACTATTGCCAAATATTGAATATAAACTTTCCCTTTATGATCTTGAAAGGACAGCATGCTTGGTTTCTCATTTTTTTTTCTTTTTTTTGCATGATTTATGCGTTCAGAATAATATTTTAGAAATCCATAGTAATATAATTGAATAAAATATAAGGATCAAATATAGGTTTGAAAGGTATATATAAATAAGAAGAGCTTTATATTTTAATAAATTTATATTGTTAAAAAGAAGCATATATCTTGTTTGAAAGGAACAAATGAATCTATATATTCTATTTTATTTATGTATTCCATATGTATAAAACATTTTTAGGAATTATAAAGTTAATATAAACTTTATGGAATATTTAATATGCATATATCTTATATAAAATATGACCAAAAGGGCAAGGAACCCGAGTACATTATTGGATCACCATCAAAATTCATGATTACTCCATCACTCTCAACGGACAATAATTGTTTTTACACTTATTCATGGGCCATCAAGAATTGCTATCACCTGTTCTTTCAATATCTTTTGATTCTTAAATATAAATATTTGTTAACTATGCGAATAATCAGTCTTATAAAGTTACCAATAATTCTTAAAAACAAATTAAAAGACATTAAGAAATAGGCCCATTTGTTACATAAACAATAGGGGGGCCCAATCCAAATACTCAGATTTGATCATTAAGGCCAGGCGCTAAATCTAGGCCCAACCTCTATTTTGGGCCAATTAGACTATGGAAGCTGGTCAAAGTCGGCCCAACTAGACACGGTATAAACATGCATTATAAAACTCAGTCACCAAATAATATTTTAGTCGAAAACGAAAGCATTTCTCTTCGTCTTATTTTATTATTATCAAACATCAATATTCATTATTGACGCAATTGTTATACTTTTAATTCAAGTCATGGACAATCACCATGTGTTACATTTGACTTTGATATAAAAATATAAGAAGATGAATATATTGCAACAAGAAATGATCATAAGTTCATCATCATATAAAACTGGAAAAATTTGTGATGTCTAAAAAGGATAGAATCTCCTCCTTCTGTAGTGTTTTTCTATTGGCTTCTATTGCTCTTAATATCTTCTTTATCACGAATTCATACAGGGGAATCGAGTCGAAAAGGCATAAGCTGAGTTGGAGTCAACAAGCTGCAGAAGAAGCAGAAGCCGTTGCATTAATATCTTGTTCAGGACATGGACGAGCTTATTTAGATGGATTAATGGCTGAAAATGGTGAACCAGTTTGTGAGTGCAACTCATGCTATGTAGGCTCCAATTGCTCTGTTTTTTCACCAGATTGTGCTGCTGATGCTGACGGGTTTGTGATTCTAATCGTTTTTATGTGTGTTTGTATTTTAGGATTGATTCTTCGTGAACAAATTTAATAAGCTTTTTTGTATGTTGAAATGCAGTGGAAATCCATTGTTCTTGGAACCCTTTTGGATGCAGAATGCAGCTAATAGTGCAGTGTTAGTATCTGGATGGCACAGAATGAGTTATTCGTTTAACGACAAATCTTTCATCTCACAAGAGCTCGAAAACTATATTCGTAGAGTACATGATGTAGCAAGAAATGCAGTCACCAAAGGCAAATACATTGTTTTTGGTGTTGGATCCACACAGCTACTTAGTGCAGCAGTTTTTGCTCTTTCCATGAATTTATCCTCACCAGCAAGTGTAGTTGCAGCTGCCCCTTACTATCCGGTTTGTACACAATCATATAAACTGTACTTCATAATGTCTATCCAGTTCATAATTGATGATGATGAAATGTGATACTGTTTTGTTTTTACTTAGATTTACAAGACACAAACAGACTTGTTCCAAAACAAGCACTTTGAGTTCAAAGGAGATGCATCATTACTGAATGGTAGTGAAAATGTTATCGAGTTTGTAACTTCACCTAATAATCCGGATGCTACTTTAAGGGATGCTGTGTTCCAAGGACAATCGACGAGAGCCATTTATGATCATGCTTATTATTGGCCACATTTCACTGCAATTCCAGCCCCTGCAGATAAAGATGTAATGCTTTTCACGATTTCAAAGCTCACCGGTCATGCTGGAAGTAGATTCGGGTATTCGAAACATTCATTTTCCTTGCTGCATTTAGTTATAATGATGGCTTAAGAAAGAGATTTGTTTCACAGATGGGCTTTTGTGAAGGATAAGGAAGTATATGAAAACATGAAGACATATATATCAGTAGCAGAAATGGGCATTTCAAGAGAGACTCAACTGAGGGCTCTAAAGCTCATGAAAGCAATTCTAAATGGAAATGGCACTAATATTTTCGATTATGCATACGAGAAAATGAGTGACCGTTGGGAAAAACTCAGCCAGATCATATCATTGTCGAAACGTTTTACCATCCAAGAGTTGGCACCACAGTATTGCAACTTCTATGAGAAAGTCAGGGGACCATCTCCAGGTCATTCTCAGTCACTCTTCAAATTAGAGTAATTAATGTTGAAATATTTGTGAATTTAAAGTAATTATGTAGTGTGACAAAATACAAATTTCTTATGAATGGCAGCTTATGCATGGTTGAAATGTGAGAGAGAAGAAGATACAAATTGCACTGCAGTCCTTCGGGCAGCAAAAATCATAGGCCGGGCAGGTAGCTTATTCGATTCCGAAGATCGTTATGTGCGTCTCAGCCTTTTGAAGGGCGACGATGATTTTAACTTACTGCTGCATCATCTTAACAACCTCGTCGCTCAGGAAGATGGCCCAAAAATTATATAAAGATTTTATCGAACTATCTAGAGTCGAAATATTAGTACTTTTTCCATAGTTTCATCCATGTGATAAATGGTTCTTCAATCAAAAGAAGAGGTCATGTCTATTGACCTTTCATAGACATTTTGTGTACATCTCTTCAACTCTTGAACGTATAATAGAAATTATCGAACCGATCTATAAACCATCGAGTTGAACACACCATACTTCCATCAACCAGGTAAGAACTATAGATTTTCTTTCCCTTTCATTGCAAAAGAAGGAAAAAGGAAAACAATAAGCAAAATTGTAGATTCATTACGAAGGAAATCGCTATAAATTATGATCAAGGGGCCTAAACTTGATCGATCAGGGCCTACCCATTCCCCAACGAGGAATTCGAATTAGGTATATAGAAATTACACATACATATATATAAGGATTACAAAGAATCATACGAATAATCGATTCACGAAGTTCACTCTATCTAGAGGCAGGCCATTAGAAAAACTCAGCAATCCTTTGTATGCTAAACTTCAACTTTCAGAAAGTCTCATACCTTTTCATCAAATTCAGAAGATTCTGCTGATCCTACGAATTTTTGTTGACTGATTCCGGAAATTGAATGGCTTCGACGTTCTTTACCACCGGGCTTTGATGAGGCGTTGCCATACCAAATCATTCCACAAACAGCAATTATCATCCCAATAACGACGTGTACATTAAGATCCTCTTTTCCAAAAAATATGAAACCTAGGATTAGTACGAGGATGGTCTTCATGTGGCCAAGAACTTGGAACGAGACAGCTGTGAATCTGCCTATGCAGATGAACTGACTGAGATTCGTTCCTACTGCAATACTGCATGAGAGGATCATAAACACCTGAAGAAATTTATGAAGAGGCAAAGATATTAGACATAACAATTTTTAAGGGGTTCATATTTGAAGGGAGTACATAATAACAAATGTTTCCCTTTGATTTTATAATGTCACTTTTTGAGTAGGTCTCATCATATTGATCAATTTTAGTGGAAAATTAAATTTGAACTCTGGTTATCAGATGCAATAGCCACCAGATAATGGCGAATAAAAAGAGGACTTGTGGAAACACTTACTGTGGATGCTATATTGAATTCAAAGGCATCGATTCTCTTGTTTGTCAACCAATAATCCAAAAACGGTCCTATCACCAACAGAGATGCAGCCTGGGCAGGTGCGGTATGCCCTAATAGATTGAAGGAACTAAGAGAGTATTTCCTCTGAAGAAAATGAACATACTGCAACAGAAATAACAGACAAAAGTCCCACATAAATATTTAGAAAAGATAAAATAAGATACTTATTCCGCTAAAAAGGACTATCTTTAAAACAAATTACAGCATTATAACACATAGCACACAGCATTTTGTACTGTATAGACTACAGCTTTTTATCACTACCTCAGAAAATAAAGAAATTTTCCAACCTAAGTATTTGTTTAGGTTAACCTGTTTTCATGCTTGAGGCCATGTATCCAGTTGACCTCGTGTAAAATGTATATATAAATCTCATAATATACTAGGAAAAATAATAAATTAGAACTTACATACTGTTGCAGCGCGGTACTCCATACTGCAATAAATGCCGCAATGAAGCCTTTGGCATTAACACTCACATCAGTAACTGTGCAGACAGCAACACCAAGGAGAACAAGTAAGATGCTGAGCTTTGTATCTCTTGAATATCGGATCTTGTCAAACACAACTTCCAATAAGCAGGACACTGGGATCATAGTCAGTTTGGCTATCTGATAATATGCAAAACATAGTATCAATTTAGTATTTCATCGATACAAGCAGCTCAACTATTTCTTCTTTCATTTAGAATAAAGGATGCATTTGTAATTACCTGGTAGAATCCCACTGAATTCCACATTAAGCTGACATTCATCCCAACGATAGAGAAATTTGCAAACAAGATAAATTTCAAAAGCTCTGTAAAGGGTAGATGAGAAGGTTGAATGTAGCCCAGCCACCTAAGAACAGCCGTCATCAAGGTTGTGGTAGCGAAATGCAAACCAGTTAATGTTGTAGCTGCACATGTTGCAATAATCAAAAAGGTAAAAACCTTGCATCACAATAGAAATTTCCCAACGAAAACATGGAAAAGAATCAAGTATGACATTAATGCATAGATCAACATTGTAAATTTACCAAAGCTGAATCCATAGGTAGCCATCAATGCCTTGTTGACAATAATAACCCCAACTGAAGTGACTACGTTGAACGTCCATGCGGCAGCATCCACTGCAGCCTTCTTATCTGCTTTGCTTGCTGGTGCCATTTTCCCTTATTTCTTATTCTTGATATAACTGTTCCAACGATTGAGAAAAATTACCCTGATAGGATCACAGAGCAATAACCACACCACCACATCAATCCAAGATTTTTCCTCTGAAATTCCTGCAAATGCAACATTATAAGCGAAAAAATTTAGCATACTAGTAAATGTTCCATTTACTGAAAATGTAACACTAGCTCATAACTCATAACTTACTTCAGCATCAAAACCTGCCATAAAAAATGAGACCTTTCTCCAGCAGAATAACAATGCAATCTACTTTTCATGAAAACTAGGATGTAAAGTATGTAATTTATAAGTGACATTGAAAAATTAGCCATGAAACACCGTAGCATGTCATTTTAAAGCATATCTGATCACATCAAAACCCCACAATAAAGCACTACAATTTCAGTTCACTGACACACTTATCCAGCAAATTATTAAATTACCAAATTCATCACCTTTGATATTTCAAAATCAACAGGACAGTAAAATCACATAAAAAATCAAGAAAAAATCACTAAAGCCTGACTTCAATACAGATATTAAGATATTAATATCCAACACACTAAATCACATCCATTTTCCACAATTCAAACTCAATAAACCCTGCCACTATCAGATCTAAAATCTCAAAATCCCCCCATTCCCCCCAGATCGCATTGAATTTTCATATTACAGATCTAATCGCACACAAATCATCAATTATACTAAAACTCAACGCACAATTCAGCTCACATAATATATATTTGTGTGTGTGTGTGTGTTGATAATAAGTAGCACAAACCTTTTGACGTGAATTTCAGCTTGTAAAGATCCTCACACTCTTGAATAAATAATGGCTAACCTGTTCGCATATATGTACGTATATATATTTGTTTGTGTGTGTATAATGTGCGTATTTTTTACGGAGATTAAAATTGAATGAAGTATAAGATGAATTGAATGATAAGATAAATAAATAAATAAATAGAAAGAAAATGAGATTTGTGTGTTAGGGTCTTGTTAAAGGTTTGAGATTAATCCTTTAATACTACCAACTAACAGAAGGCTAATGCAACTAGGAATGATGAATGAAGAGAAAAAATGCAGAAATGAATGAAGAACAATAAAAATGCAGAAAATGATTTGTTGGCATAAAATCTGAATGTGTTACATTTCCTTCTCCCTTTTCATATATCCGTTCCACTCACTCTCTCTCTTCCAACTAACCTTGAATTAAAAAAAGACATAATTAACCTTGAAAATTACATACGGCCCATGGCCCATTCGTTCATTTTATTCTAAGAGGTCTTCGAGCCCATTTCATTTTTCTGGCCCACTGGTTCATGGCTTGTTACTTCCTTGGCCCATCTTTTGAATAAGCTTTTGACCGTTGGAACCTTTCCCTTGTTCTTCCCTTTCTCTGCGATCATAACAGGTCTGAATGGAATGCAAAGTTTCAGTTAAGGACGTTGTTGCCTTTCTTGTCTCTCCAGCTTATATTTACAGAAAATTACACACAGATCCCCCACTTAACATGTATTTACTAAAAACCTCCCTCACTCTTTCTTTTGAAATTACATATACGCCCTCTCATGTTACAGCATCTCTTTTAATTACAATCATGTATGTATTATTCTTGTAATAAATTCATGAACTGGATTTAATAAATTCATATTTTTAAATCAATAGACAATGAAAAAATCAATACTATATATAAAAAAAATAGTATATAACATTTTCTATAATATATAATTTACCTATATAATATGAATTTGTGGCAACACCTGGACCAAATGCACAAGATCGTGCTAATGCGTGCCGGCCGTAGTTGCCTATAATGAGGAAACGTGGCATAAGTGTATAACAAGTCTCCATCCCATATTGCTAATCAACTATTATTTAGCACCATTATTTCTTAATATTTTTCTTGCTTAATTATTTGTCCCTCCCTAATTATAGATATATAAATATATGTTATGGTTAAATTTAAGTTAACTAGAATATCCCGAATGTAATACAGAATTGACAATGTATATTATAACGAGCTTTCATGAGGAATCAAATATTAGAGGTAATTATAAAATGATTCTAATCATATCTATTATATTATATTAGATATAATTGTTTGTTCGTATTCGTACATTTAAATTATTGGATTGGATATCTGTCTTTGCTAATTCACAAATTTATTAACGTAACAATATTGAGAAGATATCACTTTTAATATAGGGATAATGCATTAATTTGCTAATTCCTTAACGTTATCTGGAGAATAACTTTAATCCAGCCTCTTAACTCAATAATATGGTATTTTTAACCAATCTTGAGTAAAAAGTTGGTCATATAGCATATATATATATATATGTATCATATTTAAGTGACTTGAATGATCATTTTTTAAAATATTAAGTTAGTAAAGTGATAAATATTCTAAAGATAATGGGCTAAGTAACGACCATTTTAAAGAAGACGGGTTGAATGAAACTGAAAGTATGATAAATTCAAGTTGAAATAAATTAATGAATGAAAAAAATCACTGAATACAATTAGAAATAGATGGGTTAAAATAATTTTAAATATGAACTTGATGGACCCAAAGTGACGTTTCCCCTTAAGATATCATTTGTAAATGCATTGTTTCCACTATAAAAAAATATAGGTAAACGAGAGTGGCTTCTGGTAGTAACCAAAATAGTATTCTGCTAGTATTTTTAAAATCAATTTAAAATTTAAAATAGGATATAGCTATCTTTTAATTTCAAACAAATCATTTCCAGCCGTCAGATCAAAGATACGACCGTTTGAAACGCTCCCCATTGAAAATTCAAAACCGATGAGATACATAAATCCAAAACCCCACACAAAATAAACTTTCAACGTTACCAAAACCCTTTACAGATTCAAACCCATTATTTTTCTTCTTCATCAAGATTGATTTCTCAGTCTTCTTTTGAGATTTTCATTTGCAACCAGATTTTTCTTTACAGAGAGATGTCAAAGATGATGTTGAGATCAAATGGCAAACCCCCGCTCGCAAGATCTCCGATTAGGCTTCGGCCACGGCGTAAAACCCTTCAGCCTACTGTTAATAACACCATCGTCACCCCACCAGGTTTTTTTCAATAATTACAGATAAATTATGCAATTTTAGCTTGTAATTTTGTGGATTTTTAATGTTTAATTGACTTTTGTTGAGTTTTTAGTTTACTGGAGACATAGTGAAATGGGATATGAATATGAAACTTAATATGAATTTAGTTTTTGTACTTTAGCTTGGCTTTGTAGAGTTTTTATAATGTGTAATTGAATTTATGAGTTTTTTTCTAATTTATTGGTGATATTAGTGAAATGGGATAATTAAAAAATATTTATTTGAATGCATCAGTGTTCCTTAGCTTGTGTTTCTTGTTTGTTTGCGATTTGATTTTCTGATTTTTAATTTATTGGAGTCAGCTGTGAAATGGATTCATATCAGAATGTGTCTTTTTTCTGATTAAATCTTGTAACATTTTGGAACTTATTATGGAAAAACAGGCTCTCTCACGAAATCGCAGCTGCCCAGTTGCAATTGGGATGTCGAAAACTCCAATCTTCGGCCCGAGTACCACACGATTTCTTGTGAACTAAAGGCTCTGGCTAAAATGGTGAATCAGAGCATAGATGGTAACACATGTGATGATGGTGTTTTGGGTGGTCAACGGAGCCCGTTATTCGAGAGGGGTCGATTTTACGACGAATATTCAGCTAGAAGAAACGAGAGGCTTAAGAGAAAGAAAGGTGAAATGGTGGAGGGGTATGAGAAGAAGCATGTGTATGATCTTGGTGTTAGAGTTGAGTCAGCTAAGAAAAGAGATCCCGGGAAGTTTGATAGCCGGAGAAAGGCATCGGTGGTGGCTGCCGCCTCTACTCCGGTGGTGGAGAGGAGGGAGACTCGAACATCATCAAGGTATTCACTAAGGAGTGGTTCTGTGAAGGAGAACAAGAAGCCTCCATTGCCTGTGATGATGAATGTTGAGAAATCTGTTGGTGTTAGCGAGAGGAAAGTTGGAGTTAGAAGGATTAGGAAGACTTAAATGTGTGGTTTGTGTTCTTGGATTTCACCTATTTCCTTTTTGAATGTTGAAATGAATTTGTAGGTTTTATTGTGGTATATGTGGTGTTGGAATGTTAAGAATTGAAAGAATTAAGTAGTGGATTTGGTTGTTTGTGTTGTGTAATTGAGGCTATCGGATTAATAGCCTGGTATAAGTGATTCGGCTGGTTTTTTTTTTCTAGTAATGATAAGAATTTTTTTTTTTATTTTCTATCAAACAGTAATGAGAAGTATTTGTGCCTCCATTGATTAAGATAAACGATTGATTTGTTGTACTTGTATGTAGTATGCAACTCATACACTCCTTCACTTAAAACTTTAAAGAGATGGGTCTATATTATTCACCATACACACATCTCCATCTTAAGAAAATGAAAATAAACTGAACTGAAACCATTGGCAATTTTGACAATTAAAAGTTTGAAACAAAAGATTGCGCTGCAAAAAGTGGGGTTTTGATCCGAAATTCTACATTTTCAGATCATTTGATCCCTTTTTTCAATGGGTTGTTATTAGTCTTTTATGATAAAAACTAGATAAGGGAAACTAGTTGGCGTTGGTGAGAAGAAGTTGCAGTGAATAATAAGAATCAAATGATCAAGTAGTGAACCTATTACATGTTATGTTTGTGAAATTTGTTGGTTTGAGGCTATGGTACGGCTAATAGCCTAAAACTACTACTCGTTCATGTCTGTAAATGAATGTTGAAAATGTTGATGACCACCATGTCTCTGCAGATCAACCAAGTTGTCTTCATTTTAAGTGGTAACCAAAAGGTACAAAAGTCCTTTCAGATACTCTACTATTTCTGATCCTCCCAGCTTTGAGCTTCCGTATACTCTATCGACGAAAGTGATTGGAACCTAAGAAATATAAGAAAAAGATATGAGAAACAGGTTAATGAACTTTATTGCTTATGGTTCAGGTATTCAAAGACAAATTTAATCTAAAAAACAACAATTCTAGTTGGCGAATCCTGTAAACCGAAGAGCTTAGAAGCACTAAGATGTTTTTGGAGCTTATAAGCTCCCTATTCTATAAGCTATTTTGGAGCTTACACCTTATAAGAGCTTGTAAGAGATTATAATCTCTCAGACAGCTGGTAACTTGTACCTTGGTTTAGGGAGCTTATAAGCTAACTGCAAACAAACAACCCTGAAAGCATTCTACATCTCTAATTACTTGTAAAATTCAAGTAGCATAAAAAATTGTATATAAGCTAACCCTATGCTTCCAGAAAGATATGTTAGAAGTCGTGATTTACCTCTTCAATGTGGTAACCCTTTCTTGAGGCCCTAACTATCATCTCCATCTGGAAAACATACCCTTTACTCACACATGAGCTTATTACATCTTCAAGCACAGATTTTTGGTAAAGCCTTGTAAACAAAAGTGTGAATCAGATTTATGTGGAATATGACTTGGAAAAACTAAAATGCTGCTGGAAAGTTGTACCATACCGGAATGAACCAGTTAAGTCTGATACGCCTGGCCAGAGAAACGTTTGTGCAAGGACATTTGCGCCCCTGCTCGTCAATTTACGCATCAAATTCCAACCGTGGACCCCACCACCTTTAACATATCGAGTCCCGGTCACTATGCTTGCACCGGTCTCCATCTGTTTCCTGAGCTCAAGAAATATTTTTCAACTATAATGCCTAACAAGATAATGCAAATCGAGGAGTTTGCTTATAATACACTTACTTGATAAAGCTTGGCAGGTATTTCGGCTGGTATAGAGCATAAAAAACAAATCAACATGGTCGGGTTAGAGAAAATAAGTATTTCACACAAAATGAACTTCTGGAGAAAATCAAGTGAGAAAAAACACGTGTAATTGCCTTCCTAAAGTTCAGTAGAGCTAGCTATGTCATATTCCTAGTTATCTTAACTGGCCTAACTCCAACCAAATGATTCATTTCTCTCGCTATTTTTGGGCTTCTTCACATAATTGACGAACTTCATAGTGTGTCCGGTCTTGACTTCTCAGATCTAAATTTTATATTAGAATATTTTGCTTTTCACAAAGTAGAATTTTAGAACATAACAGATAAGATGGGGTTGTAAAATTGTAGCGATATTTTCACAAGGCAGCATGATATGTTCAAATGCATTTGAAGTCATGGACTCTTACATGGTGTGACAAGTCAGCATCCATTATTACAACAAAATTTCCAGTTGCATACTTCAGGCCATGCATGTAAGCCGTCCCTGAAATGAAAACCTTTAGAATACTTCACCATCTTTCATGAAAAACAAAGAGGAAGTATCATATACATACCCAAGCCAAGCTTCTTTGCTCTAGGTCTCAGTAACTGCATTACAAGAGCAACACTATGAGTAGGATCTATTGTCTTTCAAAGCTTGAGTTTATGATGTCACGATCTACAGAACAAATTTAGGTCCTCAAAACTTACAATACGGTCTTCCCCATATACTTCTTGCAGCTGTTTGACAATATCCTGAGTTCCATCTGGACTCCCATCATCCACTACTATTATTTCAAAATTCACATTCCTAATTCAAAAGCAGAAAAAGGGAAATAAGAAAAGTCAACTTTGCAAAGACAAACTGATTATTTCTCTCAAACTCTGAAATCATTTCAGTTCATACTAGCAAACACAAGAAAATTCTAAAAAAGAGGAACATAATTCACGTACATCAAACCATCATTAAAAAAAGGTTACTTATTTCACTCAATGGCGTGGAAAAAATATGGAAATATAGAGTTTAAGACAATTTCTCGACCTACACCTAATGTCAGTAAACAACACATAGGATATCATAACTACTTGGTCATGAATCATGATTAAGAAACCATGATTAGGTCTGACGATCTGACTCCAACATCATAGGGTTCCACGATGTTTATTATCCTGAACATTTTTGTCTTTTCTTAATGATAAAGAGGGAGAAAAAATTGGGAAGACGAATAGATTCTCTATATTCATGTTCACACAAGAGCGGATTCCAATACCAAGACATTTCTTTCCATCTCCTACAACAAAACTGGACGTGAGAGTTTCTTCTCATCCAGCTCCTAGCGACTAAAAGATTCAAATTTGAATTTTCTCATATACAAGTTCGATACATGGATGACGGTCAAACTATTATAACTGTTTTCTAGCATAAGAATTAATGCAACAATAATTACTCAAGTTTAGTGCATGATCTATTTACCAAAACCATAATCACTAAAAAACAAACTTGTGTACCTTAAGGTATTTATAATATCGTTTCTATAATATTTTTGCCACCTACCATAATCCGAGTGAATTGTAGAAGAAAATATTATAATTTTCCTTCATTTAGCTAAGAAACCAGATATACATTTTATGCATAGTCATGCACACATATATCCACATGCACTAACACCATTCACACACACAAACAGAGGGAGAGAGAGTCCTCACTGGAGATGCTTGAAGATGAGGTACACGATGAGAGCGATGTTGAGGCGTTCATTGTACGTCGGAACTATTATGCTGTACTTATTCTTCTCCTCCTTTTCTTCCATTTAATCCCTGATGGTTACCATTAAAGCCATTGAAGTGATCCATACATTTTTGATTTTAAATCTTAACGTGAATGGAATATACTTAGAAACAGTATGAAAAACGAATAGAGATCCAGTCAACATAATTGAGTAATTTCTAATCATCTCTAAAATTCCCACAGGTCGATTATGCAGAAAGTGGTGATCAGCGTACAATTCGAACAGTCACAATCACTGTCCCCGTAATTAATTATCGTCTCTCTCTAACGATTACTACAGCTCTGCTCGTGTTGGTTTCTTCAGCAAACAACCGAATGTTCTTTAACTAAAATTTATATTACCCCTAAAGAATTCTCCTTTTCAATGATGCCATAACAATAAAATAACAGAATTGAGAGCATAGAACATAGAAAAAAACATATATTTCACCTTAATCGATCTTTCCTAATCCTTAACCAAACTCCACTTCAGATTCAGAATTTCCGATTGATTCAAAAGGGATGATTTTCTTTTACCTCTACTCCCGTCTTCGTCGAACGTTGGATGTGTGGTAGGATCGCCGATTGACTGCACGGCGGCGACGGCGTGAGAATGTCTTTTTCCTCTCTTTAATTAGTGTTTTCTTTCTTCTAAATTTACAGCTAAATCCAACACGGACGAATCTGAAATGGAGATCCAGTCGCGGTGAACATTGTGGGCCAATGGGCCCTATATTGGGTTTACTCTGATCCAAACTATATTGGGCCTGTCCTTTGTTACATCTACATGTTTGATAAAAGCTCATTTAATAAAGTAAAATATTAAATCAGAAGTAAGTGAGTGAGTCTACATTGAATAAGGTTATAGCGAATTAAAGCCTTTTTGTGGGCCTGTGGCCAATTGTCTATTAGGCATCTATTAATAGTACTTTTGGCATTTATAAAGTACTCAACTTGTGCTTAGAGAGCCAATACAACCTGCATATTAAACGATCAAATGAGAATTATTTTCTATTTTGAATAACTGATGGGTAATCACAAATCCGTTGTAGTCTAGTTGGTTAGGATACTCGGCTCTCACCCGAGAGACCCGGGTTCAAGTCCCGGCAACGGAATTAATATATTTTTGCTTTTAACTTTTATGAACAATAAATAATTCCCAAAACGCACATTTCTTCTCTTTTATTTTTCCTTTACCTCTTCCCCATGGTAAAAGGAACTACATTAAATCATCATTACATGAGATAAGGAAAAAAAAAAAAAAGATTCCATAAACAATAACATTGAGAATTTTCTTGAAGAGAATTAACACAATAACATCTCACATCAGCAAGAATATGATGGAAAACACAAACACAACAAAGTACCAGAAAATATGTCTCAGAAACAACAAGGTTTTTATAATATGAGAGGCAACTTCTGTTGCTCAATTTTCTAAATCCCAAATGTTAGAAGAATTCTTGTGCTGCATCCATGAGGAAAAAAGCAGGCTCTTCTTTAGCAGCATAACCATATTTCGAAGTACTATACTTTTTGTGAACACCGTTCAGTTTCTGGTTTCCCGCTTTTTGATGGAAACTTACCATAAGTTTTGCACATTCCCTAAACAAAATCAACACACCAAAACACATTAAAATCAAAACTTTCTCAAGTTATACTAACAAAATATATAAGCAGAATACTGATAGGCACACACTTACATGAGCTGGTTTTGAGTGTAATTTGTATGCTTCTCACTTGTCTTACTCCACTGTTTAGATCCAGTGACAGTACATTGAGCTGTAAAGATTGCAGCAGCTGCTAATAACGAAGGTGGGAATCGAAGCATCTCATACTCAACCAGGCATAGTTCAATTATGAAGAAAGATAGCAGCTCCAACTGGTTCAAGTGAATTTTCGAATTAAAACAAAACGATCATATGTAGTTAAGTAATATAATCAGTGAGTTAATTATGAACCAACCCTTTTGTCGGATTGAGCAGCTTTCAAGAAACGCCTCATAAACACATATGGAGTTGGCAATGACATATTGAATTGTAAGGTGTTCATCATCAGCTTCTCCTATAAAGGGCACCCACCACCAGAAAGAGTTTATTAGAAACAGGAAAAAATAGTTCAAATCCTCCAATTCTAACTAAAAATCTTATATGTTTAGCATGTAAAATGGACTAGTAATTTTTTATTACCATATCAAGAACTTCTTTTCTGCAGTAAGCTCTGTCAGATATCAGTATAAGGTCCTCAACAACAGGAACCGAGACTTCTTCGTATTTGCATGCAAGAAGCATAGCAGTTACCCCAACTAACTGTAACTTCTTTCTCACCACTGATTGGACTGATAAAAATCTATCGATAAGATTGACAGTTAGATATAACGTCTCCTCCATCAGTTCGAACTTGTAGTGCACCTATACATAACACAATTCACACATATATATATATAATGTCAAATTTCTTTCTCTTTTAAAGGGGAAATATTTTGGAACAAAAGTTCAATGTTTTGTTTTCTTACCTCAATCAACCAATCAATAAGAATGCCTCTCATTCTTTCATTAATGTCAAATTGATGTGTCATATAGTTAGGTGGGACACAGCTTGAGCTCTGCAGATTTTCTTTAAACAATTAAAAAAAAGAGAACAAAACCGAAATTCGAAAGTTCTTAGTAAACTAAAGAGTAATAATGTATTTTACCTCTATCTTTTTGTAATATGTATATATGTCATCAATGTACTCGGTAACTGCAAGTGCATTTTTCTTGTCACAACTGTCTATGTCCACTACAGGCTCCTCAGGCGCGATATCCTTCATTTCAATTTCCGCGTCCTAGATCAATTCTTAAAAAGATAAAAATTTGCATTTAAAGATATAATCTAATACTAAGTTTAAAAGAAGTAATTACCATTAGATCAATCTCTTCAAGCATAGCTTCTGTATGTTGTACAAACATGGGGACATCGTCATGATCGTCTGCATCGGTAATAATGCAGTCCTCTTGATGTACACTTGAAACGGATTGGATTGATGGCTTAATTTCCTATCATATACAACATATAATTCAATCATTTCAAGCACATCAGAAAATCAAAACATATATGGAACTTGAAAAGTGTATCTTCATTATTTTTTAAATTTTAAGTTACAAGAAATATACCATAAGTGATGGCTGCTGCTCTTTACCAGCCAATTGTGCAGCAAATTTCCTAAGGATCCATCGAGAATTTGAAGAAAACAAATAATAAGTTACAAAATCTAATCATACATTCTGCATAATATGTTGATGTAAAATAAATTCACCCCACATCTTTCAGTCATCTGATATATAAAGTAGGCAGAAAAAATACTCCAAAAACAGAAGAAAGGCAAATTAGCAAACCTTGTGACGGGTCGATGAGCCGGAATAACAGGATTCTTATAACCAGCTGCATTTTTCCTGATCAAAATCAGCATTAAAAGTAAACCAAATAAGGCACTGAAACATTGAAATGGATTCAAAAGAAGGAAGTAAAATACTGAATAAATTAAAGGGTTTTAAGAAAATCATACTCAGTCAAAACCCCTCTTTTGTGAACAGCACAAGGGTATGGTGGGGCTCCTATAATGTTCTTGTTGATTGTACTCAATGCCCTCCTATTATTTCCAACCCCAGCATTTAATTTTCCACCTCCAGGCCTTAATCCCCCTATCAATACAAATTAATGATCATTTGATATTCAGGTTGGGAAAAATAATCCAAGAAAGAACAGATTTTTAGCTTTTTGCTATTGTTTTTTTTTTAATTTCAAATTACCATGAACGTTTGAAGGCCTGATCACACCGGTAAAATTCTCATCTGATCCCATCTTGATTAACCTTTTTCTTCTGAAAATCAAATAATAATTTAAGATTAAGCCCATTAAAAGAAATTTAAGAATACAGAAAAAGAGTAATTGAAAAAATTGAATAAGATTGAGATAATCAAGATTCAAGACTGAATGACCAAAAACCCAGATCAAATCAAAATCATATGAGAAAAAGAAAAAACAAGAACAGATAGGGAAAAAAGGACAACCTTCAAATCCAGAAAATCTAACTAATCCAGTGATATATACGCTCCTCAAGAAACCCCTAAGAAAACTAGAAAAAGACTCTAAAAGAAAACTCCATTAAAACAATCTGTTGAAGTATATATTAAAAGTCTCTCTGTTTTTCTCTCTTGAGTGCGTGAGTTCTGACTCGTTGGATTGGATTAGAGAATAATATAAGAACTCTGTAGAGAACGTAAACAGCGGATATATGTCTGTTTTTTTCTTCTATCTTTTCATATAATTTTGAAAACAACGGCTAGTATATTGTGACCGTTGGATCAAAGGTCGCGTTTGTTCCTTGTTTGGCCCAACGGCTAGTATATTTCTTTTCATCTTTACCCATGTGCCCCTTTCAAAAATATTATTCATTAATTTTCATGCCTTTAAAGCCTTGTTCTATCAATTTCTCTTGCTTAAGATTAGTAAATAGGAATTAATTAATTAATTATTAGCCTCCAATTTAAGTTATTTTTTGTGATCTGAATGTCTTAAGTGATAATAATTGTCCGATATTAAGCATTATATACATCTGTATTTGTCAATGGATTATGTTAAGTACGATTCAAATAGTTTAAAAGTTTCAGATATTTGTTGACCGTTGAATATTAATGTTTTGGTTCGTGAAATATTTTATGATAATGAATTCTATATCGAAGAAAATATTACAATCCTATAAAGTATTGTGATTTAGTCTGGTAAGCAAAAGTTATTATCTTTCCTTGTATAACCTCTCAAGGTATAACATAATTCCCTAATTTGTTGATTTAATTTCCAAATGGAGTTTTTTGTGCAAGGATGTGTGGTAAATTACAACCATGAACCAACTCATAAGGCCATAATCATGTGGATAATCATGCTTTTAATTTGATGTAAATAAAAAGTAATGTCATTTGAAAATCTATCTTTGAATTTATATCATTTACATCTCCTTACTCAAAAACCACGAACAAAATCTTAACAAATTAAATTTCAAATTAATATATTTAACTCGATGCAAATTTGATTTACCGACAACATTTTTTCTATATATGATTAGGGAATTATGGAGTTGAACTATTGATTTGTCTATAATAGTTTTTTGACCATAAAAGAAAATTATGGAATAGAGCCAAGATTATTGCCTTTTACTTTTCCATAACAAAATAAATCTTTTTTGAACCTTTACACTGTACACAAGAAGTAAGATTAGATAGAAAAGTTTATCCCAAATTAAAGCTACTAACTAGTCTATGATCACTTAATTTTGAATTATATGATGGAGTTTGGAGCGTGGACTTGTCTCTTCCACTTTCTAAGCTCTCACTTTGGAGCCTAACACAACAAATCACTACAACATCTATCTATAGTCTGTTTGGCCCAATAAAAGGACATATATAGTCATCGTTCCAATATATAAGCAAATAAATTTGTATAACTCCTAAGATCGAGTGATTATAGTCTATTTCTGTTTATAATTTCTCATTATAGAAATGTGCATAGAAATTATGTTTGTTATTATATCCACGTACTATTATTATGACTTGTTATAAGAATGTAAGATTAAACGTTTTATGCAATTTTGACAATCGTAAAGGCATAAAAACCACACAAATGTGCACTTATATTCAAATTAGATAGAAATAAAGTGATTTATCATTTTTCAAGTATATACTTAACTTGGACCATGTACGAGTGTCGTGCATATATATATAGAACAAAATCTATAATATTCAAAGTTCAAACACAAAGATGGTCATAATTGGTCAAAAGATGGGACATAATTCCAAAATAAACAAGTATTTTGTTTTTAATATAGGAATACAATGTTGTAATTTAGTAATAAATCCTCTGATTTTGTGATTAGAATAACTGAATTTGATTTTGGTCTTCAATAAACTGAACAGTATTATTACAAACATCAGAAGGCAATTGTTTTTTTTCGAAGAGGGCACACTGCCCATCAAGATGCTGCCGTTGCAGAATTCCTCCACTATACTATAATAAATTTACTATAGGCCCACATAACTTATCAAGTTTTGAAAATTGAGTCCATCTAAATAGTTTATTTGCAAAAGACACCTATCTCATATTTTAAACTAGTTGTAGTCTAAAGTTCTATCCGAAAAGTGCTATAGAAAATACACGTAAAATCTGAATAACAGAAATAAAACAGTACCAGTTTTATCGACGAAAATTCTCCAAAGAAATAGAAACAAGTTCGAATTTATCACCAACATATAAATATAACCAATAATTAAAATCTCATTTATTAAGATGAACATATTGTGATGCATAATGACACAACATGCAAGTTCGATGCATAACACATTTACTAGAACAAAGTAATGAAAATACAACTATTGAGTTTTGCACTCCGAAACACCAGATCATCTCTACATCGGGACTCTCATCAACTTCACATAGTTGGCCTCACGTTGAGACGAGAAGCAAGTTTCTGACCGAGAGATTTGTCAGCCTGCACCATTAAGACAAACACAAGTATAACTTTTCATGAAAGATGTGTTTGGACGCGACGATTTGAAATAACTCCATTACTGGTTCAATTCGAGTGTAATATTGCAGAAAAAGCTCAAAATGGGTGCAAAAGGATTTCAAATCGATTGCACTATCCAAACAAGCTCAAAAATGGATTTGCTATTATCAATGTTGAAATTCTTAGCTTCCGAAATCATTCAATTTAATACAAATGAGATACAGGTGTGAGGTAATAGATATTGGACCTGAGACCAGTAAGAAATCCAGATGCTGCGGATTTCATGGGTGAGTCTGGGATCAGACAGAGCATCAATCCATCTGCGGATAAATCTCTCCTGCCTGAAGAAAGCGAAACGGTAAACAAAGAAATGTGAAATCTTTTGTATGCAAAAAGCCTTTAATTAGTGGTTTTAAAAGAGAGTAGAGAATAGTGTACCTGTCTGGTGCCCATGAACGGTATCTCTGTCCAGGTTCCTTGAAGTTATTCTCCTTCTGGATACAGATCTGCATTAATCAATCAAGTTACAAACATCATTCTTTTGTATATAACTTGAGGGAAGTTTGCTCAAGGACTGGAGAGGAAGGAAAGCTATTTGCCAATACTGCTATACGGGTTTCAAACTGACCTTTCATTTCCTTTCCAAACCAAAATCAAGTATAGACACCAATCAACCCATGTTAATTAGTTTTTCTTAAGTTTTTTATCAGGTAATACCTAAATGTCATACAATTGTTCATTTCACAACATATGAAAGATATCCCAAGCAACACAATTAAGCATATTAAAATTGCATACCCTGTCGCGCTTTCCTGACAATACCACGGGAGGAATGGGGTGCCTCTCAGCATGACGGCAAGGATCGTACCTTGATGGGAAATAGTTTACCTGAAAAAATCAAGATTATCCAATTAAATATCTGAGTAAAGATGTGCAACAAAATCCATTAAGAGTACTGCTCTCCATGTTACAGTATGAAACATTGAATACATCACCAAGAAAATGATTTTTCACGAACGTTTAATTTTCCTCAGTCATGGAGGTTAAAAAGACAGTCAATAATAGCAGGACTTTAAATGCTTCCTGTTTACCTTTTAGAAAGAAAGAAAAGAGCCACCATCAGAGTTTGGAAAGTTTGAAAAGGTATCGAAAATACCCTAAGGTCTTTTTCCCGATAAAACATGTTTATAGTGGAGAGAGCAATAAAAATAAGTACCAAAATGGTTATAGGAAAGAGTACTAATAACCTGAGAACCAAAATGGTTATAGGAAAGAGTACTAATAAACTGAGAACCAAATTACCATGGCAGTTAATTAATAATGAAGAAATAAGATACTGAATTCAAATGTGGAATTCTTCCTTTTGGGGCAAAAAGGAAATAAATATAGTACCTCCTCATCTCTGTGCATGAAGTTCATGAATCCTTCATGGTGATTGTTGTGATGAGCGGATTTGGGAGCATTAGCTGGGAGCTGCAGATAGTTTGGCCCAAGACGGTGCCTCTGAGTATCAGAGTAAGAAAAGATTCGAGTTTGCAGCAGCTTATCATCAGAATAGTAAACCCCAGGGACAACAATAGCAGGGCAAAACGCAAGCTGTTCATTCTCAGCAAAGAAGTTATCAATGTTCTTATTCAACACCATACGGCCCACAGGCTGCAATGGCACTATGTCCTCGGGCCATGTCTTGGTCACATCAAGTGGGTCAAAGTCGAATCTGTCTTCATGGTCAGGATCAATAATCTGAATAAAAAGTTTCCACTCTGGATAATTTCCCGCTGCAATTGAATCGTAAAGGTCCTGTGTTGCATGACTGTGATTGGCTCCTCCTACCTTAATAGCTTCTTCCTCCAACAAGGACTTCACTCCACAAGTGGGCTTCCAGTGGAACTTCACGTAATGTACTTTCCCAGCCTTGTTGATCAGAGTGTAGGTGTTAACACCAGAGCCATCCATGTGTCTGTAATCTTGTGGAACACCAATATCATCAAAGAGGAATGTGAACATATTCAGACTCTCGGGGTGGTGGGAGAAGAAGTCCAGGATTCTCCAATTCTCTTGAATGTGGGACTTCGGGTTGGGTTTCAGCGCATGAACCATATCAGGGAATTTCATTCCATCACGAATGAAGAAGACAGGGAAGTTGTTTCCAACCAAATCAAAATTTCCCTGAACCAAAGAAAGTAAGTAGACCATTTAAATAAACATCTTAACCATATACAAAACATCCCCTAATCTAGTGCTAACGAATTCCAGTTTGATAACTTTTTAAAGGTAAAATTGCAATATTGATCCTCTAAGATAGGGCATATTGCAATTCTAGTCCGTTATCCATAAACTTGCAAAACTAGTCTCAGCCTATTTTCTAACGGTTGGAGCTGAAATTGCACCCCATCGGACTAATTTTGCAAGTTTGTCAATGTAGGGACTATAATTGCATTGAGACCTACCTTATGGAACTAAAGCTGCAATTTTCCCTTTTCTAAAAGAACAAAGCTACAGATGCCTCGATAGGCCAGTCGTGCGATAATAAAAATTCATCCAACTAGTCTAGCAGATGGAAAAAGTATTTTCTTCCATAGTCAACAAATACAATTTAACCAGGAAGACAACGGAATATAAACTTTTACCTCTCTGGTGTAAAATTTCACCGCAAAGCCTCTCGGGTCCCTGAGAGTTTCAGGGCTACCACGCTCGTGGATGACAGTGGAGAATCGAACAATAACTGGTGTTTGAACTCCTGGAGCTCGAAGGAAATCAGCACAAGTAAGGTTGGTGATATCATGAGTGACTTCAAAAAAACCCTTGGCACTGGCACCTCTGGCATGGACAACACGTTCTGGGATTCTCTCACGATCAAAATTAGCAAGTTTCTCTACCAAATGGTAATCTTCAAGGAGGATTGGACCTGCGGACAGAAGATCATTTTCATTAGCGCACCGAGGGCTTGAAACCCCATTCTATACCAGAAACAGATGACTCTTGAATCTTGATAAATAAAATATCAAGCTATCGCATATATAATTCACATGCACACCTAATTATAGTCTACCACTCTAGGGCAAAAGTATACAGATTATTAGACGCTATGCACAAAAAAACATATTCCTACATAGTTCCCGTCAGAACTCATTATGCTTGAGGACTATTTTTCACATGAAATTAGAAGAAAAGATGTAGACCACTTAGAAGGACAGGCATCAGCTAATCGTATTTGGGAATGACAGATGCATAGCGATAAAGGTCATACTAAAGTGAAAAAAATTCGTCACACACTTTATGACATGAATGTAATTATAACTTCAACACACAATTACAATATCATAAGATCTAAATAAGACAAAATAAACTGAAGATAATACAACCCACAGAAGGAAAACAACCACACAAGAAGCACATTTAAACAATTAACTAAACAGTTAAACTATTGTAGAATATCAAACTAATGACCTCGAGTTTTTCTTGCAACCATGAAAACTCTGGACGAGCAAAAATAATGATTTGTAATTGTGAGCTCAAACACAACGGATAGAGACAACTAGTACAAGAAACCCATATAAACAATTCACTGATTAATTAAACTGTTGCAGGTAAACAAACTACAGGGAAAATAACATGATTTGATCCAAAAAGAAAAGGTGGAAACACCAAACACACAATATGTTTTGGTCATACATATTTGAAGACAGAAACACATAGAAAGCTGGTCGAAAATTACCCTAAATACTTGATAATGTAATAACAATATACAATCAGAGTTACTCTGGAAAAAGTACACATCTTTTTCAATCTTCACCAGATGTATAATCAGTAAAAGGATAATATATGCGAAAAGTTTTGATATCAGTGAACAAAATCCACAAATCATACCTCTGGTTCCGACGGTCAAAGAGTTGTTATTGTTCCAGACCGGAGCTCCAGAATTTGTGGTCATAAAAGGTGAATTGAAAGCGCTTGATGGACGGTACTGCACAATAATCAAATTATCAAATTTCACCGAAACAACAAAATCTCCACTCACAAACAAATAAGATTATACCTAATTGAGTTCATTCAAATCACAGGTATCTGATCAAGCCTAACCAATCTAATTTACTTACTACAAAGTCAACAGCTAAGAATTAAATAACAAGCAAACTGAATCACCTAACTAACACGAGCAATCAATTATCTTAGCTAACGAATTCAAATCAAAGATGAAATGAATCAATATTTACCTTGTATGGATCCATGGCGAGAATTCAGAGAGAGATTAGATTTGTGCGTGTGTTTCTGAGATGAATTTTGTGAGATTATAAATATAATAATGATAATAGAGGCGGTGGGCCCTCCTTTATTTTGGCTCGCATTTCTATGTAGTAATTAACAAACTATTATCTTCATCAGAATTAATATTTTTTCAATTTTTTTGTGGAAATTGTTAATTGATTTTTGATGTTATTAGTGTTTAAAATAAAATAAAAAAAAGTAGGAATACATGTAAAAATAGAATAAATGAGGCTGACATGATTTAGAGCCTTATCCATGGTTTTGGAGTTTATCTCGAGACGTTATGTGGCGGTAATGAATTCCACCGTTAAGATCTTGCCACGTATCCTCGAGATGTGTGTTGGAGATTTTAGACGTCTCTTATTGGGCCGGTAAGGACACAAGCAGATTAGCATGGGCCGCAACTATCTCTTGGTCTCTTCTATATTATTTGAATGACTTTCAATTTAAAGAAAAAATGTGACGTATCATACTTGAATATTAGAAATGAGACGGCAAAAATTCGTCATTTAGCACGTATAAATGTATTGCAATATTTTATTTAAAGTTAAATGGGTTTGTTTATTAAGTGTACGTATATACATGCATGCATTGTATGAATTTTCATTAACAAATTTCACATATAGAAGAAATTAAATGAATAATGAGGATATAGTTTTTAGAATTATTTTAAAATTCGGTATCGAAATCTAATCTAATAATATAGCTAGATTAATTTTTCCACAAGCTAAAAGAAAACCATGACAATGATGGTTTCCAGACAATTCAGTGAACAATTCCATTCACATAATTGCGAATAAATCAAGAGAAAAAAGAAGGAAAAATCTGGCATATATGAGGCTATCATTAGAAGAAGTTGACCAATATAATTTAGAACTATCCCACATTTTCATGTGGTTATTTCACTTGCAAAGCGTACGATTTGAATACCACAACCCCCAACAAATTCACCATCGCTATCAATACAAATCTGTAAATAATATGGTGGTAATATTTGTATTTAAGATGGGACTTTGCACAATCAAGGATGAAATGAAGTTAGGTTATAGTACTAGTTATTATAGCTTCAAAATATCGGCAAATATCTAATTAGTACTAGCGTTTCTTGACTTATAAGAACATAATTAGTCCATGACTCAAATTACAAGTCCAAATTAATAGATTAATAATCTACTCAATATGAAAGACAAGAACACGTTTTCTTCTGAAACAATGTAAATATAATTTACAATTGGATATTAACGCATGCAGTGACTTCCCCTAGTTATTTTTACATGCACTTAGCCTCATCTATTAATAAAAAAGAATTCCAAAAAGATAATTAAAAAAAACTAACTCCCCTATCAAAAAAAGCTGATTTCGAACGTGCCGGTGTTAGATTAAAATTGAGACGATGTAGATGGTCGATTCTCTTGCTTCTCTATAAGCACGCATCTTGATGGCGGACCAAACATGCTCAATATTACCTGCAAAATAACAAAAAGAAGCAATAAGCACCTCACTTGTTGGGCGATCACCATGAGTCCCTTGAAGTTCAGACACCTCTTATCGAATAGTTATGATAATTTATCAAATCTCGGGATGCCTTTTTTAATTAGGATCTTATCTCTTATGCAAGGGGCATTTATGTAATTTATCCTATATTTATGTGTACAATATCTCATGAAATTTTCCACTGATTTCCAACTGATAGTAAAAAGAAATAGGAAGGCGAATATGGATCTTACCGGTAAAAAGATGAGGCCATGCAAGAAACCGAGAAGCACCAGAGCAAGATACATTTTGAAATAATAAACCTGCAAATCAGAAAATCATTAGAATTGAAGTAAAAGAATGGGAATTTTTTTCTGATTCAATGTATGAATCTTAGTTTGTGAGATCAGATACCACAAAAACTTCTGTCCTGGAAAAGCATAGAACGAGCACTCCGACTAGCTTTGTAAGTGTGATTCCGCTGCAAGAAGTGAATTTAACAGAAACTTCGATGAATTAAATCACCTTAAAAGAGGTTCTATAATAAGTTTATATATAATGGTTTGAATTTAATAAGGTTAACAGATGAAGTTCGTAGCTGGTGTTTAGATAAGATGACTTTGGCCTAAGAATGTTCGGGATGAAGAAACTGAAAGCTATGGATATTATTTGAAATCCATAGCGCTCTATAAGATAAGATAACTAGAGATGCTATATATACAATTACTTTAACAACAATTTTAATCCTTAAATCCAAATCATTTTCTTGTTATCTTAGTCAAAATTCAGCCCACGTGGTCTTTCAGAGCAGACGAAGTAACATTTTAGACTAAAAAGAAGAAACAAGTGAAATGTTTTCAGTAAAAAGAAAAATAAATTAAACCTGAATACAGAAGCCCCCATTGTTGTCAGAGCTTCCTTCATTCGTTGATTCCTATCTCCGCTAGTCACCTAACATAAAAAATGAACACTTTTAGATGACGGCATACCAATGTCCTTATCTAGTGACAATGCGTATGCAAGTTTAAGGGTTACATTTATTTAGGCTATGTGTGTAAACTCATATTTTACCGATCGACCAAAGGAAAACCAAAAGGTTTAAAGAATAAAGCACCAAGTCACGTTACATAGTATTTCCATCCTAGCTGCATTATTGGATTACAGCAATAAGATTATTTTAGAAATAATTGTAATTTCCAATTACATCCCAATATTTGCTAAAGGACATGTTACTCCCTATGAATGCAAGAAGGAAAACAATATATAGTAAATTAAGACAAAAAAATCTAATTGAGAAAAATCTACTTACCAAGAAGGCGTGTGTTATATGCACACAGAACTCAACTGCAATACCCACTGACATCACTAGATTCACAACCGACAATGCATTCAATTGGATATTTAGGATCGCCATTACACCCTAAGAAAGAGTGGAATTTAGTAATTAAAATGAGTTAGAATTTGGATCTTGTTATGAAGAGTATATGATCATGCAAATAATTAACAAGAAAGAAAACATACCAACATATCCACAACGATCATTGCCAAGACGAGTAGAATTATTGCTGAAGTCCAAAAACTATGAAGAAGGATATGAAAATAGGAAGAGTGTTAAATTGCAATATTTTTTTTAAATAGAGGAACAAAGTTGCTTTTTACATTAGGGAGAGTAAATTACTCACCTGCATGTAATCACTAAGCAAACAACGAAAACTGCACCTGTTGGATTATTGGAAAAAAATAGATGTTTTAAAGATAGAACAGAAAAAAAAATGTCATGTAGAAAATTAGAAAGATGTATATAATATCAAAGACTGACTAAGTAAATCAATTGTTCTAACACAAAGCGTACATCTAATACGAAGAAAGTAGTGACTACTACACAAACTTTTGGTTGTGCTTGAATTTTTTTGGTTGTATAGAATCTTTGAGGCTTCAGGTTTGCCACTTGGAAAGTCCTCATTGGCTAGATATTTCTTAATTGAGGTGAAGAATGCGGGATCTATTTATACTGGGAGTGAATGGAATCAATACAAGTTTCAAAGACACGATGACCTAAAATATGAAGCGCACTCGCTATTTATGACTTCTCCAAGCACAGGGAATAAAAAATAGCTGGCACATTTTCTAAAACAAAAATTAAAAAGAAAGTTAAAAAAAGGTGTATATATCATTAGAACTAACCAATAGCTATAGCAAGGTTGATCAGAGCCGTCTTCCATATATTAAGGTACTGCTCAAAGAACGTGTAATATACTGCATATGGGAAGATCTCAATCTGCAGAATTATGTATGTCAGCTTATGCAGGCCTGTAGATCAAAACTCAATTGAATAAAATCAATTTTGCCTACCTTCAAGGAATTAGACATCTTCGAACTAAAATCCCTTGCCGCCCTCATTGAGTTGACATAGTCAGCCTTACAAAAATAAATGTTGATATTAAAAATATTTCATGAATATTTGAACATCATAAGAGGATAAAAGGAATGACATAATAATTTCTCAGACAACATTTACCTGTTTATTAAGAGGCGTGTGATATGTACGAAAAGCTGATGCTGGAATTATTCCTTCCTCATAGCCTAATGGACAAGGAAAACATTTCGTCAATCTCAAAGATGGGAAAAACCAAAAAGGATAAGAAGCTTTTTTTTTCAATTATTCCCACCTTTAAGCTCAACATTGGTTGTATAAGCTCCATTTCCACCTTTCGCGCAATCAGCAGAGGGTAAAGCACTGAGGAACCATGGCAGCTTCTCCTTGAATTGTGCTGTCGATGGACGATCATTTTGTAAATCCGAGTGACGGAAACACTGAAGCATTTCCCAACATTAGTCACCATTTCTATTATTATTCAACACTGGAGCATATGAGTTCCAATTGAACTATACATTGAGGTTGGATATGAGAAGGAAAGGAATAAGACAAGAAAAAAATGAAATAAAGAAAAAATAAAAGGTTTATAAGGGTTAGAATTTACCGTGGTACAATCACCGCATACTGTGCTGAGTCCACACGGACCATCATCTGGCGAACAACAAGGAGGCTGGAAAAAAGAAATTCTATAAGGTTTTGGAATATTACGAAGGGCCTTAAAAATAAAAAATAGGAGAACAATTACCGCCTAGCTTTTTCAACAATAATTTTACATAACATAAATATACTCTTGCTAAATCTACTAAGGCGGCAACTGAAAAATACCCTAATCTGATACAATACAGTAATGAAATACAATTTCTTTGCAAGAAAATCAGCAATATTATTCATTCTAGTTGAAATCTGAAAAAGCCTTGAAAACCAATTGAATGTGAAATCAACAGACCAAAGAATAGCTGTTAAAAACGCAATGTAATTTTCGAGTAAAGAGTTTGAATATTTATAAACAAATAACAAGTGAAATACGGTGGAGACCTGATCATCAGGAGGGCAATAGGTCTGATTAGTAAATTTCCTACAACAGCCAAAAGCTTCAGGAGAGAGCCAAACAAGAAAATCATCAAGCCATGAAGCTGCAGGTTTAGCTATATAACTCGTCTCTGGTACTAAAGATGCTCTCGCAATCTGCAAAAATTAGGATTCTTGTTTGAGTTAGAAATAGAAGTTTACAAGGAAATTAAAAATATGCTGACATATCATTAGAGGGCTCATAAGATGCACAACTACTTAAGGTTCTGAAGAGTTAGATGACACATGTTGATGTCATCATCTCCTCATTGAACGACTAACAATCCTACTTGGTTAGTTTTAAAGTGAGTAATAAGAATTTTCTCATTTTGAAATATTCCATGATTGAGCTATATACAGATAATATGACAGCAAAAGAGGCAATTCTGGTTAAGATCGAGACCAAATAGGTGTAAAAGCATTGCAGAGCTCAAAAGCATTCCCATATTAATTCAATGGTATTACCTCATTTAGAAGAGAATTAGAATCACAATGGCTGATGGAACAGAGCTGATTCGTTTGTCCTGATTCAGAACTGCGGAAATAGAAAACATGAACATCATAAGAGATTCATTACATAGATGGAATGCAAGCCTATAAGAAACTCTTTTATCCAAAATACTGTTAAAAAGCTATATTTAAAAAACCTATTCCACCAACTTTCGGAAATCACAAAAATTACCTTTTCTTTGGGTTCTTCAAACTGACAATTTTATCAATTACTATTTTAATATCCTTTTGTATCTTTAAAAATAAAATAATAAAAATTTATTTAACATAAGTAACACTTCATGAGTTCATACATATTTAGTTTTTTTTACGTAAATAATTAAATAATTAACAGAAACAACATTAAATTTCTTTTTAACTTATCATTATGAAAACTCTAAACAAATATATCAAAAGAACACAATTTACCGTTTTCTCCTTTTTCATATTTTTGCTTTTAGGATCACGTGGATAGGTGGATATACAAGTTGGAAATAAACATTCAAGATTGTTTCATGAAGAGAAAATGATGTCAAATTACATAAATATCAAATCAAGGTTGTCAGAAAATAGTCTAACCAAATACCTGAAATTGTAATTTTTCACCACAAAGTAGAGTGGAGGTCCAATTCTAAGAAAATCTGAGATATTATTAAAATAACCCTGCAGGCAAAGAAAATATTTACAAACATCATGTTTCAGAAGGATGACAAAAGATCCATATTATTGTAAAAACAAAACCGTAAACCTATAAGACCTGAAGATACGAGTCTCGAGGAAGAACAATTTGTTGTTCTAAACCAGGCTCGATTCTTGTACATAATGCCTACAAGGGTCAAAAAATTTAAAATAATCATATTTTTGTCACTTGTGAAAGCATAGCATAAACAGAACGATAAAAGTTATTGTGCAGCAACTTACTATGCTTGCCAATGCAAGTGCAACAAAAGCACAGACGACCAGTAGTTTTACAGCCCAGATGTTCAAAATGGGAGCATGGATTTCCTAAACGAAGAAAAGTTGCAAATTATTAGATTACAACAAAAAAAAGAAAAATAATAAGCCGAGATAGCTTATGCAAATATCAAAAACCAGAGACGTAAATATAACTATTTATTGACTCTAGACTATCGATAACCAAAGGTAAATGTGTGTCGATGGTGTCATAAAGTGAAATGATGATTTAACCATTTATCTGGACGCCTTCACAAGGATAAGAAATTATTAGACAAAAGATGCCCTCCAGTTTTGTTATATTACCTTCATATATCGAGAAAGTAGTCCAGGTTTCTGCTGCTGACTGCCTACAATTTTACAAGGACTAATTTCTCAGGCTTTTTGCTTTTATAATATCATGCACATGAAAAAGCGACATCATGATTACCAGAAGAGAAAATTAATTGCTGAAACTTGAAGTCCCAAAAATACCTTTATCCAGATCGGCATTAGAACCAGATGCTTTAATACAAGGAAAACAATCAACCCTGTTGTCCTCGGCTCTCAGGAAGTCGAAAACAATTAATGCAACAAATGCAGTAACTTGGAGAAGGAAATCCAACAGAACAGCCAATGCTGCAAATAAAATGCACAATAGAAATTAGACAAGACCAGAATACCAAGATGCTTTTGGTTCCAGCCACAGATACCATAGTTATTAAATTTTAGTATAACTCTTTAGGACTTAACTTTAGTGACTCGGGTTCTACTCCTAACATTTTGCAGTTGACACAGTCATATTTACTTAACAAAATTCAACCACAAAATTTTGGGACTGGTTTGAAATTATCCCAATTAAATTTAGTTTGTGAAAAACATAGATAGATAGCATATATCTAGTAAACTAATATAATGTATCGGATATAAAAAAGCTAAATGGGCAGAGTATAATTTTTGTATCTCCACTTATTTAACCAAATTGAAATAGGAAGAATCCAGGAGTAAACGTTTTCATACTGAAAGATATATGCGGGATTACAAAAAAACTTATAAGAATATGGACTGCTTTGAAAAATGTATGGAACTATTTGCAGGGTTCAAAATTAAGAGGTAGACAGAAAGGAGTTCAAACCTGCAAACATGGAAAAGACACGACAAGCTGGCATGGGAATGAAACTTCCAACTGCAAATGCCAGAACCTCAGACAGACTAGCTAGTGTTATAGACGGCCCAACTTCTACAAGTGCATTACTAATTCTTCCCTCTATAGGCAATTCTACTTGTTGTCTCTTTACTGCATGAACCAGTATGCACATGTTGTCTACGCCAACCTGATAGTCATGAGAATAATCAAGTCAAGTTATCAAGAGTAAAATAATGCAGAAATGAGGGACAAGGAACTAAATTTTTCACAAAATTTGTTTTAATTCTGAATTCATAAAATTCATGCAGGATGGAACTTACTGCTAGAACAAGAAAAGGAATGACTTCCATTATTATAAGTGTTGATTTTACTCCAATTGCACTGAAAAATCCGACTGATCCAAGTACAGAGAGCATGACAAGCATAACTCCTGAAAGGCCAAGCAATACCTGCGGATATACACAAGCAATTTTGAACAGAAAACAAGGATGTCAAAGATGGATCGACCATAAAATGACATCACAAATAAAAAAAAATAGGACCTGTCCAGTCCTCGAAAGAATTAGAACATGAGTTAAGTAGGTTCTCTTTATTTTTCATAAATGACAGAGAGCTCTAGTCCAAGAGAGTAATAAAAGGTCTTCTACGCTAATACAAATCAATCTCAATTTCGATATCATTTTAATCTAATGCCATGAATACAGCGCAACTGAGAGTCCAATATCACCATATTGATGAGAGAAAGCTTTGAATGTCTTAGAATTTATTTGAGCAATTTTTTATTTGTAGATATGAAATATGCATAAAGAAACACATAATTTACACTAAAAGTTCTTGTAATGGGATACCCATTATGAAGTGGACGAAACAAGTGAAAAATTCATTCTCAGTAATTCCTCAGATAGCATCTGAATCTTTAAAGAAGCACGAAAAACGTTTTTATTGAAATCATACCTTGGAGGAGATATAAAATGAGGAGAAACGAGGAGCATCTCCCAGGGTCAAGGATATGTAAGCAAACATTACAAGATAGCTTATCTGAAAAAGAAAAATGAAATTGTTTGAAGAGAAAGACAAAAAAAAAAAGGAGAAATACATTTGATAATGGATTTTAATATCTGAATTTTGTATTATATCTAGACAATAGAAGTACAGAAACTCTTAATTAAATGTACAAATGAGTTTCTTTCACTTTATGAAGGAATCATTCAGTTCGTCTTCCAACTGATATGAGTACAGACTTTGGTTAAAAAGGTTTGTGGAGAGAGAGAGAGATTCCCATACCACAATAGTGATAACATCTGCAGTACTCTCTCTTTTTAATTCTTCCTCAACAGAGCTTTCTGAGGAAAATGCAAGTGTTAAATTCCTAGACTGCACCATGGGTAAGAGCTCATCCTGTACAAGCGAACTGATGTAAGTATCTTTTTTTATTTAATTCATCTCTTAGAATGCTTCAGAGATTCCTTGCATTAAACAAATGTGAACCTTGGCTAGCTGAATGAAGGCTTTTTCCCATGCCAATGCCCTTTTTGTACCGTTGCCTTCCTTGTCATTTTCATTGTTCACAGGATAAGTCACAATGAAAGCTGAAGCCTGTTTGCAATAAAACATTTATGCTTGTATATTGTTCATATACATGAAAATTCTACCAAAAATGGGCCAAATAATTACCTCCAAATAGTTATTTCCAGAGAAACCACCAACAGCAGTGCTTGGATCAAGCGGGGCTTTAAACGCACTCGTGCATGAATCAGCTGATGTATAATGCTAAAACGATAGACAGAATAAGTTTCACTTTCCCAGAAAGAGCATAAAAGGCTAAGAGAAGAAAAAGATAGCTTCAGGATATTTTTGTATATAAAGATCAAGACTCTTAAAATACCTGAAAACAGTATTCAACATGATCGGTACCTCCAAAGCTATCATAGTTTTGAGGATCCATCTTGAAATACTATCAAAAAGTATATGATAGCTAGTTATACAGATGTCAAGTTATCAAAGCATAAATAAAAGCTTTACCTAACGCCATATGATCACTATTGATTAATAAACACATTAAACACCAAAGTCAAAGACAAAGTTATTATCAATATAACCACATGATCAGCTGCAGATTATACCACAGATAATATTATAGACAAACAAATCGTTTTACTGAAGACATCAACTTTTATGGGCAGAAGTTACTCATAAAGGAAGTTTAATTATGAAAAGACAGCAGAGGCTCTTTGTAATTACATCAACCTTTATGTAACTATCAATATATATTATGTTGTTCATTACGATTATTGGTTTTGGATCAGTCTCCACATACAGTTGTTTGAAGAAATTTGTGACCATATTCCTGAATATTATCATCTTATAATATTTAATACATCCAAGAATTCATAAAATTTCTGAAACCATAGTACCTGAAGAATACTTTGTGTGGCGCAATCATTCCCAAGTGGCTTCATGCAAATGTCAGTAAGAGCTACCATCGAACCCGAATAATTAGCTCTGATTGCATCCACCTATCAAAATTAATAAATTAATAATCCTCTATGAAATCATCTATTTCAATATAAGTTGAACAAATGGCACAATGTTAGAGGTAGCAAGCAATACCTTTTTTTGAATATCAAATAGTAAATTGATATTACTTTCTGTCACAATGCTTGGTGCTTTTCCATGCACGGTATCTGGAACTGTTGCTATTATGAGCTGTGACAAATTTCGACATTAAAATCTGAATCTTTGTATAATGTACATTATTAACTATATAATAAACACCTGCTCAATTCTGTAAAATGGAGCAAGATGACTGTCAAAGAATTGCTTCTCTTCAGCAGCTCGGCTTCCTGGTCCTACCCACAACTGAAAAGGTAATAGTTCAAAAAGAAGTGTAAATTTTGAAGTGAAAAACATTAATTACTTGAGCATTAACTGGAAAAAGTTAAACTTTAATTAGCAACATTTAGAATTTGAAACTATGTTCATAACTTTGTTGGATTGAAATTTTCACAAGATTGCAAGAATATGTTTCACGAGAAACTATTAGGAATTCATACAATTTTAAGCAAATAAGATATATATATATACACACATATATATATATATCAGAGGCTGATATATAAATTACATGTGTTGACAAGAAGATTGATTATGGTCAATGTGAAACATAACATTTCAAAAGAACCTTTAGTACAAAAAAAAAAGGAGAGAGCATTTTACACCTTCTCAGGCCTTGTCTCTACTTGGAAGCGGATAAGACCTAAGCAAAGAACTAGAACAATAAACACTGACGAGCACAATACAAGAAATGGGTGTCGGGCAACCCATGTTCCATATCTCCTGAAATAGATGATAAGGCATTAACAATGTCAAAGACTCATTCTTCGAAAAATATTATTGTTATTGTTATCACTATTATTACTATATTCTTGGAGCTGCAGGCTATGATTAAGTCAAGACATGATAAATCACCTGTAAAATTTTGACATATATCCTTGGACAATTGAAAGTTGTACTCCACTATTAATTTGGGGAACATCCTCAAGCATCTGAGAATTAAGAAAATTAAGATTCATGAAAGGGTTTGACACATATATCCACCAAAAAGATATAAGTACATAGAACCATGTTATGGTCGAACAACAGACCACTTTAGAGAAACACTTTTCTGTAAAAAGGAGCAACAGAAACGAATAAGGCAGTGTTTGGATTGGACCGTTTGGGAGCTAACGTTTTCACATTCATAATTACACTTGTACGCGTTGAATTTTTTTTTAATAAACTTGGATCTAAATCCCTTATTAACCAATTCTTCGAGCATTATGATAGATATCAAATCCACAAAATATTTGAGTACTTTGAAATCTTTAGCTCCACACTGTTTCATCCAAAAGAAATTAAAGTGATGGAAAAAATAGTAAGCTGTAAAAAAGTGAATTTATGCATCATTTCAAACTTCATATTGGCACAAACCTGCATAGGTATATTCTCGTCTTTTTGACTGTTTGCACGGCGAATGGTGCCACTATTGGGGACATTAACCAAAGGTTTGGTTCTAGACGTGGGACTGGGACTCCTTTTTCTTTTCTTGTGAACAAATCCCCACCCAAGAAATACTGAGGCCAATACAATGTACAATATTGTCATTGAAACTTCAACACATTTTGCCTGCATTTGTAAAGAATGATAAATACAGTTTCCCAGATATCTTATAAAAAATTATAAACCATTTATCGGTTGAGAGATGCATTTACCGTTAAAAAAAATGAGCAGAGCATCTAAAATTAACTTTTACCTTTAGAGAACCTATTTTCACTGAACAAGAACCCTTAATGTGGGGTGAAGGGAGAGCAGAATTTGAACAGGCAATTGATGAAGGACAATCGCCACATGAACAGCCTAGCGAAGTGTCACCACACGAATATGTGGAAACATTCATAGGTCTCATTCCAGACGGGGCATTTGGCAAAAAATTGATAGCATATGGTGATCCAGGTACACCAAGGTCAGCTCGTTTGCCAATAAACGCATACCACTCTGCCATAAAAAACGGGAAACGAGAAAGAATCTCTGATATTTGAGTAATGATTAGAAGTGTGAAATATTCAAAGGTGGGAATAGTCGGAAGTGGCTAATGTTTGCAAACATAATTGAATAGTGGGAAAAGATTGTATTACAAAGTTGCCAAAATAAAAAAAGAACAAAGTAGTTCATGATTAGCTTATAGATTATCAACATTGAGAAATTGATTTAAGAGAATCAGATTGATAGTTTGCAAACGATCCGAATTATTATTTTAAGCTAGAATCAAAGAATCACTTAATTTTAGAGGTTGCAATCACTCATCCATAGAAGGTAGAGTAACTCCAGCAGAAATGGAGAAAAATTTTACCTCTAAAATTTTTGGCGCCAGCTCCGATGAATTCTATGGCTCGAGTGTTCATGGTACCAAATTTTACTTCTTTGCAGGATTCGAACAATCCCTCACCAAAAGCATCGGTTATGAAGAAGTTAATTCCATTCACAGTCGAATTGTTCCCAACCTAGATACAAAAATACAAAAAAAAAAAGAGCAAAAAAAAGTGTAAAAAACTAATAAAAAATTATTCTTATCCATCACAAATTCAGAATGACAAGAAACGACCACGAGTTGAATTACGAACCCTGGAAACAGAAGTCACATTAATAAACTGACTCTGATTAGGAGAACATGTAAGCTCACAGAAGAGATTCAAAAAATTTCTCAAGCACGCCGGACAACCTACAAGAAAAGGAATTGCCTGTAACAGATAAACAAAGCATATAAGTGATTCATTTTGTTCAGAGTAGAGAAAAAAATTTAGTAACAAGAAAAAAGATCAGTAATTGTAGCAAAATCAACAAAAAGAGTTCAAAGATCTTACTTGCTGGACTTGTGACCGTAAAGTATCAAACTGCCTCTCTGTACAACATACATTTCCTGTTATTGTAGGGCACAAACTCTGAATCTTTGCTGATAGTAAGTCATCAGGCTGTTAACAAAAACCCAAAAGATACAACATAAAACAAAGGAAAATTCAGATAAAGTTTGAACATTTGTGTAATTAAAACAAATAGAATGCAATAATCATCACCTTGACAGAGGGAGAACCAACAGGGCAATTAAGTACTTTACCATCTGTACGAGTTCCACAAATATCATACATAGCACAATATTCTTCCGAATGTCTTGGTCTAACAATCAAGAAACAATTTCTTATCAACTTTTCCAGTTCAATAAAATTTGTCCAAAGCTGCAAACTCTAGGGTAACTATCAATACGACGCGAAAATCACGAATCAAACACCAAGAATCAGTAATTTAAACTCTTCCTCCCTCTGAATTCAATATCACTAACAAGCATAAAAACAGAAATGTTACACCTAAACCAAGAAAATCTTTAGTCAACGTCACATGTCCAACAAAGGAACAAAAAATTCTACATAATTCTTCTATACCTCCAGATTGCTTTCAAAAAATTCTCACTTTCTAGTTTCTACAGCACATAAAGAACACAACACACACAGGCAAACACACACGCACACTGAAAATTGAACAGTCAAATTAACATTTTCTCAACGGACAGAAAAAGCATACCCCCCAGTGGCATTATCCGCTAACAAAAACCTCGTACCAAACCGGTCAGCCTTCACCATAGACAGCGCAAACAACACCTGCAATCGAATGTTCACCGACAAAATCAAGAAACAGTTATTTCACCAACGATTTCATCAAGACAAAAGAACACAAAACTCTGAATCAACTCACCATAAACACAATACTAGGGAAGAAGAACCTCATGTTTCTCCCCTGAGACGTGTCCATTGCACACACACACTGGACCTTGTTTCAATCAAATAACTGAAACCTTAAATTCAGCATACACAGAATAGAAGTGAATAAAAGATGGAAAGAGATGAAAGAATGATGTATTGTTTATATATATATAATATATAATATATATATATATATATACAGTTAGTTAGACAGTATATATCGATAGATACAGTTTAATATATCTATAGGTTCTGATAAGAGACGTAGACTGAGACGAGAAGTAGTAAAAAATGTGAGCGAATTTTATGGAACTTAAAAGGCCGATCCGGGGAACGAATCAAAGAACGGGGCCGTTTTGTAATTTTACGAAAATGCCCTTGCTTTCGGTTCATTTGTCGGCTCATGAGTAATGTTTCCTATTAACAAAACTATGCGTATCATTGCTAATACTATTTACTCATCAATTCATAAGTACATATAATACAAAGTTAGTTTAAAATATCTATAACATCATTATTATTATTAAAAAAAAGAAAAAAAATTAGATTTTGGTGATTTGGAAATTATTAGTACCTCTTTTTAAATTTGTAATGTAAAATGTAAGATTTGTGATAATTTTTTTCATATTTGGAGTCTTCTAAAATTATATGGTGGGCTAGTATATGCCATTTATCTTGAATTTCTTTTAAAAAAAAGTATGGTGATATAAGAGAGGAATTTATTTAAAAGGGATTTAGTCAAAGATCTATCTATATTTATTAAGTTATAAAATTTATTTTCATCTTTATTAAGGCGGATTTTTAGTAAACTGCTTTATTTTGACTCATATGAAAGATAATTTTATTTTTTGTATTTTAATTTGAGTGTTTTTCGCTTTTCAATGACTCTCAGTATAATACATACAGTACATTTTTACTAGATACATAAATTTTATATTTTGTTATATTCCTCAAATATAGTAGAAGTGGTTAAAATGTAGAGAAAAACTTCAATATGGAAATAAATCTGAAGATTCCTTATGACATCCCAATAAATTAACAAGAAGTAAAATCATTAAGTACCAAAAGATTTCAATTATCCTATTCACATCAAGATAATAACAGCTCATAAAATAAATTTAGGGTAAAAAGTGTATATTTGTATTTTAAACAAATTAAGGATGACAAATATTGAGAGGAATGTGAAAACCTTTTATGACAGTTTTGGATTTTTACTGAATTTAGGTGGAGAATAAGATCCACAAGTCACTAGCATTGTGTATTATTAAATCACATGAATAGAGTGGAACTAAATCACTAACTAGTTGTTTCGTTTGATATGGTATGATTTGAACCGTTTGGCTTAAGTAAAATTTTGTTTATAAAAAAAGAAATAGAGAAGAAAAGTGTTTTTAAAATTTGCATTGTAATAATATAAATTAGATGATACATTAAATGATTAAATGTATGATAAACGTCTCAAAAAAAAATTCAAAATTTAGATAGTTATAGTGTATGAAATCAAATCATCATATTTATTACTTTTGAAATTATTTTATATTACTTGCTTTCACGGATAAACTTATTTAATGTCACTAACATATATATATATATATATATATATATATATATATATTTCAAAAATTGCTTATTTGATTAGGGGTTATTGTGTTTTTCTATTATAAACAAATTCAAGTTGCAGCGTTTCAACATACTTCTTAATTCTATTTTGCATGAATTATAAAATCTTGTTTCTTAACAAAAAGTTGCATTTTTGGGGGTGTAAAAATTAAGATGGACTATTTCTACACAATTATAATTTTGTGAATATATTATTAATTTAAATAATAATTTAACCCACAGGGTAAACATATACAGTATTATACACACGTTTAGTTGGGGTATTAGATTTAAATGTTTTTTGAAAAACATAATTAATTTTTTAACAAGGTGTTGAGAACAATTAGTAAAATTGCAGAAAAATAGAAAGATGATTAATAATGGACCTCAACTCATTTATGTCAATTCTAATTTAGTATTTGTTTCGAAGATTTGGCAAGGATTTCATTGACTTTCTTAGTAATCGTTTTTTTTCTTATCAATAAATCTACTTTTATTATATGTGCACGCTTTCAATATTTCTGGATTTGGGTTGCATGACAGTATTACAGAAATAGTCTTACCTCCAATATATATGTAAAGATGGAATACATGTGAAAAAATAAAAAATAAAAAAAAAATAACACGTATACGTCTCATATCTCACAAGATTGGTGAGATATTCCAATGGATCACTTATTATTTTCTTAAGCCCACATTTCACATCAAATTGATGAAACTCGTGTATATTTTATTGATAAAACAATCATATAATATAAGATAACAAATCCAGATACAATAAAAGATACACAACAAATATATATTAAAACACTAATATAAGCTAAAGGGAAATATATACATGTAGAATTCTAAAGAGGGTAAAATATTTCAAGAACTTGAATACATAATATAAATAAAATTACGATATTTCATAATTTCTTTACACTTGGCTAAAATGTATGAAGTTTTCAGAAAAAATTATTATCAAAATGAAAGAGGGTAAGTTTTGAAGATAATTGTTGATACCCACCCCACTAATAAATTGTTCTTGGTGAGATGAGTGACATTTTCCTATTGCCCACTAATTTCACCAACCAAAGCTCATTTCTTACACAGAAATTATAGGATAAATATTTGATCATTTGGGAATTTATTACTTAGGAGACTACTAGCTCATAATTATCTAAATTTTGGAATTTGTATGTCCATATTCCATGATGTTAATTAGGATATTTTATAAAAATTTGACATCCTAAATATTAATAAATGTTTAAAAGAGTTTGTGAGATCAATTTATCAGATATATTTTAGTCCTCAGCAGTGGACAAAAAGGTGACGTGTGTACTGCATAGGTTTTCTACCATCCAGTTTAGTAAACAGGTGCATTTACTATATATTTAAACAGCAGAAACGAATTAAATGGTGCATTAATTACATATAGAAAATGATGAAAAACAGAAGGATCATTGAATTGAGAAGGAAATAAAAGGAATAATGTGAAAGGAAGGGGTAAGGAGAAATTTGTAAAATGATTTAAAATCTCTTACTTAATCAATGAAAAATTATTTTATTTAGATGAACCTCTCTAAATGATTTAATCTGAATTTATAAGATGCCAAATATTGATTCTAGAAAGAAAGAGAAATACAAGAAAGAAAAGATGAAAGAAGAATGTAGAAAAACAAATAGACAGTTGGGAAGATTGGAAGTGGGATTAATGATTGTGAGTGTGACTGTGGGACACCAATTTAATTCCCCCATTCACATTCCAAATTTTTTCTATATTCATTTTTCCTTAAATCAAATAGCATGCCTTAAATCAAAGTTCTAGTGAACTTTGATTAAATGAATATTTCATTATATATATATATATAAATTCTCTTTATTAGAGTTGTCACAATAAATTAATCCAAACTAGTCTCTTTTTTGAATTTACAAGTGTGTGAGCAAAAGAGTCAAATTGGACACAGTATCTCAAATACCATTCAACACATAGTATCGATATTAATATATTGTATTTTGTACTATAAAATAACTATTCATCTTCAGTGTTAATTAATAGATATAGAAAATGAATGAAGACATGAATGATGATTATTCGACTGACGTTATGATCATTACCATTATTCATCACATGACTTTTAGCAGCCACGCCTCGACTCATGCACCAAAAAATATTCTTTTGTTTTTCTTTCTCACTATAAAGTTGATCCAAATATTCTCTCTTTTTCTCACTTATAATTATATATTTTTTTTAAATAGTCAAAAGGGGATTAAGCCAGATGGAATTTTGTACGATTTTAACTAGTTTTTGAGGCTCCCCATGTGGAATGTGGATTTATATATCTTTGCTTATCAAATGAAATTGATTTAGCTGTAAATATTGGATTAATTAAGTATAGCACTGGACTAAACGGAACTAAAAAGCCTGAAGCTGCAAGTGCAAGCACCTTGTGAACAAAGGAATTTGAATTGACACTTCACAGTCTTCTTTGACTTAGATGGACCCTAATATAGTTGTCTTGACTCATGGCAATTCAATGACAAAATTTATCATATTGGTTTCAATCACTTTTTTGGTCTAATTGGATATCAAAATATTTTAATCTTAATAGTGTATTTTTGGCAGCTAACAAATAATTGTTCTATAAGTAAAATACATTTATGAAAAGAAAATCCTTACAAGCAACTGGGTTTGATGATAGAACATGATCAATATATAATAGACAAATGATATACGTCAATTGTCATCAACTTTAATGTCGACTTACGATAATCACAAATGCACTGACATTTGCACAAGTAGGTGATATAAATGTGAAGAGATCATAGAAATAGAATGAAATTATGTTAGGGGGACAAAATCAAAATTATAATTCTACATTTTAATACATGCATATTTATAATTATTTGTATAGAAAATGGGCTTTTAATAGACTAGGAATTGATTAGAATAGACCAATTTTATTAGACAATTAATTAAATCTGCAGTGTTCAGAAATGAGACACACATCACATACTCCCATAAACTCCTTCTCCAAAGCAGCACGCACTCCTTATTATATATCCTAGTTTTGTGCTCCTCAAATTTAATGTCTTTTTCCTCATTAAAAGCATGGAACTGTCTCTATTCACTTGTCCCTTTGCTCTGTTTATGAACAATGGGATCATCAAATACTGTATGTGTTTGTTTGTTTTATGTTCTTTCTTGTCATATGTTTATAATATATGAATTCCACCTTATTTCTGAAAAAGTTTGTTTTAGGTGCTTCGATAAAAAATATGACCAAATCCAGTGGCGGAGACAGGGTGGGGCGGGGGGAGGCGGCCGCCCCCCCTCAAATTTTAAAATTTTTTAACATACGTATATTTTAAAATTTTTAACATATGTATATTTTAAAAATTTTAACATTATCGCTCCCCCCAAATTTTTTAAAACATATGTATATTTTTAAAAATTTAATATTAGCCACACCTAATTATAATTGAGACATATATAAGTATTCAAAACTAAGCTTACAATAATTTTTTATTTTACTTGGCCCAACTAATTTGATTCAAAATAAAAGTGGTCCTAACTTATATTGGATCTAAATTAATTGATAAACCTCAATTATACGTGTTTTCTAGCTTAAGATTAGTCATTTTTATATCATTTTATATCATGATTTATACCCCATATACGTTTATAGGTTTGTTACATGATTGTAGGGTAAAATCATTAAGTTCGAGAAAATGACGAAAAAACGTATGAAATGAGATACATGGGCGCTGTTTGGAAATACGATCATATCTTGGGCTACAAACCTCCAATGTTAATGAGCCTTATATGTTTGGAAAGCTAAGACAATTACCTAAAAGTTTTGTGAAGATGACAAGATCCGGTTCAAACGTTTAAAGGCCCGAAAGTTACAAATACGCTCTGTTTCGAACCAAATGGCGCAGTCCTGGTAAAACGATCATAACTCGAGTTCTACAACTTGGATTGGATCCAAATCAGTGGGGTTTTGAAGCTAAGACATAGAGCTACAACTTTGTAGAAGACCCCAAAGCCAAATTCGGACTGGAACAATGGCGTACGTACGCCGTGTTAAATGGCGTTCAGACAACGAAGGCAGCGATTTGGGCCATATCGCGTACGTACGCCAATTTACAACGGCGCCAAAAACTTGATGTGCCTAAACCGCAAGCGCACGGCTTCGGTGTAGTACAAAAGATATCGTTCCCACGAGAACCGAATAATCAAGTACTAATCTATCACTTATCAGTAATCTAAGCCTAATCAAAAGTACGAGATAAATTGTAAAGAAAACTAAACAGAAAGCAAGAAAACTGATTCGAGTTATATATGATTGGAGATTCCGGAATTAGGGTTCACCACGATAAATATTATCGACTCAATTATATTACCGATGAAGTTACGATCGCTACTTATGAAGGACACTATCCTATTGTACTCGCTACCTTCTGTCGAAGCATAACAATATACCCAAGCTAATTAATCAACTACTTTCGTGATGATTAGACTAAACTCAAACTCATTAATCTCTATGATAGTGTATCGATTCCTCAAAAGACCTAAAACTACTTTCGTGATTTAAGATCCTAGGTTTGAATTCTAGGGTTCTGATATAGATGTCACCTTTCAGAATTTTCACCTAATATCTATGATCATGCAAATATGTGGCCAGCAAATTCACAAGCATTAATAATCAAGAATGCAAATCATAAGCATACGCGATGTAAAATCAACGATTCTATAATCTATATCGATAACATATTATCGGGCTATTCTCGATTCCAGAATAATATGAATTACTCCATAGATGCGAAGAAACAATCAACAATCAATAATGTAAACATAATAAAACGACAAGAATCAAAAGAGATTAAAGAAAATAATTTCGATTAAACCCGTTGTCGATTAAAACTGTTTACAATAATCCTTGAATCTCGTCTCTCGATCTCCGATCTTTACAACTCAATTCAAGAAAATAAGGTTCGAACCCTAAAATAATGTTGGGAAGGGGTATTTATACCTAATCTAGAACATAAAATCCGAACTTGGGTCGAAATCCGAACTTGGGCCGAAATCTGCTTAAACCGGCGTACGTACGCCGTGTAAATCGGCGTACGTACGCCGTGTAAATTGGATTTCTGATATGAATGATTTTCGTCGATCCGTTAAAGGCCGTGTTCGAGGTAATCACGTTACATTAAATCACTTTTTTCACACTGAGATATTTAATGAAACAATAGATCGTATTTTGGGGAGATGAGTACTCGATTTAATGAAGATGCGTTGGAGTTGATGAACTTAAGTTCTTCGTTTGATCCTAGAGGAGACTATAAGTTTTTTGTTGTTGATGATATATGCAAATTAGCTGAAAAGTTCTATCCAACTGATTTTACTTGTCAAGAGAGAATGCATCTTAGATTTCAATTGGAGCTTTTCCAAGTTGATATTATGAGAGATGAAGAACTTCAAGGTATCTCTAAACTTTCCGATTTGTGCATAGCATTGTCGAAAACGGGTAAGTCGTGTACTTACTTTCTTGTTGATAGACTGATTCGACTACTTTTATCTCTTCCGGTATCTACATCAACTGAGCATGTATTTTCTGCTATGAAAATCGTGAAGACAAGACTGAGGAATAGTATGGATGATGATTTCTTACCTTGCAACTTGATAATGTACATCGAAAAAGAAATTATTCGAAGTTTTGATACAAAATCAATTATTGATAAATTTGATAGGATAAAGACACTCAGAGTACAATTTAAGTAGGAGAAGATTGTGCTATAGCAAAACTGTTTGATAATTATGTTTAGTAAATATTGTGATAACTTTTTATGATTATAAAGTTCTATTTTGATTTTTGTTCATGTTTATATTCATGTTTATATGATCATATATATACATATATATGTATTCAAATCGCATACTTGAATTGTCAAATTTTGGTATTTGGGCAATTTTCAATATTTGAACTTTCGACCCGACGTAAACAACTCGACCCGAAATAAACCGATCCACGTCATCGTACTTTCGCCCCACCCACTTTCAATTTCTGGCTCCGCCACTGACCAAATCAGTAGAGGTTTGTTAAAACTCAAGGATATATATATATATATATAAACCTTGAACTTAATACATATAATGTGTGTATATAAAATAAAATACATGATGAATAACATGTTAGAAGTATTAAAATATTAAAAGAAATAGTTAGTTATGGGAGTATTAAAGAATTAGATTAAATAGGTAACGTTTAATTCCTTCAACTTTATGGGTTGAATTAAGTGATGATGAACTTAAGCAGTCTCCGAAACGAATAATAAAAGCCCAACGGCGCAGTCATCTTAATTTATTCTACAGCTTTACATTTTATAATTACGATAAAGCCACTAAAAATTAGGCTTTAATGCGTGATTGAGCATGGGCTTTAATAGTATTTAAACTCTACACACATGGTTTTGGAAATTGGATTTGAGAAAAATGAATTTTTACCCAACTTTAAGTAAGGATTTGGGTTGAAATTATATTATTTTTTTTTTATCATTCTGCTTAGCCAAATTGCATATACACAAGAAATTGGATAACAAGTTTCAAATTTGAAAGAGATTTAATTTAACTTGTTGAAACAGTTTGAATGTATTATTCACATTTAAAGTATCTCTAATTTTGAATTAAATTGTGGGCAAGTTAATAAGAGGAATATAATGATTTTCTTTGTAGTAGTAATTACTGTTGGATGAATTAAAGACACATGCAAATGAGTGATGATGTGTGTGTAATGATTATTGAAACATGCTTAGGGATTTGAGTCCAAATGATTACATTCTAAGTTGCAGGCCAGCAAAGATTAATAGAATTAGACAGAATTCAAGATATAATTTTGATTAATTTTACGGAAAAGGTGTGGGTTTTAGATAATTTACAAAAAAGGTTTGATTAATAAAAAAGATTATATTTATCATCACTAAATCTGAAATATGTGAGAGACGAAAATTACAAGTATACGCCGCAGTTTATAATGTACGTAGATGTTTTATCTGGTAAAATATGAAATGATCAAGAATTTGAATTAAACTTACTTTACATTCATTTACCAATCTAAAATCATTATGAAACTTTTAAAATTATAGATTAGAATAGTGACATAACTTTAATCATTGAAAAAGAATCATTAGTTGTTTTATGGATATATCATTCTTTAAAATTATTGACATGCAATTAAAGTTGACGATTTAAAAAAAAGTCGATTTTTATGATTTTTTGTGAATATATATGCTGCATATATATTATAACATATATTGAATTATCTCAAATTTTAATTATTAACTTTTGGCATGCTTTTAATTGTTCAGAAAGAGTGACTGCATATTCAGTCAACTTCGTAATAGCCATGATCAATGTGCATTATTACTACTATGCGTAACTACAAAGGAAATTTGAAATTCTTGTCACATTTTCACACCATAATAATTTATGCCTAATTTTATTCTTCTTTCTGTTATAGTAGAAAAGTTAATAATGTTTGTAAATATATTCATAAGAAGCAAACTGTAGGTTGAGAGTGTTGAGGAAAAAAACTAATTATGTTTGAAATTAGTTGCTAATTCCAAATTAATTAACAAGAAATAAAGATTCATTATCTCAAATGTCCGTAATAAAATTATTATATATAACTCAAACATATATTTAATAATTAATACCTTTTATGAGAATAAACATGAATTCTAATAAGTGACTGAACCCAGGCATTGACATTCAATGGTAGGCCCAATATATATAATTTAGGCCCAAAATTTCCACATCTAACTGGGTTGGGCTTAAAGTTTCAAAGGTGCACTTGGGAGAAACTGTCAGTATTTCTAAATAGAAGCCCATAATAGAGTTGATTTCCCATTAAGAAATTTGAAATTCAGAGGAAAGAGATATTAATATCTTTGTAAAATTGAAACAAATATAAAAATACAAATAAAATTGAAAACCCAAAAAAAAAAAAGAGAGGCAGAAATATCGACTTCTAATGTATTTTACCCTCCATTTGCTAAGTCAAATTCAAAAGATACCAATGCACGCGACAATAACGATAGACATTAAACGGAAAAAATGTGTGCCTATATATACTAAATTAAACCAATATGAACATTTTTTGGACCTTCATATAAAGAAAAAGGGTGTTAGCAACAAATTCAACAATTATTTACAGTATATATATAACTACAAAAGATGACAAGACTCTGTAAATTTCGGACAATAAACACAGTTACACAACCTTTTCCGATTCTGTTGTAAGATGTCGAATAAAACTTGGATATCATTAGCCCATACGTGAGGGCTTGCTTGGTCGTTGGCTTTCCAAACGACACCTGCAGTAATGCTCCAAGTGTCTTATCTCTATTCTCTTCTCTCAAATGTCTGCATAAAACACACACACACAACAGTTTTGGACAGTGGATTTAATGATGCATTTTTCAAGATCACTGTCTGTAAGAATCAACTTAAACATTGAGCTGAGACGGTGATGATGATGTTCGACTGTGGGATCTGCCCTTCTGAGAATCTTCTGCCTGAGAAGCTAAGTATTCAAGAGCCATAACGATATCACTGATGAGTGGACGAAAACTTGCTTGTTCTTGAAGACACATTGAAGTTATTGCAACAGCATGGTGCAAACTCCTAACCGAGAACCGTCCTTCTAATAGAGGATCCACCATTTGGACAAATTTTCGCCTGTCCTTTAGAAAAGGATGAGACTGCAAATAATTTAATGAAGATTTTATTGATCCTTATCGAAAAAATTATATATACGAGTTTACTGCAAACAAGAAAGTTATAGAAAAATATACACTCACCCATACAACAAGATTTTGATCCCCTGGCTTCTTAGTGCAATCAATAGCTTTGCGTCCCGTAATAAGCTCCAATAGAACCACACCAAAGCTATAAATATCAGATTTTAGAGTCAATTTGCCGCTCATGGCATATTCAGGGGCACAGTATCCGTAAGTTCCCATCACTCGGGTTGAAACATGAGTGTTGTCACCAACGGGACCCAGTTTAGCTAGCCCGAAATCAGACAGCTTGACATTGAAGTCATTGTCCAATAATATGTTTGAAGATTTCAAATCACGATAAATGACAGGTGGATTTGCTTTGCAATGAAGATATTCAAGCCCACGAGCTGCACCAACAGCAATCTTCAGTCTTGTGCTCCAACTCAGTGGCTTACGACTGGGTTCTAAATCTGACAGCCAAAAATGAAAATAGAAAATATAAGTAATGAGAACAGACAAGTAAGGTGGTTTCTTCAGCACGAAATTTTCATTTTACGTATCTCTATTTCTTTTTCTGTTTACTCAGAAGTGTCCTAATTCATCAAAAAAATGGCTCAACTTTAACACATTCATTCTAATCAAAAGAACGCAGTAATGAAATCAATGGCAAACTTTGGAAGTAAATAAAACCTCTAGCAGTTAATCCTTCAAACCGATTTTATGTTCACTATAGGAAATAGACATGCATAGTCTATCTAAAACCTCAAACTTGTCTTTATATACTATGTAAATACTGGTTCAACGCTTCCAAAAGAAAAACAAAAATAAAAAGAAGAAGATAAATATCGGTGTAAAATGGATTATTTCTGTTCTTTATGTCTCATTGGAAGTGATTAAAACATTTGACAGTAGTTGATAACCAGTACACAAACCGTTGGGAATTTCAACTAAGAAAGTGATATATATCGTAGATTACCAAATAGATTACTTCAAACAAGAAAAAGAAAAAGAAAGATAGATTACCAAAAAGATGATTCTCAAGGCTACCCATTGGCATGAACTCATAAACCAATAGTCTCTGGTCACCATCTGTACAATACCCGATCAAGTTCACAAGATTGGGATGGTGCAGCAGACTTAGCATTAGAACCTCCACAATGAATTCTTGATTCCCCTGAAGCCCTTCATGATTAAGTTGTTTCACAGCAACAACCTGCTCATAAAACCAACTAATAAGTGTCCTTTGAAACATAAACTCCATCATATAAGCTAAACATTTGTTTTGTTTTCCTTCCAATAAAAGTTTTCAGAGTTCATCTATCAGAAGTTTCTACTGTTTCTCAATCCAAATGCACGTGAATATCTAGTGATTTGAAATATCGGAAAATAGAGAGGAGAGCATACCTGTCCAGATGATTCTAGGCGGCCTTTGTAAACGCTTCCGAATCCACCTTCGCCAATCAAATTAGCTCCCCTAAAATTCTGTGTAGCCATTGCAAGTTCCTTGAATGTGAAGCTGCGTGCTGAATTTCCCTTTTGTGAGTTGTTTTCTTTGCCTTTTGCTCTCATTGGCCCTCCCTTCTTCCCACTCCCTAATAATTCAATAACACGAAACAAAAGAGATTGAAAATATCAGTACCATGAACAACAGGTCATATTTATGGAACTTCAAAACTCCAAGTCCAAAAGACAGTGAAAAGTGTTATCCATACACTGATGATATTGATCCATTGGGACACCTACTAAATCGAAAGATTCAAACTTGCATAGCTAAACTTTATCATCTTACCACTACTATTGACATTTGCCTTTCTCTTCCCTCCAACTGCATATCAAAGCATTGAAAGCACAAAAATTAAACACATTCTGGAAAAGCAATCATCCACATATTATACAGATGAAAGAAAAATTATGAAAAAAACACCTGAAGGCTCAATGGATCTTGCAGCCTTATCTTCGTAATAATCACTCATATCCTTACGCCAAGGGCTCACGCAATCGAAGCAACCCATTTCTTTTCTGCACCTACTCCCTGTTTTTTTCTCTTTCAAATTCTATACCCCTAAAAAAGATTGATCTTTCAAATAAAAACCAGGAGTTTATAAAGTGAATCCACACCTCAACAAATCCAGATTAAGCACCACTACTAATATTCAAAAACCATACAAAAATCAACAAAGATACAATAATTATCAATTAGGAGAGAGAACAGTTACATATCCTCTCTCCTCAGTCCTCCCATAGTGCCAGAAAACCCTATACTCCTAGAAAAATATAACGTTACACAGATCTATGCAAAACTTAGAAAGCACCCAAAACTAAAACCCAAAAGACAGCTAAGCAATTTAACCTTAACAAAAATTACCACAGTATATATAAAAATAATAATGAAGCAAACTGAAATTCATTCAAGAGTAAGAAGAAAAACCCAGAATCCCATAGGGGGATTGTAGCTACTAATAAATAATAAACTAGCCAAGTATTTTCCTACATCAAGCTCAGATTTTTCCCATTACTTCCAGCTTTAACGCCACCTTTAACGGCAAATTCGTTTCCTTTTTTCTCTTCTTTATAAAAATGAAATCTTTTTTTGAAAAATCTTTTTCTCTGTGAATGAATTGTTTAATGGTGTGGGGCTTTTGGGGAAACGGAAGCAATAAAAGCACTCACATTACTGTTTCAGGTCGCTCTCATTCACAGCTAGCATTTAAACGTTTGGGTGAACAGGGACCTCGAATTACTTAAATACCCCTGCCTCAATTCAAAATATAATCATTATAATAATAATAATTGATCTCTTTTTTATTTAAATATAAAAAATTTGTGGAAATTTTGGACAGTGAGTGAGACAAAATAGGAGGACTAGATTTGGATCGGTCGGAAAAGGCATCCACATGGGGATTAGTGCATTAGGATTTTAGGGTGTATCTATATATTATTAAATTTACATATTGGGGGTCATTATATATTATTATTATTCTTAATTTGTTTTGTGTGGACCCTATTGAGACTAATATGGGAAATTAGAGATTAATATATTATGGTAATTATTGTGCTTAAAAGGATTTCTATCTTTAATTGTTATATTATGCTTTTTTGGGGCAACAATGGAGAAATAGATAGTGGGTTGGATGGACTTCTTGCATTATGACTTGCAAGTTGCAATGAAGAAATATAATTAATTCCCAAATAATAATTAGTCTAAAACATTTGGACTATGATTTCAAAATATATATTGATACAATATAAAAGAGCACTTGTATATTAAATTTTGGATTTCAGTGAAATGAGTGTAATACATACAGTAGTTTCTTTCTTTTTCAGGTAAAAAATCACTTATATTAATGTGAACTGTAAGCTATTAATTGCTACTTATAATGTATTGATTTGACCCATTAGGGGAGGGGACCAAGCATGTTGCTATAAAAACCCTATTTGTGTCCAATTCAAATGTAGGATACCTATTCAAAGTTTGGTGTAGCAAATAATTATTTGAAGCCCTATATTGGGATAAAAGTAATTGATAAGTCAATAGTGTAATTTCAGAAAAAGAAAGAGACCCCAATTATTGGTTTGATATTATAACACATTGGGTGATGAGAAAATGGGGGGCAAGAAAATAATTATATTTTCTGATTGGCTAAACTGTTATTGGCTATAGAACAAGAAAGTTCCATCCTTGTGGGCTGGCTCTACTGATTTTTCAAAATCACACACAATAATTGGATTATAGTATTTCACTAATTTTCAAGATGATTGTGCATGGGGTCCAAATACAGTTTATATTTATTATTAAAAAAAGTTAGATATAATAATTAATAGCATTACTATATCTATGTACAACTGATTTTAATTAAATGCATTGTGATTTGTATATATGTATAATTGTTTTTTTATTACTATCTAGTTAATTAATTGCAAAGTCAATTGTCAATTCGAGTATGGACCAAAAATTGTAATTTGGTCCAACTTGACCAGTTTGAGACAGGACATTGGACAACAATTAGTGAGTGACTAATTGATGTGTTCTCTTTTGGGCCTTGAGTTTTTGCAATTTGTACATATATTTTTATGAAAACTGATATCAAATAGACCCATACATGGACTGGACTGGACTGGAGCCCAAGAATCTCAACAAGGATTCTTAATAACGATCAATCTTATTTCTTAGTGTTTATTAAATTCATTGAGGCCCACGTTGGAAGCTAGCCCAATTACTTTTACTTTGGTCTGAATTGGTGTTATTGAAAGATTGAAACCATATACTTGACATGGATCGTTAATCGTTTTAGTCAAATAAATAAATAAATAAAAAGACAAAGTGCACTTCACCCCCTCAAAAAATTTGTATTTTGCACTTTCCCTCCTAAAAACACAAAAAAGAGACATTGCCCCCTAAAAATTTGATATATGCATCACTTTGCCCCAATTACTATTTTCCGGCCAAATTGTGATCGGAAATCATTTAAATGATTTTTTCGTCAAGAGCATTATCATCTTTACTATTTTTTTGTGATTCTCTCACATGCATGAATTTGAGCCAAAATCATAGTACCTCTCTAACATATCATCTTAGAGCTGCAAAATTTTCACCATGATATCATCTTGCATATAAAGAATGGTAGAAAAAGCTTATCAGAATAGGAACTCACATCAAATGCATGATGAGATCATGATGAGTATTTTGCAACCCTAAGATGATATATTAGAGAAGCACAACGATTTTGGGCCCAAATCCGGATATGTGATAGAATCACGGATAAATGGTAAAGACGATAATGTTCTTGACGAAAAAATCATTTCAATGATTTTCGATTAAATTTAGCCGAAAAATAGTAATTAGGGCAAAGTAATGCATATATCAAATTTTTAAGGGACAATGTCTCTTTTTTGTGTTTTTAGGGGGGAAAGTGCAAAATATAAATTTTTTGAAGGGTGAAGTGCACTTTGCCCTAAATAAAAAGTACTATTAATATCATTAATTCTTATATTGTTAATAGATAAAAAAGAAAGTTTGTGTGAGTACAAGAGAAGTAGAAAAGTTATGGTAAGTATGGCTGGCCTTGAGCTATAGCCCCACGTTCTTTTCCACTCTCCACTATATTTACAACTCAAATCCACCACAAAACCTACACACACGATCACAATCACAATTAATATGAAGGAAATAATGAACTGGTTAATCATATATGGAATAATACATATACAAAAACAATTATATTTACTTCTGAAAATTATCTTCAATTCCTCCTGTGATTTGCAAACTGTACAATGAACTCAAAATTCTCTATTCCCCCATACAACAAACTCAAAATTCTACCAAAGAACAAATAAAATTGGAAAATGCTTTTTCTTTCCCAAGTCAAAAACCTATATTCCATTCTTGGATTTCTAAGTCTTGATAAAAAAGTCTACCGCTGGAAAAAATATATTCTTTTCCTCGATCCCAATCAAATCTTTCATATAATATGCTTCTTCCACAACAAGCAACCTCTCAGACTAATTTCAACTAATTTTAAATGGTCCATGCATGCCCCATGCACTAATTAAACTACAAGGCAAGAATCAATTATCCCTTGTGTGCCAAGCCATTTTATACCCAGAATCTGTCTCTATTCCAAACCATTTCAATCCCAACTCCTTCAATTCGTTATCTCGCACCTCGCAGAACTTTTGAGGCCAACCTTCTGGCTCGACCGGGGAAAACCCTAATCCGGGAGTTCGATCATTCGATTTAGGGTTCAACTTTTGGGTCCAATCCAAGACATACGCAGAAACTCGCCTCCTAAACTTGGCTTTGAACTCGGGCCACGCTTGATATTTATAGTGATTAACCACCATAGTGTTGATGTTCAATTTCCTAGTCTTGTACCCTGGCTTTAAATTAAAATGGTGTATCACATTAAGCAATGAATCATCCACAACTTCTAATAATACTATCGACTTATGACGATTCTCATACTTTCTTCTGCAATTATACCCTTGTGTTACTCCTGTTATCGGATGAACCTCTTGATCCGACGGTCCAAATTCATGACAACCGATACTAATTTGACCTACTTTGGAGGAGTAATTCCTTGTAATGAATGGATGTAACAAGGTTTTCGAGGGTTGTGACAAATTGTGCCAATCCGGAGAGTACACAAATTCGTCAACATCATTGTACATCATCCAAGTACAAGCATCTTTAGCATATATCGCGCTATGTGAAAATCCCGCTTCTTGTGTTTTTGGCCATCTCCAATAGTAAGTGCTAATATCGAAACCCTCTTTCACGAGCTCGTCCACGACTTTATCCATATCATCGTCACTCAAATTATCATACAACAAGAATTTTTCAACCCCAATTTTGGAATGGTACAACACCCATTCCCTCAAAAACTTGGCCACATCGTACACCATGGTGGCGGCGCACAATAGAGATTTTCCATTCTTAGATTCTAACTTGCGCGGTGGCGTGTAGTACGCCACTGATGGGACCATACTATTCTCCGCAACGATCTCCAAGGTGACTTTTACTGCCCCGCCAATTGAAGTAACCGCCGTTAAATTAGGCCGTTTACAGCGGAATACCTCTTGAATTGAATTTGTAACGGCGGTTTTGACGCTGTTGATGGGGTCATCTCCAAACACGCATTTAAACTCAGTCGGCTCGCGATTAATTCCCTGCCGATTATTCAAACCCTTGACGAACAAAACGACGTCGTCTTCTGTCGTCAGAGAATCATACACCAGATAAGACCACCGCAGAAGCGGCGGCGCAGCTGAATTTATTATGTTCAGCGTCGGAGATTTTAACAACACCGGTTGCTTAAAAGGAAGCCTCCGGCGAGCTCTCACCGGGAGAACGCAGCTAAACGTCGATCGATTGGGAAATTGGAGAACGCCGGAGAATTTTGCCGGCGACACCTCATTCGTATCGAATAGACAGGTGTAACTGTGATTATTGAAATTCGACAGCGTCGTTTCCGGCGAGACAATTACGAGGACTTCCCAATCCGGTAGGAGAATCGCGGAGGTGGAGATCGGCGGCGGCGATGTGGAAGGGTCGTAGCTAGGTTCTGGTACTGTCGTTAGGTTTTCATGAATTGGTACGACGGCGTTGGTGAGGTTTTCATGGATGGCGTAATTGGCGGTGGAGGTGGAGGTGGAGGTGGAGATGAAGGCGGCGGAGGGGGAGAGCTGGCCAGAGATAGGGTCGCGGATGTAGTAGTGGTGGTAGAGGACGGAGAAGAAGAAGAAGAGTGGAACGACAACGTATAGGAAGGTCGAACGGACTTTTGGGGCCATGAATTGAAGAAGAAAGAGAGGAATGTGTTTTTTTATATGTATTTTAGGAATTAATTTATTTGTTCAAAGGAGAGCAAAAATAGAGAGAGAGGAAAAGAGGACTAAAGACATATATATATTTGGTGAAAGATCTCATATTTATAAGAGTAATAACTAAATTAATTAATTAATTTTTGAAATCCTTATTAATGTGAGTTTGAATGATTGAATCGAATCCTTATTTAGTCATGATTATTGCTTAATTTGAATGGCAATAGGATTGGGGTTGAGTTTCATCATTTTTTTTTATTAATTGATATAAATTAATTGACACTAAATGCAGGTCTATAAACAAAACAAAAATTTCCTTTTTTGACAAATTTCCTTTTTTTTTTTTTTTTTTGTGGTACAAATTCCAATTACTATTTACCATATGATTATAGATATTTATAACAATTATATATAGTAAATATTTAAATATTGTTTTCCCATTCAAATTCTCAAGAGGTCTTGAAAAGTAACTTTGATGAATGGATAAACATTGAGGCCAATGTTATGAATTATGAATTAGAAGAATAACACCTTTTTTCCTTTTTAATAAATAATAACATATCGTCTTTTATTAATTGCAAATCACCATCAACAAACATTTATGTTACTATCATATGGATAGAAAAAGCAACTCACGTACTATGGAGGGAGCTGAACTGAGTTAGGCCTTACCGACTTATTAGATATCATCATCAATCAATAAATTCTTTATTACAAACTAGTACAGTAATACTGAAACTATTAAGAAACACATTAAACATCTAAATTATATGTGGTGTCGATCTTACCATAATTCTCTACCAAACTAATCTGATTTCTCGAGACTCATCACGTGCCCTCTTTCATTATCCTTCTTACACGACATGCAATGCAAGCCCAAATTCAGAAAAGTAACCCCTCAGCATTCGGGTAAATTGTTCTTCCAACATAAAATTTCAGCTGGAAAGAACCATTTGGTGCAATGCAATTATGCCAGAGAATTCAAATTGAAGGTCAATTTTCTAATTAAGGTGCAAAGTGCCAAAAAATTAATTTAAACGGTGCAAAAATGCCAATTATCCAAGGCATTTCAGTTTGAAAACCATAACCAAAAGCAGATAAATATTCTTTTTCCCTATCCCATTATACCACCATTCATCTAAACATAGAAACATGATTTATACCACCAGTCTCCTAATCTGTATCAACCTGCAGCGCAGCAACCCTCTTCATATTGCTATCCTACGTTAAGCTTCCAATTCAGCACCCTCCAAAAGTTGAAAATAAATATATTCACAATTGCAATGCTAAATCTGGGTGCTGTGGTAAACCAGAAGTACTAGGTGAATCATTCAAATCAGGGGCAACCGAAAGATTATTATGCCTTTGTTGCATAGGCACTGTTTGCCAAGTCGACGGTCCCTCAAAATTCAACCTTTCATATGAACCAGACCCCCCTCTACCTTGTACACATGGATACCCAAATAAGCCACTGAAAACATTATTATTCCCATGAATTTGATGAACCGGATTATGCTGAACTGGGAATCGGTTTATCCAGGAATTAGCATCACCTTGTACAGATATTATCTCATTCTGGCTATTGTTAAATTTCTTAACAGCTTCAATCATCCCTTCAGCAAAAGAAGAGCTTAAATCAGAAGTCAAAGGAGATTTCTGTTTTTCGGTCGAAAATGATAAGTGCTGTGAAGATGATCCATTTTCACCCACCCAACCAGGACCATATTGTACACCAGGGGGTAAAACAGTCTCTATTCTCTTTGATGCAACTTTCCATGCCACAGGCCCTAGATTTGCAGCAAATATAGCTAAGCTTCTTGCGTAACCAAGAGGTTCTGTAAGGCCTAGCTGTACATTCAAAAGGGCAGTAACGTCATTACAAGGCATTTTGAAAAAAATATTTCAGGGCAGTAACTACAATTAAGTTGTAGTATCTCAATATACGTACCGGCACTAGTCCTGTCACTTCTCCAGTAGAACTAGACAAAAGAGGTGAATTATATTGCCTGAAGGTAAAACGCCTGTTCTCATCGACCGTAAATTGTTTTTTACCATTTTTCATGTCAGCCCTTATGATGGATGCTGCAAGTTAAGAAAACAAGGATTCCATCAATCTGTGAAGAAACTAAGCATGTTCGGTTTGTTTGGAAGACCATCTCCAACCCACGCCAATATAGACCAACCCAGCGCCAAAATTGGTGCAGCTACAGTGCCACGCCAAATCTTGGGTGGAGAAGGTTTGCCGCAGCTACAGTGCCGCACCAAATCTTGGGTGGAGAAGGTTTGCCGCAGCTACAGTGCTGCACCAAATTGGTGCACTTTTTGCACCAAATTGGTGCAAAATGGCAAAATGGGTTGGAGATGCCCTAAGGAAAAATAGAAGGAAAATATTGCGTTCATACTTTGTGCTTTATGATTTTTTAATATTCACATTTTTATGAATCCAAAAACCAAACAAAGCCTAACTGTGGATTTTGAATTGAAGTACCAAAAGGTGAATACCTGGGAATTCATCGTTCCAATCAGCAGACCATTCAGAATATTCACCAAGTCTTGTTCGAAACCTACATTGCGCGGTTCCCTTTCTAAGATTGTAGGGGTTCGATTCGGTTGGCTTATCTTCTGAAGAAAGCTCGGGACCCACACGAGCTGCAGGGGATGTTTCTAGAAGCTTCTTGTGGTTCCTATTCCCCGGGGGCCGTCCTCTACGCACGACCTTAGGCTGCGGTTCACCATCATCACCTTCATGCCTCAGATTTTCAAAGTCTCTCTTTGCTATCTCTTGTATAGAATGTGCCTATTGTACCCACATTATTAAGATAGGAAGTAGGACGATATATACAAGTAAGAATATATATATATATATATATATACATATATAAACCTGGCGATAGTAGACGGTATCTGGAGCATTATATTGCATGGCATTAGAACATATCAAAAACACATCAGCCTGAAAATTACAATGGAGTAAAAAGTCAAATTTATGTCATAATCTAATGAAATAAGTATTTATTTAATAGACCAAAATTCAATTTTCATGAATTACGGTTCATTATGTACTGTATACCATCCCTGAGGTATGGTGCAATAGGTACCGCCTTTCATGTATGTATCTGTCTTACAAATGACCCCAAATATAATTTCAAACTCTTTTATAGAATTCAAACAAACAAACCATTATAAGTTCAAACTTTTTGGCTCATAATTCAAACTAACCTCCAATTCTTCCAAGTTTTTATAAGCCCCACCATCAAGTTTATCCCTCAGTGTCCCAAAATCCATAGGTTGCTCTATTACCTCATAGTAATCAGGAAGCTACACGAAATTAACTACACATCAGCTGCTACGAACATAGATTTATTATTATTATTATTATCATCAAAGTATGAACAAAAAAATCACCTCATCGGGATCGACAGGCTCAGAAAATACCCCATAAGTATCCTTCCTGCATTGACATACAGAAAACCCAAAATAGAACACTACGAGATAGCAAAGAAATAACAAAGCTAAAAAAAGGAGTACATACTTTTGAATCCTGTCAAGAATGAACAACAAAAACTTTTTGTCTGGCAAAGGGGTTGTGGGACCAGAGTCCAATGGTGGTGACCCTGTACACAATCATAGCAGTTTTCCACTTAAATAATTTCTTTTTTCCTTTTACTCTAAAAATCAAGTAAATGTTGTGATTATAACCATGTGGAATAGGGCGTGTCTTTTTCACAACCTGCACAAATCAATGAATATAATAAATACTCATTCGAAACCCACAAACACAAAGGCATGCAGAATGAGAGTCACAATTAAATAAGGAACAACACCAGCAAGTACAAGTGAGATACTTGAAATAATTTCACACTAAAGACAAATCTGAACCTTTTCCAAGACACAATGCTTTATATATAAATGGATTACATATATTATTTACTTGAAGAAAGTGTGGTCTACAATCTACATAAATAAAAGTGTGGAGAAAATTAAATACTAGAAAATTAATAAAAAGAAAAAGTAGTATATAAAAAGAATTGCATGTTATGTATGCAAAAGAAAAATCCCAGATTTAAATCCAAGGAAGAAAGAATTAAATACTCTATTATATTTTGCAACAGACATATAGATATACATTTCTGACTGAGTCAAAGCACACAGATCTTCACAAGTCAGAGCGTCCCAAAATAATAAAATTAAAAAAAATTATAAAAAAGAAACGTTCAATAATAATTATTACTTCTTTCGCGCGAAACCCAAATCACATCCATAAAGTAAATTTAAGTAAACCCTTCCCCCCAAAATTAATTTCGAAATCGCGTTCTAACGAATCCCGAAATAGAAACATTCGTTTTAAAAAAATTATCAAAAACGTGATCAATCAATTATAAAATTCAATTTTTCAACTGAAATTCAAATGAACCACACACAATTCTCCTTCAATTTTTGGAAAAAGGAAATCTACAGTTTTGACCTGAACGGAAACAGCATCTTCAGATCCGCGATCAATGGCATTAGTCTTGCGCTTCTTGGCATAAACTTTCCGATCATCGGAATCGGAACTCGAATTGGACTCGTCATCTCGAGAATGCTGTTGATTGATTTTACGATTCTCTTCCACTTGAGGCAAGCGAACAACGAGCTTGACCTTCTTCTCCTTCCTCTCGTCGTCGTCGTCGTCGAATTCCGGCGGCGGAGAATTGAGATTTTTAGGGTTGCGGCGATTGGGGGTGGAATCGTAATTAATTGGTTTAGGAGGGGTAGAAAGGGGATTTTTGGGAGGGCGGCCTTTCTTCTTCTTCTTTTGAATCATCTCTGCAGTTGTTTGTTGTGGTACCTCCTTACCCATTTGCTTTTGGGGTGATGGTACTTCGTTTCTAATTTGTGTGATAATTGTTTGTAATAATTCTTTTACTTTTGGGTAGGATGGAAGGTCACGTGAGGTTTTTTTTAACACGTGTGGATGATACCAGATGCGTCCACTAAATGGTTTTCAAATATTGAAAAACCGCGTCGCCCACGGTTTAGTTAGAGTTTACTTTCTAGGTTTTTAAATATTGAAAAACCGCGTCGCCCACAGTTTAGTTAGAGTTTACTCTCTAGGTTTTTAAATATTGAAAAACCGCGTCGCCCACGGTTTAGTTAGAGTTTACTCTCTAGGTTTTTTAATATTGAAAAACCGCGTCGCCCACAGTTTAGTTAGAGTTTACTCTCTAGGTTTTTAAATATTGAAAAACCGCGTCGCCCACAGCTATTCAGGTTTTTATATAAAGATTGTTTTACTTTCAGAACGTTGTAATTGTATTGTTACATGCTGACTGTTTTTAACACGTGTGGATGATACCAGACGCGTCGACTAAATGGTTTTCAAATATTGAAAAACCGCGTCGCCCACAGTTTAGTTAGTGTCTGCTTTCTATTCCAGTTTTTATATAAAGACTGTTTTACTTTCAGAACATTGTAATTGTATTGCTACATGCTAAATTGGTATGCTCTTAATATATTACCGTTTCATTTCAAATATATATTATTTGTTCATAACATATTTGCATTTTGAAAATATTAAGAATGGTTTTCAAATATTGAAATACTACGTCGCCACAGTTTAGTTAGTGTCTGCTTTCTATTCTGGTTTTTATATAAAGATTGTTTTACCTTCAGAACGTTGTAATTGTATTGATACATGCTGACTTGGTCTGCTATTATTATATTACCGTTTTCATTTCAAATATATATATTATTTGTTCATAACATATTCGCATTTTGAAAATATTAAGAATGTTTTTCAAATATTGAAATACCGTGTCGCCCACAGTTTAGTTAGAGCTGCTTTCTATTCCGATTTTTATAAAAATACTGTTTTACTTTCGAATTGTATTACGTCATGTTGACTTGGTATGCTCTTAATGCATTACCATTTCATTTCAAATATATTATTTGTTCATAACATATTTGCATTTTGAAAATATTAAGAAAAATTATAGTCAAATTTAAAAGTTGATTGAATAACAACGTATACAATCAAATGTAGTCATTGTAATAATAGTAAATTTATTGTTTATGGTTCAATTAATTTATCCAAGAATAAGAGTAATTAAGAAATTGAGATCTAATAAGATCTTTTACAAATGTTTAGTGTAAAATTGAGATATTTCATTGAATATTCATAACAAAATGATATACAAAGTTAACAATATAATTTTATCTTCACATAAAAACTTGTGGTAACTTATAAGGAGAGGTTTTCTCGGTTCCTACCTACTTAGAGCATCTCCAACCCACGCCAAATTGGCGTGGGTTGGGTACAATTGGCACTGGGTTGCTCTCCAACCCAGCGCCAATTCTCGCGCTAAAACCAGCGCAAACTACAGTGCTGCGCCGGATTTGGCGCAGCACTGTAGCTTGCGCTACTTTTATTTTTTTTTAAAATTTATTTAATTAATTTTGTAGTTTGGTCCTTGGAGTTTTTGTTTTATTTTAATGCAGTCCTTTTCAAGTTTATAAAGTTTAAAGTATTTTCAATTTAACCCTTATAGTTTATATCCTAATTATTATATTTTATTCAATTATACTTTAATTTAAGTCTATAATTAAATTATAAATACATATTTATAATCTAACTTATATATAAAATGCATATTGTATTATTAATTAGTTTTACTTGCTTTCAATTTAGCCCATAACATATAATTTAATTCAACATATACTAAAACATATAAGTTATATTCAATATATACATAAACATATAATTTAATTCAATATATACATAAACATATAACTTATATAATTGTTAACTAATATTTGAAATATCGAAATGCAATTAATATAATTTTTAATAATTTAATAATAATTTTATTTTTATTTTTGTGATATTTTTTAACAAAGTATATTTTTTTGGGTGAAAATGTACAATACGTAAAAGTTTTGGGCTTTATTTGTGATAGATTATAATATTATAAAAAAGATGGAAAAAATAGAATATTCTGTAAGATTCATTTTTGGTGCAGTGAATAGTGTTATGGGTTGGAGAGGATTTACTGTAGCTGCGCCAAATTGGTGCAATTTTTGCACCAAATTAGAGTTTTGGGTTGGAGATGCTCTTATTCCGTGGTAGTAATTAAATTATTGTATTGTCTTTGCTTGACAAAAAAAGATAAGTATCATTTGGCCTCAATAGAGTGTTCTGATTTTCAAAACAAAAAAATAATAATATATATATAAAAACTCAATTTCCAACCGTTTACAGGCCAGATTGTGGGAAATCCTAAGCCACTTGTGGGTCATTTCGGACTCATTGGGCCTGACCCATTTATAAAATTATGTGGGCTAGGCTAAACCGGACCAGCAGCCCACTTGACAAATACAAATATCATATTGCCCGTAGTTTAACGGCCCAGCCAAATTTTACTTGATACAAAATGCACAATAATACGACACAATGAGAGAACAAAGCCTTGCGCGTAAAACTACCATAACAAAGGCATAGTGGCAGAAAAAGCTATTAAGCCCATTATATAAACCAATACTTCATGTCTCTAAAAACAGCAGTAGTACAAACTATCCATTACAAGAAGGACCCAACCAACATTGTCAAAGTAAAGAAATTTACATATTCGATAAACAAGTATCAAGATATCTTTCCAAGAGAAACTCATCACCCATGACGTCCCTCAATCATCATCTTCATCCTACACCAAAAATTTATCGTCAATATGGTTGCCATTACTAAGTCATCACATATGTAATTGGAGTTAACATGCATAACAGACCTCTCCACTGCCTTCCTCAACCTCGGACTTTGATTTGTCAGACGATCCATCATCACCTTTAGTCTATTTGGAATAGAAGAAAAAACTATTTCAACAAATTGAAAAACAAAAGGTGCTGGGGAAATATTCTATATGGAGGGTACTAACATAAGCTTACCAGTTTTCTGTTGTAAGCTTCCATTTTGCACTCATAGTCCTCCTTGCGTTTTTCAGCCTTGGCTACAAATGGAGCCTTTTCCTAATACGTTACATTCAAATTGTCACAAACGCATACACTACACAAACATTTAAATTGTCATTTATTCATACACTACACAAACAACAACTGCATTATAAATTAGGTGCATCAGATATCTCAAATCTGAAACAGAAGTACCTCATCACTCAATGACTTCCATGCATCACCACCAGCTTTACACACCTATATTGACCATGATAGTTTGCATTAGATGTCATTAACAAATATAAAATGGATCGATCAAAAGGTTAAATATTAGAAGACTTGGTGACTTACAACAGCAACAGACTTGTTGTTTGGGTGCTCCTCCTTATACTGCTTCCTAAAGTCTTCCCTTCAATTGACAAAATTCCACAACAAGTCAGAGAAACCAGACTTATGAAGCACAACAGTCTACTAAGTAAAATAGAAACCGAACGGATCGTACATAAAATTAGGAAGACAATAGAAAGAATGAGATATGCATACATGAAAACAAAGAAAGCACTAGGAGGCCTCTTTGGCTTGTTTGGGTCCTTTGCTGCTTTCTTCTCCTTCTTTGTCTGCTTCTTCACAGCAAGCCTGGTAATCTCATTAGGAAATTAGTCCATATTCACTATGTCAATCAAAATCCTAACAGAGAACACCAGCGCAAGTACACAAGATTAACTCCTCCACAAGACATCCAGATATCATTTTAATTCAAAAGAAGTGGATTAAAAAAATCAAGCACAAAAAATGTTGAGTGAATTTGTCCAAAACAATATAAGATAGCAGCAGCAACGACAACAACAATATTCAGAAATTAATTTCAATAACAGGTTTGTCAGAAAATCAAAACATATAAAATTGGATAACTCGCTGCAGCAGCTTAGAGAATAGTCTAGGTTACATTAGGTGAAGGCCTCAACTATCAAATAAACTAGTGGTTTCCGTAAATTATTTAAAATAAAACAAAAGGTTTACATTAATCACATGAAATAACTGAGACACAATAAACCTAAACCTATCTAATTGAATTTCAAAAGCCTTCAGCTCAACAAAACTGGCTCAAAACATACAAACGCTAATTGAACTAAACGCACAATTATCTTAAGCTCCGTAATGCACAGTTCATGTTTATAAAATAATAATAAGAAATTGAATAAATCAAACAGTAAAATATAGAGGAAAAACATCGCATCACCTGCTGTCGCCTCCGCTCTTCGATTTTCCTCCTTTCATCTGAATATCAGAAAAAGAAACACACAGATCTGATTAAACAAGGTGCAAAATCGCAAAAGAAAGTGAAAAGTAATACACAAAAACAGTTAAAAATCACCTCGTTAGTAAATATCAGATGGTTAAGATTTCCCTTAGCGATTTGATACGATTCTCTTTTTGAGTTGGGGAAGAACTGAAAAATGAATGCTTAAATCGGGAATTAAATGAAATATATACGCGCGAGTGGGGAATTAGGCTTTTGGCGGGATCTCAAAATTTTAAATGAAGGAAGTTACTTGAATAGCCCTCAAGAGTGATGCTAGTCTATGTTACTGGAGCGGCCAACCTTCTTCCGTGTGCTGATCAAGCCCGGACCATCAACTTTCATGGGCCAATCCACAAAAGCATCGGGCTTCGACCCGATCCATGAAAGCATGCGGGTTGTGGGTCAGTGGGCCTATTTGATATATCTTTTAGAACCTTCTTAATGAATTACAGTGTAATATATTTATACATCTATCTATATTCATAAATGGTGCACATATCCTTTAATATATTAAATCTATCGATTTTTTTATATGACAAAAATCCTTTAAAATTTTGATGAGTGAAAAAATATGTCTTTAACTCTTCCCCTTTTAGTCTTAGGTCTTTTAGGTTATAAGCTTCTCTCTCATATTTTTCCTTCTTTTCTAATTCTAATTACCATTAACAATTCCCATGATACCATATACCCCTATAATCAAATATTTTCTAATTCTAATTACTATTAACAATTCCCATGAGACTATGTACAATGGGGGTGTTAAAAGAGGGGATGAGTTTTTCTGTTCCAACTTTGTGTTCCACTTCCTGTTCCACAAATAAGAAGAGGACACGTGTATAAAGTTGAAATAAAAAACAAATGGAGTTAATATCCAAAAGATCCACTCTCTCTCTACTTTTTTTTCACTTTTCCATTTTTGCCCTCCTCTCTCACCTACGTGAACTATCTTCCCCATTTCTCTCAAACCCCATTCTTTCTCTTCCTCCTCTCTCTTTATTCAAACATGAAAATTCGATTGACATTTTAAATAAACTCTAATCAAATTAAACATTAACCGACGTGGGTAGCTTGGTTATTCTCTATATGTGTATATAGTTTTTTAATAATTGAAATGATTTCAAATTGAATTTGGTAAGTTATCAAGTAACATTGAATTATAAAAAAGTTATTCAAATGTAATTTTAAAAGAAAGTGTTATGAGATATATGTGAGAGAGGAGAGAGAGAAAAGGGTGAGAGAGGATAGAGAGAGAAAATTAGAATAAAGAGGAAAAAAAAAAGAAAGTGGAATTTATTTATACACGTGGACCAATCAGGAATTTGGAACAGGAACTTGGAACAGGAAGTTGGAATAGAAAAATCCATCCCGAAAAACTCATCCCGTTGAAAGAGGGTGTGTTTAATATTTTAAATAGTTGAAACCATTGGAATAGGGTGTTTAATGGTGATGTGGATTAAATTGGTGGAGAAATTTTACATGGTGTTGAAAAGCTTACATGGCATGATCTTATTGGCTAACCATATTGTAGATATTTTTATCACACTCCAATTATTTGATGTTAATTATTTGATAATAAATAAATTTTTTTATATAAAAAAATTATATTAAAATTCATCATTTTTTCTCCTCTATAAATAGAGACTAGTTTCACTTGATTTGGATACCAAAAAAAATTCGATCATTTTCAATATAATCATATTATTATCCTTTACTAAATTATTGTTCTTTATCTTTTAATATTTTGTGAGTGAAATGGATCCTAACAATAATCCTTTCAATTCTCAAAATTCGACTAATTATCCTTTTAACTATCAAAATCCCAGTAATTATCAATTTGATAACCAATCTTCATAAATATTTAAACGATAATATTATTATAATCTAATCATAAAATTAAAAGGATAAATAAATAAGATTAATATTTAGATAAATATTTAAATAAATTTTATTTTAAAAAATATCGAAAAAGAAATTATTTCATCGTTATTTTTAATTATAAACGATAATCTTATTATAATCTAATCATAAAATTAAAAGGATAAATAAATAATAAAAGTACTGGGGTAGAGTGTTGAATATTATTAAACAAAACTATTGTAGAGTGTAAAATTTGAATGGGTGTTTAATTATTATGTGGAAGAGAGATAAGATGATGTGGAGTGTTGTGAATTGAAAAAGAGGGTGTTTAATGTTGTGACCATTGTACATAGTCTGATACACATATACCTCTACAATCAAATCTTTTCTAATTCTAATTACTATTAACAATTCCCATGATACGCATATACCTCTGTAATCAAATCCATACAGTATCGTATTCGTATAAGATCTGATACTCTGCAGATACTCATTAGATACCTATCGGATACTTATTTAAAACATCCAATAATTAAAACAAAAGGAACAGCCTAGGAAAATTTGATAATTATATGCAATTGAAATAACAATGAAAAACACAACAACATAGTAACACAGAAAACACCAAAAGTCGGCAAGAATGTTGTGTGAAATCTGTCTGCATCTTCAACCGGGCATCTATGGAGATTTGTTTCACCACTACCACAATTATGACAAAACGATTTCCCACATCTGTTTCAACCAAAACATCATTCAAAAAGGAAAAATTAATGAATTACATAATATTACATTACATCTCAATAGAAATTACCTGCATGTAATAATTTGACAACCTCCATTGCGCTCGATTGACTGGCCACAAGCAGGACACCTTGTCCATTTCATCTTCTCCAACAGATGTCCAAATTCTATTTCGTTTTTATCCCGTTTGCCATAGCTCTCGTTGCATCTATAGCCTGCATGCCATGGAACCCTACATCTGTAGCAGAAATATCTCTTGCATATCGGGCACAACCATTTTATACTTTCACCACACTCGTTGATGATCAACTCTGAGCAATCTGAATAGGGGCAGTTGCAGTTTCTGAAGCCTGAAATGTATAAATTGCAGAGAGAATCACACCATCGCATGAAGAGATTGGGAGGGATCAACGGTTGCCATTCGATAGGGTCTAATGTCATGTCACAGTTCAAGTCGAGGCAGTTTATGGTGCAAATGTTGTTTTCGACTCTTCCTTGGATGTAAATTGTTGTGCAGTTTATGCAGAAGTCATGGAAAGATTTGGTGTTTTTATGCTGGAATTTCTGGCTGATTACTGCTACTTCACAGCAAATTACACATATGAAAGTCTTTTCTCTCATTCTCATCTCTGGAACATGAGCCATCGATATATCTTAGACAGCTTTTAATCTGCCAATGTTTGAGAAAAAGTGAATTGAAGAAGATTGTAAAAGATATATACATATATATAGAGAGAGACTTCTTTGGAACCTGATAGAGTTCTATAACAATTAGGAAACAATGAGTTCTTTTGCAGAAAGGACTCTAAAACACTAAATAACGAACAAACAATTGAAGTAGCTTGAAAACACTGGAACTAAATAATTTCTACTACACAAAAAAGGATTACATATATATATATATATATATAACTCTGATATATATCAAATTACGCAATTACTCTCAGAGAAACAATTATCAGAAAACCCCCTAAAGAGGGTTTTTTCCCCAAACTAAACGACTGTCTAGACAAGCCTAACTGATCTTTTGGGGTAATTACCCATATTACATGTTTGAAAAGTACATATTGGGGTAATTACACTAATTACTCGCCTTCGGTTAGAATTTGGTTTTTCTATTCTGCCAAGAGGGAACAAAACATAGAAAGTACAAATCAGGTGCTCATATTGGGTATTAAAACAATTCGTTACTTATTATACACTCACCATTACTAGAGCTGATACTTTAACTCGTGACCACCCCTTGTCCTTGCAATTTCATTACATTCAAAATCTTTGAGATTGAAGAGACGCTCGTCAGACCATTGTCTCGATCTGAGAACTGTACATAGTGTCCCATTTGCTGCAATTGAAAAGAGTAGAATATCGACTCTGAAAACTTGGTCCCTTTCCTGTGGCTTAAAAGTGCCATCCTTTCGCTCGCCAATATCTTTGCGCATTTTCATTAACACGAGCTTTTCTTAACTTCAGAAAAAGCTTATACGCCATATCCACTTTATTCGACTCCAACAACTTGTTATTAAGTTTACTACAAATAATCTTTCCGGGGAAAAATCCCTTATGAATAGATTCTTCCATTAATAGGACAGCAGTTTCAAGCTGTCCAGTATTGCAGAGACCATTTATTATATACTCGTAAATCTTCATATCAGAAGAATAACCACTCCCTCGCATTTCATCCCATACATTTAGTAACATCCCACATTTGCCAAACCTAGATAACCTCATTAGCAACAGCTTATAAGCAGCGACAGATATTCTACACCCTGCTTTTTTTGCCTTCTTATAAATCATCAACGCAGCATGAGGCGGTCCATAGCTACACAAGCGTTCGATGAATTCAGTCACAGTTCCTGTTGGAGGAATTATCCCTCGACCTAACATATCATCGAACATTTCAATAGCATCTGAAACTCTTCTACTTTTGAGAAAATACAGTATAATTCTATGGTAAGTATCCATGTTCGGCTCAAAACCATTACTTAACATTCCCTCATAGTATTTCAAGGCCCCATCAATATCACCACTAGCAATACAAGTGAAAATCATGGCATTGTAAACCTCGGAACTTAATGCACTCCCTTTCTCCTCCAAGTACTTAAAAATCTTAACGGCGTCATCAACTCTGCTAGCTCTCCCAAAACCCCCAATAACATGACTATAAGTAACACAATCGGCTTCAAATCCGTCATCCACCATCCTTTCCAAAAACAGTTCAACTTCAGAAACTCTTCCCAACTTCGACCACCCGCCTATTATAATATTATACATAGCACAATCACATTGCACCTTCTCTCTCATTTTACTAAACACCGAGCATGCAGTGGCAACATGTTTGCGCCCACACAAACATTTTAAGGCAACACTCAACGTTTCCTCATTACATCTTAATCCATACTTCTCCAATTCTGCAAATACTTTAACCGCTTTAGAAACCTCCCGAGCTCGAAGATAACTATCCATAACAATAAAAAGGGTTTCTGAATTAGGGCTAATTTCTTTATCCATCATATCATCTAACATTGCAATCATATGATCAAAGAATTTCCTTCTACCTAATGCTTTAAGAATTACATGATAAGCAACAATATCTTTGGATAAGTTCGGTTGCTCAATAGCCCAATTGAAGAACACAACCATAGATTCACCACATAAGTTACCTCTATTTAATACTTTACCAAAAACGTCATCGTTTAACTGTACGCCAACATTTACCAATGCGCGATAGATTGCTGATCTGCCGCTGAACTTCTGCAAGAAAACACCTCGGAGTTTATCTTCAGGTTGCAAAAAGTCATCCACGGCCCTGAGCTTTAATTGTTGATCGGTTGAATTTACAACAATGGGGTTGTGAACTGATATGGGCAAAACATCGGAGAGCTGGCTCAGTATGTGAGACTCATCGACACTGGAGCGATTTCCGCTGGTGTGATCTAAGGGAAATTCTAGGGTTGAAAAAGAAATTGCGGACATTGAAGAGTGATGGTGTAGTAGTGAAGTGTACCTGAAGATGTTTGTAAGAATGCCTCTGAGAAACATATTAGAATAACAGTAGGCTATGTTATACAAAGTTGAATATAAAAATGTGTGCGTAAATAAATTAGTATCTATTTATTATAATTTCTAATATTATCAAAATTATATTACAATTTCATCCTTAAAAAGCAAAGTAAATTTGACCCCGGAGTTGCCGGAAGAGAAGATGCTCAGGCAATTTCATTGAACATATTCCAGAACAATGAGGTACTTAGTCAAGTATGGAGTTCCAAATTCAAAATTTGACAGTGCTTTACTAAATTCTCATTTTCTACCATTTAGATTTTTTCAACTGGTTAAGCTTTCAGTTTTGGCCGATCAATCATCAAACACAGTTAAAAATCCCCAGAAACTTGATAAAAAAGCCGACTTGAATAACCCGGGAGAAACACTTGGTTTAGGCCCACTGTTCAGTGAAATATTAGGTATTTTGGGATCTGAAAATATTAAAGTTGATAAAGATGCCCCTTATGGGTTTTCAATATCCAGTGAAACGCAGATGAAAGGAAATATGACAAGTGTAGGATCATCGTTGTATAAGCCGCAAGGTGTTTGTGAAAATGCTCAGGAGAAAGAAGACTGTATGGAGACAAATGTTAGTCTTTTAGAAAATGAAGGGAATGTAATTTTGGATGGGATTGAATTGAGTGATGTTAGTCCAATTGTTCATCAGGTGACTGAGATTGTCAGGGGTGGAAATGGCATGCATTCAATGGAGGAAAGGCTTGAAAATTCTGATTTCATATACAATGAGGAGGTTGTTGATAAGGTTCTGAAGAGGTGTTTCGAGGTTCCTCATTTGGCGTTGAAGTTCTTCAATTGGGTGAAATTCGAAAAAGGGTTTCGACACACTGTGAATACTTATAATGTGATGATTAACATAGCTGGGGAAGCTAAAGATTTTGGTTTGGTTGAGACGTTGGTTGATGAGATGGAGAAGAATTCTTGTGAGAAGAATGTTAAGACATGGACTATTCTCGTGTCACATTATGGGCAGGCAAAATTGATTGGCAAAGCGTTGTTGGTGTTTGAAAAAATGAAGAAAGCTGGGAATGAGCCAGATGCAATTGCGTACAGAATGATGCTGCTTGCACTTTGCAATACTGGGAGAGCTGACATTGCATTGGAGTTCTACAAGGAAATGGTCCATAATGAGGTGGAAATAGATTTGGGATTGTATAAGCAGTTACTTAAGTGTTTTGCATTGTCTGGAGATGTTTCTGCAGTTCGTTTGGTTGGTGATAACATGATTCGAGTTTCTGAGATTCCTGAAAATTGTGTTTATCGTTTAATGCTCAAGAGTTTCTGTATTGCAGGGAGAATGAGAGAAGCCTTGGAATTAATACGCGAGTTGAAGAATAAGAATGTAAGCCTCGACACAGAAATATTTGAAACATTGGTGAAAGGACTTTGTAGCACAGATAGGATTTCAGATGCGATAGAGATAATTGAAATTATGAAGAAAAAGGATGTTTTTTGTCACAACATATATGAAATCCTTATAAGCAGCTATTTAAGAAGAGATCAAATAGACGAGGCATTGAATCTTTTCCAAGATGTAAAGAATTCTGGAAATGTCTCGGTCTCCACCTATACAAATTTGATGCAACACCTTTTCAGGAAGAATGAATATAAAAAAGGTGTGGAGCTGTACAATGAGATGCTTGAAATGGGTATTCAATTAGATAGTGTGGCAATAACTGCCGTTGCAACTGGTTATGTTCGGGAAAATCGCATTTCAGAAGCATTGGAAGTGTTCAAGAGTATGGATAAGAAAGGAATTAAGCCAACTTCGAAATCATATACAATATTAATTAAGGAGCTTTGTAAAGTTTCCAGAACAGATGAGATCATCAAGGTTTTGAATGAAATGCAGGTTTGCAAATTAAATATTCGAGATGATATCTTTAGGTTTGTTCTGTCATACCTGGAGAAGAGAGGAGAGAAAGAGAAGTTAAATGAGATAATGCAGATTCAGAGAGGTTTTACCTTTAGAGGTAGAAACGAACCAGATGTTGGTCAGTGTAATCGACCAGTTTCAGCAGAAAAATCAGAATCAGAATCCAATCAAATATCAGAAAAAAGGTCAGCTCCAAGAGACGATGGAAATTCTAATGTACTAAAAGTTTGCGAAATTTTATCATCCTCCACTAATTGGAGCTTTATAGAAGATGAATTGGAGAAATGCGTTATCCAGTTTACGCCAGATCTTGTGGTGGAAATTTTGCGTTGTTGCGCGCAAAACATTGGCACCGCGTTAAAGTTTTTCTCATGGATTGAGAAGCAAAATGGTTATAGTCACAATGAACAATCGTACAACATGGCTGTGAAAATCGCTGGTCAAGGGAAAGACTTCAAACAAATGAGAAGCCTATTTTACGACATGAAGAGAAAAGGGTTCTCAATAACATCTGATACATGGACGATCATGATAATGCAGTATGGTAGAACAGGGTTGACCGATATTGCTTTGAATTGTTTCAAGGAGATGAAACTTAGCAGTTGCAAACCAACTAAAAGCACGTATAATTGTTTGATCACCTCTCTTTGCGCGAAAAAAGGTAGAAAAGTTGAGGAGGCAATTTGTTTGTATGGGGAAATGATTGAATTCGGGTTTGCTCCTGATAAAAAATTGATTGAAACTTATGTTGGGTGTTTATGTGAAGTTAATAAATCATCGGATGCGAGAAGCTGTATAAAATCTCTACATAAATTTGGTTTCTCAAATGCATTATCTTACTCTTTGTACTTTAGGGCTCTTTGTCGAGCGGGAAAGTTGGATGAGGCTTTAGTGTTGATGGACGAAATTGGCCCGGGTCGAAATCTACTTGACCAGTACACATACGGTAGCTTAGTTCATGGTTTATTACGGAGAGGACAATTAGAAGAGGCATTGGCGAAGATTAAATCCATGAAACAGCTTGGCATTTATCCTACTGTTCATATATACACATCTTTAATAATTCATTTTTTCAAGCAAAAGAAGATAAGCAGAGCTTTGGAAACTCTGCAGGAAATGAAAGAAATGGGTTGTCAACCTAGCATAGTCACTTATTCAGCAGTGATTTGTGGTTATGTGAGATTAGGGCAAATTAGTGATGCTTGGGATGTTTTTAATAATCTGAAACAGAATGGCCCTTCACCTGATTTTAAGACTTATTCTATGTTTATAGATTGTCTCTGTAGAATAGGTAAGTCTGAAGAAGCTTTCAAACTGATTTCTGAAATGCTGCATAATGGGATTATTCCCAGTACTATTAACTTTCAGAAAATTATATATGGACTAAATAGAGAAGGCAAACCAAATTTGGCTGATATTGTGCTAAAGAAGAAGTTGGATATCAGAAGAAGAAGAATGACAGTATCAGCTACACTTTTGGAATGAAGGTAAAGTACTATTATATTGATCTGCATATGCTTGGTAGAGTTATGAATAATGATTCATTCTTTTTCATTGAAAATTAACAGCTCTGTAGTCCTTGAAAATCACATTTTACTCTGCTTTATCTTCTGGAAAATCGGCATTTCATGTTTGGCATATGAGAAGCAAGTCTATTCAAAATACAGAGTAACATAAGCACGGTTGGAACGTTTAGATTTTTTGTTGAAGTTATGCTTTATTGTTACTGTATAATCATATGAATGTTCAAAAGTTCTTGTACCATAATTTCATGTTTGGTTTTATTGGGTTCATTGCATAAGCCCAGAATCAATTACTATATGGGAAATTGGACCAACAGGTATATATTCTGCTGATAATGTATCCACTACAGATCATTTCACAACCATGTCTTTATAAAGCAAGTGGAAATTTCACTGTTTGAGAATTGTCCCAATATTTATGGTTGATAATGCAGAAGATGGTCATGTTATGAGGTATGCTTATTTGATATTGTTGACCACACACGTATATGACTAGTGGCATCTCTCTGTGGTATAATCCAAATTTCACTTCAATCTAAAACCACCCAATTTACAAGTGGGAAAGAAAGGGGATAAATAGAGTTTTCGTCCCTCTCCTTTTTTCCAATCGCAAAATCGGTCCCCCTGCCTCTACACATTGAGTCCCTCAACATAGAAAAGTTGGACACATTGCGTTCATGCCGTCAATTTACCTCAATTTACCGTCCACAACTAACGGATCGAGCATGTGCCACTCACGTGTGTGCAAATTTGGGGGAAAAAAAGTCGATTTTGGCCTAATTTCATCCAATTAGGGTTTATAGAAAAAAAATACAGTAAAAAACACACAATACTCATCATCATATCTTTTTCGTTGACTTTAGCAATCACACCCCATAGCTTTCATTCCCGTTGAAACATTCTGAAAGAAATTCTTGAGCGACGGAGAAACACTGCTCGCCGCCTCGGCCACATCGGGGACCCCCCATGAAAGCTGTCAATGGATACATCATCACAAATGGAGGCCATTTGTAAGATTCTTTGTGATGGATTTCAGTTTCTAATCAGGCAAAGATAAACCCAATTGGATGAGGCCAAAATTGATTCCCACCCCCCCGATTCACAGACACATGATTGGCTTAAACCCTAATTTGATGAAATATGAGAAAAATGTGGTTTGTGGGAAAAATGAGTGGAAAAGTGGGTAGAAACGAAGCTCAAAATCGAGTATTAAACCCTAATTTTATGAAAATGAGGCCAAAATCGATTTTCCCCCCAATTTAAGAGCCACGTGAGTGGCATGTGCAATTTTCCGTTAGCTATTGACGGTAAATTGAAGGGAGGGACGCAATGTGTCAAAATTTTCTATGTTGAGGGACTCAATGTATAGAGGCCGTAACAAGGGGATCGATTTTGCGATTGGAAAAAAGAAGAGGGACGAAAACTACATTTATCCCGAAAGAAAGTAATGACAACATTTGATGGGAGGAAATGTAGGGATTTTCCACCATCTTTCTTATTGGAAGAATCCAATTTGATATACCTACCATGAAGTTGGTAAACCTACCATGAAGCTACCTACCATGAAGTTGGTAAACCTACCATTGCTACCTACCATTGCTATCTACCATTGAAGCTCAAGCTCCCTCACACCTAACACACCTACCACCTAGTTTTGATGCTATAAATAGAGTGCTTCATGTTGTTCATTTGTATCAAACACACAAGTGAGAAAAGTGTGTGAAGAGTGAAATACACTTAGAGTAGAAGTGTATTAGTAAGGATTGGTTTTTTGTAATAGTTGAGTGTGAGAGTTTGCTCCTCCTATTGTAATTCTGTTCTTGATGTTGAATAGAAGAATTTTCCAATCCCAACAAGTGGTATCAAGAGCCAGGGTGAGCTTTTTGATATTTTTTCCATAATTTTTCAAAAATCTGAAAAATCGTGTTTTTTTTGTTTCGCTCTGAATTGCAATCTGAATATACCGTTGGATTCGTCTCGTCGAGAGGAGAAAACTGGTATTTTTTGGGATTTTTTTGACCACCGGAAGCTTCTGTACGAGCCGCCGGAAAATTCCAAGGAAGAAGACGATCACGTCAGTCGCCACGTCAGCGCCACGTCAGCTGCCACGTCATCTGCTACATCATCTGCCACGTCAGCTTATATTTTTCAATATTTGCATTTTGGTCCCTCAAGTTTTGAAAATTGTCAGTTTGGTCCCTGAAATTTTGAAAATTTTCAGTTTGGTCCCTCAAGTTTTGAAAATTTACAATTTGGTCCCTGAAATTTTGAAAATTTGTAGTTGGGTCCCTCAATTGTTGAAAATTTGCAGTTTGGTCCCTCAATTTTTCAAAAATTGTATTTTGACCCCGAACGTAGCTACCCTACCATTTTCGACCATTGCGGATTCAACGGTGAGCTCCGTTTGTCCAAATTCAGTTTCGAAAATAAGGTACGAGATATTGTTGAACATTTATTATGGAAAAATCATCATCGGACACCATGATTGCGCTCACTTCCACAAACTACAATATGTGGAAGCCTCGGATGGAGGATTTGCTAAATTTGAGGGATTTAGCCGATCCTATTGATAATAAGGGCACCAAACCGGATAAGAAGACGGATGAAGAATGGACTAAGATGAACCGAAAAACTGTCGCACAAATTCGACAGTGGATCGATCATAGTGTGTTCCACCATGTTGCTCAAGAACAGAGTGCTTACACACTATGGGAGAAGCTTGGTAGCATGTATCAAGCAAAAACCGCCCGAAATAAGACATTGCTAATGAGGCGATTAGTGAACCACAAGTTACGAGGTGGTATTTCGGTGTCAGAACACACCAGTCAATTCCAGGATCTCGTGAATCAGTTGAGCACCACCGGATGGGTTCTCAAAGATGAAGAACAGGCGATACTACTCTTGAGCTCTCTACCTGACAGCTGGGAGACTCTTGTTGTCACTCTCAGTAATTCTGCTCCTAATGGAAATGTGACTATGCAGATGGTCACAGATGCCCTGATGAATGAAGAAGCCCGAAAGAAGGAAGCCGGGACGGAACAATCATATGCCCTCATATCAGAAACTAACAGACGAGGGGGAGGCAGAAATGGAGGAAGAAGTCGAGGTCGAGGTAGAGGCCAAGGTCAAAATAGAGGAAACTCTCAAGTTCGCGGCAGATCACAAGAGAGGGGTATGTCCTTTGAAAACAATACTTGGTTTGAAGGATATTGCAATCACTGTGGTAATTATGGGCATAGGAAAAGAGATTGTAGAAAGTTTCTACGAGAGCAGTCACAGACGAGTCAAAATACTAGCCAAGAAGATGGTGCGACTATGGTTAGTTTGTCATCAGACGTGTTGCTTGTTACACATGGTGAACAAGAATGCTTACATGTAGGTACTCATGATGTTGAGTGGGTGGTTGATACAGCCGCATCATTTCACGCCACTCCACACCAGAACTTATTCACATCTTATAAGTCCGGAGACTTTGGAGCTGTGAAGATGGGAAACACCAGTTTCTCGAAGATTGTTGGCATTGGTGATGTGCACATAACAACCAATGTCGGATGCGCACTTGTGTTGAAAGATGTTCGACACGTTCCGGATCTTAGATTGAATCTTATCTCAGGTGCAGCTCTAGATCATCAAGGTTATCATAATCAATTCAAAGAAGGTACGTGGAAGTTATCTAAAGGTTCCTTGACTGTTGCAAGAGGGCATATTTGTGGTACTCTTTATAAAACCCATGTAAAGTTGTGTCATCCAAGTCTCAATGCTGTTGAAAAAGAGACATCACCAAATTTGTGGCACCAGAGGTTAGGCCACTTGAGTGAGAAGGGACTGACAACTCTTGTAAAGAAGGAAGTCATTTCCATGGGCAAAGGTGTTGCCCTAGATCCATGTGAGCACTGTTTATTCGGGAAACAATACAGAGTTTCCTTCAGTTCTACCAGGAAAAACCACTCAAAGTTACTCAGTCTTGTCCACTCAGATGTATGTGGACCCATTGAAGAGGAGTCACTTGGAGGAAGCAGATATTTTGTGACATTTATTGATGATGCGTCACGAAAGGTATGGGCTTACTGTCTAAAGAGTAAGGATCAAGTGTTTGATCGCTTCAAACTATTTCATGCCATGGTAGAAAGAGAAACAGGGAAGAAGTTGAAGTGTCTACGTTCAGACAATGGAGGAGAGTACACTTCCCGAGAATTCTCATCATATTGCGCCGCATATGGAATCAGACATGAGAAGACGGTTCCACGAACCCCACAACATAATGGTGTAGCCGAAAGAATGAACAGAACCATTGTGGAGAAAGTTCGTTGCATGTTAAGTATGGCTAAACTACCTAAGCCATTCTGGGGTGAAGCTGTACTGACAGCTTGTTATCTTATAAACAGATCACCTTCTGTTCCTTTAAACTTTGAAGTGCCAGATAAGAAATGGTCAGGAAGAGATGTTTCTTACTCTCACTTGAAAGTGTTCGGGTGCAAGGCATTTGCACATGTGTCCAAGGAGTTGAGACAGAAGCTTGATCTCAAGTTAAACCCATGCATTTTTATCGGCTATGGAGATGAAGAATTCGGATACCGGTTGTGGGATCCCAAAGTGAAGAAAGTTATACGAAGCAGAGATATTGTATTTCATGAAAACGAGTTTCATGAGTATGCTCTAGTAATCCACAAACAACATACTCCAGAAGACGAAGTCCCTGTATCATCAAACATTCCTCTCAACGACGAGGAGATGCATGATACTACTGAACAAGAGAGTGATGGTTCAGTAGGTGATGAGGATGCTCACAGTAATGATATTCCTCAGCAGGGGGAGCCTTCATCTGAAGACGAAGCTGAATGTACTCATGTTCGACGTTCTATGCGAGGTATAGTTCCACAGAGAAAATACTCCACATCCGAATGGATACTTGTTGCCAGTGAAGGGGAGCCATCAAGCATCGCAGGAACGAGAGAAATAAAGAAAAAGGTGGAGGGGGAGATTTGTAGGGATTTTCCACCATCTTTCTTATTGGAAGAATCCAATTTGATATACCTACCATGAAGTTGGTAAACCTACCATGAAGCTACCTACCATGAAGTTGGTAAACCTACCATTGCTACCTACCATTGCTATCTACCATTGAAGCTCAAGCTCCCTCACACCTAACACACCTACCACCTAGTTTTGATGCTATAAATAGAGTGCTTCATGTTGTTCATTTGTATCAAATACACAAGTGAGAAAAGTGTGTGAAGAGTGAAATACACTTAGAGTAGAAGTGTATTAGTAAGGATTGGTTTTTTGTAATAGTTGAGTGTGAGAGTTTGCTCCTCCTATTGTAATTCTGTTCTTGATGTTGAATAGAAGAATTTTCCAATCCCAACAGGAAATGTAATAATATCTTCATAACTAATATATTTCAGGCCCCCTAAAAGAAGATATATATATATATGTATATATATATATGAATACGTAGATTATCATTCTATATGGATTGATGGTGATCGTCTTATAATGTTTGATTTAGTAAAAAATTGATATTTTAGTGAGTTGATCAAATTGATGTATAGATGTAAGCGAGAATCAAAGAATTTTATACAAAAAAAATGAAGTTTCCTTTATTTGAATAATTAATAATTCATCAAATCTAGCATTTTTTTTTTCATTATAAATCAAGGGTGAGAGATGGAAAATAATAAAAATAGATAGCATAAAAGCTGAAAAGGAATGGAATATAAACCAATATTACATTCACTGAACCCGAATCACTAAATTGACTTGTATCAAACATTTCTAAGGTCCAAATTTAAGTCCACTTTATTATTTCCTCTAATGAAATGCCATCTTGTCTCCAAATTCATTGTACACATTCCACAAACGTACAACTCTAATTTTCTTGGAAAATCCTGTATATTATAGTGATTTTATTTAAATGAATATTTTTTTTACCAACATTTGCTGATATATATATATATATATATATTTATTTGGTATAATAATTCTACCAACATGTTAAGATATAAATCATAATCGCCATATTATATGGTGATGCCTACTTTCTTGAAAGAATTATAATCCGTGAACAATCAAATAGGTAATGAAAAATAATTATCAGATCGTGCACCTGACAAACGTACATGGAATTCAAATGAAATGAATGATAAAATAAAAGCAAAAACTACCGTACACATGCTTATGTTTCGAATTCATTTAATCCTGACCTCATATTTAATTTAATTTCGTATCCCACTTCCCTAGCTAGCCCAATGTTTACCTTAGATTTCTCATTACTGAAGTAGATAGCATCATTATTATTTAATTGAACTTTTCTTGCTTTCGTAAACAAATATCTATTGCACTTATGAACATGAAGCCTCTTCCCCACAAGTTTAATGGTGACATCTCAACACCCAAATGATCCAATCTCTTTTATTACATAGTAAAAGCAAAAAAAGGAAAAGAGTCCTTTATACTAATAAATAGCAAATACAATAGATAATAATAATAGGTCCGTGTTTGCTGACTTGGAATGAAACTTGTTTGTCTTTGGTTTGTTTGTTCTGTTCACGCATGAATCTTGTGTTTTGTGTGTTTGATGGGGTTTTATTTTATCATCTATCTTAGTTGCTTTCAATGGTTTTCCTCCTCTGATTATATTTCTTTTGGCTTCTTGTTGGCAATAACAGTTCATTCTTGTGCCTCAAGTTGATGGAATATCGAAGCTTATTATTAATTGCTTTCTGTGAAGCATATTATTGTACCAAAGTTCCAATCTTGCTGTGGCTTTTAAGGTTTGATTCCCATCTCAGCATCTGATTCTTTTATTGCTATTTGTAGATGTCACCCTTTTAAGAAAAAAGATCTTTTAGCTTGCCCTTTACTATTTGATTTCTGCCAAGGTTGTCGGTGAATAAGAAGAAAAAAAATGTGTTTTTAAGAAGCATTCCAGTGCTATAGAAATGGGTTTGGTATCTCCCTTTTCAGAGCCACACCTTTTTTTTTTTGTGCTAATTGTGTTAGTGATGATTAACAGATTTTTTTATTGGGTTTTTAATGCTTAGTTCCTGTTAGGAAGTTTTTAAATATTTTATTTTGCTTGCAGATTTGATATTTAAGTTTAAACTGAGAATGGTTTGGATTTTATTACCATGGTTAATATTTCTTGGAGTGCTTTCAAATGGGCTGAGTTTAAAGGGTTCATCGAGGCCTTCAGTTGTTAATGTTGGAGCTATTTTCACTCTTGATTCTACAATTGGAAGAGTTGCAAAAGTTGCAATCGAAGAGGCCGTTAAAGATGTTAATTCAGACTCAAGTATCCTCACAGGAACCAAACTTATTGTGGATATCCAGAATTCCAATTGTAGTGGATTTCTTGGCATGGTTGAAGGTAATTTATTTATTACAACTTATATCTGAATTCTGTATTGTTAAAGGATTGAATGATCAATATTTCTTTTTGAATCCATATCGCTTGATATGCTCTCATGAAAGAAGATTCAATGATCTAATACTTCTTTTTTTGATCTAGATTGTTCAGTTCTGTCAAATATGAGCTCTTGAAAGAAGATTAATGAATAAACATTTCTTTTTTTTTTGGTTCACTTGCAGCTCTAAGATTTATGGAGACAGAGGTAGTTGCAGTTATAGGGCCACAATCCTCCGTGGTAGCCCACACCATACTCCACGTTGCAAATGAGCTCCGAACTCCGTTTCTATCATTTGCAGCGACGGACCCCACTCTCGCATCTCTCCAATTCCCTTATTTCATTAGGACAACCCAAAGTGATCTCCACCAAATGACAGCTGTGGCTGAAATAGTCGATCACTACGGTTGGAAAGAAGTGATCATGATTTTCCTCGATGATGATTATGGAAGAAACGGTTTAGCTGCATTAGATGACGCCCTCGCAGCCAGACGGTGTCGCGTTATTTACAAAGCCGGAATCCCGCCTGGGGATGTATCAAGAAGTGACATTATGGATATTCTTGTTAAGGTTGCCCTAATGGAGTCTCGGATTGTCATTCTTCATGCTTACCCAGGAGTAGGGTATACGGTTTTTCAAGTGGCGCATTATCTTGGAATGATGGAAGATGGCTATGTTTGGATTGCCACTGATTGGCTTTCGTCCGCTTTGGATTCATCTTCGCCTCTTCGTTCACAGACTTCAATGGATACTATGCAAGGGGTTCTCGTCTTACGCCAGCACACTCAAGATTCACAAAGGAAGAGGATTTTTAGGGAAAGATGGAATAATTTGACCAGTGGTTCATTAGGGCTAAGCACGTATGGCCTTTACGCTTATGACACCGTTTGGTTACTCGCTCACGCTATCGACTCGTTTCTCAATCAAGGTGGGGTCATTTCGTTTTCTAATGACTCGAGATTGACTTCTTTTCAAGGTAGTAACCTTAACCTCGAGGCGTTGGTCATTTTCGATGGGGGTCCTCTCCTTCTGAAAAATATTCTGCAGAGTGATTTCGATGGTATAACGGGCCCCATCAAGTTTAGTCCCGACAAATCTCTAGTTAACCCTTCGTATGAAATAATAAACATCATAGGGACGGGTCTCCATCGGGTCGGTTATTGGTCCAACTATTCTGGATTGTCGATTCTAGCTCCCGAGACTCTGTATTCGAGGCCGCCAAATCGTTCTAGTGCAAATCAACAACTAAATAGTGTTGTTTGGCCAGGGGAATCTATAAGAACCCCTCGTGGTTGGGTGTTCCCAAATAATGGGAAGTTATTAAGGATTGGGGTACCTCGTAGGGTTAGTTACCGGGAATTTGTGTCACAAATTGAAGGCACTAATACTTCTAAAGGGTTCAGCATTGATGTATTCACAGCTGCTGTGAACTTGCTGCCATATGCTGTTCCCTATCAGTTCATCCCATATGGAAATGGCCTTGAAAACCCGAATTATAACGAGCTAGTGAGTTTGATCACCACAGGGGTAAGTACAAAATTTGTTGGAGGTAATGATGTAATAATTGATGTTAATGATGATGTGTTGCTGTTATAGGTTTTTGACGGTGTTGTTGGTGACATTGCCATTGTGACGAATCGAACAAAAAATGTCGATTTTACACAGCCGTATGCTGCATCAGGACTTGTGGTTGTGGCTCCAGTTAGGAAGCTGAACACGGGTGCATGGGCTTTCCTAAGGCCTTTTTCTCGCCAAATGTGGGGAGTTTGTGCTGCATTTTTTCTCTTCATCGGGATAGTCGTGTGGATTCTAGAGCATCGGACTAATGACGAGTTTCGTGGACCACCAAAGAAGCAGCTTATAACCATTCTATGGTCAGTCTTACTTCACATTATATGGTTTGCAATATTTGTGAACCAAATGCATATAATAAATTCAGTGGATAGAATTAAGAAAATGAACATTTGATAATTTTTGTTTGTTTGTTTGTTCTTTGCTCCTGCAGGTTCAGTCTCTCAACTCTATTCTTTGCTCACAGTGAGTGAACCCATTTCAATAATAGTGAGTTTATGATTATGAGCAGATTTAAATTCTGAATCTGTTGTTGTTTAAATGCAGAGGAGAATACCGTTAGTACTCTGGGACGTCTAGTCCTGATCATATGGCTCTTTGTTGTTCTGATAATAAACTCGAGTTACACAGCGAGTTTGACGTCTATTCTCACAGTGCAACAGCTTTATTCTCCTATAAAAGGAATTGAGAGCTTAAAGCATGGTGATGAACCTATTGGATACCAAACCGGCTCTTTTGCGGAGCATTATTTAACTGAGGGAATTGGAATACCAAAGTCGAGGCTCAAAGCTCTTGGATCACCCGAAGAGTATGCAAAGGCACTTCAACAAGGACCCGACAAAGGAGGTGTTGCTGCAGTGGTTGATGAACGCCCATATATCGAACTTTTCTTGGCCAGTCAGTGCAGATTCAGGATTATTGGTCAAGAGTTCACCAAAAGCGGATGGGGATTTGTGAGTATTCTCTTATTTTTTTTCTTCAGTATAAAAAAAAGAATACCTCAAAACGGAATCTTTATGTAGGCATTTCCACGAGATTCCCCTTTGGCAATCGACCTATCAACTGCGATTCTGACTCTATCGGAGAACGGTGACCTTCAACGAATACATGATAAATGGTTGACGACAAGCACATGCAGTTCAGATAATACAGAGCTGGATTCAGATCAGCTTCACCTAAAGAGCTTTTGGGGGCTATATCTTCTATGTGGGATAGCTTGTTCCATTGCTCTCCTAATATACTTCATCCAGATTGTTCATAGGTATCGACAAACTGCCTCGACTGAGTTCGGGTCACGCAGCTCTCGTTCTAAACGGCTTCAGACATTGATATCCTTAATTGATGAGAAGGAAGATCAATCTAGGAGAGAGTCAAAGAGAAGGAAGATTGAGAATTCTTTGGCTGAAACTAACAGGGAGATTGATCTGGGAAGGGCTCGTTCTGAGAATGGATTTAACTCAACGCATTGAACTATTCGACCTTTTTCAGTTTTCGTATATAATTAATTACATTAAGCTTATGTTATATTAAGAGATGTAGTAGATGAACATTGAGGATTTTTATTCACAATCTGGATTTTAGTGAAAATTTGTATATAATATACAGATGTAGATGAATTGCTGCTGCTGCTGTACCTAGTAAATGGGCCGGCGCCTTACTCTTCATGGCTGGACCACCCACTAGAGCTGTAATTGATTCTCTAGATCGGTCAGAATAATCGAATCCAGATATATGGGCCAGAGCACCATGCATGGCATGGCCCAAATAGTACGGCCCATAAGGAGAATGTAATTTACCCTACTAACACGTAATCCTATAAATACAGAATTATACATGTTTATTATCTAAAGCATTTTGGAGCCTTATTCCAAGAGAGACCTTTGGGTTCAAATTTTAGTGAATAGACGAAGCATGATAATATCAATGTCAATGGTGAATATGAAGCCCACTTCTAATATTTCCTGCACTATAGCAATGAATTAACTTCATTTAATAATGGAAACTAAAAATTAACACTTGGAATTTAGTTTCTACACATTAATAACCGGAAAATGATTAAAAGAAACACAATACTAATTATAATTAAAACCACTTGTAGTATATCATTAATTATTTGACAAAGAAGAAAATTACAATGAATGAAGTTGCATGTTTTTTTGGTCTAGAAATTATGACATAAAAATTCTAAATCCACAAAGGAAAGAACTTGTTATCATCATCTTGGGATGCATTTTTGAGAACACTTCTTGCACAAGCAAGGATGCACTCTCTCTTGCACTCCCCTTCCCCGAAAATCTTTATTTCCATGCAGTCGTAATAACATTCCGTCATGCAATGCACATTGCCATTTCTCTCCGCCGCTTCTGCCACCATCACCGTGGCCAATGCCGCCATGATCAAGGCTGAAATAACTCGACGTCCCACCATTTTGTGTGTATTGGTATTTATATATATATATATATGTGTATGTATTTGTAGATATTAATGAAGCTGTAAGAATTAAAGAGTTGATTGTAAAGCAATTGCATGGCTGTGTGTATATATAGAGGCTTAATATTTTGAAGGGTCACGTCTCTTGGGAATTTAACATTGTGTCTCTTAGTGAAGTGGTGCTCGCGAATGGACGTCATGAATTTTTGAAACATTTTTTGACAACTCAGTATTCAATTTTTTATTTAATTAGCATTCTGCTTTTAATTGCTAATTAAGTCCTTTCTGCTTAAATTAGTTTCAATTTAATATCTCAAATTCAATTCTCACATGCATGCTTGTTACCAAGTGCATGTCATACATATAACGTGATTAGCGTAATTATCACTATAAACATTCCAAATGCATATAAGTTTTTATATGAAACTAGAATTGATTGATTTTGTGTTTTTTTTAAATATATAAAAAGAAATTGGTTAAGGAAAAACAACACTCGACTCGGATCGATGAGGTGGCAATTTTTTTTTTTTTTTAGAGATCCCGCCTAAAGCCCTAATTTTCTACCCAGCCCGCGCGTATATTTCAGACCTTAATTTTTCAACAGTGAATCCGCCCTCTTATATAATAATAACCACACACAATTATTGTTATTTATTATTATTATTATTATTATTATTATTGTTCTTTACTCTGCTTTATTCTATTTCTCTCGCCAAGGAAACGACGCATACGAAGCCTTAACCCTAACCCTAATCTTCTATTCAAGGTGATTTTATCGTTTTAAGGCGGTTTCTGCTTATGTTTTTCTGATTATTTTTCTTAGATCCGTGTATTTTTTTCCAGATGAAAGGAGGAAAATCCAAGGCTGATTCAAAGAGAGGCGACAGCAGGTTAGCGATGTTTGTTTTCGCTGTTAATTTGTTTCTTCTCTCGTGGTTCCTTTGTTTCTCGACTTGATAAATTGTGCGTTTAGGCGAGTTTAGAGGAGTTCTTCTCTTGATTTGTTTCGTTTTCTGTTTTTTCGATTTATTTGATGTGTTTGTTTAATTGTAGTCTTATATGAGATTGTAATTGATGTGTGAGGTTTCAGTTGATTTGGTATGTTAATATCCTTAATGACTCGATGTATGTGTATGTTTAGTTTATTGCGTAGATGTATTTTCCTCTTTTTTTTTTGTTATGGAACGTTTTTAATAATTTATTGCGATATACATGAATTATGTTTGAATTAAACAGGCTTAATTTATGAGATTTGCCGATGTGTATATTTTTTGTTCACACCTGAGATTAGTAATCCAATTTTTTATGTTTGATATAATAGTTAGTGATATTAACTTCTGAATATTGTTGCTGCTTTCTCAATGTGTTTGTAAGCTGATAGCGGTTATGTGCTTCATACAGATCTGTTAGTTTGTGAATTATGTATATTGGTTGTTTGGTTGCATTTTTGTTTGATGTGGTTAATAATTTAAGACTAATTTCTTAATGAGATACAGGCTTGCTGTGAAGAAGCAGACAAAAAAGGAGAAGCAAGCTGCAAAGGACCCAAACAAGCCAAAGAGGCCTCCTAGTGCTTTCTTTGTATTCATGTATGCAGTTCTCAATTTGTCCGTTTTTCCCAATTTTTCTGTATTGTCTTGTTTGGTTTCTGACCATTTGTATGAATGCTGTTACTGATTGCAGGGAAGACTTTAGGAAGCAGTACAAGGAAAAGCACCCAAACAACAAATCAGTTGCTGTTGTAAGTCCCAGTCTTCTACTTGTGGATTCTTGATTGATTGTTTTTATTTGATCAATGACATCTGATATGAATTTGGGGTTAATATAGGTGGGTAAAGCTGGTGGTAATGAATGGAAGTCAATGAGTGATGAGGTACTTTTGTTTCAGATTTGATAGTTCTGTTTGTCCTAATTGCTAATGCTCTTTTATGATGTTAGTGCTTGAATTTATGATAATTTGGATCTATAATATTAGGACAAAGCTCCCTTTGTGGCAAAGGCAGAGAAACGAAAGGAGGAATATGAGCGCAAAATGGAAGCATACAACAAAAAATTGGTAAAGACTTTTGTACTCCCTTTTTTATATAGAATATTTACTCATTGCTCTCTATTTCAATTGGTCAAATTTTTGTTTCTTGTATTTGAAATAGGCTGGAGGTGATGATGATGAGTCTGAAAAGTCGAAGTCTGAGGTAGATGAAGAAGGCAGTGGAGAGGTCTGTTGTCTATCTTAAGTTTAAATTTTATGTTTAATGACTTAAATAATTGTGACCGTCATGACTCAAAGACTTCGATTTGATGTAGGACGAAGAGGATGATGATTAAGTGATGGTGTGGAAGATGAGATTCTCAGGGTATGCAGATGGTATTTTGATTATCGTAGTGTAAATTCCTTCCTTGACATAGATGATGTTGGTATCTTCATATGTTTTTTCGGGTAATGGATAATATGTAGTCACCTTCCCCACTGTTTTTAGTGACGTGAAACTGTGGTTTACAGTATGGGATATTACTTTTGTAGTTTTTGTGCACTCCTTGGAGCAACTGATGCTTTGTTATGTTAGTTGAAATGAAAGGCTTGGTTGTTCTATATGTTTGCATTTTGTTTATTTGATATTTTGATGGCTCTTTACTATGTCTTGGGGTTGATCTTGTTTATCTTTAGGTGATTATTATTTTGTAGAGTGACTATGTTTAATTTCAATATTGTATGCCTTGTTCAAGCAATTAAATGCAATGAGCTTTAATAATTATAACTGAATTTGAATGAGAGCTTGCTAAAAAGTGAACATGAACTAGACTTCATAGCTTCCCCTCGGTATAATGTTCAGTTCTTTCATGTAGTTTTTTTTAATGTAAATTAAGTTGGGATTTCATAGTATTGCAATATTCCGTATTGTACTTTCATGTGACACAAATATCTCTATTGTTGCCCTAGTCCTGAAACGCAGTTGTGAAACTTAAAAGAGTTGGCAGAGCTTCCTTATTCAAAGTTCACATAGTTTCAATATCAAACTAAAACATTACAAGTAAATTGATATCCTTTCTCAAATATGTATAATTTGCTCATATGTGTGCTCATCCCCAAAATCGAAGGGTATGGTTGTCACTTGACACATTTTTCAATTTTCTTTTGTTATAAATCACATTTTTGAGAATTTTTTCAATTATAATAATTATTATTTACTTTCAAGTTTCAATTAATTGTTGAAAGATGCTGAGTATTGGATGGAAGATTGATGTTTACGCCTAAAGTTTTACAACAAATGTCGACTAGACTTATATTGGGTTGACATTGCATAATTCTTAATGTTCTATAGAAAATTTTACACCAAATGTCGGCAATAGAATCCACAAACTACCAAGCAACTTCAGCCACAGACAAAAAACAGACAACTATCAGAGGGAGAGGAAAAACGACTTGTATGCGTAAAATGAAATGCATTATTAACATAATAAAGTTGGAAAATCATGAAAAACAGTTTAACAACAACTATTATAGTTCAAATATAAACCGATGCTCGACAACTAGACTAAGGTCACGTTCCTTATTGACGGTTGTCATCAAAATAAAGACATAGTTTAGACGAGAGCTTCAATGTCATCTACGCTCACTGCTTCTTCAGTTGGGGGTTCTTCTGATCTCAACTGACTCGACACATTGTCTATAGCTGAGTTCAGTTGTTCAATCTTCTCAGCCAGTTTCTTGCGTTGTTTCTGTTAATATGAAGCCCATAAAAGCATGTTATGCAGATTAGTGTTGATCTATAAATATATAAGCAGGTAATAAATATGTATGCCAATCTTTTGATTTCTTAAGTCAGCAAATATGAGTAACATGGGACAGAATAAGGAAATAAAGAATGAGGATCTCCCACAAACCTCCAAAGCTTTATCTTCATCATAGATAAATTTGGGAAGCTTTTTCATCAGATCCTTTTTATCAGCACCAGCTAAAGCCTTGCTGATCTGTGAGACATGCATCATGTACAGATCAAAACATTCATGCAACAAAAAAAAAAGAGCATTATTAAGATCAGGAATGAAAATACTAAGATGAACATTACTGGTTTATTGGTTATAACTGTTACCTGAGGAGCATACACACAACCAAGTGTGCCAACAATTATCCCCCCTAGGACGAAGCCACCAACAAAGATGCCTGTACTGTTTGATCTTCCACCATCACTGCCATCAAACACATCGTCCCACAAGATATCTTTAGATATTTTTCTAGATATACATTAAAAAGAAAAGATAAAAGCCGTATTCTTTCTTCTCACTGATTCACTCTAGTTTCAATTAGATCCCCGTGCAATTACTGATTAATTTTCCATTCTTTTTATATTGTGTACAAAAATTTCAAGGAAAACTAAACTACTTATTTACACTGAAAAATTATTTACTTCTTAAAAAAAGAAGATTTTTTTTTTTTTTTGCAAATGCCAATTGTAACAACTACGAAACAGAAAAAGAAAATAAGCTGAGTTTTATGCACCTAGAGACTCATAATAATAGGCTAATAGCAATTGAATAAGAAGATAATACCTATAATTCGCTTGAACAATAAGTGCCCTTCTCTTGGAGGCTGATCTCCTTGCGCCCTTAAGACTGAAGGTCAAATTGGCAGGCGCAAGACATTCCTCTGCTGATTTTAAGGAAGAACCTGACATAACAAACAAATTATTATAAAGTGCCCATATGATAAGTTGCTGCAGATGCATGGCGAATAAATATCCACCACGAGCACCCAAATGATTACACCAATTTGATGGAAAGCTTTTGTAAATGTCAACATACAAAAGTCCCAAAAAGAATTTGCTTACTCAAGTACTTGTACTGAATAAAGAGTTTGAGAGGCTTAGCAAGCCAGATAATGCTGGCAAGTACCAACATTTCCAGGTTATGATCAATAAAGCTCCGTCAAGCTTATACTTTCCAAACCCGAGCTTACTAATAGAATTTTCACTTGACATGGATATTATGTTAGTCATAAACCCATGAGTTAGGCTCAACGGCAATTTTAGCGAAGATAATATGCGATACGTTTTAAGCATGAACCAACGGCAATAACAATGTGACGCAAATACCTGCAGAGACTCTTCCAGTTGTTATAGACAAACCCGCCACGCATGCATACACACGCATTGCTCGGATGGATTTCAAATTAGAGCATTTTGCCCTGTATTACTCTATTCAACTAAATTAACAAGAGACGGAACAAGCTAGCCCTATACTAATATATATGAGTGTGCTAGAAAATACCAATATACCACAGAGGACTCATATCACTCAGGAGTTGCTCACACAGAGTATCAGCAGCACACCAAAGAAGTAAAAGATGTTCTAAACTAAGACTAAAATGTCATCCAGCTCAACTCAAACAGCTCTAGCTATTTCATAATGTAAAAGATTCATAATTTAATGAAGTCACAAGTCATTTCTCATCTGAATCTTGCTTCCAATTTATTCAAACACGCTTACTCTTAGCATTAAATATTACTATATTACATTTCTTTGAATATAATCCCCTATCTGCTATTTCCCCATCCCTACTTAAGAGATTTGTTTCGTCTCAAAAACCTTGCAGCCATAATGAAAATGTTTTTTGTTCACAAGCCACTTATATATTAAGATTTCATATTGAATGAAAGAATACAATATTATATTAGCCGAGGTTCAATACATCCAAAATGACGAACGGGATGCAGAGTCTGACCAAATCACACCACAAATTTATCTATACAGCAAAACCAAAATCAAACGCATTTATCTATAAAATCGAACATAAACATATTGAAATGGATCGAAATAGTTACCAGATGAAAAATTGAGAGTTTGAGGTTTAGAAATCGCTAATGAACTGTATAAACTTGCCATATTGCAAAGATTCAAGTTTGTCTGGGATGAAACCGAAGAAGAAGAAGAAGAAGAAAAGAAAAATTTATAGCAAGTGTGAATGAAATGTTCAATCTTTATTTTTCCGTCGATGAAATCGAAGATGCATACTTCTGACGTGGCATTAACTTATTGAATGATTAGCCAATTTTTGTGCTCCAAATATGGGCCTTATTTTTATATTTTCTTTTGTGGCCTTTTACTTGCATCCAATTAATTTTTGAAAAGGCCCAAAGTAAACTCAAGAAGGTTCATTGAATTGGACTTGTAGATCGGCCCATTAATTAATTTTATCAATCAAATTTGGCCCAATTGTAGTTCAACATTTGGGCCTAGCGGATTTGATCTCCTATCTGATATTTCAATTATATATATAATATAAACATTAGCCAACAAAATTATTTTCACTTTTTTGTAGCATCCTTTTTCTTATTGTGGAGTTTTTAAAATCAATCCCACACAAGGAAACAAATCTTTTCCAAAATCAATAAAGAAATTTTTATTTGATTCGGTTTTTTGCTTGCATGATTTAAATAGCACAAATATAATTGAAAAAATGAAATAAATATTAAAATTGCAACAAAAAGGAGAAAAAAAGGGCAGCCAGGTCCCTTGAGTCTACTTCAATTCAGTTCCGATATTCAACAGAAAGTGAGAAAGATAGTGGACAAAAATTATAATGCGGTGAAAATAAAAAAACACACTACTTCAAATTCAAACTGTAGTCAGCAAGGATTACTATAACACTATAACAAAATTACCCATTTTCTATATCTTTTTCATTCTCTTTTCTTCTTTAAGATGGCTCATTGATCGATAAATCGAAATTCAGAAGCCCTAGATTCAGGAAAATTAGTTAATTGGGTTGTTTCAAAATGCATCTGGGTCACCATTAAATTCTAAGAAAGCCATTGTGGTTCGTGGGTTAAGTTATTATTAGAGAAAATTCGAGAACTGACTAATTTATGTGTGAATGGTGCTGATTTGACTCTGTTTTTGATCAATGGCTAGGCGTCATGGGTGGCAACTCCCTGCTCACTCCTTTCAGGTTTGATGCTTTTTGACCTTTTTTTACACTGCAATTGATTGACATAGTAGAAAATGTGAGTATATTTGGTGTGGTTTGGTCTTGACTTTTGTTAGGAAGTTTGAAATCAATGAATTATTGTTTTACTTTGTTGTATATTTTAAATGCTTGAATTTGTGATGGTTCCCGTTTAACTTAATAGCTAGTTATTTTGCAATTATCCTTTTATGTATAAGAGAATGCAAGTGAGGTAAGTGAGATTCTTCTACAAATGTCTATTAGGGTAGACGGGGGAGGTAATTTATTGAGCATCTTTTAAGTTGTTGTACTTTTTCACTTATAGAATACTTAAGTTGAATGAAGTCTACCTGATCTCGATGGATGTTTTTCACTTTTGAATATGGACACTCAACATTAAAAGGGTTGTGGAAAAATCCAAGAAGACCACTTAAAAACTAAGGTAATTGGGTTTGAAACTAAACCACTACGCTTTAATTCGTTAGGTTATTGAAATAAGGAAATTTAGGTGAAAGCAATTGAGGATATACTTCTTTGGTATGGTTTTAGCTCATATTGCTGCACTTCACTATAGTGTATTTGCCTTTTGTTACTTTAGTTGAGACAAAAGGTCATAATATCTATAATAATTGGCACTTATTCGCTTCTGTCTCCTAGTATGATGTAATTTATTATCTTCCTTACATCTAATCAATTTTATGCAATTTATAATATCATTTCCATTTTGATTACTTCTTGCATCCATGTCCTGACTTATTTCTTTACCCATGCAGGTTGTGGCTATAACAGTTTTTTTCCTATTATCTGTTGCTTTCTATGCATTCTTTGCTCCTTTTCTTGGGAAGGACATTTATGAGTACTTAGCCACAGGCATTTATTCCTTCTTGGTAAGTCATTCAGAGCTCATTTACTTGTTCTTTCCCTTTCTGTGGAGAACCCAGAATCTTTGTGGCTTCTTATCATGCTTAGTTTATTGATTTCAGGCACTCTCTGTATTTATACTTTATGTGAGATGCACGGCTATCGATCCTGCTGATCCCGGAATTCTCATTGAAACTGATAAGACATCAGCTTACAGATCACATACTGGCACGGAGTTGCCTGGTAAACTATTTGGCTACATTTAAGTTACTAATTCTTTCGTTCTGGTCTCCTAGAATAGACCATATTATAACTGTATAGTGTATACGTAATTTAATGTTGATTGCATGATGGTGTTGATTAGGTAATTTGTCTACAACAGAGGAGCCAAATAAAGTGGGATTAAAGAGTGGAGAAAAATCTTATAGGCATGATACAAGCTGCTGTTCAAAAGTTGGAGGTTGCCTTTGTTGTTTTCTTGTGAAGGAGGATTGTCGCAATGATGAAGATTATCTTCAGGAAGAAAATGGAGAGGAAGAAGCTTTGTTTTGTACATTGTGCAATGCTGAGGTATAATAGCGTTTCATAAATTTCCATCAGCAGTAACCAATGGTTTGTTACTTAAAGAAGGAACTTATGTCTTTTTGTCTTTCTCTTTATTAGGTGCGCAAGTATAGCAAACATTGCAGAAGTTGCGACAAATGTGTTGATGGATTTGATCATCATTGCCGGGTGAGTTCGGACTTCGTTTTGGGAATAGAGGTTTTAAATTACTGTGAGGATGATATATACTTTATCATAACATGAGACATCAAAGATATATTCCTTGTGCATATATCTTTATGGTTTAATGTGCTGTACTATTTTATTCATTTTTTCAATTGTAACAAAGTACTTGAATAAATATGGCTAATTATTTTTGGCTAATCCTAATACATGCAGTGGCTGAATAACTGTGTGGGCAGAAAAAACTATATTACATTTGTGTGCTTAATGGCTGCAAGTCTTGTCTGGGTAAGCTCTGTTGTAAGTTTGGTAGATTATTTTCTATCATATTCGTCGATCTTCCTACCAAGATCTATATATATCCTTATTGCATTAGATCCTACCAAGATCTATATATATATCCTTATTGCTGTTCTAATGCATGTGTTCATTTACGTTTCAGCTTGTGTTTGAGTGTGCAGTGGGCATTGCTGTCCTTGTTCGCTGCTTCGTCTATAGAAAAGCTACTGAAAATCAAATTATTGACCGTCTTGGAGATGGTTTTTCTCGCCCACCCTTTGCTACTGTAGTGGTATTTTGTTTTACTTTCTTTTTCATACCTGGCAACATGCTTTTCTCTACATGTGTCGATAATTTGTTTAACACTCTCTCCTCAATATCGTACTCTAGTTTGACTAGGCACAAAGTTTCTGTTACTGAATTACATTTTTGCCCTTTAAAGTAGAGGTTGAGAGTTTGTGTTATGACATCATTACATTACATTACATGAGAACTTAATATTATGTATGGTTTCAAAATTGTAATTGTATAGTATTATTGCTGTATTGCATGTACTATATGTCTATCCCTTCAGAAACTGCAATGTTCAATTTTATATTTATATTTTCTCCATTTCAGGCCCTGTGTACAGCCGTTTCTTTTCTTGCCACTGTGCCATTGGGAGAATTATTCTTTTTTCATATCATTCTCATCCGAAAGGTACCCTTTTATTTTATATATATTTTTTCCTCGATCATTGTGTGGGTATACTCTCTTATGTGTGCGTACGTGTGCTAGAAGCATGGATATAGAGGAATGTTCAGGGCAGAGCGAGACTTGTAGATTTCCTGGACAATATAGTTAACTTTGACCATTTTAGGGATTTTTATATTACAAAATAATAAATAAATTTAGTATTTTTGTTTATATGTTTTAATAATTAAGTACAAAAAATCGAGTGTGCCATTAGTTAATAGTGATTTTTATAGGGTATCACAACATATGAATATGTAGTTGCGATGAGGACACAAAGTGAACCTGCGGGAGCATCTGTAGACGGAGGAGGAGGAGGAGAAGATGAAGAACAAAGTTTGGGTTCTTCACCAACTAGTTCCGCTGTGACTGCCATAAGCGGAAGAAGTTCCGTTGGAAAGGGTTTGCAATATAAAGGTGCTTGGTGTACTCCCCCTAGGATTTTTATGGATCATCAGGTAGTAAGTCTCCTCACAAACATGCCGCTAATTACTATTTGAAATGGTAGCAGCATGGAAATATTTTGCATTGAGGTTGATCACTAAAATTTTGTTATTTTTGGCCTGTTTCCACAGGACGAGATTGTACCTCACCTTGAGCCGGGACGATTACCCTCCACTGTTGATCCTGATGCTGTTCAATCAGATAAAGGGAAAAGAGGAGTATCTCAACGTCCCATCAAAATAAGTGCATGGAAACTCGCTAAACTCGACTCAAACGAAGCTATCAAAGCTGGTGCAAAGGCCCGAGCTTCATCATCCGTTCTACGCCCGGTTGGTTCAAAACCCCACCAATATGACACCGACCATCTCTCTAGCACCACTATGAGCAGCCCGGTTAGCACAAGGCAAGGGTATCATCATGACCACCCCAATGCTCGGGCCGGGCCATCAAGATTATCACCAACCAAGAGCTCTTACCCACCTAGCCGGGCCAGCCGGGACGACCTTGACACATGTGGTCACAGCATCAGCAGTCCGCTTGCCACTAATCTCAGCCCATCGCCATTGGGCCATTTTAACCCCATGTATCAATCATCAAACATGCAATCCCCATTATCTGCACGAGCAAATGAGACGCATGAGGGGCCGGTCCGCGATGACGTGGGCCGGGCCCCATTGAGGAAAAACGGCCCAGGAACTTCAGAAAATGGAAAATCATCGGTGTATTGGGACCCGGAAGCAGGACGGTTTGTCTCAAGGAATGTCGTCGGTTCTTCCTCTGCGACTGAGCTTACGTACACGGGGCAATCGATTTTCTTTGGTGGACCCCTCGTGAACGAGGGTAGTACAAGATCGATATCGGGTGGTGGCCCACAGAGGAGTTCTACATCGAGTTACTATCAGCAGGGTAGATCACAGCGTGGGGGTCAGCTTCCTGTGTTTGTACCTACTAGTGATTCGCAGCAGCAAAACCAATTTTCTTCTAATGTTTGATTCAGACATTATTAACTTGTTAATTATGTACTTGGGAATAGTGTTGTTAGATTCTTAACTAATTTTCTTCTAATGTTTACCTTTTCCAGCTTCTTTCTTTCTATCTGCTACTTTTCTTCTTCTTCACCCTATTTTGTGACCCATGAAAGATTTGGATTAATTACTATTACTATTACTATTTTCAATTCATCATTATTATAGACTTATAGTTCTTACAAAGTCATTAATTTTGTACAATTTGTGGCTCAGCCTTCCAAATTATTATTCTTGCATATTAATGTTCGAAATTACATAGGTGAAAATATTTTTATTTCAATTTCATAATAAAAAATATCTACTTCAATACTGTCAACTTTATACACCTAGTGTTATCATAAATTAAACATTACTATTCTTCTCCCATATAAAAAGATCAGAAAAAAATATTGCGCTAGGCATTTAGATACACAGTCACACACATATTATATATACGAATACTAATATATACAAATATATATTATGTATTTATAGAAATAGTTCAATTAACTCCTTCACTCCTATTCGTCACCCCCGCTCGGTCTCAAATCCTAGGGTTTCTTAAAACCCTACTTTACATCTTCATTCACAGTTTCACTTTCAATCATCAGCATGTATCTGTACAGTTTAACTCTTCAGCAAGCAACCGGTATCGTATGCGCCATCAATGGCAGCTTCTCTGGCGGAAAATCACAAGAAATCGTCGTGGCGCGCGGTAAAGTGCTAGACCTCATTCGCCCCGACGAAAACGGTAAACTTCAATCCCTCCTTTCTGTTGAAATCTTCGGCGCTATTCGCTCTTTAGCTCAATTTCGCCTCACCGGTGCACAGAAAGACTACATTGTAGTTGGTTCGGATTCTGGTCGCATTGTAATTTTAGAGTACAATAAAGAGAAGAATACGTTTGATAAGATTCATCAGGAGACGTTTGGGAAGTCGGGATGTCGTAGAATAGTCCCTGGCCAGTACTTGGCAATTGATCCTAAGGGTAGAGCTGTTATGATTGGTGCTTGTGAGAAGCAGAAGCTTGTTTATGTTTTGAATAGGGATACTGCTGCCAGATTGACTATTTCGTCACCTCTCGAGGCGCATAAGAGTCATACGATAGTTTATTCGATTTGTGGTGTGGATTGTGGTTTTGATAATCCGATATTTGCAGCCATTGAGTTGGATTATTCTGAGGCGGATCAGGATCCGACTGGTCAGGCTGCTACTGAAGCGCAGAAACATTTGACCTTCTATGAATTGGATTTAGGGCTTAACCATGTTTCGAGGAAGTGGTCTGAACAGGTTGATAATGGTGCGAATATGCTTGTTACTGTGCCTGGTGGGGGGGATGGACCAAGTGGTGTGCTTGTGTGTGCAGAGAATTTTGTTATATATAAGAATCAGGGGCATCCGGATGTCAGGGCAGTTATTCCGAGACGCGAGGACTTACCTGCTGAGCGTGGGGTCTTAATTGTCTCAGCTGCTATGCATAAGCAGAAATCCATGTTTTTTTTCCTCTTGCAAACTGAATACGGGGATGTTTTCAAAGTGACATTGGACCACGACAATGATAGAGTGAAAGAGTTGAAGATTAAGTACTTTGATACTATTCCTGTAACTTCATCATTGTGTGTCTTGAAATCGGGTTTCTTATTTGCTGCTTCGGAGTTTGGGAACCATGCCTTGTATCAGTTTCAGGCTATAGGAGACGATCCAGATGTGGAGGCATCATCTGCGACACTAATGGAGACAGAAGAAGGTTTCCAGCCGGTGTTCTTCCAACCCAGGAAGCTGAAGAATCTTGTTAGGATTGATCAAGTTGAGAGCTTGATGCCGATGATGGATATGAAAGTTACAAATCTCTTCGAGGAAGAAACCCCTCAGATATTTTCACTTTGTGGACGGGGCCCTCGATCATCTCTGCGGATATTGAGGCCAGGTTTGGCTATAAGTGAAATGGCAGTGTCACAATTACCTGGTATCCCTAGTGCTGTGTGGACTGTGAAAAAGAAACTCACGGATGAGTTTGATGCCTATATTGTTGTTTCTTTTGCAAATGCCACTCTTGTACTTTCCATCGGTGAGACTGTTGAAGAAGTTAGTGATAGTGGCTTTCTGGACACGACACCCTCTCTTGCTGTTTCTTTGATTGGAGAGGACTCTCTGATGCAAGTCCATCCAAGTGGTATTAGGCATATAAGAGAAGATGGGCGTATTAATGAGTGGAGAACTCCAGGGAAGAGGACAATTGTTAAGGTTGGATCTAACAGACTCCAGGTTGTCATTGCTTTAAGTGGAGGAGAGCTTATATATTTTGAAGTTGATATGACAGGGCAGCTTATGGAAGTTGAAAAGCATGAAATGTCAGGAGATGTAGCCTGTTTGGATATTGCTCCTGTCCCTGAAGGAAGACAGAGATCACGCTTTCTGGCCGTTGGATCGTATGACAACACAATTCGCATCTTATCGTTGGATCCAGATGATTGTATGCAAATTCTCAGTCTGCAGAGTGTCTCATCCCCTCCAGAGTCTCTCCTCTTTCTCGAAGTTCAGGCTTCTATAGGAGGGGAGGATGGAGCCGATCACCCCGCAAGCCTCTTTCTAAATGCTGGGCTACAAAATGGGGTTTTGTTCAGGACAGTTGTCGATATGGTGACTGGCCAGCTGTCAGATGCTCGCTCCCGATTCTTAGGGCTCAGAGCTCCAAAACTCTTTTCTATTGTTGTGAGAGGACGACGAGCTATGCTTTGCTTGTCGAGCAGACCTTGGCTCGGCTATATACACCAAGGACACTTTCTCCTGACACCCCTGTCTTATGAGACTCTTGAATATGCAGCTTCATTTTCTTCAGATCAGTGTGGAGAAGGTGTTGTTGCTGTTGCTGGGGACGCATTAAGGGTTTTCACTATTGAGAGACTGGGAGAGTCATTTAATGAAACATCTGTACCGTTGAGGTATACCCCAAGAAAGTTTGTAGTTCAGCCAAAGCGGAAGCTATTGGTGATAATTGAGAGTGATCAGGGAGCATTCACTGCTGAAGAGCGTGAAGCTGCAAAAAAGGAGTCGTTTGAGGCTGCTGCAGTAGGTGAAAATGGGAACATGGTGATAGAGAATGGTGATGATGAGGAAAACAATGATCCACTTTCTGATGAGCAATATGGTTATCCTAAGGCGGAGTCGGGAAGGTGGGTTTCTTGCATCAGAGTTCTAGATCCAAGGACAGCACAAACAACCTGTTTACTGGAGCTTGAGGATAATGAAGCTGCATTCAGTATGTGCACTGTGAATTTCCACGATAAGGAGTATGGAACTCTTTTAGCTGTGGGCACAGCAAAGGGCCTTCAGTTTTGGCCCAAACGATCCTTTGAGGCTGGTTTTATTCATATATATAGGTTCAAGGAAGATGGGAAGGTCCTTGAACTTTTGCACAAAACGCAAGTGGAAGGTGTACCACTTGCATTGGCCCAGTTTCAAGGAAGATTGCTGGCTGGGATAGGACCTGTACTTAGATTGTATGATCTGGGAAAGAGGAGATTGCTTAGAAAATGTGAGAATAAGTTATTCCCAAACACAATCACCTCCATTCACACCTACCGTGATCGGATTTATGTTGGTGACATGCAAGAGGTATGTCTCTGAGCATCTAGCTTATTTAAATAAAGCCGAGGATGGAAATCTTTGATATCCATTCTGACTAGTTGACAGTAAAAGTTACTTTTGAGCTCCATTTATTACTGATTCTAACAGTTATGTGCACTGTTTTTGTTTATTTGTCAGTCATTCCACTATTGCAAATATAGACGTGATGAAAATCAGCTGTATATATTTGCGGATGATACTGTTCCAAGATGGGTTACTGCAGCGCACCACATAGATTTTGACACGATGGCAGGTTCAGACAAATTTGGAAATGTTTACTTTGTGCGGTTACCACAGGATGTGTCGGATGAGATTGAAGAAGATCCAACAGGTGGTAAGATAAAATGGGAGCAGGGGAAGCTGAATGGGGCCCCAAACAAAGTAGAGGAAATAGTCCAATTCCACATAGGTGATGTGGTGACATGCTTGCATAAAGCGTCTCTGATTCCGGGTGGTGGAGATTGCATTATTTATGGGACTGTAATGGGGAGTTTAGGAGCATTACTTCCGTTCACATCACGAGACGATGTTGATTTCTTCTCTCATTTGGAGATGCACATGCGCCAGGAGTATCCACCTTTGTGTGGCAGAGACCACATGGCCTATAGATCTTCCTACTTCCCAGTCAAGGTGAGTTATTATACTTTCACAAGATTTTACCATAAGGGGGTGTATGTTTTCTGAATTGAATGAACATTGCAGGATGTGATCGATGGAGATTTGTGTGAACAGTTCCCAACTTTGCCTATGGACATGCAACGTAAAATTGCAGATGAGTTGGATAGAACTCCTGGAGAGATTTTGAAGAAACTCGAAGAAATAAGAAACAAAATCATTTGAGATCCACCTTCCTTCATTTGTTTTTTTCCTTCTGTAAGTTTAAGAGTTGATGATTGTACTAGAAGTTTCCATATTTAACAGAATGGTGTAGCCTGTACCGATAAATGATAGAATGAGAATGTAGGCAGATTATATTGAATCTTGCGGGTTTATTTTTCATTATGCTTGGTACTATTGGGCATATTATCAAGTTTGTTTTTAGGATTTTGTATTGAAATAGGGATTATAGATATTTGTGCATGAAATTAGATCTGGTGGTATGTTTAAAAACTGTTTGATAGTTTGTTGATGTGATATAAATTCGATATTTTATTGAGATTTGATATAATAAATGATTTAGTTATGATATAAGAATGAGAATAAATTTGATAGTGATAAATAAGAAAAGGTATTGTGAATGATTGAAAATGTGTGATAATAATATTTATATACAAAAATGTGTAATAGAAAATGGAATTGAGTTTTTAGTGTAGAAAATGGGTTTTGGGTGTTGATTTTATATTTTGAATGAATCAACAAAAAATGGAACTAAACAAATATGACCAAACATAACTTCTTAGATCTTGCACATGTAAAATGTTACTTCTGATTTTAAACAGAAAAAAGGAAAAGATAATTTGAATTTTTTGTATGAGTAACATAAATCGTGTTTTAAAACGAGCTATGGTGAGAAAAAGCAACAGAGTCCAATTGTTATCAGTTCTATATATCGCGTCTACTTCTAAAGCTCCAATTCACAATCTGACGACAATATTTCAGTCTTCAGATACAGAAACAAACTGATAAATGAAGCGAATTCGGATCGATCTCTCTTTCATATTTGTCTTGGGATGTTTTATGCTTTTCACACCTGTTTTGTCCGATCTCGTCATTTCCAAGCTCGATCGCCGGGTAATATTCACGCTTTACCTCCTTTTTCTCTTCAATTTTATGTTTTATTTTCATAACAAAGTAACTTGTTTTTGTTTAGTTTTGCAAGTCTTGGATGAAAACTGAGGCTAGGGTTTAACAAGCTTGTTGCATATATAGTATATTATTTGCTAACATATCCATTTAAATGAGATAATAAAGTGATTAAACTCAAGAAAAACTAGTCCTTTTCATATTTAGACTTGTAGTTGTGATGTATTTCTTTTCGCGATTAGCTCTTGGTATAGGTGAAATGAGGAATACGACCCTGGTTCAACCTCTGAACGACCCATGAACCATGTACGGCTCATGATGCTACGACCCATGACCCCTCAAAGGCAATTTACACTTCAAGCCCTTATATATCCTCTAATTGCAAAACACTACCTGACCCGCGTGTTTTTACTATACGGGTCAAGTATTAAAAAAGACCCGATAGATTTAAACCGTACATCAAGGACACGTGTACGGCATATGAACGTACAGGTGTACCATCCGTACAATGTGGATTTCCTATAAATACTCGCACTATTCATTGGGAAACGGGACGGAAGATTGACTAGTACTTACCCGCTCTACTACCGAGCCTACATTGGGAGTTTTGTACTCAGTGGTTCGGCCTGATTAGGTTCGTTTATTTCGACTTAAATCAGGTGGCGCCGTCTGTGGGAAACTACTAGTCATTCGCTGAAATTTACGCTACCATTGTTTCGAAATTTACGCGACACTTTTATGGAGAATCAAGAGGCAAGTATGGAGGAGACACCCTTAGCCAGGAACTTGGGAGCTAGTTCAAGTGCGTTGATAACAATGACCCAGGAGGAGCTGGATCGTAGAGTCCAGGCTCAAGTAGAAGAGATGTTGAGATCTAGAGCAGAGAAAGCAACGGTACTCCCAAGAAGGCTATTTGAAGAAATAGAAGGCATGGATGATGGGTCTGCCAGACTCAAAGATCGAGATGAGATGCCCCGGATGCCAGAGGAGAACCCTCGGAGAGCTAGGCATATGACGACGCTGATGGGCCGGAATGCTCCTTTTTCTGATAGTATAATGATGGAACTTCCCGATAAAAATTTTGTAATTCCGACCCTGCCTAAATTTGATGGAACAGGAGATCCTACACCGCACGTTACATCTTTTGAACTGCTGATGTCTTTCCAGGACCAGTCTGAGGCAGTGAATGCCAGAATATTTATCTCTACCTTGACAGGAAAGGCACAGGAGTGGTTTACGAGCCAACCGAATGGGAGTATAATCTCATATGCTCAACTGATCAAAAAATTTGAAAACCATTTCGCTATTAATAAGCGAACCAAAAAGTCCGTTTCGATGTTGATGGGGATAAAACAGAACACTAACGAATCATTAAGAGATTTTATGCATCGTTTTAACCAAGAAATGCTTGATTTTCCAGATGTAACTAATGAATTGATGATCGGAATATTAGTGCGGGGTTTGAAAACCGGATCTTTCATGAATGCTATAGCCAGACAACCACCTCAATCTCATGAAGCAATGATGGAATTAGCAGGACAATACATTAACGAGGAAGAAATGAATATGATGAAAAAATCCGAAAGTGTACAATCCCCTAATGATTCGCACAGGAATCAGGAGGATAAGCACAACGGTAAAAACGAAAAACCCCCAGGAAACGACCCATATAGGGGTCGTAGGGGAGAAGCAGATGTACGATATTCGGGATCGGGGTCTAAAAAGGACCACGAACGACCCCGACGATTTCAAAAATATGAAAACTATGCCCCATTGAACACGTCTATGAAGGAGGCTTTCCTGGCCATCCGACACTCCAGGTTTGCCGAGAATATAATACCACCAAAACCGCTGAGAAAATATAACAAATATACGCAGCACAAATATTGCGAATATCACCGTGAACGAGGGCACGACACAAATGACTGTTATCAGTTGAAAGATGAAATCGAGCGCCTGATTAGGGAAGGATATCTGCGTCACTTCGTAGACCGGTCTGAGACTGATGGGGGCCGTCGTCCTCGGAGCAGAACGCCTGAGAGACGGTCGTACCCACCACAGGATAATTCATATGATACCAACCACTACCGTCAGGATGACAGAAATGAAGGGGACAGAAATCAGGCAGAAATGGATAGATCGAACTTACCCAACAGAGGGAACATATTTGTGATTTCTGGTGGTCCTTCATTAGGTGACACTTCGAGTGCAAGAAAGAAACATTTGAGGGAATTGTCCTCAGAATCTCGTAGGGGGCGGACGGAAATGGTTCTAACTCTTGGCACAAAGGAGGAACCCATCACTTTCACTGATAAAGATTTAGAGGGGATGTTGGTTCCACATAACGACCCGATGGTGATTACAATGGACGTGGCGAATTTTGCGGTACACAAAGTACTAGTGGATACGGGAAGTTCGGCTGATATAATATTATGGGGAGTGCTACAGAAGATGGAGCTTGAACTAACAGATTTGCGACCGGTGCACACCCCGTTGATGGGATTTACTGGATCTCAGATCATGCCTAAGGGATCAATTGACTTAGATGTGTCCCTAGGACAATACCCTCGAAGAAAAACGATGCGCGTAACTTTCCTTGTTGTTGACTCACCCTTTGCATATAACATGATCGTGGGCAGACCAATGTTGAACAAATTCGAGGCAATCGTCTCGACAATACATCTGAAAATGAAATTTCGAACCAAGGCTGGCATTGGCGAGGTGCGTGGAAATCAGTTGGAAGCTAGGCAATGCTATGTTACATCATTGGAACAGCCCAAGCGAGAAGAGAGAAAACGGAAGAGGGAGATCCCTGAAATAAATTTGGTTCGTGTTGCGGCTGCAGAATTAATTGGAAAAATTAACCTTGAAGAATTAGAGGCTATAAAGGAGAAGAAGAAGAAAAAAGACCGTGGGAAATACAAGCCTGAAGCACCTGACACTTCTATCAAACCGATGCAGAGTAAAACTATTGAACTTTATGAAGACGACCCGGCGAAAGTTACGAAAATCGGTGCAGAATTAACCCCAGATATGGAGGACAAACTGGTCAAATTTTTGCGAGATAACAGAGATATATTCGCTTGGACTGCTGCAGATTTCAAAGGAATTGATCCCTCGATCATTGAGCATCGTCTGAATGTGGACCCACGGGCTAAGCCTGTTCGTCAGAAGCGTCGTAACTTTGGGGTGGAGAAAAATGCAATCATTGAAGCTGAAGTGAAGAAATTATTAGATGTAGGTTATATCAATGAAATTCATTTTACCGAGTGGTTAGCCAATGTAGTCATTGTGCCAAAAACTGATGGCAAATGGAGAATGTGTACTGATTTTACCGATTTAAACAAAGTTTGTCCTCGTGACCCTTATCCCTTGCCTCGTATAGATTTACTCGTAGATTCTACTGCTGAAAGTGCACTCTTAAGTATGATGGTTGCCTATCAAGGTTTCAATCAAATAATGATGGCTAAAGAAGATCGAGAAAAAACATCTTTTATTACCTCTAAGGGGGTATATTGTTACAATGTAATGCCATTTGGGCTTCGTAATTCCGGGGCAACCTACCAAAGGCTCGTAAATATGATGTTCAAAAATGAAATAGGACGTACCATGGAAGTTTATATCGATGACATGCTAGTAAAAAGCAAAAAAGAGATAGACCATTTAGATCACCTTAAACAATCATTTGAAATAATGAATGCATATGGCATGAAGCTAAATCCCAGTAAATGCACTTTCGGTGTTCGAGGTGGAAAATTTTTAGGCTATTTAATATCGGAGAGGGGTATTGAGGCAAACCCAGATAAGATTGATGCTATTTTAAAAATGCAATCTCCACAATCAATTAAAGATGTTCAGAAGTTAACCGGTCGTATGGCGAGCCTCAATCGATTTATATCAAGATCAGCAGATAAAGGGCTTCACTTCTTCAAAGTTTTGCGTCACATGAAAAATTTTGAATGGACTGATGAATGCGAACAAGCATTTCAGGACCTCAAAAATTACTTGATGTCACCTCCGCTGCTCACCAAGCCCGTCCCAGACGAACCATTATACCTGTACTTAGCAGTTTCAACGGTGGCCATTAGCGCTGTTCTGGTCCGTGATCTGCAAGGTGAGCACAAGCCAGTGTATTACGTCAGTAAACTCATGCAAGGGGCTGAACAGAACTATGCAGGGCTTGAAAAATGGGGTCTAGCTATGGTAACTGCAGCTCGTAAATTGCGACCGTACTTTCACTCGCATCATATTATTGTGCTGACTGATCAACCTCTCAGACAGACTTTGGGCAAACCCGATGCCTCGGGCAGAATGATAAAATGGGCGATTGAATTGGGAGAATTTAGTATCGAATATAAACCAAGGGCAGCAGTGAAGGCTCAGATAATGGCAGATTTTTTGGTGGAGAATACGAGCCCTGACATAAACGCAATAGTAGCAGAGGTTCAAGACCCTTGGTTATTGCATGTGGATGGATCTTCAATGGCAAAACGAGGGGGAGCAGGAATCTGGTTTCACTCCCCGCAAAAGGATGACTTGGAATTCGCTGTCAAATTCGATTTTGATGTTACCAACAATGAAGCAGAATACGAAGCACTAATCTCTGGCTTGAAATTGGCGGAATCACTGAGTATCAACCGATTATGTGTGTTTACGGACTCTCAATTGGTTGCCAAACAAGTAAATGGTACGTACGATGCAAAGGAAAGAACGATGGTAAAATATCTTGCCCTGGTAAAAGAGTTTGCATCACGATTTGAGCATTTTGAACTTTTACAGATCCCTCGTGAGGAAAACGAACGGGCTGATGCTTTAGCTAAATTTGCGAACCAGATCGTAGGGTGTACAAATAGACAAATCACCTTGTTAACGACGCAACAATCTGAACTCCAAACATCTACTTCAGTGGTCGTCGTGGAGGACACTGTGGACTGGAAATCCCCTATTGTGCGTTATTTGACGGAGCAACACTTGCCAGATGATAAAATTGAGGCTCGTCGATTGTTACACCGTGCACTTCGTTTCACGATGTTGAACGGGGAATTATATAAAAAATCGGTTTCCGGGGTATTACTCCGATGTTTAAGCAGAGAAGAGGCAGATTATGTAATGAAAGAAATTCATGAGGGAAGTTGTGGAAATCACTCCGCTGGCAGATCTCTGGCCCAAAAAATTACGAGGCAGGGATATTTTTGGCCGACTTTAGTACAAGATGCTATTGAGTTTGTAAAAAATTGCAGGGAATGTCAAATGCACGCGAATTTGATTCATCAACCAGGACATACCATGGAATTGATCAAAATAGCTTATCCCTTTGATCAATGGGGTATCGATATACTAGGTGAATTAATCGTATACACTTATTCGCCAAATGACAAATTGAACATGTTCTGTATAGAAATTGATTGCCTTTCATTATTATCGTAGGTCCTTTTCCCCCGACCCAGGGTCAAAAGAAATTCATTATCCTTGCTATTGAACATTTCACAAAATGGATCGAAGCTGAAGCTGTGGCTCGTATAACTGAAAATGCTGTAATTGACTTCATCTGGAAAAATATAATCTGCAGGTGAACTTTGTCGTGCCATTTAAATTGGAACTTAATATCCATTCTGGTTAACTTGGGAAAATATAATCTGCAGGTTTGGGATTCCTCGTGTTATAATTTCTGATAACGGAACTCAATTCAATGGGAAAGCAATAACCTCGTGGTGTAATGAGCTGAGAATACGCCAGAACTTCACTGCGGTTGGTCATCCGCAGTCGAACGGGTTAACTGAGGTTGCCAATCGCATAATACTCCAGCACCTAAAAACTCGACTTGATGGTGAACGAGGCAAATGGGCAGACGAACTTCCTGGGGTTCTATGGGCCTACAGGACGACCCCACGATCATCCACGGGAGAAACTCCATTCTGTCTGGTATATGGCTCGGAGGCAGTCATTACAGCGGAAGTTGGAATGTTGACGGACAGGGTCGTTAACTACGATGCCACGAAAAATGTCGAGGCAAGAATTTTTGAACTCGACACGATGAGTGAAGTACAAGAAAGAGCCTATGCTTCTATACTAGGTTTACCTACCCGACTTAGACCTACAGGAGCATCTAGATTCCAAACACGGCTTACGGCCCAGGGCTCCAAACCTGGTTGTGCGATGTAGAAATATTTATCTTTCCACATCCCATAGGAATCCTTTGGATTAGCTTGAAGCCGGCACCCCTTACGGGGTGATATGTAATAATAGCCTACCTCAGTGACAGACGAACAGCGGTTAATAGTGAAAAGTACCTTAAAATTCTCAAGGTTGGACTCAGCCCCGTATACTGACATTAATACTATAAAATAAGCCAAATGACGATATGAGTTTGGTAATAGTTGGCTTGGACAGAGACGAAGTTTATTAAGGAAGGTGATGATAAAAGGATGCAGAGGAAAGCGTAATCCTGCCATCAAATGTGCAATATGGAATGTCCGGAAGTTTCTAGGGGGAGTATGTATACAGTCATCCGAACCAGGAATAGCAATTTGAAAATCAGAAGGAATATGATATTTTTTTGATATTTGAGCAATACGACCCATTGATATCGATGACCTAATCCCTAACCACTTAACTCTAGATTCGGCCTCGTCAATAGAAGAAAATACGACGCTATTGATATCAGTATTCCCTTCTAGATCACTAGCGAGGATCGATTCTACTGATGAATCAGTGTTTCCCCCAGAACTAGAATCTTCGGTACTATCAGTGGAATTAGAGGAGGAAGAATTATGATCGGTATTTACGCTAACCTCTACATTTTCATCCCCTCCTCCTACAATATCTAGCGTTTCATTTGAACCCTCAGAAGCCATGAAATCAAAAGCTACAGGCAAAATCTACTGAAAAAATCAATTAAAGGATCGAGAAATGTACCGAGAGGACAGTGTGAAGTAAATCCGGTGACTCGTATATACGAAGCGATCTGATAACGGAGCACCGAGAAACTAAAGATGTAGCAGCAAATGGGCTTAAAAGGGGGGGGTAACCTATATATATGAAAGGAAACCCTAAAATCAACGGGTAAGATTAACATAACTAGAGGATCGAACGGCGCTCAGAGCGAGACGTTAGAGTAGCCGGATGCACGCATTAAAACCATAGCCTGTCAGAGGTAATGATTAAGCGACCCGAATTCCAAAGCTCAAAATCCATCGTTGAAATGAGTTTATAATCTTACGATCAAGATCTTATAATTATAAACTGGGGGAGTAGATGGTATAGGTGAAATGAGGAATACGACCCTGGTTCAGTCTCTGAACGACCCTGGTTCAACCTCTGAACGACCCATGAACCATGTACGGCTCATGATGCTACGACCCATGACCCCTCAAAGGCAATTTACACTTCAAGCCCTTATATATCCTCTAATTGCAAAACACTACCTGACCCGCGTGTTTTTACTATACGGGTCAAGTATTAAAAAAGACCCGATAGATTTAAACCGTACATCAAGGACACGTGTACGGCATATGAACGTACAGGTGTACCATCCGTACAATGTGGATTTCCTATAAATACTCGCACTATTCATTGGGAAACGGGACGGAAGATTGACTAGTACTTACCCGCTCTACTACCGAGCCTACATTGGGAGTTTTGTACTCAGTGGTTCGGCCTGATTAGGTTCGTTTATTTCGACTTAAATCAGCTCTATTTGTATGAAATTAAGTCGACAAGTATCATCATTATGTGAAGAATGCATTTGGTTAGTAGCATATTGAACGTGTATGAAAATGAGGCAGCCAATCTGGATTTAACAATTAACATACTATTGAGCATTGAGATACTTTTCCTTTTTGTTTAGTCTCTGTTTGAGGCATCATGAGTTATTTAGATTGGTTCTGATATTCATCATTGTCACCTTGCTAACTATAAATGATGTTGTGCAGATTGATTTATCATCACAGATAGTTCGAACCACCATATCTCTGAAGGTGGGTTTTTTGCCATGTTGATCTTGCTTATTTATACCATTTCATATGCTAGCGGTTGTATTTTTTTCTCATATAAGCGACTAAAATTATAGCTTATTCTGGTTGATTTGTCATCATCTTGCTTTATAGGTAGAAAACAATGGCGTCAATGCAGTATCAGAAATTTTGTTGCCCTTCCATGAAGAACAGGCAAAGAACTTGGCTTTTCTGACAGCAGTGATTAGTGAAGGGAAGGGTAAAACCAAAAGTTCTTCTGATAGTCTTCCAGTTAAGGTTGCAAACCCAGAAGGAATGCCCCCAGAATTGATTTTCTATTCTGTCTCTTTACCCAATGAACTGGGTAAGGGAGGAAGCTTGAATTTGGAGGTCAAAGCTATATTTACTCATATACTGAGACCATTCCCTGAGAAAATAACTCAGGCTGATGTTCAGCTTGTTGCCTTCCAGGATAGTGCACATTATATCTCACCTTATGCTGTCAAGGCACAGTCACTTACAATTAAATTACCAGAGCCAAAAGTTGAATCTTACACAAAATTGGAGAACACTAAGTTTTCTGGTTCAGAAATAAAATATGGTCCTTACGAGAATGTTCCTCCTGTTTCATACTCACCAATAGTAATTCATGTTGTTAGCAATAAGCCCTTTGCTGTTGCTCGAGAATTGGTGCGTGAGATTGAGATTTCCCATTGGGGAAATGTGCAAATAACAGAAAATCATAACCTTGTCCATGCTGGTGCTGAGCTCACGGGGGAATTTTCTAGGTATGTTTTTGCGTACGTTTAGGAATAATCTTGTTTTTGCTATTTTTTCGGAAAATCATGTTTGTACATTGTCTATTCTTTTGATAACTGCAGGCTAGAGTATCAGGCACGACCCAATGTAAGAGGTGCAGCGGCGTTCAGAACTCTTGTTGCAAGATTACCACCAAGAGCACATTCTATTTACTACAGGGATGAGATTGGAAATATATCTACATCTAATGTATATAGTGATTTGGAAAAGGTGAGTTTTGGACACTCTTTGGGAACACTATTTTATATGGTTTGCTATACATATAAACCTTTTTTCCCAAATGCAGACACTACTGGAAATTGAGCCTCGCTATCCCATGTTTGGTGGTTGGAGAACAGCTTTTACTATTGGATATGGCTTGCCGCTTCAAGATTTCTTGTTCCGCTCGGAGGGAAGACGTTTTCTTAATATCTCATTTGGTAGCCCAATCAGTGATTTGGTTATTGAAAATCTCATCGTAAAGGTAATATTTCTACTCATTTTCACATAATTCATGATGTTTGCTTATGTGACTTTCGAAGCTTCCTTTGATCCTGACAAACACAAAAGAGAACTATTATTAATTCTGTAGCATCTTACTGATGATCATGTTTTCTGGTTGTCTTGGTTTAACGTTTAGCATATCCATTTACACATGCTTTTATGTAGTACATGTTTGTCTACCTATTTATTCATGCATTCGTAATGCTCTTGCAAAACCTAATGTCTTGACCAATGAATTCTCAACTTCATCTCATTCAAACTTCTCCATAAACTAGCTTTTGTTTGGTTGCACTTAGCGTAGAATTCTTTGTATAAGCTGTTTCTGCTTCTGATTTTGTTGAACTGTCTCGCCACAGGTATACCCTTCTGTTATTCAAAATGTTCTGTTCATGTGTTTACTCACTTATCTGCACATGCACATTCTAAATGCTCTCGCAAAGTCATATTCAGGTAATGACCTAGTAGCTGTACCCGATAAGTTCAACTTTGTATCACTGAGCATATACACCCCATGCTTTATGTGAACAGTTTGTATTTAACAAGTTCTATACTAAGATATCAAGATGAGGGAAAATACCTGAAAGGACGGACTTATACATTAAAATGTTTCCTAAACTTCGAATTTTAGTTGTTGTACTGTTCTTTCACCGCTTGTTCTCTATGTACATGTTGTTTTCTTCCATATCTACAAATGTGAGTACCCTTTCCTCTTTACTTCTGATGTGTTAATATGTAGAATTATAAATCCCTGTCTCTCCTTTTCTCTCTCTCCCTCTCTATCCCCTATTTGAAGATTGACTACTAAATTACACATACGATTCTCCAATTTCAGATTGTTTTACCAGAGGGATCAAATGACATTTCCGTTTCCGTTCCATTTCCTGTCAAACAGTCTCAAGAGGTGTGTTACACTCTGGATTAATTGAAAACATGTTCTTTTCCTGCAAATGTGTTACTATACGTCTATTCTTATGTATTCTTGTGGATGGTGCAGACAAAAATTTCTCATCTGGATATGGTTGGCAGACCAGTGATTGTATTAGAAAAGGCAAATGTCGTGCCAGAGCATAATCAGTACTTTCAGGTATGTCGCGTCTATAATTCCGAACTTTTTTTTGTGCAATTAAGTTTTTGATACTATGTCAGAGAATTATATAACGCTTAATTTGGAGGTGTGATTTGGCCCTGTGGATTCAATGCAATCACTGCTTTGCAGCTATTTTCTTATGAAGCAAACTAATCTATTTTTTGTTTTTCCAGGTCTACTACAGATTCAGCAATCTTTCCCTGCTTAGGGAGCCGTTCATGTTGATATTTGGATTTTTCCTCTTTTTCGTTGCATGTGTGGTATATACTCATGCTGACTTCACAATCTCAAAGTCTTCACCCTCTTATCTGGCAAAACTTCAGTGGGATGAGGTATGTGGATGGAAATTGTCATTTTCATATATATAGATATGTGTTTGTGTATGTGTGTGTGTGTATGTGTATAAATTTGTAATTTTTATATTTATACAAGGATAAGCTAAGCTATTAGGTTTTTCCAGGTTCAAACTGCCATTCAACAGTTCCTAAATATCATGAATCGGTGTTTGGCTGTTCATGACAAGCTAGAAGCATCATTGCGTGATCTTTCAAGAACTGGAGATGTGCAGGCTTGCAAAGCAGCACGTAAAGCTGCTGACAGTTTGCTTAAGGAGCTGGCTAAGGAGCTGAAACCCTTGTTGTCATTCTTGCAGTCTTCTCCACAGGCGGTTCAGATATTTCCCAAGGTTCACGCTCAATTAATTTTAAAAGCTATAACTTGGCATGAGTTTTGGATCTTATCATCTTATTATTATTATTATGCTTTATTGACTAATTCGAATAAAGGTGGAAGAGTTGGTGGTGAAAGAGAGGGAATTGCAAGAGAAGCTGATGTTGAAAAACTCCATCGTTGTTGATTCATACGAGAAGAAATCCGGAGGTCGGGATATTGAGAATCGTGTGGCTGCAGTTCAACAGAGAATTGCACTCTTGAAGGAAGAAGTTAATGAACTTCTTCAAGTAATCGACGAGATCTAAAAAGTTACTTGAGCTCTGTAGCATTTCGACTATTTTTCTCTTGGGGTAAAATTTTTGTTGTGATTTAATAACAGTTATGCCATTAACATGAATCCAGCCTTTAGAGTTCGAAGGTTCTGTTTGGATGGAAGAATGTTAACATATATGTATTGTGGATTGATTAGATAGCTTCAGTTTCTGCAAGGTTGCATTTGATTTTGACGAATTTGAGCTACAAGAAGTTCAAATTACCTCGAATGGATTTGAAATTTACTATTATTAATGAGGATACGAAATGCTATAACAAATAATAATAATGTACACACTTTTAAGTTCTTTTTTCAAATTCAAAAATCATTTAATCCAAAATGAGTTGTGACGTTGTATTTGAATAACTACATTATTTATTTATTCAAAGAAAAATTGGTAATATTGACTAATGCACATTGACCTTAATCAGCTGGTGTGAAATTTTAAGCAAACAATCGCATCAAAGGAAATTTTGCATTTGAACTCTTAGAAATAATCAGTGGGTATGTATTAAAAAAGAACTCTTAGAAAGCGTTTATTTCATACAACGACTTTAAGTCAGTGGGTATGTATGAACATTTAAGCGCTATCTACTCTCTCATTTAAATCCAATCCCCCCCAATTAAAACCCCGGTGAAATTTCCGCCATAGCCAATTTAGCCATTATCTTCTTCTTCTTCTTCTTCTTTTTCAACTATTTAGGGTTTGAAATTGATAATAGTTCTTCTTCATTTTATTGATTGGAAAATGGAAACATCGCTTAGATATAGCGGAGATTCCAAGTCTCTTAGAATTCACGCCAAGGAGAAAATTCCTATCGCCGATAACGCTATCTGTCAGGTTTTTTCTTCTCCTTCTTCTTTATCATTTATAAGAAATTGTTTATAATGTCTATAATGTTCTATCGTGTTTGACCTTTTCTGGTATTTATTTTAGTCTTTCTGCTAATATGACCGCATGTACTAATTCACTTGCTTTATTTAAAATTGGCAGATTAATGGAGAGCTAGACACAAGGATTGGAGCTCCTACGTATGTAAACACGATGATAAGATATTTCACTCCTGATGTATGTACGAGCCAATCTTCTTCCATTTGGTTGATTTGATGTCAATTTTACTACCGCCTTCCCCTCAATAGATAATGGAAAAAAGAAAACTGAAATTAATAATGCTCATGCATCTGTTGGGTTCAAGGTTAATGTTTTAGGAATGGTCATCCACGGAGCGTCTCTCCATACACCAAAGATTTACTTCTTATCTGTATATGTTTGTATATTAAAAACTCAATAAAAGAAATATAAGTATCATGAACTTGTTCCTTAGTCAATAACAGAAGTTAATGAAACTCTTTCTTCAAACTTAGTACTGTTTTTTTTGCTTTCCTTAAAAATCTCTACCATACAAGTTTTCCCTTATATAAGCAACAACTTTTATCAATTGACAATTTTGCCGACCTATATAGTTATCATCCAGCCTTGGTGTGGGAGTTCAATACAATAGGCATGGGAAGGTACACTATAATTTACGTGCAAAGAAGAGATTTCCGGTTACTGCTGATGAATTGCTAAGTTTTAACGTTAAGGGTCGAGGCCATGCTGATGAGGAATTCAAAGAGGTTAATCATTCTTTCGCTCGCTCAGTTGAAGTCATTTGCAACTTCTTAATTCTTAGAATTATCTTTCTCACAGGAGTGTTGTCTTGTTTTTTTGGAACATTTATTATTGGCGTAATTGCAACATCATTTACAATTCTGAAACAGATAAATTATACCGGTGCTGCTGAAGTTACATGGAAGATCCCCTATGTTAAGCAAAACCAGGATTTGCAACTCAAGTTTGGATACAATTTTTTTGACAAGGTATGTTCACTTTGTATAAAAGCTTTTCCTGTGTACATATTGACTTTCCTTTATTTGCCAAGCGACTCGAGTTGAAGCAAAGATTAATTCATAATAGGGAGAATTACTCGCGCACCTGTTCACTTATTGCTTTGCAAATTATGAAGACACCCCTGTCAAATTTATTTTTATTGACATGGATTGTCATGGTAATTCTCAAACCTATCTCCTAGATGAAAACTTATCGATGCGCATTGCCAAAAGAATTGACCAGCAGGCTTCGATCTTTGTTTGATTTTATTGTTTCATGTTTTTGTTTCTTTCTATTTTTATAGGGGGTAATTTTTAATTATTTATATATTTTCTCATTATTTTAATTAGATTTTTGACACACTGTTAATTTCTTGCGTTGCCTATGAATGCCATTATATTTGCGTCCAGTTAAAAGAACCATCTAGATCTGGGTCAAAAAGTGCGTGATGGTGCATTTGTATGTTTTGCTTTAGAAAGTAGTTAAGCATATGTTAATCAGAGCATCGTTTGGCAAATGACTCTTTTGTAGTAAATTTTTAGTTAAGAGGTAGAGGGTCGTTTCTGGATATCTTAGAAGGGAGACCAGCATTACACCATACATGGCTGTATCAGTCACTTTCTTGTTTCTATATATTTATAGTATGTGTTAACTGCAGTTGATGTTTTGCTGTTAACTTCGCAATTTCTAAAAACCTCAATTCTTATGCAAATTTTGCCGTTGTTTCAGATTCCATACTTGCAGATCCGGGAAAATAATTGGACATTTAATGCTGATGGAAAGCGCAAATGGAATGTGAGATACGACCTGTGAGAATGGCTAATTTTCAACATCTTGAACGTGGAATATGATAGCAATGGATAAGATTTTCCCCTAGTTTCGTTATTTTTTTCATGACATTTTGAGGTGTCTCAGTATGTCCTCTTAATTCTTGTCTGACCAAAACAGATGTGAACTTGACTTTATCATATTTCGTCTGTCAATGCGCCTCTCGAAATACTTGTACTTCAATATTATTTTAGCTATATATAACCTATCAGTATTGCCTGAGCAGTCTTATTTATGTTCAAAGTAACAGTTTTCTTACTGAAAATTGTGGAGTAATTATAAATATTTAAATTTTGCTGAGTATGTAAGGATAGTGAGCCTGAAAAGCGAAAACTAAGTTCGTTAAAAATCGATTTGTTAGTTTGATCCTTTGTTCAGTGGGGCCACTTGTATGTTCTTGATAGATAGATAGATAGATAGATTGTTGAGAAGGTGTGGAGAATCTCATTGTATTGTTTGGAGCACATAGATTCTTAGTGCATCCTGAGATTTGAGAATCATATTGTGGCCCTTCTTCTTTTTGTAGAATCTTGACCTTTTAGCTGCTGGTTTGGAAGATGTCATCATTCTTTTTAACGTTAATATTTTGACCATGGAAATCAAAATCTAACTTGGTTCAGCTTAAATCAATCCTTATAAGACAAATGAATTCGTATATCCGGTGTTGTTGATACGTGTTGAAATTGAAATAAATCGTGAAGCGTATTTCCTTTGAATAGAAAGGTCACTATTGGAAGTCTTTGAGAGTGATCTATTTTGATCAAATATCCTATGCTTAGTATATCAAGTTTGCTATATAAGTTAGGTGTAAATCTTTATGAAATTAGGGTGGGATACTTTTGATTGTAGGTCACGTAATCATCTAGTCCATTTTTCGAGCCATGCTCTATCACAGTTTAAATTTCTAAATCTCGTACTAGAAGTTAATAGATTTACTTTAAGAAATAACAAAACAAATTCTACTATGTTTCATGTATAAGAAACAATAAAAATAAATGTTATAGAGGATCATAACTTTTGTATGGTAGAACTTGAATAATGAAAATAATCATCTTAGGAACAGAAATATTGAACCTGAACCAGCAAATCAAGTTCAATAAGTATTATTGAATTAAGTGTCGATGGAACTAAAAGTATGAATATACGTATGAAACCTATAACGTGATAAAGCCCTTTTTTAAAAAAAGTGTGATAATTGTTAGAATTAGGTAGTATATCCATGTGGGTGGGTAGGTCTAAGCGATTGTGGATTAGGTTTTGAATGTGAGTTAGGATCGGGTCATGGCCCCTAACTTGACGGTGATATTTGGAACAATTGGGAAAATAACCCTCAAATGTGCTACCTTTTAAAATATAACCTTTATTTTATTTTTTATTTATATTATTTAATTTTATTGTTACAAAGACAATTTTGCCCTTAACAAAATATAACCTAAACCACACAAGTTTTTTCCCCAAACTCTTCAACAGCAACGTGAACATAGAAGCAGACGGGAGAAAACTCAGAAGAACTCGTAGAGAAAAGAGGGACAAGTTTTAAATAATATCTGCTTCCCTTGCATTTGTAACTAAGGTGTAAGTGCAAACTCTGTTTTATTTAATAAAATCGATAATTTTTATCAGTTGAATTTTATTTTAGTTTTAGGTGTTTTGTTCTTTTGTGGGAGATGATTTATGATTATGGTTCATTTTTAAGAATATTAATATAAGATATTATCAAGAATGTGTTTTTTTTTAACTTTTACACAAAAAAATTCTAATTTTTTTTGGGGAAGACGATGAACAGTAGAAGCAGACCGGTATTCACGTTAACCGGTCTACCCAGTCGGTCTAGTCGAATTTTATCAATCTTTAGACTGACAAACTGGTCCGATCGGTACACCAATCTTCCCAGTCTGCCACATTAGATTGTCCCCTGTTTTCCTAATTTTTTCAATTGGCTCATATGTATTTCATTTTTATCTTATAGGAAAATGTGTGAGATTCCTTTATATTACGGATATGATGCGAATGGAACAAAAAAGAGGACAAATCATATGAATGGTGTCAAGAAATGATCAAATGATGAGCATATTAATACTAAATGATCCAAACAAGATAAAACTTTCAGAGCTTCATGATCGTATATGCGAAAGGAATCATGTGGATGGACAACTGCAATATTCCAACTCATTTGATCGATGAAGATGAAAATGTTGAATGTGAAGATAAAATGCCGACTAGGACGATTGGCCTACCAGTCATCCCAGTCGGCCAATGCAGAGAATCAATATACTTGCAATAAAATACCGATTAGGATGATTGGCCTACCAGTCATCCCAGTCGGCCAATGCAGAGACTCTAAACACTTGCAATAAAATACCGACTAGAACGATTGGTCTACCAGTCATCCCAGCCGGCCAATGCAGAGACTCAAAACACTTGCAATAAAATGCCGACTAGGATGATTGGCATACCAATATGACCGATCGGCCGATACAAAATAAAAAAAAGTCATAATAAATGTCCGACTGGGCCGGTATTCCAGTCGTCCCAGTCGGCTAACCCCTAAACACTAATAGACTTAAAACGCTTGCAATTAGATGCCGACTAGGACGATTGGCATACCAGTATGACCGGTCGGCCAATACAAAATCAAAAAATATCACATTAAATTTCTGACCGGGATGATTGGATTCCAATCGTCCCAGTCGGCTAACCCCTAAACCCTAAAAGACTCAAAACACTTGCAATAAACATTCGACTATGAAAAATAATAACATTATTAATAACATTTATTATGATAAATAACAAATTAACTTTTTTTTAAAGAAACAATATGATTGATTATTTTTCAAAATAACAATGTAATTGTCAATTATACACACTTAGTTTGATTCAAGATGATACATTGAAAATATTCAATTAGTCCCCAAGTAGTAGATTGATTACGTTATAAGAAACATATTTAAAAGAAACATATTCAATTATAAGAATGTAATTGTCAATTATACACACTTAGTTTGATTCTAGATGATACATTAAAAATATTCAGTTAGTCCCTAAGTAGTAGATTGATTACATTATAAGAAACATATTTAAAAGAAACATATTCAATTATAAGAAACATATTTCAAAGAAACTTACTTTGTTAAGAAACAATATGATTGATTTCAAATAACAACTTGTTTTATGTGTTAGAGTATAGGGTATATAGTTAATATTAATACAAAATAACAATGTAATTGAAGATACCACACACTTAGCTTGATTTTGGATGATACATTGAAAATTCAATTAGTCCCCTAATAGTAGTAGATTGATTACATTATATTCAAAAAAATTTAGTATTCTTAATTTAACATCTATACTTCTTTTATGTATTTATAAGAAACTTAATTTGTTCTTTGTTACAATATACTAATTGGTCTTCAATGCATTGGCATGACTAGTAATTATATAGAAGATTAACAATAAAATTGTAAATATATATATATATATATATATATATATATATATATATTGCTCCATAACTTATTTATTATAATCATTACACAATTGGTCATAACGGTTTAACAATCTTCTCGGTCGTTAGAGTGAATCTGGTCCACTAGTCAGTCTAGTTGATAACTTGTTTGAATGTTTTTTAGTATCTGAATCAGTCGATCGAGGAGACTAATGTGCCGATTGGCATGATCAAAACTTTATTGCAAGAATTTGATATCTACATCGACCGACCGATTTGGGCCATCTAGTATTAATATGCTCATAATTTGATCATTTTTTTATAATAATTCATATAACTTATCCTCTTTTTTGTTCCATTCACCATCATATCGATAATATAAAGGATCTCAAACATTTTCCTATTAGAAAAAAAGGAAATAATATATGATCCAACTGAATAAATCGGGAAAATTGGGGGCAGTCGGACGTGTCTGACTGGAAAGATTGGTATACCGATCTAACCAGTCTGTCCAGAAACTGTAAATGTCCGATTGGACCGACTAGGTAGACTGGTTAATCTGAACACCGGTCTGCTTATACTGTTCATCGTCTTCCTCACAAAAATTTTACGATTTTTTAATGTAAAAGTCAAAAGAAACACATTCTTAACAATATCTTATATTAATAATCTTAAAAATGAAACCTAATATTTAAACAACAAAGTTTATATAAAAATATGAGATTTGAGATGAAAGTAACATTTGAACTAATCTCTCAAACTCTTGAGGTGTTACTATCTTCAATTTTTCTTTCCATGAGTGTTGGAAATCCAAGGCACATTGAATGATGGTTGGAATTTAAAATGAGTTTGATAATGATCAATGGAAATGTAAAAGAATGGAATATAATTTGAAGAATATTGATTTGGGTTTTTTGTGGAATATATTTTGTTTTAAATTTTATTTTTTATTCAAATGGGTTTCTTCAAAATATTTTCTTTTATATTTTCTTTTATTCAAAAGGGTATTTTGGACAATTCAACTTTTTATTTAATGAGAAGGCTATGCCATTTAAATATATCAAAATGAAGGTTAGTTTTAAAACAAAATGTCAATTTAAGGTTATTTTTCTAAATGGCCCGGTGATATTTACTTTAATCTTTTTGAGAATTGAATTTTGGAGACTCACTGAGTATGATCATCTTTATCCACTTGAAGAATGTACTAAGTGCAATTTTAAATCTAAATATGCAATAAAGATGAGACCCCTTTAGAGAAAAGTCAATGTGTTAGATATGTTTTTAAGCCGTGATTAAATTGAATGATTGTTCTTGTTAGGTCAGGATTGGAGTGATATCTTGTTCATCCATCTATGTATTGTTTTAAGCAAGTACGATAGGATTATAGAATATTTATCTAAATATATATTTGAAAATGGTTGTTTAATGTATATTATGAGATACTAGATGAAACATAATTTTCTATTTGAAAGTTTAAATGATGCTCGACAATGAGTTTTCTATAATTATCAAATACAATATAGTATAATTTATTTTAAGGATATATATGTTTGTAACAACAAAAACTATATATAAAAAAAAAAAGACTTGTACAATGATGAGTTCATAAAATTAAAATCAGTCAAAGGATAAAATGAAATGAATTATCAATTGAAAGGAGAATAATGGTTGAGGTTGATTTGGAATGTTGGATCGAGAATAATAGTCCCATATTGATAGTTTTTATATATCATTGACTCATGATCATGTGAAAATATAGCATATATATCAATTGAAAATGTGTAATAAAAATGAATGCATCTCATGATTTTCACTTTATTTTTGGGAATCTTTTTACTTGTGATTTTGTTTTTGTCTCTTCCATCCACTACTAGACTAGTACTAGTACCTTTACTTGGTATAAACTTTTCTTGGGTTGGAATTATTTGACTATTGAGAGAATTAAGTGTTGATATGCACAAGGAATTGGAAAAAGTGAGAGAGTATTATATTGTAATCCCATTCCCATGTGATATTTCATCCCTAGCTAGATTCGAGTTTAGCTTCTTTTCTTCTCTTTTTTATATATATATTAATCAATCAAATCATTGATTAATTCCTCATCACAATATATCAGTGTTTCTAATTTAATTCTATTTCCTCCCTGATCAGGTTCAATTATTTTACCATTTGCTTTATGAACAATTGCACACAGATATAAACAAACAAACTTATTATATGGGAACTTTCGATCCCCTTAACTCTAATAATAACGTGAATTTCACTGTGTGTCTATAGGCAAGGATGACATAATAAATTAGAATATGATGAACGAACAACTCTGATACTTGGACTGAAAATGAATATATATTATTATTATTATTATAACTGTGGCAAGGGCGGGGTTATTAGGTTATAGCAGTCAAATATTGCAGCTACAAAGTATACGTACGTACATTCCTTTTGTTATAATATCTATACATATGTTTCATGATCTTTTACTATATAATAAGAGGATTTCTCTATTCTCTAACACTTAATAAAATGAACGCACACATAGTTTGAACATAGAGCTAGGATAGCCACTAACATTTTATCTCCTAGCTATTCTTATTTCATTTAATTTATATAGTTTTTCTTGATCGCTATTGACATTGATGTTTTTATTTTCATTACAATTATTACGATGAGGAAAAGTATTAATTAGGCGTGGGGGTGGTGGCTGCATTCATTACATTCTTGTCCTTTTTGTTAGATGATATGAATTGTGACTATCACTATATGGTCCAAATTAAATAGAGTTTCTATAAACTATATATATATATATATATGTGACAAAAAGAATAATATTCCAATTAATGATGTAACTTGTCATTTATTTGGCGTATTTTTCATTTTTTTTTATGTGAGGCCATGCGTGTGCTATAACAACTTCAATTCTATATGTCAAATAAACTCTCTTTTAAGAAAAATGAAGAAACAAAATACTTAGTACAATTATTTTTGTGTTGTATAATACCAAGTGTCACTTGCATGGGTGGGTTTATGTTCAACTGTTTTGTTTTGAGTTAGAGAAGATATTTTAAAAGGAAAATATATATTATTAAAAACGAAACAGTAATATTTGCTTACCTTCTACGTGAATATTATAAGTTTCAATTGGGGACCAAAAGATTTCTTTACAAAGGAAAAAGAGAGTTGTGTTTTTTATAAATGAATAGAATTTGTTGCTTTTTTGTAGTAAAGTATTTCCTTTATAGGAGAATAATTATGTTGTTAATGATTGAGATACAAAGGTTATATGTAATTAGCAATACGATAATTTATTTGTTATTAATGTTGGATCAAAATAATATATTAGGCTTAAATTGGTCGAAGAATGTGCTTCAAAAAGTATGTATAGACTACGATTATTATTAATCAATTGGTATTTATTGTGTTCGTATGAGTTATAGTCGACCAGAAAAATCATCATGTATTTGTTTACAAGAGAAAACGAACTTGTGAAGAAAACCTGTAAAAAAATGAAAATATTTATTGTGTAATTAACCAAAGACAATTTAGTACAAACCCTAATTAATTAGCCTAAGAATATAAGGAAATTAGTAAACATCTATCACTTATAAGTAAAGAAAATAATAATAATGATTAAGGGAATAAAGTAGAGACAAAAGTGTCTTTTATTGGCACCACTGATGTTAAATCAATAATTAGAGGGATGTACTAAAATCATGTACGAGTGCACCACTTGAGATTCTCTACGCAGCGGATTGAAAATGTAGCACCAGTTTTTGATCCTTTTGACAAATGAAAAGAACTTCATTTTAAAAGTAACATGGGAATATAAGGTCTATCAATCCCATTGATAATTATTTAAGAATCCATTTTTTGAATAAGTTCAAAGCTAAGTATATATGTGTGTGTGAATACAATTCAAATTATCCAAAAATAAGAATGAATGAAGATTTGAATTATGTTAATGCATGATAAGATGAAATTAGAGTTGATAAGAATCAATTGTAAACACCAAGGCTGGCTAATTTAAGTTGCCAATCAATATTAAATTCTAGTTATAATAATAAAACAAAAGTTGATGAGAAATTACTGAAAGAGTAGTAGTAGTATTGTATATATAATAATAATAATAATAATAATAATAATAATAATAATAATAATAATAATAATAATAATAATAATAATAATAATAATAATAATAACAACATATGTAAGTGCATGGTGGCGGGCGGGTTGCGGTGTTGGCATTTAGTGTGGTGGCTATGGCTAATTAAGAAAAGCTCAAACCAAACGAATGTTCAAAAGAGAGAGAGAGAAATAACAAGAAGAATGAATGTGTGACAAATCTTTAAATCTCACAGCTGTTAAGAAAGTTTGATTATTATTATAAATTAGGATAGATAAATTATTTTATATAAAGAATTAGATATAGACCTCCTCATATCACCGTCGTTGAAACACTTGGACGATTTGATCTCAATAAGACAAATTAAGTGATTCATTATATTGATTTGCTCTTAAATAATTGCCAATTACTACTTTTTATTACCAACAAAAATATAGGTGGGTAGTTAAAATGGTGAGAGAAAACTTAAATACAAATGCAATCATCATGCTGTTATTTGGTGGGAGGTGTTTTGTTTTGCATAAATAATAATAATATATATATATATATATATCAATTTAATAACAAGTAAATTAAATAAAAGTACAGATATCAAGTAGCAATATTACGAAGAAAAACTATAAAAGGTTCAAATTAAAAACTAATTAACGATAAGGTACGACACTAGTTTTGAAACCAAACCATGTGACTTGTGAGTAGTGGATTTTCAATGAAATTTTAAACTACGTAAAAGTTTTCTTACATGATAAGTAAACATAATACATGTCAATTTTATATTATCGCTTTTTTTACACACATTAATACAATACAAGAACGTAACATATTATTACCATCAAACATAATCCCAAATGTTAGTTAAAAAATAAAGAGTCACATTTTGAATTGACCAAAATAAAATATTTAATTTTTGTTTTATATCTTCCTTTTGTTGAGGATATAAACCATGTAAACTAATTCTCTCTTTCATAGCACTCACAGCTTTTTCTCCTTCTCTCTCTCTCTCTCATACAGACACACACACACACACACACTCTGTCTATCTTAATTGGTTCTCAACATGACAGCCCGTTCACGCCTCCTCACCGGCGGCCTAAACTCACCGCCGCCATCCTCTACGCCGACCAGAGACCCAACTCAACCGCCAGTTAACTCCGATTTCATACTTATCCTCGCCGCCCTTCTCTGTGCCCTCATCAGCGTTCTCGGGCTCGTCACTGTAGCACGCTGCGCCTGGATCCGGCGCATCTCCGGCAGAACCTCCTCCACAAATATGGATGAGGCAGCACCTCCACCGGCAGCCAACAAAGGTCTGAAAAAGAAGGTTTTGAAGTCTCTCCCTAGTATGAAATACGGCGAAGACGAAAAGCAGCCTGAGAAACTGTCGGAATGTGCAATTTGCCTATCGGATTTCTCCGCCGGCGAGGAAGTCCGCGTGTTGCCATTATGCGGGCATGGATTTCATATGGAGTGCATTGACACGTGGCTTGGCTCTCATTCGTCGTGTCCGTCGTGCCGGCAAATATTGGTGGTGGCGCGTTGTAAAAAGTGCGGAGAGATGCCGGTGGCCACCCCTTCTGGAGTTCGGAGGGAGGCATGTGAAAACCATGTGGAAGGGGTTTAATTAGTGAGTGAGTGGGACTCTGAAAAGGTGAGGTTAGAAGTTAATAGGAGATTTGTGTTAAATGTGTTTTCTAGTTTAGTTACGTATAGAAATTGAAGTTAGTAGGCTTTGGAGTTTGGGCAGAGAATTTTGTGCAACTCAAATGGTATCCGTATCCCTAGCAGCTATATATTACACGTACGTACGAGATATTTGTTTTTCATGATTTAAAGTACAGTATATATATATATATATATATATTCCAATTTAGGGTTTAGGGCTAACAAGATGTGTTGCGTGCACGCCACATGCTTTGCAAATTAGACCTCACCTCCTACAGCCACAGGTGTTATAAACCACCAACATTTGCAAAGAGTGTTAAGTGTTAATCATATATATATATTACTATATTACTATATTATATGCACTTATCTTAGGCACATCATATATTTAACTTTTGTTACTTTATATCAATCTATTCTAATGTCTAGGTAAAAGTAACCAAAACGAAAATAGAAGAAATTAAAATTTGGAAATGAGAGAAGATACAAACAGTAAGTTGAATAATAGATATATGTCCTTGAGACCTTGAGTACCTAGCTAAAACATACCTCTAAATCATGTCTTCATAACACCTAGCTAATCACACTATGCTGCTATGAATTCCAAGCACAACTACTCATAGCTAGCATCAATCCTTCCTTTCATATATCTTGTCAAATAAATAAATTAATAACATGTCATATTGATATAGCAATGTCAATATTTGTTTAATTCAATTAAATGAGATCGAGTAGGTCATCTCTTCCTATTTACATCATCCATTTGGTACAATCTCAACTTCTTTCCATGTTTATATACATCTATTAAATTAATTTTGATAACTTTTAGTTGCTATATATCCAAATACATATTTAGTGGTAAAGGTATACTAGCTATATGTGTGTGTAAACATATAAATTTGATATGGAGTTTCTTTGGGCAAAATTAATTTACAATTTTAATAATTACTCTCTCTAATAAGCCTCTTGTATTTATTAATTAATAGTATAGATAATAGATTGCCAAGTAATGCCATATATGATATATATTGCAAGTGTTACTATTAATAAAATAATGTTTGTTGAGGATGAGGACTTCAATAACAAACGTGAATTTTACAAAAGTTGTCAGAACAAGTTAATATTATATATATATATATATATATTATATATAGATAAACAATATTTACCGCATAGTGCTGGTCACATGATTCATCACCTACTTGGCTACTATGAACAATTAAGTAATAAAAGTGGTCCCTAAAAAAATTGGATAAATCGATTCCTCTTGAATTGTTTTATACTCCTTAAGTTCCACCACAGCTTATTTTCTCATCCAAATTTTATATAAAATATAATGGAAAAGGTAATACTAGTTAGTTTTACGAATATAGAGGTTGATATTATTGATGAACCGAAACTATTAGGAAGTTATAATATATGTATTTGAGTAAAACGGAAGTTGTTATTCTTTTTTATTAATTGAAAAAAGAGTTGGATACTTTGTTTTTAAATGAAGAGAATAATGTATGTTGCTTTTTAGTGTAAAATAAAGAAGAAGAATATCTTTATTAACGATTGAGATATGTAAAAGATAGGAGGAGGATTGGTACCATCATATCTAACTTCCATCGCAAAACTATTCAATTAAATTTGAAAAGGCAAGTTGACAATAATGCTACAACTTAGCCTAATTTTCAGCATCTTCATATATTTAATCCAATTTTATAATAATCATAGATCAAAAAATGTAACAACTCCTCAAATTCTCAAAGGGTGCATAATAGCTATAATATATATAATTATGAGTTAAGTGTTCCGGTCGGTTGCGGTGATGACATATTGGTGGGGGGACGACGGCGTTTGGCTCGTCACAGGTGGTGCTGGTGGGATAATTAAGAAGTTGCAACGAAGGTTCTGAAAATGAGAGAAATGCCCAAAACATATTATAATTCAAATCTTTAGATCTCACAGCTGTTTGATTTTTCATGAATTACAAATTAATAAATATAAACACCTTCATCTCAAAATTCCTGAGTACGTCCAAATATCTTATAATTCAAATGTGTAAATTATACATAATAAATATACGCAGGAGTGGTTATAACATATGTGATTGGAAATTTTATGTTACCAAGTCTATAATTGTCACGGTATTGGACTTGAGATAATTTGGTACATACAATACAATACAATGAGTGATATATCAAAACTTTATGTAATGTATAAAAACATGGAAACTAAAGAGACATTAATTTCGCTTTCATTGCTGCCAAAAATCTACACTCATCTCTCTCTCTCTCTCTCTCTCACAAACACAGATATACCATACATAATACAAACACTTTCCCTCCGGACAAACATGACAGCCCATTCACGCCTCCTCCTCACCGGTGGCGTAAACTCACCGCCGCCATCACCTCAACCGCCAGCTGTCAACTCCGACTTCGTATTAATCCTGGCCGCCCTTCTCTGCGCCCTAATTAGCGTGCTCGGCCTCCTCACCGTCGCACGTTGCGCGTGGATCCAACGCATATGCGGCAGAACTTCCAGCTCCGATCCGGAGGAGGCACCTCCACCGTCGGCGGCTAACAAAGGTCTCAAAAAGAAGGTTTTGAAGTCCCTTCCCAGTATGAAATACGGCGAAGACGAGAAGCAACAGCTCTCAGACTGCGCTATTTGCTTATCGGATTTCGCCGCCGGCGAGGAAATCCGTGTGCTGCCGCAATGCGGGCATGGATTTCACATGGAGTGCATTGACATGTGGCTTGGCTCTCATTCCTCGTGTCCGTCTTGCCGCCAGATTTTGGTGATTTCGCGGTGCCAAAAGTGCGGTGATGCAAAAAATTCCGTTGTTCCGGGCGAGGCAAGTGAGAACCATGTGGATGAGTTTTTGCCTTAAGTAATTGATGATTGATGAATGGTAGGAGATGTATGTTTAATTTTAGACTAGTGTGTATGGTAGAGCTAGAGGTAGTAGCGCAGGAAATTTTATATTACAAAATCCCTTGTATATATTTCGAGTGAAATTGAAATTATAAAGTGTAACTTAAATGTGTGATATATATCATGTTCATGTGGGTGTTTAACCTTTGCTTGTTTCGTAGGCTAGGCTAGGCTAATATAATCTCCTATCCTGGGTGGTTTCAAATTAAAAGGAAATTGGGGAATAGAATACTGAATACTTCATCAACACTATCTCTCTCTCTGATTGTGTTGTGACAAAAAGAAAAAGAAATACTTGTTCCAACACAACTGGGAATCGGGATATAAGGAAAAGTAGTAAGAAATAGATTAGGGGGAGAAAGAAAATGAAGCTAAAATTGGGAAACAAACATAGCCTAATAATTTTACATCATCTCTGTCTCTTATTGAGTAGTCTTGTCAAAGCTCTATACTAGTACTAGTACTAGTAGTAGAAGTCCAAAGTCCAAACTCCTCTCACTTTAATGAATATTACCAAAGTTTTATGACATAATCGATGACGTTACATGATAATTATATAAAAATTCCAAAAACAAAATAGTTAATTAAATAGAAAAATCCAGAGAAGTGATCAAGTATTGCCTACTGGGAAGAGGTGGAGAAGATGAGTGAAGAAAATACAGTGCTGCTGCAGCAGCCTTACATGTCAATATGTGGTTGGATGGATATTCTCAAATTAATATAATATTATTATTATTATTATTATTATTATTATTATTATTAAACTTCTCCGCTTCTACAATACAACTCAATCCAAGGAGCTTACACAAATTTTACAGCTTTCTCCCTCACACACTGTACACTTTCTCTCTCCACATGACTTTCCATTCACGCCACCTCCTCGGCACTGAAACCTCACCGCCGTCCACCGGAGATCCATTCCTTCCTGTTCAATCGCCAGTCAATTCCGATTTCGTCGTAATCCTCGCCGTTCTCCTCTGCGCCCTAATCTGCGTGCTCGGCTTCATCACCGTCGCACGATGCGCCTGGATCCGCCGCATCTCTGGCACCCCCGCTCCGGTGGAGATATTCCGAAGATCGGCTGCGAACAAAGGTGTTAAAAAGAAGGTTTTGAAGTCTCTACCGAGTATGAAATACGGAGAAGAGATCGAAAATCTGTCAGACTGCGCCATTTGCCTATCGGAGTTCGCCGATGGCGAGGAAATCCGAGTGCTGCCGCAATGTGGGCATGGATTTCACATAGGGTGTATTGACAAGTGGCTTGGATCTCACTCGTCGTGTCCGTCTTGCCGCCAGCTTTTGGTTGTATCGCGTTGTAAAAAGTGTGGCGACACTTGCGGAGGAGCTGAGCCGGAGCCACGTGAAATCTATGTAAATACGTTTTTGCCTTGATAAAACGCAGGTGATCTAGTTAGGTTTACTTTTTAGCATGTAAATAAATATGGATTTGTATTTAGCATTTACTCACATATAAAAAAATTTATATTGTTGTTAATGTATTAATTTAGTTTATATCTTTTAGGGATGATCATAAAATTGAAAAAAACTGCCTGGTGACTGAATTTTGCGAAATGCTCCGTCAGAAGATGCTATGCATAATTATAATTTGTAAATTGAGGGTGTCAAATTTTGAGGGGGTTGATGTTCTTATCCTAAAAATAATATATGAGATAAATATGTACTATAGTATCTTTTAATGAAAAGATTGTAAACCGACTTTGGATTGTAGTTGATGCTGGAAACTTTATCCACTTATATTATATATTATTATTATTATTAGGAGCATTACATCATTATGTTCAAATAAAATAAGGAAATTGTAATTTAGAACTGAAGTGTCTCGTTTTCCAATATATCAATTGTTAGGATTAGATTCATGAATTTTATTACCACTAGTTTACTAGCTAGTACTCATGGTATAATAATGAATTATGGGTAATAGTTAGCTGTACTAAAGGGACAATTCTTGAATGAAGTAATTTTTGCCTTATGGGAATCCAAAGAAAGGTATATGAATGTGGTGAGTGAACGTATTAATTTAGGAGCAAAGCGTGGAGTAGTAGTGTAAAGTAAAATGTTCCAAACAAACAAACAAGAGATTAATTAAATTTGGGTAATGGAGGATTAGATGATTGAGAGACAGCAGTGGAAAGTGTTTACTAAATAGTACAACTCTTCACCGGTAGTGTTTACTTCTATTTTAGATTATGATGATTGGGGATCATATACAAGCCCAAGGTAATAATAATAATAATAATAAATGAATTTTGATTGAAAGACAAGTATGGCAGAATGGAATGGAAGATAAATCCCTCCCAACCACAACTGGAATTGGACCTGTCAATGTGAATTCAAAGATTCTTTGTTATTTGGTTTTCATCCATCCAGCCCAAACGTTTTGGGCCAGGTCGAGCTAAGCATAACTTTTATTGGCTCAATCATTGGGCCATATGGGCCGAGCTCTCCTAAACTTATAAATATCTCATATTTTGCAACAAGGACTAGGTCATACATAACATAATACACATCTTTCTCTTATTAACAATCCCAACAGTGTATACCCATGGAAATACACAAGATCTTCATATTATCACTCCTTTTCTTCTCAGTTTCATCTTCAATCGTTGAATCGTCCGCTCAATCGCCTCATCTTATTGAAAATTTATTAGATATTCTTCGTTTTAACAAATCTGTTACAACTAATTGTCAGTTTTCCACTACAAAAGGTCGGAGACAATATCAGGAAGATCGCGTTCTGTGCCATCTCGAATTGATGCTACCTTTTCATGCTAAATTTCTGAAATTAGGTCTAATTGCAGTTTTTGATGGTCATATCGGGGAAGAGGCTAGTGATATGGCTTCAAAAGTTTTTCTTCCTAAATTTTTGGTCCACACTCTGAGTGCTAATCATCCCATGCATGGTTTTCATTATACTAATTGGATTGATCCTGATAATCCCAACTTAAATATAATGGATGAAATAAACTATATGGATATTCTGAAAGAAGCACTTGTTAGAACAATCAAGGATGTTGATGTTGAATTCAGTGCGGTAGCTGTTGAAAAAGACCTTGCTGCTGGAACAACAGCAGTTGTTGCTCTTTTGGTTGATGATCACGTACTGTTGGTGATTCAAAAGCACTACTTTGCTCTGTTAATGGTGAAAAAGAGGTTGTAGAGCAGGAACTTACAACAGATCATACTGCTCTTATACGTGAGGAGAGATCAAGAGTTGAAGCGACTGGAGCATACATATTCGACTGGAAAGTCCCTCTCATTATGGGTCATTTCCCAATGACGCGTGCCATTGGTGATGTTCCCTTGAAAAAGTAGGTATAAGTACGCTGTGTTTCAATGAGTAATTTGTTTATGTTTGGTTTTGAAAATATCCAAATGATTTTTATGTGATTTGTTTAGTAAGATAGTGATTATTTTTACTTGTACAGGGAATAGAAATTAGTTTTGTCAGATATTTATCAATTGTTGTGGCCAAAAACATTCCTCAAGGTTGTTGAGATGGGCTGATTGATCATATAATGTATTCCTTTAGGACAATCCTTGTGTAATCTCATCTCATCTCATCTCATCTCAGGTATGGAATAATTGCGGAGCCAGAAGTGACGGGGTGGAAGGCATTAAGTGGAAATGATAGTTTCTTGGTTGTTGCATCTGATGGTATATTCGAAAGTTTGAGTCCTAAAGATGTCTGCAATCTTCTTCTACATGATCATACCAATACTACAGCTGAGTTCATTGTTCAAAGGGCATATGAGAAAGGGAGCACAGATAATCTCAGTGTTATAATTGTGCCCCTTTGAGGTAGTTTAGTTTTGTTGTTAGGTTTGGTAAATTCTGTGTCTATTTTCCCCCATTGATATGATAAGTGAAAATATATTTTGGTCATGTTTCCTTGTATTGCTCACTAATGCTAACTTCCCTCCCAACAATTGCAGTTGCAGCTAAATCTAGTAGATCAAAAAACAGTAGTAATAATAATAATCATCCAAACTTTTCCACATTATAGCAAAATGTAGAAAGATATCTCTGAAATAAGAGTAACAAAATACAGTAAAATCCTCAATAGAATTACAATGCACAACACAAACAGAGACAGTTGGATCCTACCCCGTTACTCGTGTTTAGCAGCATCAGCTTGTTTAGCTCCAACAGCAAAGAACTCAGTAATAACCTCTAACGGCATGCCCTTAGTTTCTGGAACCCTCAGGAATATGAAAATCCACGAGATCACACAAACTACAGCATAAATCCCAAAAACGCCAGCTAAACCAATTGAGCTAAGCATTACGGGTAGTGTGTAAGTAACAATGACATCACATATCCAGAAAACGAGGGCGCATATAGCAATGCAGATACCACGAACCCTTGTGGGAAAAATTTCAGAGCAGAGGATATTAGGGATCGGGCCATAGCCCATCACGAAAGTGCAGAAGTAGATTACCACACACACAGTTGAGATTACAGCGTGAGCCATGGTTCCAAAATCAAACACGTTTCCAATTACAAGGGCGATGAGTGATATTATTAGTACTGGTATCGTTGTTAACAGCAGGGACCTGAACAAGATGCATTCAGAAAATAATGTCAAATGTGGGTAGGGATAATTGCATGAAACCCCCTCACTTGTGACTAATTACCATGAGGCCCTTGAAGTTTTTCAAATTACCAAGACATCCCATGTCAGATTCTGGTAACTCAAAGAAGATGGATGAGAATATGCTTATTTCACTAACAGGGGTGTAATTATAATATATTTTTACTGATATTCAGTGAAAATTGAAGGTCAAAGATTAGAGGAGGAATGTATAAGTTACCGTCTACCAGCTACGTCCATGAATCTCATAGCCACTGCGATACTAGGTAGCATCAAGAAATTTGTAAATGAACTAATGAGGAAAGATGCAGAATCTGATCCGAGGCCGAGGTTGGAGAGAAGAACATCCACACCTGCCTGCTGAAGAATTTGAGGAGTGTAGTACATAACTCCATTGATACCAGAAAACTGCAAACAAACAACAATTCGAGTATGATTTGAAAAACTTCTTTTCAAGTCATCCTAACAATTCGAGTCAGTTTCGGAAACAACTACATCTATCCACAATTTCCTTAAACAAATTTGCAGAAAAATTTCCTAACAAAAAATATGTATGATTGGGCTCACCTGCTGAAGTATTTGGATCCCAATCCCAACAATTAATGCTCGTTTAACCCCCGGTTCAAGAAGTGCAGCCAAAATCGACACTTTTCCAGCACTCCCGGATGGATGCGCCATTGCAGGGCCTGCCTGGTCCATAAGCTCCTTCGAATAGAGAGCCGGCTGGCTCACTAGGGCTGCAGCCTGTATATACTCTCCCTCTACATTAATATCACCACCAGGGATCGAAACAAGCGAACCACGCATTGATGCAGGTCCACCCTCTTCATGCAAATAAATCCTCTTAAACCCTCCTTCCTTCTTTCCACCTTCGCCTTCTTTTTCCGACCATTTCCATGCTAACTGCCAACCGCCACCAATACCCATGCTACTAACTGCCTCTCCGCCAATAAGACTACTATTACGTCTCATGTGTAAAATGCTACCATGTGATTGTGCATGAGCCGTTTCTTTCTCCATGGCTGTATTTTGGCGGGAAATTAACGGGCTTTGTAAATTATCATCAGAATTATCATCTCCGCCCTCAGTATTATAACCCTCCCCTTCTCTTTGTAAACTCTCTTCATCCCACTCTTCGTTTTTGATATTAGGTTCAGCCGTGCTGAACATGCTGCCAAAATTGGGGAATAGCATGCTCCGCATGCTGCCTGATTCGGGCAGCTTCTCGTGGACACTGCCGAAGAGGGTTACGAGAGGGTCCATAAGGGACATGCTTTGATTTACTAGGCTTCCTTGACGAGAGACAAGGCTGAGACGACTTTGGCCTGTCACGGGCTTTGCAACCCAGGAGAGACCATCCTCGGGCCCGTATAACTTGATGTGGTCTTTATCTGCACTTGGTTCTTGATCGTCTCCAAGTTCGTCGGCTGGACCGATTATGTACTCTTCTATGGAAGTTTCACCACCAACTGCTAGACCCTCCACTAATAAAGCCATTTCACCTGTTGATGGAAGTGAGATCAGAAGATGTGACATCATGACTTTGAAATGATTCATAGTCTCACCATGCAAAAAGAGTATAAACAATACGTCAACATACATGGCAAGTGCAAATTGCTTGGACAATAATTTATAGGAAGATTTTGTTCTTTAACAATATAAAAAACTTCTTTTACGATTGTCAATTTATTTCAGCTAAAATTGAAACTTCACAAATAATTCTATCAACCATTGGTAAGAAAATGAAAAATACTAAAGGTTAATGCATTAAACCATCTAAACTGGACATCGACTTTCAGTAGTTAATAGAGCTCTGAAAAACATACATGAACTGAACATATCTATGAGCACTTCAGTGTTATTTATGACATAGTTTCCTAAAACTTTCAGTTGCACCTATCAAAGATGTCATTTTGACATTCAAGAGTTACAAAACATTATTAGCCAAAGTAACATACTAAGTTTATTTAGGATTAGCCTAGAAGGGAAAATCTAAAGTCGCCCAATAAATCCTTTATTCACTTATCGATTTGGAAGGTATTATATGGATCTATGAAAAGTAGAAAGATCAACCACCAATCATTATTAGTAGACATAGGGAGACAAAATTGAACTACTAAAAATTACACGTTAGACAATCCAAACACTGGGAATAAGATATTTGACCAGTTGACTAGGTTTGGCCCAATCGCGAACACATAGAAACTAGTAATTCTTGCTTTATTGATAAATACCATTAAAACAACCTATCTTTCTAGACAACAGTAGAGCAGGTAGAATTCATCTAAAGGATCCTCTTCATAAGCCAATAGAACACCGAATCAGACAGTCAAATATGGAAAAGTCGATACCCCAAGTTTGGTCATTGGTGTGAGTCGTTAGATAAGAATAATATGCTGGCATCATCAAATGTAATTCAATATTTCTTAATCCCACTAGAGCAAGTACCATAAGTGTGATAGCATTTTATGAGCTATGAGCTCGAATGATAAATACTAAGACAAAAAATCAAGATTCCACATAATGCATCACATGGGATTGAAAAAATGCGGAATTCATGAAGAGTCAATGACCAAAGGAAAAACACCTACCCATGCAAAATAACGCGTAATATTTCAGCTCTAACTTATGTCCTATTGCAGTTATGGCAAGAAACAATTAATATTTGCTGTAGAATCATCAGAGTCATAAATGTACCAGAAACATCTTCCCTGCCACGAAGCTTCTGCAAAACCCTTTTGGCCTCAAGCATCTTTCCTTTACTCACTAACCATCGAGGAGATTCAGGTAAATAAAACACCGTTAATACAAAATATAAAAGGGAAGGAATAGAAAGAACTCCGAGCATCAATCGCCAGCTAGGCGAAGGCAATAACGACATTCCAAAAATCATACAATAGGCCAAAAACATTCCACCAGAGCCTGTAAACTGTGGAAGAGTATTTAATGATCCTCGTATTTCTGACGGGGCGGTCTCGGATATATAGAGAGGAACGAGTGTAACAGCAAGTCCAATACCAAAACCATCTAAGAGCCTTGCTAGAAGTAAGACATAGACATTAGGTGACCATAGCATAATCAAGCCACTCAGAAAATAGAACATGGATGACAATATCAGCATAGGACGTCGACCAATAGAGTCTGATATTGTCCCCGAGCAAGTTGTTATAAGTGTGGCGCCAATCAGTGACATTGCGACTATAAGCCCTTCTACGGCAGCTGATAACTGAAGCTCCTTTTTAATGTAAACAACAGCTCCTGAACATATAAGAAATTTGAGAATCATTTAACATTTCAATTGAGGTGCTTATGTTAAAGAGGAATAACTGTGTAACACACACAACGAAATTACAAGCTCGGGTTTTTGATTTCACTAAAAAGTATGGAATAAAACTTAACCATTCAAGTAACTTACTTTGCCTATAGGTAACCAAAATACATGAATAACATTTACAAGAAGACAAAGGAAAATAACCTGCAATTGTTGCATTATCCCAGCCCTGCAAAAGGTTGCCAATTGTGGCAACAATAGCTACCAAAGCAGCTCCGTTCATCTTTTCAAGTTTGAACTAAGAGTTCAACTTCAAACCAGCCTCTTATCAGAAAGAAACCAAGATTTCACTGAAAACAACAAAAAGTATAATTATGAATAAAAGAAATAAAATAGTAACAATCAATAAAATCATGGGTTTTTGTTTTACTCGTTTGTATGTACTAAAAACTGGCCTCAAAAGAAAAAAAAAAACAACACAAAAATTGGAAAAGAAGACAAATCAAGATCAACAGAATAAAATGGGATAGAAATTCAAGGATCTGAAACATGGACAGATTGGTTTTACCTTTTTGTGAAGAAGAAAGGGCAGACTTCGGAGCAGCAATCAGAATAGAAATAAAGTAAAGGTACTAAGAAAATATTTATTCACTTAGTGAAAGTGAGAAATACCCGTTAGAAATACAGCTAAGCATTCAATATACAGAACATGACACTTGCCCTTTATAAAGCATTTGACATAATTATATCACTGAATTTCAGGGCCAGAGGTGGCTAAATTTCGTGAATAGGAATCTTTTCAATGCAAAACTGACTGACAGATTGTATGCCTCAAAAGAGGTTCAATTTAAGACAAAAACTAGTAGACTGAAAGAACAGAACAGTTCTGTTTCACTTAAAAATCACTTTTTTCACAGAAATTTTCTAGAACCCATCAAATGGAAAGATTTGACATGTAAACTAAGGGAAGCCCAGAAACTCAAAATTTGAGAAAGAATCAAAGACTTTCTCTGGTTAAAATCGAATTTTGTGAAAGAAAATTGGAAATTTTGAAGAAGTGAAAGTGAGAGAGAAGAGTGAGGAAGGACACGAAAGAAGACGACAGATTTAGCCTTAAGAGTCCTTCTTAACATATCTTGGCCTCATAGATTTTAATTTAATTTTTTAATGGTATATCATAGATTTTAAAACTCAATTATGTATCATAATTTGCACCTGAAATAAACATGTTACAACAAAAATGTAAAAAAGAAAACTTACCGTGATTAAAAGAATAAGGGGAAAAACTTATATCAACACATTTTATTCTCATTAAAAAGATTCAAAATTTATCAAATACAACTACATAATGTAAAAAAAAAAAAAAATTAAATTACCTTCAAAGAACTATTTGTCATACCAAAAATCATTTAAAGTAGAAGTAGTAGTAGTAGGTCTACACTTATGTCATCTTTATTATTGTTGGAGTCCAAATGCCCATATTTCATTTCTTCTTTTTTTCCTGGACAGATTGAAGAAGTCACACACTACTTCTCGTCGAAAATAATTATTTGCATATTAAATGAAAAAAAAATATTTTAATCCATTGTCATTTTCACCATTATTTGATTATACTTTAATTGCACTGACGACCTTAAGAAAATGACCTGCATTTCCTATAATTTTTTTAATAATTGAGAATTAATGGACAAAAATCTCTTTCTTATATTGTGAGATGAATAGAACAATTAAGCAGGTGGACCAACGGAGTTGAGAGTTTACATATTTTGTGGGAAATTAGGTTATATTTGAAGTACGAGTGTAATAATGTACATCAAAACTTAAAATAAAAAATACTTATAGAGGTGATAAATAATATTTATGCACCTTTTATTCAATAATATTAAAATATAATGAGGTAATTATAAAATAGTTTTATTGCACTTAATTATGTTAGAATATAAATATATCGTAAAGATATGATTTAATTAAGCTAATTGTAGAACATACATATACCACCAAATATAATACTGTAAATTCATTAATTATTATTAGATATTGCATGACTTCAAAAAAAAAAAAAAAAAATACTGTTTTTAAATAAAATGTTAAGTATTCGTTTTATAATATTTGAATATTTATAAACATATATAAAAAATAAAAATGATAATGATAAAATTTGCAACTGATTCATCATTTTATGAATAAGTGTATATGCAAGCTCGAACTTGATCCGAGGTTTAATGGAGTCAAATTTGTGATCATAAACTTTTACCTCTTCTATTATTTGGACAAATATGTTCTGGTTATTTTACAAGTCCTCCTCTAGTACGTTTATTGACATGCGACAAAAAAAAAAAAAAGAGTAAAAAATTGGATTGCTTTTTGTAGTGGAAGAAAAGTACTTAATTTTTAGTTGATTATGTTATATACAAATTAAAGTACTACCTTTGGCTTATATTCTTCTTTCTAATATTAAATAGTTAGGTTTAATCAAGGAAAAAAAAAGGGGATAGGACGCATAAATTATGTAGTTAGTACTCTAATAAAGATGTTGCCCAGTATACTTTACATTAAAGATTGTTAAGATATATATAAACCATTTAGATCACTATAACTATACTAATACACTAGAAAATAAAATGATGATCTTCATTAGAGTAAGCATGTAAACCATGCCAACTCACAATATTTTGATATAAAGTTTTTATGTGAAATATACACAAAATTTATATATTTATATGAAAAAAAGAATATACTCTAACCCATGCGTCATAAAGTACTATACAATGACTAAACATCACCCACCAAAAACAATGATTATATATCACATGAAAAGGTGTATTAGTTAAGTTGAGTGATTTGAAATCTGATAAGTTGTAGCGCAATCATTCCACTCCACTTATGAAATGAAATAAATTACTCTATCGATCATTTTCCATTAATATATGGAGTTTTATCATTAATGCTACGATTATTTATTATTAATTTAAAGAGAAGATAATATCTTTCTTTTTTCGAAATTCCACATATATAATTTCTTCTCATTCTCATTGAAATTGAAATTGGATTCGGCATGCATGCATGCCTTTGTTTCAACGTGCATGCCCTGCCCTGCATGGATGAAAATAATTCTATCTTAAACAAACAATACATAGCCTTATCCATTGCACGTAGGAGGAATAACAGGAATCTCATATTTTCCCGCAAAAATCTCTATACATTATTAATAATACAGGCTTGTTCCCTCCCAACAAGAAAAGGCAAGGCACCTGCATATTTATTTATTCCAATACAAAAAAGGTCGTCTTATTTATTACATCCGGCCAATGGCCTTCATCAGGTTTATACCTGTTTTTCTTCTTCTTCTTCTTCTTCTTCTTCTTCTTCTTTTTGTCATCCAAAACGAAGCCGTAGTAGAGGCTGTAATAGGTATAAACTGGGGAAGGCAAAGTGCTCAGAGATTGGTTCCATCTGTTGTGGTGGATTTGATATTACAAAATGGGATTTCAGATGTTAGATTTTACACCGGAAGAGAAGATGTCTTACATGCCTTTGCCGGAACTGACATTAATCTCACCATCGCTATTTTCGACTCCGCTCACATTAATTCCTCCGATATAGCTAAACAATGGATCAAAACTAAAATCCAAGCTTTTCCCAACACTAATATAAGGTAAATATATACATATGCATCATTTTTTTTTATGATGATTCTGATGTTAAGGGAGGAATTTTGCCTGCAGACGCGTAATGATCGGAGACAACCCGTTTTATCATGGAATACTGAACAAAGGGTTGGCGAAATCTGCATTGACTGCGACCATATTACTACAGAATGCTCTTAATGAGATGGGATATGGAGAAAGAATTAAAGTAAGCATTGCACATCCTGATGTAGTACTCAAGGATAACATAACCAGACCCTCTGATGCCGAGTTCCGTGACGAGATTAAGGAAGAAATGAAAACATTGCTCCGTTTCCTGGAGGACAACGATGCTCCACTTGTAATTGAGTTTGTACCAATAGCCTTTGTTGCCATCTACGACTTAGATCCTAATTTCGCATACGCCGACAACAAATCAACCTATGTTGTCACTGACATAAACGGCCTTGTCTATACTAATGTGTTTGAATTCATATACGATGCATTCGTTTGGGCAGCGAAGAAAGCGGATGTGCCGAATGTGAAAATAGTGGTGGGGCAGGTTGCGTGGCCGACTGATGGTTATCCAGGCGCCAATTTATCAACCGCAGAACGGTTTTACAAGAGCCTCCTCCCAATGGTTATTAGCAATAAGGGGACACCAATGCGACCTGGTAAACCCATTGATACAAACATACATGCGTTGATGGATGAAAATAGATTGCCTTATTTTTATCCATTTGCGAGGCATTGGGGTATATACAGAACAAACGGGGAACCCAAATACAAGATAGATCTAACAGGACAAGGGCGTGATATATATCCGACAAGGGCAGCAGGGATCACGAAGATGCCAGGACGTTGGTGTGTATTCAATGGGAAAAGTGAAAGCAAAGAACAATTGAGCAGATTATTTGAGGGGGCATGTGAGAAATCAGATTGTACATGCCTGTCACCAAGCGGATCATGTAGCCACCTAGAAATGGCAGGGAACATATCATATGCATTCAACATGTACTTCCAATTCCATTTCCAAGATGAGGACGCATGCAAGTTTGAAGGTTTGGGGAAGGTTGTAACAGATGACCCATCCAACAATGGTTGCATATTTCCTCTCGAGGTTGTCAAAGGCAAACAAGAGCTAAGAGATAATAAAGGAGGATGCCATTCCGGACCACCTAAATCCATATTCTTTTTATATTTCTTATCAATCTTCCTTGCACTAATGGCGTAGTGTAAGCCAAGCCTATAAATGCCCTGTAATGTAATTCATGATTATGTTATTGTGAAGAATGAAGAGAAACAACAAAATGCCCTGTTACAGATTAATAATATCAATTGAGAAGCATTTTGTTTTGGTATGCTCTTCTTCTACTTGTTTGATTCTCTACTATTATTACAAATAATATTTGTAACTTGGGAGAAGTGTGTCCTAATCAATAATATAATATAATGAAAGAGAGAAGTAGAACAGGAAGAACCCTCTTCCTGTTAATAAAAAGACAATCAGCTTCTTCTTTCATATTTTGAAGTGAAGCTCTAAATAAAATACAATCAAACCAATGTGAAAATAATAAAGCCTAAGAAACACGGTTATGCACAAGACCTGATGCTGACCCGACCAGAGAGACTTGACTTTGTTGTCTATTATCTACACAACAAGAATCATATATTGATTCTACCAATTCTTTTTACAACACCTGAGCCTGAGGCCAGAAACCCATTCCAGCCACCATAGACACGATTCTCCGTCAGTCATCCAGAAGGCTGACAAAGTAATACAACAACAACAACAACAACAACAATAAAAGAGTATAGAAGGAAGTGCAATCCGCACATTCCATTTCTTCTCTCCTCTTGGACATCGACTTCTCTGGTGAGTGAGTGACTGTCACAATGTAAGACCTGCACATGCAAATTCATTCATTACCAGATCGCTATTATGAATTTGAACTCAAAATGATCATAAACATAGCTTATATGGTGGTTGGTACCTGTAGAAAGCAAGATGAATAATTTGCAAGGCTAGATTTGAAGCCCGCCACTCAAGTAGCAGTACTGCTTTTCTTAGTCCTGCTGCAATCTAAAGATATCTGCTAAATCACAAACTAATAATAAGAATAGTATCTTACCATCCAATCCATAGTCATGCCAAAATAATAAACAAGAAATTAAAACTCACCCAGATCAAACCCTCACCCAGCATTTTGGTCCGAACCGCTCTGAATGAATTGAGGAGAATGTCCAGGTAGCATGAATTGTGGCTGCTGTGGAAGAGGTGTTGCAATGCCTGATACAACCAACACATTAGCCCCACAATATAATACTTCCCTCCACACCAGATTAATTGCTCTTTTTGTTATTTTAAGTACTTGAACTGTTGAGTATTTTGACCAATAAAACATATTGTTTCTTAGAAAAATATTACACTTGTTATATTCGTTCAGGGGAGTAGTATGGTTTGATCTTCTTTTCCATCAATGTAACATTCGATTTACAAGTGATCCAATTTTCCCATAAATATTACTTTGTCAAGCAACAAGATAGATTACAATAATGACTAAATCAATTTCTAGGATTCAATAAAAAAGAAAAAGAAAATCTAGAACAAACAGGCCATCAGGGGCTCTTAGGGGAAGCAAAAGAAAGATCTTTACCAGTAGGATAAGGCACGGGAATAGTAGGAACAGAAGTTGTTGCCATTGCATTGACACTTGGCCCGCCGAACTGTAGTACCTGATGGCCAGGCATTGCATATCCAGGCAATGCTGTATAACTATGACTTCCTGGAACGGCCTGGCTCAACTGGCTGTAAGGATACATAGTTGTGTTAACTGCTCCAGGTACACCATATACCTGAAGATACTGCTGACTTCCATAAGGATTGTATACGCCCTTCAAAATAAAACAAAAATGTGATATATCAAAATGACTTGGTCTTGCATTGTGAGAATGCTTTGGTAACAAGTTTCTCAATGCTACAGACCTGAGAATACGCATATTCCGGATTGTATGCGGCATAACTGCATCAGAAAAGGGGTTAAAATTGTCAATTCTATGCAACTCCAATTCCATTCATAGCATCAAACTGCTGTCTATTGTGGAACCGAAAGCCAAAAGGTTGTTGGCTAAATAAGTTGTATGCAATTCAGCAAATCTGTATTTTACAATCTGCTACTACACTTATCTCAAAGTAAAAGAACAACTGAAGTTTGGCATTTCTATGAGGTGAAAGTTATAGACATGTAAATCAAAATATCCATGCATCACAGCTTGCATTGTGCCAACACATGCCTATGCGTCATTTGAAGCCAAAAAGAAACACAACCTCAACTAAAAATTTCACTGGAGAAAACAGACAAATAAGGTCACACTTTGTTGACCATGTGATACTGTGAAGCATTGGCCAAAATATATCAGCTATCAATTAAAGGAATCTACTGGTGATTGCAGATATCATGTCTATGATACATTCCACTAATAATTTAATATATATTTCCTTACTGTGAAAACCATCAAGAGAAATACTGATGCAATCAAATAAATATAAGTGAAAGAAAAAAAAACTTGACAACCAACTCATATCTGCTAAAATACCATGCAAATACTGTAGCATGAACATACCCATATGGTGAATACATTAAGCCTTGTTGGAATCCATAATTGACAGGTTGCTGGTAGCCAAAATTTCCAATATAAGCACCCCTAGCAGTCGGTAAACCTCCAAGGTAAGGTGCAGGGGACCTAATGCGTCCTAGTAGCAACAAAAGCATGATTCAAAAATAAACAATAGAAAAATAAAGTTTAATGTTGAGATTCAACATGAAAATTCAGTATGACGAGACCACAGTTAAGCTCTACAAATTTATTTACACCAATTAAATATTTCTTATGATGTATAGACTTTTCTGCACAACACTAAATACCAAGAGCATGAGAGAGTCCTGAGTTTCAATCAACTTGACATTAATTTTTAATTTGAGGTTGAGATTCTTAATTTAAAATTTGTAAGAAATGTAAATTTCCAGGATGTTACCAAAAATTTCACCATCAAAATAAATTTATTCTGTAACAACAGAAATTCAACTGAGATTGATGACATAAAAGTACAGTGACATCAAAAAGTTCTTCCACCTGACAAGTTTATAAAGACAAATACAAAGTCCATACTCCATAAGTACTATTGCAGGGCTGTAAACATACACCTGAATGAGCTAACAAAAGAATTTGTCTGATACAATACACTGAGAACAAACCCACAGAATCTGAAGGCCACAACTGATGAACTCTAACAAAAGAGCTAATAATCCAAAACATTGGGAAAGGAAAAAGGAACGTTACCAAAAGGAACTGCTGGCCGAGGTCTCCCTAGTGAAGCTAAGTTACAATTTGCTCGCCTACCATCAATAACCGGAGTTGGATCAGCACATGCTCTCCTGGCTGACTCAGGATCACGAAAAGTCACCTGAACCCTCCGTATAAACACCATTTTGAACCCCAAGTCAATAATCATCCACATTTCTACTACAGCCATAATGATTGAAACAGCAAAAATCTCATATTGTCAACAAAAAACTATGACAAAGTACTATAAGCTTAAGATTGCTAGAATGTGCGTTTACTCGTTCATTCAGGGTCACCTAAAGTTTTATAATCAGAATGAACAATTACCAAAACTAAAAATTCACAACTTCCAAATACAAAAAATAACAACAAAAAAAACTCATACACGCCAAATAAAAAGCTTAAATGTTTCAATCAAGATGAATAGGAGCTCACAAAGCCATATCCTTTGGAACGGCCAGTGTTCTTATCAGTGATGACAACGGCCTCAAATATCTCTCCAAATTGCTCAAAGTATTGTCTCAAGGTCTCACTTTGAGTTTCCCAAGCCAGCCCTCCAACAAACACCTTAGTGAAAGTGGTGTCCCCAAATGGAGAATTCATATATTGAAATCCACCCTGACCAGGGCCTGAGCTCAGACCGCGTATTGCCTGCTGCTGCTGCTGCTGCTGCTGCTGATAAGCCATAATCACTTAAAACTACTACTTAAAATATCCAACACAGTTTTAGCTTGAAACAGAGAGAAGGGAGAAGAAAAATTTGGAAGATTAAAATTTGGAACTGAAAAATTAATTACAATGAGAATAAAGGGATTCAGGTGATACTGAAGTCGATCCAGTGAAGAAACAGAATCATTTTAACAGAACATGCCCTCTCTATAAAACCCTAATTGAGGGTGAAAAGCAATCGAAAAGCCATTAAACTTTTTTCTTTCGAAAGAGGGTTGATGAATTTGAGCTGGAATATACAGGGTTGGCAAGCATGAAGATCGGAAAGCTGGACTAAGAGGTGGAAAGCAAAGGAAAAATAAAACCCTAGAATTGAGGCGAAAGAAACAGAAGTAGGTCAAAACAGAAGAAAAGGGAAAGGGAAAAGCGGGGTGTGATCAGCTGTACAAGAGACCACAGAAAAAGGGATCGTATGGACAACTCTCATATGATGAATTATGGGAGGTTGGTGATACTGATACTGGTAGGGAAAAGGCGAATCATTCGACTGAAATTTTTCAAAAATTGTTCCTCCGTAAATTCAATCAAGATCTATAATTTCACAAGACTTTATTATCAGAGATAAATTGAAGACAAAAAAAAGAGAGGGTTTTGGATTTGAATTGGATTCGATTTGGAAGAGAGTATTGTGACGATGATGATGGATGGTGAGATATGATCTGGATTGAATACAGAAAGAGGTGTGTCATTATTTTCTTTTCTGTTGTCTTTTCTGTATTTACATATTACTACCATAAAACGAAATACAAAGTTGGTACATTTTTCTATACGTTTATTTATTTCAAAATTTAAAATTTTATAATTTTCGTGTCCCCTAACATAGCACAATTTTTTAAATTTATTCTCATAAGTTTCAAAACTTTTTATACTTAGTTTCAATTGATTTTTTTTACAATATTTAATGGTTAATTATATTAGTAACACTTGATTAAAAAAAATTATATACGAATTATATTCAATATCACACTTCATATATACATATATATTTTTAAAATTCAATCAAAATATTTATTAATAAAGTTCAACGTTAAAATTTAAATGAATATTTTAAGGAGAATATAAAAATATCTTTTTTTTATGACTACAGATACCCTCATTCATAGCTGACATACTTACAATAGATAAGGTAAATAGGTTATGCATCCACCCAAATTCCAATGGCACTCCAATCAAAAATCAAAATTCCCTTAGGGTGTGTTTGGATTGAGTAATTTGAAATCCATGGATTTCAAATTCATCGACAAATCCATTTAAGTTTGTTTGGATGATGATGGATTTCAAATCCCTCACCATTCATTTTAAGCTCTTTTCTTCACAACTACGGTGGATTTCAAATGACAACATTTCAGGTATCATTTGAAATCCTTCCTCCAAATCCACTCCTCAAATCCAAATCCATCGATCCAAACGCACCGTTATTTCACTTATTTAATATTTAACCGGTTACTATCCCTTATTAAATTTATAACTTTTGTAATTATGGTGTACACGATATCTGTGAAGAGGATATGATGTTCCATTCTACTATAAAATTAAAAATAAAATTATACATTCATATTTTATTATCTACATTTATAACATTTCCTTCCTACTTTAGCTCCCACTATACAGTTATTAGGGATCCGGAAAATTTATCACAGGAAAACATGATCTTTCAAGACCTGTCTGGCAAGATCCAATGCCCCACTTTTCTTGTAGATCAAGTGCAGATTATAAGCTGCTTCTCGACGTAGGTCACAGTATCCCGGCCTTTTACTATCTATAAAATCAGGATTTTCGTGAGGAAGTACCGGGATGGGATAATCCTTCTCCTTAATCGCCAACACCTTTTCATAATATTTTGTAGCCAAAGAAACTAAACCAACGTGATGATAAGCCCGACCAATGTTATATAATGCCTCCTGCAAATAACTTTCAAAGTTACTTTTTCTGATATTGTGCAAAGTTGAGGTTTTTTCGGAGAAACTATTATTTTCTCAATGAAATTGAAATGGTTGACAGATATTGGAAGTCTAGCAAAATACAAAATTCTTAACATGCTAACCTCTCAGATATCAACTAGGGTTATGAACAGGTATGTTACAAATTTTCTCATAATTAAGTATGGGATAATTACCTGCACATGAGTGGGTAATTAACAAAAAATATGAGGTTTTGCAAATTACTAAGACTCCTTGATTCTGACAACTCGAAAAACAGGAATCAAATTATAACCCGGGGTGAAATTGTAATCTCTTTTTATCAGTTAAACGTAGTTTCTCAAATCTAGATAGTGTTTTTTGTAATTGAAGTCTCACTTAAGAGGGTGCCTGTGGTTTACCATTAAATATATGTATCATGTGCCTGAATGTTTTTAAGAACATTAATCATTGAGAGAAATGTCTGAAATATTTCATTAAAGGTAAAATAGGACCAACCTGGCTATCTTCAGAGAGTCTGGAGTTGTTATAGAGGAAAGCAAGTCCTTGCAATATAGTCTGATGCTTGTTTTGAAGTCTGTGGCCAAGTGCTAAGTTTACCAAGGAAGTTCCTAAGAAGTAAAAGAAATGCAATTAGATTAATTAGTCTACTGTTTTATTACAAGCATAAGTAATATTAACATTTTCTTTGGTCCCGTTTTGATCTTTAACGATTTCTTCAAGGAAAAGACACATACCCACACAAAGATTGATCAAGGGATTTTCGGGCATGAGTTTATGCGCTTCTAAATATTCCCGGGCCGCTGCTTGATGTTGACTAATCATTGTAAACTGATGTGCAGAAATAACCATTGGTGGTACAGAATTTTTGTGCTTTACTCTCATGCTATGAAGGAATTTGTTGTGCTTCGAGATTCGATTGTTTCTTCAGTATAGAAGGATCAACCAATTAAAATGCATAAAAACATATAGATCAAAAGCCATATCAATCATGGACATGACAAGTCCAGGAACACAATTCATGAACACTATCAATATGGAATACAATAGCATTACTTAGCTATTTGCTTTCTTATCAAGATTAATAAAAGATAGAAATCTAAGTGAAAATTCTTTTAGAAACGAGATCCATGTCATAATATTAATTTTTGAACTAAAAATGGAATGTAATATTACGTGTCTTGAATAGGAACTTCAATCTGATCAAAGTGACATCCCACTATGCTGAGACATCCTGAATACTTTAAATGGAGTGATTCTTAACAATTACAAACATTTAGTGTATATATATGGACCTGATAGAGTTCCATCCACATCACTGGTTGTAATTGTCCCTAAACTCTAAATCACAGGATTACTCAAGTATAGCCCTTCTAAATGTTAGATCTGTAAAGTGGAAATAGACGAAATGAAATACATCATAATGAGAAAAAAAGTTAATGACATGAATAGGCACATCAATACCTCAATATTCCTCTATAGTAGCAGTTCCAGGCAGACAAGCTGTAAGGATGCCGACTAACAATGTAACGCCCACAACCCCTCCCTTGTGCAGGATCATCAATTTTATATTCTATTTCTGTAAGTTCAAAAGATTATGAAATGCATCAGAATTTTTTACAAATATAACCAGAGTCTAACTCAGAAATAACAAGGTGAAGAGTAATTTCGGAATACATTCAAGAACCAAAGAAAAGGAAAAAAGAAAATGGAAGCTAACAAATCTACACAGTATCAATACTTACGGGCTCCAAGAGTTCGAAGCTCCTCCTTCATCTGATCAGACAATATGTTGCTTGCCAGTTTTAGGCTAAGATTGATGATTTTTAATGCATCCCAATATCTTTGCACTGATGACAATGACTTGCATAACTGTCGACATTGTACAGACGTTTAACCAGTGATATTATTCAAGAAATGAATCACGAATAAACAAAGGCAAAGGAAAATAGATGGTAATGAAAAGCAAGATGAGTTAATCTGCTGAAGTACTGTTCTTAATAAATGATTTCAAACAGTCCTTTCTCCCTTTTGCTTCATTTTTGTATTTGAGAATTTATCTGGAAATTGTTGGGCAGAATACTTTCTACCTTCATGGTATTCATGGAAATTTATCTGAAAATAAGCTTGAAAGTTTGTATCTTCTTATGATTCCATGTTCTTTTTTGCATCATGAGTTTTTGGTTAACTTCTTTTTATTTTATTATTGTGTAATCTCTCATTCAACAAAACAAGCTAAGAACTTTGAGCTGATAGCATTATTGGATCACCAGGTAATAGGAGTAAATAAGTACGAAACCAGTGTCCAGCCATTTTCTCCTTGAGTAGTAATAAATTACTGTAATAAAGGCATAAAACCACTGGGAAAAGCTTATTAGCCAAAGATTACTCCAACTCAGAGTGGTTCCACTTTTCAGGGATTTTACAATTTAAATGTGATTTATCATGTATGGTTTTACATCTTCATATTTCATCCAGAGTAATTTCCACTAATAGAAATTGCATATTTGTAACCTGAAATGTTGATAAAATCCACATGAATGATATAGAGCATGTTTTATCAACTTTTTTCTTTTTTTCTTTTCTTGGGGGTGGGGGAGGGGGATGGAGGGGTCACATGTGCATGGACATACAAACAGGAGAGAGGAGAAGGGAGAGAAAGAGGGCCAGCGACAGCGACAGGGAGACTTACGTCTACAACCAAGTGATGATGCCCCTCATCTTTTAGAAGATCTGGCAGAGGAGGCTCCCGTAACACTTGCTGCATGAGTTAAATAAGTCACCATAGAGAAATGAAAACAAGATAAACTAGTCAAATAGTGTGAGCCCAATGGTAAAGGGGTTTTCCCTGAAATCCAGATCTCTTTAATCCTTACCGGAGATTCATCGTCTGAATCATCACTTTTCCAATCAATTCCAGCAGCCAATGCTGCAGCCCTTTTTGCTTCCTTCACTGCATTCTTCTTCTGCAGCAACCTCTTTGCTCTGGAAGCTTTAGACCTATTCGAAGACATGAAAATGATGTAAGTACTGAATATACATGTCTTTTTTTTTTTTACCTTTTTTTATTTCATATTTGTTAATTTTTCATTTTTCTTTAGTTTTTCTGATGATGGAAGCAACCAACTAAAGCATATTAAAGCTGGAAACTAAGTTCCCTAACAGCAGCTTTTCTTGGGTATTTAATTTATAATGGTCATGAGTACTGACTTAGTTAATACAAATGAAAAGGGTCATTTTGGAGGGATGGAGCATCTTTATCCTGAACTGCATTTCAAGTTGGATAGATGGTAACTTGTGAAACTTTAGTCCAATGGAAAGTTGTAAGAAAACCATGGTAAAAAAGTGAAGGCCATTTGTCAAAATTAGCGACTATTCAAGATTTTAGTGATAATCACGCCTAAATAAATAGTAGATAAAATACTCACAGATCAGCAGATGAAGCTACAGGCCTAAATCCATGAAATACACTGTCAGTTTGATGGTCATCTAATACTTTCACCCTTTCTGAAAGCACGCTTCTAGACAATCGTTTACGGGCTTTCACCTGATTCCACAAGTAAAGGAATTTATAACAGCAGAGATATTAAAATGGAAGAACAAACTGCAACAAAAATTGCTAGAACGTATAAATGAAAGAGAAGCAACCGTCATATTTTTCACATAGTATGATAGTGAGACCATGTCTATCATTTAATGGCAGTTTTTGTTGCATAAAGAAAAATGGATAGAATACAGTATCTTCATCTGTTCATCATGAACATCACAAAAAACACTGAGCACATGAAATAAAGGAAAGTAAAACGACACCACAACAGGAATATTCAGCTGAAAAAGACACATGGAGTTCATTATTTGGGGCAACGAACCTAAAAGTATAACATATTATAACCATTTCGAATAAAATTTTCCACAGCAGATAATGAGTAATGTTCCAAATTGGATTAACTCAACGAATTATGCAAGTCCATGAACGCTTATTTCTCAAACTTGTATGTAGGTGTGCTAAAAACTTATAATGGAGATTACTTGGCCTTTTCAATTAAACAAGCATATTAAATAACTTTTAGAAATCACTGTCGTCATCAGGGTTTCGGCAATAGGGGCGCCATGCTTTACATTCCCAGATTGCGAAAGAACTATATTATAATCTAGTGGCCAAGGTTTGCACATATGAGCAGTATTAATTAGAAAAAACTGTATAAATTAATCTTTACTTTTGTGCAATTCACACTTTTTCTCTCTGTGGATAAAGTTCTATTTCAAGGTAAACAGAAACTGATTATAAAAGAAACCACAGGTTTCAATACATATTACACAATGCTGAAATAAGCAGAGCAGGACGGGGGTTAGTGGAGGAGGGTAGAGAAAGATGGGGTGAAATATCATTTTACCTTTTGCTGGACCGTCTCCAGAAACAATGTCTCGCGAATTACAGGGAATAATACATCTGCAAAAGCCTCAAAAGACCCTTTGGATTTATAAATTTCGGCAAGTTTTAGTTTTATCTTTCCACTACGCCACCATAATTTACTCGTATCAGATCTTGTGTCGGGAACAGACTCTGAGGACAGAACATAGCACATGTTAAGAAATGGCACAAGGAAAATTTAAGAAATTTGATAAGCGCAAGGATACCTGATTCTAGAGGAGGAGAAAGCACAGAAATAGCTTCATCATCTCTATTTTCTTCAAGAAGAAGAGACGATAATGTCAAACGAGCATCAACACCCTCGTCAAGTTTCTCAATAGCTGACATTAAGTAAAAATGATCAGACATTTCAGTGTATTGTTGTAAACTTTACTTGGAGCAGCTTGTTAGTATTCTATAGTCAAGAAGACATATGCTTCTGCAATACTCTATTTACCTTTGAAGTAATATTCAATCGCTTGTGCTCGTTTCTTCAGTGAAACATAACACCTTGCAATTTTCAAATGCAGATAGCCCTGAAGATATGTTAATATATAGATAAGAATGTGCAAAACACACGTCATGTCAACATATATTTTGTCAAGGAATAAAACTTTATGACCGTATCAAATTCATTGTTCCTTAAACAAGGAGGAAATTATCATCAGTATATTTCTCTGCTTACATTATATCTATCTGCATCTTCGTTTAACATCATATAGTATTTCAAGGCAGGTTGATGCTGCCCAACAGTCATCAGTGAGTCTGCTACACCAATAATTAAGTCAGGATGAGTAGATGCATTCTCCGGTTGTAAGAAAATGAAATAAGCCTGTGCAACAATTCATGAAATGAGTAAATAACGTATACAAAGAGGAGAATGCAAGGTTTATAACTTACAATAATAAAAGAATGAACTTCGAATGCATTCGATGTCCAAATTTTGGCCGACTATGGTGATGAATAATAACTAACAAGCTTCTTAAACTGCTCAAATTCTTCTCAAAAATGAAAAATTTAAAGCGAACAGCTGCCTCATGCTCAAAATCAAGAGAGCTGCTAACTTATAACTCAACACTCAAAAGAGCAGCTAACTTGTAACAAAAATTAAAAGACTGGGAGTGATTTTTCTGCACTGTGAACAGAAGTAATATTATCTGGTTTACTTGTTTCAGCAATATAATGTTTGAGAAATAACTTAAGGCAAATTGTCTTGGTATTTTGAACTATGCAATACGAATAATTAAGTAAAATAATTTTCAAAAAAGAGAGAAATTTTGCATCTCTTTTTCGCCTAGGGAGCAAGGGACTCTAGAACAGGGGATATTTAGATTTATTAAGGAACAGTGGTTATTTGGATTTATTTAATAAAGACCGATTTTGAGTTTGCAAAGTTCATTAGGCATTAGAAAAATCCTATTTCAACTGGGTATATTGTCGAGACCCTCTACATCAGTACACGAATTTTCCGCAGAGGTTTATTTTCCATCAGCAACAAAAACCTAACAATCGTGATGTTAATCTAGACAAGGTCAATAACACGAACTGCAGAAATCAGTGTACACAGAATATAGGTCAATAAACTTTTTTTCCTCGAATCTAAAAAAATATACTAGCTTATTACTTTATAGAACTCACATAAAAATATTATAATATCCAGATAGGTCTTATATAGATTGCATTCACTGTTTGTGTATAACTATACTTTAGTGTAGTCGTGCAGTAAGTAGTGGAGCTTCAATTTTGAAATTCTATTAAGCCCGTAGCTCTCTCGCTTCAGACATCAAGATAATTTGAGTCTATCATTTATGGACAAAGCATCTCCATTTTACTCCTGGTTGAAAATGAAATAATAGCAGTTTTGAAACAAAATCTCGTTATGCAGAGATGCAAAGTTAAGCAAAAAAACAACAAGCACCCATACAGCATGAGCCATAGCACTACAAGTATATATTTTCCTCTTTTTTACCCACCTTCATATCTATCTTTCTACCAGATAAGTTTTTGTACGCCTTTGTATAGTTCTTTGTTCATTTGGAGGTATATCAGATATCATATAACCACTAAACACGAAAAGCAACAATAGACACAAGGCGTTACATATCTCCAAAATATATAAAGACATCTAGGCTATATTGACAACATTAAGCAAAGGCAAGAGAAATTCCAATCATATGAACTCCTTGAATAATCAGACCCTTTTGCATGATTCATAAAAAAATATCCGAACTAGATCACTGGCAAATAGAAAGCAAAAATGAACTAAGACTGTCGATGTGAATTAACAACATACAAATGTAGGTAAATAGGCAAACCTCTGCTTTCTCCAGATGTCCAATATGAACATGACATATTCCAGCTTTGACAATCAAATGCAGAGGAATCTCCTTTCCAGTACCGTACACCTGCTTTGTGTGCTCAATATGCTCAAGAGCTTTGGCATATGCATTGGTTTCCATGAGTAGTGAAGCTAAGAGATCGACCACACTCAAATTAGCATCATTTGCATGATTCTTAAGATAATCCTCCAAAATAGAGACTACTCGCTCATGTTGCCCACATTTTTGATATAGCTGAAAACAAGAATATGAAATTTAGCTCAATAGTAACTAAAAGTAAATAGAATAAACATTATTAGAACAGACAAGAACAAACTAGATATGGGGATAAATAAGGTATTCTTTATCTGACTTCAATTGTGGCAAGTTCAGCCTTTAAATTGCTAATCAAAACTGAGCCATATATGATATCTTAGACAGTGCAAGTTAAATGGTTCTTGGATCTAAAACTAAGGGTGACTTTAGCCTGTCAATTGAAATCTACAGGAATTGATATCGTGATAATATATTTTCTAATAATTGATTGTTATAAAAACTGATTTTCCAGAAAACGGTTGTCCAAAGTCCAATTTGTCCCTACTTTATTTATATCAACAAATCAAATATGCTATTGAAGGATGGTCAAAATAAGAATACAAACTAAACCTGTGTAGCTTTTATGAGCACTTCAACATTATCAGGACAGAGGCGGGAAATTTGCTCATACGACTCAGCAGCTTTTTGATACTCTCCAAGTTCAACATAGAGAGATGCGCGATGAAACCGAAGACCGATATCTTCTGGATCTGCTGTTATTGCTTTGTTAAGACAGTAATTTGCCTGCCTTTTATTTCCTTGCTCTCTGCACATGATAACAAGTTATTCAAAAGTCCATTCATTCTTACTATCAAAAGCTTTAACAATGGCTGAGTGAATAGATACGTGTAATATGCATGTATCGAAAAACTAGTAAAAGAATTATAGTGCATAAGCTTCACAGAAAATGTCAATTTTTAAGGATGAGAGATGACTTCATGTAATATGAACAAGAGGATAGATGTATATGCTAGCAAATTTCTCGATGGGTAGAGGAGCCACAAGCTCACTTTTTATCAACTTATGAACCCCATACGTTATTGATATGAGATGCAGCTTTACTATCAATGTTCTAGGATTCAATCTGACAAACTATAAAAGCCTATTGTCATAGTTGACCTTGGTACACGAAAATCTTATACTTTTAACATTTAAAAGATACAGCTAGTTAACAGCATAACTGCTTGAGTCTTTGTGGTCAATCTAAAATTACATCAAGTAAATTTTCCTCAAAGATCCATAATATTGCAGTATAACCATGAAATGAACCTTTACTGAGATTAAGAGTGAATTACTCATCTTTGATGGTTACAACATGTGTAAGTTTTTCACTGACCACAGAGTAGATTTACAACAAATCTTACACATAGATGGGTAATTGTGCCCAGACTACCTATTTCGAAGTTCACCTAGTGTTTAAAATTGCAATTAGACATAGCTAAATGAAAGAAGATGATCCATCTATCTTACCATAAACACATTTGAACTAAAACTTCATTGAATTGAGTCACAAAAGCTAAGTTAGAACAATCAAACCAAGAACAAAGACAATAAATTTTATTTATAAAGGAAGATAAAAGTAAAAGAAAGTGGATTGAATGGGATAGATGTCAATTACTTACAATTATGCTTATAATAGAAGAGAATACAAACTTAGTAGGATATATCCAAAGAGAGAGATCAAAACACGTTTGGGCAACTTACATTGATCGGGTCACGAGAAGTTTCCACAAAGAAGTATCTTTTGGAGTCAAATGTGCAGCAATCATATAGAAATTCAAGGCTTTTTTCTGATCATTCATTGCAGTATAAATTAAACCAAGTGTATGATATGGATCAGATAGATTTGGCGCAAGACGAATAACTTCTTTCAACACCGATATGGCCTACAACAGAATACGAGTAATGAGAGAAAGCAAAATGAGTACAATATATAGAGATAAAATATCAAATGTTTAAATTGTAAATCTAGGCCACACTTCCATGTATTTAAAAACTAAATCCATTAAAACTCATCCCATTACTTGGTGCAGGCACCAGCTTCTTGAGAAGAAATGACGAACAACTAATAGAAAATCACTTAAGATTGACCCCCCAGATACAACTAAGCATGCAAATGTAGAGACTGAGGCACGATGTCCATATATACCTCTTCAAAACGACCATGTGCATAATGAAGAGTAGCATCACCAAGTCTTCTAGTCACTTCAGGGTTGGCTTTATTTTTTGATCCTTTTCTCCTTCCTCTCTGTCTAGCCTGATTTTATTGCCAACAAGGAACAATAGTAAATAAAAGATTACAGACAAAAATGTGTAGAACACTTCTATCCTTACTAGCTCCTTGAAAATGATTCTATAGCCAACAACTGAAGTAGATGGATCCAGAAAATAAAAACAGCAAAGCTGAAAAGATAATCAATGAGGGAAGAGAAAAGTTCCAGCAAAAACCACAAAATTGCAGAGTAGTATTGATCTTGGTATAAAGAGATTTTGATGAGTTATAATAAAAGTCGAAACAAGCTTGCACCTTCCTCGACTTTCTTCTCATACCATAGGTCATGGTCTCCATAATTTCTTCAAAGGTTGCTCCGAGATTTTGCTCATCCTGTCTCAATCTCTTAGCAGCAGGCATATCACTACAGTCCAATCCCCAGTAAAATAGACGTATGAACAAACACTAGGAATTAAGTGGATAATAATATTAAAAGGATTAGATCAAAATAAAAGGTATGGCATACCTCGTGCAGTGGTGAAGAGCAGGGCGTTTGTTGGCAGCCAAAATCTCGTGATTTCGGTGCTCAATCCGCTGGAATCGCTGGTAAGGCTGGAGACCAGAGGCATCTTCTTCTTCAGCAAAAGACAGAGGATCCATCTCTTCTTGGAATTGGAATTCGTAATCTGCAGTTGCTTCTTCTTCTTCTTCTTCTTCTCCTGAGACCTCGCTAGTGTCGCCGTCGCCTTCATGCTCCTCGTCTTCATCTTCTTCTTCTTCTTCTCCTCCTCCTCCTCTTCCTAAATTAGGTTGAAGTTGATGTGGTTCTGATTGGAGTTCTAATTCGAGTGGGTGTTCGAGTGCATCAAATACTATTGCTGGAGTGTTGTTGGTACTAGTGGTCGTATCCGAGAGAGGAAGAACTGAAGCACCATGATCGGCCATGGATGCTGGCTTGGCCACCACCAAGAGTCGCAGTATGGCTATCTCCCTCTAATCTAGTCTAGGTCATACAAATTATATATAGTAACATATCAACTTTATAGACTATAGTTGATGAAGTTTGAATAGAATTATTAAATTGAGAAGTTGGGGTGGGGAATGATTAATTTGTAAAATGGGCCACTAAAAGGCCCTGTGGGCCTTAATTAAATTAAATTAAATCCAACCTCTTGGGCCCGATCTTTTTAGTTTTATTTTTTGGATATTATATATTATAAATAAGAAATAAAAAAAAGAAATAATAAAGCAAAAGTAGTCGATGGCAGGGGGATCTAGGGTTTGGGATGAACACGTTTTGTTCATTAAAAACACAAATGCAGTACACGCATATCTCTCTGTATATGATTATGATTATGATTATGAATGAATCAGCTTCAATTAGGTGCATAATATTCCACTCTCCTCCTAGGCTAAAACTTTTATTCAACTCTCACGCCTAACATTTCAATTTTCATGTACTCCAACCAATTGGAATTTCATCATTTTAATAGAGATGTCAAACTATTTTATTTTATTATAATAACTAAAGCAAATATATATTTTCTATTTTCTCTTTACTTTAACTTGTCCAGCCCAGCCCAGCCACAGTATAATTTAAGAAAATGTACTAAAATCTAATTCCCAATGGAGAATAGTAAGTACAGTTTAATTAATTAAAAAGAAAATACATTAGTAAATTTAATTAATGTCCACCCACCCACTATAAAAGAAGAAGCCCCGAAAGCATCGTTGATCCGCCAATCCTCCCCATATTTGTCTCAACACCAGGATCTGGCCGCCCTAATTCCGATCTCATCTCCATTTATATCCCTACCCCCCCACCCAAAATCAATTCTCCCCTCTCCACCACCGCCTATAATGGACGTTCGCCGGAGAATTCCCAAGTCCAACACCAAATTATCTCTTTCTCCGCCGTCCTCCGCTGTGGTGGATAATAATCAATCTTCCTCTCCCAAAGCCTCCGATGCTCTCCCTCTCCCTCTCTACCTAACAAACGCCATTTTCTTCACGCTCTTTTTCTCTGTTGCGTATTTCCTCCTCCACCGTTGGCGCGACAAAATCCGTAACTCCACGCCACTTCACGTCCTCACGCTTTCTGAGCTCTCCGCCATCATATGCTTAATTGCCTCCTTCATCTACCTCCTCGGATTCTTCGGTATCGATTTCGTCCAATCTATCATTTGTAAATCCGACACCGACGACGACCATCACCAATTCATCCTCCACGAAGATCGCAACATCAATTGTAATTTGGCACCTACTCCGGTTATTTCTAAGCCCAAACTCATGGATTTACCCGACGATGATGAGGAAATCGTGAAGCGTGTCGTTTCTGGCGAAATTCCGTCTTACTCTTTGGAATCGAGGCTCGGGGAGTGCTTTAAGGCGGCGAAGATTCGTAGGGAGGCGTTGCAGAGGGTCACCGGGAGGTCTGTGGAAGGATTGCCTTTGGAAGGGTTTGATTATGAGTCGATTTTGGGGCAATGCTGTGAGATGCCTGTGGGGTATGTCCAGATTCCGGTTGGGATAGCGGGGCCTTTGTTGATGAATGGATGTGAATACTCGGTGCCTATGGCCACTACGGAAGGCTGTTTGGTGGCTAGCACTAACAGGGGATGCAAAGCTATCTATGCATCCGGGGGTGCCACGTGTGTGCTTCTCCGTGATGGGATGACCAGAGCACCGGTGGTGAGGTTTGCCTCGGCTAAGAGGGCGGCGGATCTGAAGTTCTTCTTGGAGGATCCTCTCAATTTTGATACATTGTCTGTCGTTTTCAACAAGTAAGCTTCTCTATCTATTTTGTTAAGATTTAATCAGAGCCATTATGCTGATGTTAACTGACACTTTGATGTTGCATTGTGTTGATTTTTAAGGGATCTCAGTCTTGACTTTTTATTGTTTGAGTTGAAAAGGTGGGGGATCTTGGTTTGATGATGAAATTATCTTTTTCAGATGGTATATATTGGTTTCCGTGTCTCATGGATGGATATGTGCCTTTTTTTCCCCACTTGTCTTATTTGTAGCATATTTGCTTTAGATTTGTAAAATGTGGATTCTTCTAAGTTATGGCTTTGTTATTTTCCATTGAATAAATGGTTCTGAAAGGATCCATTTTTCAACAAAGTAAAAAGGTATGTTAAATTTGCTGGATTTCATAAATGTTAGTGACCTTTTAAATCATGTTTGCTTGTTTTGATCAACCATGGTGTTAAAAATCAGATTTTTCAGATTCTGATGAATAGTAATACTTTCATTTTTATGTTTTAAATCATTGCAGATCTAGTAGATTTGCAAGACTCCAAGGTATTCAATGTGCGATTGCCGGGAAAAATTTATATATTAGATTTAGATGCAGCACAGGAGATGCAATGGGGATGAACATGGTTTCTAAAGGGGTCCAGAATGTCTTAGATTTCCTCCAGAATGATTTTCCTGATATGGATGTTATTGGCATTTCTGGTGAGTATTAGTTACCTCTTTATCATTATTATACATTGCCATTATTCAAACATGCATCCAAACTAGCTTTTCAACATACAACTCAAAATTTTAGTTTTGGTCTTATATGGTTTGATACTGAAATAAATTTGTCTTTACTTGGTGCAGGGAATTTCTGCTCTGATAAGAAACCTGCTGCAGTCAATTGGATTGAAGGGCGTGGAAAATCAGTTGTCTGCGAGGCTATTATTACTTCAGATGTGGTGTTGAAGGTATTGAAAACTACTGTACCTGCCCTTGTTGAGCTTAACATGCTCAAGAATCTCACGGGCTCTGCCATTGCTGGTGCTCTTGGAGGGTTCAACGCACATGCTGCCAATATTGTCTCTGCAATTTTTATAGCGACAGGTCAGGATCCAGCACAAAACATAGAAAGTTCTCACTGTATTACCATGATGGAGGCTGTTAATGAGGGGAAAGATCTTCATGTCTCTGTCACCATGCCATCCATTGAGGTATATTTGATTTTCCGTTCTAACTGTTAAAGAATTGCTCATGATGTTTTTGGGATAAGTATCTATTGTTGGCCAACATATCTTTGAAATTGATGGTCTAAAATGAAATGGAAACACATCCAAACACAACCTTAATTTGGTTGTGCACTATTTTTATCTTCATTAGAAAATGAAAAGGCACACTTTGCACCATTTTCAAATGAAATTTACTTTCTGGCTATTCACGTCATTAAATCACACCCGCATATATTTCTGTCACCTCTTTGTCGGAAAAAGTCTCTTTCCAGCTACAATGATTTTGGAATGGCTGAAACGAAACATGTCTCAACAACCTTATGCACTTCTTAAGATCTACAATCATCATTTCATATGGTATACGTTCATTATCATCCTTTAAAAAGCTCATTCCTCGCTTAACTCTAGGTTGGCACTGTTGGAGGTGGAACTCAATTGGCATCACAGTCTGCTTGCCTTAACCTTCTTGGTGTAAAGGGAGCAAACAAAGACTCTCCTGGGTCAAATTCCAGACTGCTTGCCACAGTTGTTGCGGGTTCAGTTTTAGCAGGAGAGCTCTCTCTAATGTCAGCCATTGCAGCTGGCCAGCTCGTAAAGAGTCACATGAAGTACAATCGATCAAGCAGGGACATCACCAAAATAGGCTCCTAAGATCGTAGAGATGTTTTTCAAAGGTTGCTAGGAAGATTAGAACCAAGAAAACGAGCTAAGTGAGGGCAGCTCCATGAAGCATTTGAAAATGGGGGCCTCAAGTGTTTGTATTGTGCTTCTTTTGCTTTTCTTTTCCTTAGAGGATTGGTATTTTGTTATTTACTGGTAATATGTAATGGTTTGTGGGTGAGAGGACTGGCCTCACCAGAAATGTTGGTTTGTTTGTTTGTTATTTTGGAGTAATGATATGATTGTACAGGTCAAGAGTTTGTCTTCATAAATGAACGTGGGAATGAATAAACGTTTTTTTAGTTTTGCAATGCCTTTGTATTTATGAGTCTTCTTCTTCTTCTTCATATTATAATAGACATCTTCAAATACTTGTTTTTTTTTCATTTCAAAATGGAGAAATGTGCAATAGGTACCTTGAACCGACCATTTTACGTATCGTGGGGAATCAAGGAAGTGGATTTATTTATGCAATAATAATAAAGATAAGGTTAAAAATCTGTGACCAAGTTCCAATGTCCTCAGACTTTTCACGTGCTTCCATTCTACTAATTTCACTTTTGATATAAATCACCACAACTTCACTTTTTTTTTCATCCAAAAATTAAGTATTAGCAAAATGTTGGATCATTTTAATCCTCATAAAAATACTACTTTCGAGCTTTGTATATGGCACGGTCGACCTTCTCTTTTGATGGTTTATTATTATCATCATATTTTAAAGTTTCTCATCACTTCACTGTTAAGTGCTAACTATCTTTACACACAAGTACAAGTACAACAAAACTTTTTATAATTTCTTCATCATCATCTATTCCATTTGATTTCATTCCGTAGATGTACGTAACGTACAATAAATGGCGGGTTACGTTCATCAGCTTCTTACACCAACAACCGGAGATTCTCCACCCGAAAAAGCAGCAGCAGCAACCACCAGCCGCCGTCCACGTGGGCTCCAAGAACAAACCCAAGCCTTCCGTAGTTGACAGCTAGCCCTGATTCATTGCGATCCCACATCGTGGACTGAGAGCTTGTCTGTGTAGGAGTTTGCGTTCTTAGCGGCAGTGGCTCGGTAACTAATGTGTCGCTGCATGGTCGTTTTCAGATACTGTCTTTGTTTTTGAATTTGGGTGGTGGCGGTACGACGGCGTCTGGGGGCTAACTATGCAAAGATTGTAAATAAATCCAGTCCAGTCGAAGAACTCCTCGCCCTGGATTTGGATATCAATTGTCTTTCCTATTACTTGATCGATGAGGGCACATTAGAAATTACGTGCGTTTGCTTGTTGACATGTGTTTTCTCCTTCCCCCACTTGTCAACTTTATAATCAACTTTACCTTTTCTTATATAAATAAATAAATCGGATTGATTCAGATTTCGCATCATTCACAACATGGGTTTGCTAGATCTCTTTATTACTTCATCCATTCCTGTCCTGAAAGTCCTTTTGGTGACTGGATTGGGATCATATCTAGCGCTGGATCATATTGACATTCTAGGAGATGATGCCAGGAAGCATATGAATAATGTGAGTTATGAACGTTTTTTGTTTTGATATATGGGAAGTTACGTTAAGGGATCTCTAATTCTGATATGATCTTGTTCAAACAGATTGTATTCTTTGTATTTAATCCAGCACTTGTCTCTAGCAACTTAGCCAACACAATAACATATGAAAGCATGGTTAAGTTGTAAGCTCCTTGTAAAAATCTGTTTATCCTGATCTGATCCTTGGACTGGACCCATATTGAGAATTAATATTGCATTTGCAGGTGGTTTATGCCATTTAATATTCTCATCACATTCATAATCGGTTCAGTTCTTGGTTGTGTGGTCATTCAAATAACAAGACCGCCTCCACATCTCCGAGGACTCATTATAGGCTGTTGTGCTGCAGGTACGCTTTATTATGATAATCTTGTGTTTATATGATGATTTATCACGAAACTAATATAATATTGTATTATATTGTGGACAGGCAACTTGGGAAACCTGCTTCTCATCATAATCCCAGCAGTTTGTAAAGAGAAATCAAGTCCTTTCGGGAATCCTGATGTTTGCCACACATATGGAATGGCCTATGCCTCACTTTCAATGGCTGTAAGTGTATGTATATCTTGAAACAATTCTATCTGGAATTCTAATACATTTCTTCTTCTTCTTCTTCTTCTTATGGTTCAGATCGGAGCAATTTATCTGTGGTCTTTTGTGTATAACATTGTTAGAGTATCTTCAAGTACAACTTCAAAGCAAGTTGAGCTAAGTGATTCCCCCATGAGTAGTAGTAAGTCTCCATCTGGAACTGGAAGGGATTTGTCAGAATCATTACTTTCTGAAGACCATGAAACCGGAATAAATATGCCGCAACATAGATTTGAGAATAAGCCTCAGGTACTCTCGTCTTCTTTAGATGAGTGAATTCAAATTAGCAGTGGATAAATAGTTAAAATCAACTGCAGGCGTCTTTTTTAGATGGAATAAAGCAACAGTTGGTGACGCTCTTCGGAAAGATGAATTTGAAGAGAGTATTTGCTCCATCAACAACCGGAGCGGTATGGTTTCATTGCTTACACACAGAAAATATGTATTACTAAATGCTCTTTTTGTTGTACAGATTGCTGGATTTGTAATAGGACTTGTGCCTCATTTTCGAAAACTGATAATTGGTGATACAGCTCCTCTCCGTGTAATCCAAGATACTGCATTCTTGATTGGGTATAAAAGTTTCAGTACTAACTAGCATCAATCAATCTAAACTCCTTATATGACAACACAACGAAAATGGAGGTTATATTAGTTTTGTTTTGAGAAATAGATCTGTTTATGAATGAATGCTGCAGGGATGGTGCTATTCCAACTCTCACTTTGATCATGGGTGGAAACCTCTTAAAAGGTTAGGTTAGTCTTGATTAGTGTTGCCGTTTTAGTAGAGTCTTGAATTGACTGACTATTTGTTGTTTTATTCATCATCATCAGGTTTAAAAGGTTCAGGAATGAAGAATTCAATTCTTTTCAGCATTCTTATGGTTCGCTATCTTCTGATGCCTCTGATGGGCATTGTCGTTGTTAGAGGGGCAGTACGTTTTGGTTTGGTGCATGATAATCCTTTATATCAATTTGTCCTTCTCCTCCAGTTTTCACTTCCACCTGCAATGAACATAGGTAGGTATCCATCCTTTCTTATTCTTTATTGTAACAATTCAATTCCATTAGAGTTATTATTTGATCATAATTTTGAATGCATGGCAGGAACAATAACTCAATTATTTGGGGCTGGAGAGAGCGAATGCTCTGTTATTATGTTATGGTGTTACTCATTGGCTCCTGTAGCTCTGACGTTGTGGTCGACATTCTTCCTATGGCTAGTCTATTGACTCGACATAATTATTGGCATGAATGAACTAACTTCACTTGGAATGGGCAAAGATTACACATTTTAGTTACAAGATAAGAGACTTGGTTTTCTGAAATGTTTTTCAGCATTATACAGACTACTCTATGACTACTTGCCTTGTGGTTGTTGGAGCATTATATGTTTGAGCTTTGATTAGTAAAATTTGAGCTACAATCATTCAACCACTCAAACAAGAAGAGCTACAATCACATGTTCATAGCCGGAAAAATGCTCGAGAAAAGCAAGCAAAACAACAAAAACCAAGCAGAGAAACCTAATTCAAAGATGGGACTTGTCAAGATCATCAAAATAGGGATGTTCCATTGCTTTCTTTGCTGAAATCCTCTTTGATGGTTCATAATGCAGCATTTCCTGCAAATATTAAAAATATTAATTAGATTTTGCTGATGGAATGAATTAACAGCTAATTTAAGCTTTCAAAAAACTTACTGATAAAAGGTGTAGCCCATCTTCATCCAGACCAGGGACAGCTGATGAAAGTGGCTTCGCGGTCCATTGTGGGTACTCATGCCAGTTCACTAATTTGCTAACTCCAGGCCAAACTTCTTCATTTGGAGTTCCCAACAATCTGTTTTCCAGATATATAAAAGTGTAAACAAGCATAGGACAAAAAAGAATATGTGTATGATTATTATCTATCAATTATAACCTGAAAATGTGCAGAAGCTGTTGAAGTTCAGAGTCCCCGGGAAAGATAGCTTGCTTTGTTACTAATTCAGCTGAGATGAACATCAACAACAATTTGGATCATTTTTTCAATTTCTTCTAGAAAAACTAATGATAAGAGAAATTTCATACCAAATATACAGGCAACAGACCACATGTCGACAGCGGGCGAGTAATGTGTTGCACCCAATAGCACCTCAGGAGCTCTATACCATAAGGTCAATATCTGTCGAAAACAGTTGTGAGAAATTAATTGAAATATTTGACACAAAGGGATAGGGTAATTCAAGGACTAAGTACCTCATGAGTATACTTTTTGATGGGCACAGTAAAAGCTCTGGCTAATCCAAGATCAGCTATTTTGAGCATCAAGGTCTTAGGATCCATCAAAAGATTGTGAGGCTTAAGATCCCTAAACCATTCTCATAGTTAACAAAAGGGAAAAACAAAAATTTTTTAAGTAAGCCATGAGAATGAGATGGAAAGCAAACATTGATTTACCTATGTAAAACACCATGACCATGGCAGAAAGCAACACCCTTACAGAGCTGGTACATCAAACTCTGCCATTGTGAATAACAAGAGATTAAACGATTATGATAACTATACATAGAAGTAGAAGAAGGCAGTCATACCTTGACAGTCTTAGATGGGATAAATTCCCCAGATTGACGAAAGCTGCGAATGTACTTCTTGAGGTCGGTGTCCATGTACTCAAAAACCAGGTAAAGAACTGTCTTGCCTTGTTTGTTCTGACCTTGTTTCACATCCATCAGTCTGGATAATTGAAACTTGAAAGGGTTAGTTATTAATAAGAAAGGGGGAAAATTAAAGAAAGAAGAAGAAATATGCCTGACAACGTGAGGATCAGTGGAAAGCATGCGGAGCAAAGAAACCTCGCGAAGAGTGGTAGGGGGAACACCTTCGTCGTCTTCATGGAGACGTGTCTTCTTCAAGGCAACAATTTTACCGGTGGCTCTCTCTCTAGCTCTGTACACTTTACCGTATGTGCCCTCTCCTACTTTCTCCAACTTCTCGAACGCCTCCATTGCTGATGATGATTTCGCCTCCATTGATGATGATGATGATGATGATGATTTGTGTTGTGGTGGATCGATGGATGAAGATTGAAGACTGATTTTTTTTTTTTAATTATATATAAAGGGAAACTGTTACTGCAACGGCAACGGGAATTATTTTTGAAATTCAAAATCATTTCATAGCGGCGCGTCTTGTTCCACTTTTAGTAATTATATATTTTATATTTACTATTCTAATTTTAATAAGATTTTTCAACTTCCTCCTCCTAAATCCTCCTAATACCCACACTCTATTTGAAATATCTGTTAGATTAAAATGAACAAATATACAACTGAATGTTTTTGGGAATTGTATTCATGTAATAAAATCATCGAGTTGAAATGAAACTTGAAACTAATGCTCCAAGAAGCTAGCAATTATTTGATCTCCTGAGTGTATTGCCTCCTTAATTTGCTAACATCCTCCACCGAGTTGCAGCATTCTTCTTAACCTTATTTCATCACACTCTTTGCAAAACCCTTATCATCATCATCAGTCTCAGGTTTTACTCCCACTTGCCACAAAATGCGCATTACTCATTTGGTCTAGAAACTGAGGCATGGCATTGCCACTATAGCCACTCCCATGCTCTTCTTTGGTTTTATCTAAGGAATGGACAAAGCTAGATAGAACCATAAACAAAAAAGAGATTTTTCTTCACCATTTCCATAAACAAGCATACATATATATAGACAAGCATGGCCAAAAACTTGAGACTGAAAACATGTATAATAATTGTCATTAAGAATACCCCGTGAATAGAAAACACATAATACGTGAGTTCAAAGGTTGAATTTCAAGTTTCCACTCTTTCAACAGTGTCATAAATTGTTCACCTTCATTTCTTATCTATGGAGCATATTCGTGATTGAATTTTGAGGACAGCACAATGCAAAAGAAGGGACCAATCCATACAAGTTTTCTTTTCCATAAACAGCAAAAGAAATCCTCACAGAATTTATTTGTTTTAGTTACAGGCAAAGTAACCATAGCACAAAACTGGGTTTATTACCATCATCACCTAATGCTTCCAAGTCTATGTGAATTCTGCAAGTGAGCTTGGAAAATGAAAAGGAGAAGGAAAAAAAAAAAAAGTCCAGAAAAAATGCGTCTTGATATTCCAACAATGGTGGGCAAAAGCACCTGAAGAGGTGTTGAAATGGCAAGAGTAAAAGTAAGTGATATAGTTCTAGAAGGGAGTGGTCCCGCTTGAAGGCGAGGACATCACGGAGAGAATGTCGGTCACAGAGGCCATGGCGCTCAAAGCCGCTTTAAGAACATCTTGAGTACATCCTGGTTTCACTATAGAACGCACCTGCAAAAAGATACAGGTATTAATCCCTTGTACAACAAACAATAAACAAAAGGGCCAATTACATTTTTTTTTTAAACAAAAACTCAGCTATTGAGTAAGTACAGCACCTCCCCCCTTATAATTTACATAATTACAACGACAAACTAACAGGCAACAGCCTGGAAAAATTTGAGAACATTTATCCCTAGATGTGGAATTATCGATTGGGGTGAATTACATAGACATCTCTATGTGAGACTCTAATTTCCAGAGACATCCCAAAGTTTAGGAAATTACAATAATTCCCTGTCAACAAAAGCAAATCACAATATTACGCCTGTCAGTAGAAATCAGATTACAACTTTGTTTCCTGTTTTTCAAGTTGTCAGGATTTGACAGGCAAAAACCTCATGCGGCTTCCAATACATTACCTATTGATTATTTACACGACAGGCAGAGTTTCTGTATTTTCCCAATTGTTGGATGGTGTATATGTAATTATCACCAAAGGAAATAGAGATGAAACGATATTATCTCTCAATGCAGGTAAATAATGCAAGAATTGCGAACAACTTGTAGGGAAGGAAAGAACCTTGTCGAGGTACTCATTCAATTTTTTGATACGGCCCATGTAGTCCTGATCTTCAACGCAAAGGGTTACAGCCTTTGCATCTGCACCAGGGCCATCGAACTGAAGGGGTCCTGGGTTTCTGTAAACGTCATCCATCAAAAACTTTGTCGCATTTTGTCTCAATAACCTGGCCAGAAAAATCAAAAATATTTAAAACATCTTAAAAGAAAAGCATTAGATTATCAATCATTATGAAAAGAACAAATAAATAAAACTGTTATAAAAATCCATTTGTGCCAAGATGAGAGACATACCCGTAGGCCTTCCCCTTCAAATCAACAGTTGCAGGATGCACAGCTGGCTTACCAAGGTTAGAAACACCATGACCACGACCGTAGTGCTTAACAGTCATCATAGCCTGGAATTACAAGTAAAATACGTTTCTTAGCAGTAAACATTGATTATTCCAAAGAGGGGGAGTACAGAGCACAATATCAAGTGAGAACAAACAAAAATATTGTCAGAAGTGTGCTGGTTATAGCCATGAGTATAGTTAGGAATAAGGAACCTACTGTTATAGGAGCAGCACCACAACGCCACTTGTTGACAGGGTTCTTCAAGTTGTTAACAGTTGCCAGATAACCATTCAAACCAGCAGCAATTATGTGATACCCGATGTGACCAAGAACCTGGAATAAAGGTATTATTGCCTTTAGTCTACTACATTTTGGCTAACAAAGACAACTTTAATAGAGGAGAAGTGTGGGGAAAAACTCTTTTAAGAATTTAAAAATTAAATTAAATCTATCAAAATCAGAACTTACATAGGCGTAATCACAATCAAATTTTGATGGCAATGATCCCCGAGCTTGATAACCGAAGAAATGGCAAATGGCATTGAATTTCTTTCCCTTGTAAGATCCTTCTTTCTGTACATAAACAGAGTGATGCATAAAAATGCCAATCAACTACTTCAACGGAAATTCTGGAACAGAACAATTGCAAATTGTCCAAAACCACAGAAAATTGTAATCTGATTAATTCTAATGCAGAAAGAAAAATGTTAACAGAACAGGACTCCAAATGCCCATACAAACTCTACATTGTCATGCTTTAGAAATATGTCTCCAGTAGGAGTTTAAAAAAAAAAGTATATGCAGACAGCTTGCTATTTCTGACCACAAAACAATGGATGTAATTAACAATTTAGTATAGAGGAACAGTGGAGAGAGATTACCAATCGTTTGTTCATTTCTGCTTCAACAAGATGGGCTAGGAGCTTCTCCGTCTCAATCTGTCAAGGCAAAAGAAGGAAAATAAACCAACAATAAATCAATTTGAGAAGTTAGCTTGGCTGAACATGAAATTGCATACTTAATTCAAGTACCTGAGATAGCTGTGCAGAGTCATCTGATTCTGGGTGGAGTAGGATCTATTACACAGTATTAACTTCAGGGTAAGCAAGATAAAGAAAAACAAAAATAAGCCTCACAAAAGAACTATATTTAAGCTGTACCTGTTTTCTTATAAATGGTGGCAGGAACTCAAACAATGCAGATGCCCAAGGTGACAGTTGAGGGAGGATATTATCAGCAGAGACACCTTCCTTGAGCAAACTATGAATTTCCTGGGAGGTGTAATTTGGATACAGATTCATGATCATACTATTTCTTCAATATATCAAATGACATAACCCACAAAAGCTAAGCTCTAAAGCTCCTCTGTTCTTTCTAAAGAACCTAAAACTTCGAGTGCTCTTTCTTTTGTATCAGGGAGGATATTTCCCCAATCAGTTCTTTGATCTTATTTGAAGGAGTTGGTAGCAATCAGAAGGCGGATAAAATACAATGTGAACCAAATACTTCAACTATACCTGCAATAGAGCATAGACTTCAGGAATGCTTTCTATCAGCCCCTCTGGCAACAAGATGACACCATGGTGCTTATCTGAAGCAAAGAACCTGTTAGGGAGGAATGAATAGCTACAATGACTAACAAAATATAGAGTTGCTGACGTGTTCTACCTTGTTCTCCCCTGGCTTGAACTGCATCACATATTTGTTTTGTGATGTCAAAAAGTGTAAGCTTCGATGTAGCAACTTCTTCACCAAGAATGACCTATAAGTACAATCAAAGCTCTTTGATGTGAACCCAAAATATCTATAGGACCTACGCTACTACAAAAATATCAAAATCTAATGAAGAAAGGAATCACTACAAACCATATTGGGATGGGACTGGAGAGTGCATTCCAAGGCAACATGAGATGCCTTTCGCCCCATGAGTCGGATAAAATAATAATACTGCAAATAGACAGAGAGAGAAAAGGTAAAAACAGAGTAAAATAAAGGGAGTAAATATATAAACCAAATCCTGTACTATAGTTTATATCTTTTGAAAGACAAAAGGCAGCAGTTAGAGGTAGAAGCTCCACGCACTTCTAACTTTTTTAGAGTAAACTCATGATAACTGGATGAAGTGGCCAATATTTTCTTTTATTTGATGAAAACTATCCATCCAATTAATTGTTGGCAAATGAAGAACATGCATATTACCTCGTGAACAAAAAAAAAAACATGCAGAAGTACATGAAAGGAATCCCTTTACCTTCTCAGCAGAGAGGGCATCAGTGCAGACATTGCTAATCAGCTGAGAATTAACCTGAAATAAGTAAAAGTGTTGCTAGATTATTTCATTTAGTACAAGTTTCAAAATATTTGTTAAGTGCTTTTGAATTATAAGTATGTTTGACATTTCAAGATAATTAAACTATGACAAAGAGGTATGAAATTCATCCACCTAGATCATAGTCAAGGAAGATAAATGCATGCACATTTAAACCATGTGAAAAAGGAAACAAAAAATTATTTTTTAGTTTAGTTGATAATAATAATAACAAAATGGAGAAATTGTTCAGGTCTATTTACTTTTCAGAGTCACATTAGTAATGAAGAAAAAAATAAAATGGCTATAAATAAGTAAATGCTTAAGCTCAAATTATAATCACATCTTGTGATGAAGTGGGAGAGAGACAGAAGAGTTAAAAATCCAATCAAGCAAAATATTAAGCAAGAAACAGGAAGAAAAGTAAGTAAAGGAAATGCAGGAAGAAGCCTTTTACCTTACATATTGTGTCAAAACCCACATTTGCCTCAACAAATTGATTCTTAAGATCTCCATTTAAAGTAACAGGAATACCAACCACCTGCAGAAATTATATCAGACACTTTGTATAGCAATCGTTAAATGATGTAGAAATATACATGAAAGCAACAGAACTATTAAAGGTGTCGAAAGGTTAAGAAACCCACTACAAGGTAAGACAGAATAAAGCAATATATGTGATTCAGTACAAAGTGTACTGAGACATACCTTTGTGGGGCACTTTTTTTCTGCAAAAGTTTCTGCAAGCTGGGCAGCATCTGTGTTTGATGTCACACCTTCACAGGCAAATCATAGGCATGTCAAGAAACTGAAACTACATGACCCAGATCATCATAAACCTTAAAGACAAGTTAAGTACCTCCAATAATAACCAGCGCATCCAATTTTAAAGATATGCATGCATTAAGTGCTGCATTGACTTGCTCAGTTGTTCTAATTTGATCTTTTGTTCGTCCCAGCAAGTCATAACCACCTTCATAATATCAAACCCGAAAATGATAAGTTAACTTTGAAAATAAGCTTTTTATATCAAGATAGAGTTTACTTTAACCTGAAAGTACCTTGGTTTTTGTAGGTTGCAAGCACGTCATCAGTAACCTCCAAAGTTTTTTGGGCAAATAACCCTTCAGAACCACCTGGTAAAACAGATATGAAATTTTTGGATGTTAGCCATCCCTAAATGTATGGGCACACCAGGAAAGAATCCAACTGTGATCAGTAAACTAGAATAATAACGGCACATTTGTTACAAGAGAATGAGGACTATGTGAATGAAACATCCCACTTTTTTAATCCCTGTTAGGACTAGGAGAAGTGGGATAGAGTAGTCCATGGATTGTTTATTCCCACTTGAAGTGGGAATATTCATTCCTTACTGAACCATATTGAATGGTTATTCCCAATTAAGTGCACTTAAGTGGATATCATCAAAAATCATAATTAAAAAAGGAAAGTTACTCATCTTATACCCTAAATTATGAATTGCAACTTAAAACATTTTGTAAATATCTATAATGTGCTTATTTATATATATATATATATATATATATATATATATATATATATATAATTAGTTATAAGTAAATTTTCTTTCATTTTATAAATACACACACGCACAGTTACTATTATATATATAATTTTTATGTATATATAAGTAGCAATACTGTATTTATAGTACAATGCATTTACATACTAATAATGTACTTAATCTATATATGTAGTTCAATATATGCAAGTATGCCTGCAGACAAAAACAAAGATGTATTTAAATGGTACACATGTGAATATAAAAATTTACAATTTACATAAATAAACTTTAGAAATATGTGCGTATGTGTGTGCATTTACACAATATAAGAGCCATTATTATATGTAAGTTTAGATGATAAATATGCGTACTATATTTCTGATAGTATTTTATATTGTATACTACTGGATAAATTTTGTTGTGCCCACAAAAGTTTTATTTATTTATATGTGTTGAAATCGAATTTAAATTACTACTAATAATACTTAGTTTTTATCTCAAAAAATTATTTCTAAAATGTTCTACATATTATAGCTGTGTGGAGTAGTGTAGATAAGATCACAATAATATGTATATATATATAATATTTTTATTTCAGCGTAATTATATTTAAGTGAACCAAACAAGCTAATTAAATAGTATACATATAAGTTAATCCATGTACGTATCCAAACACATGCATGGGAAAGACTATTCCAAGGAGAATCCCATTCCACCTAGTTTCGTGGAATGCTCAGACCAAACATGCAGTAAGGGAACACAGAAACCTATCCGGCGGACTGACCAGAGGAATGTATAACAAGAAAACCACGAACTTTGACAAAAAACCAAAAAAATGAAAATTAAGGAAGTTTGATGTGCAACCACATCATGCACAGAACTCCAAGCCTAAAGATTTAAAGGATAACATGATCAATCTTAAGGAAAGAGATTAGATTGCTTACCCAGAAATCCAAGTAAAGTACTTTTGGGGTTGTGAATTTTTAGTGCATCAAGAAGCCCCCAAATGACATTATGTCCTCCAGGTGATTGTCTACCACAAAAAACAACTCCTACCCTGGGAAGAAATAAAGACATAAATCTTTTAAGCATAAAGTTGAGAGGTAAAGATTCTTTGCAGGAACTGTGATATCAGATTTAAGTAGCAGAATGTATACCTAATTGCAGGATGGTCAGTAATAATGTGAGCATCAGGAACATTGGCAGTTGCCCTCAAGAAATGAGCAATAGGCTGACCATAAGTGTGAGGAAAAGACCTACTTATGGTGTGAGCGCCTGAGGGGTCCGAAGCTGTGGTTGCATCACCAAGCTCTACACGCACAGTAGTTCCCTGTCCAAGTCACAGTTGATTAGAGGAGTTAAAAAAGAGTTAGAAGGAAATAGAACTTGGTCTATATCTACGTATATATCAAACTTATGATGGAAAAAAATTATAATAGTTGAATGTAATAGACTACAGAGCTAGATCAGACACAGAAATGAAAATTGAGACTGCTATTCACAAGAAATCAGATCAGATCTATTTTCCGTGGGCAACAAAAAATGAAACCTGAAGGCAAGGGGGGAGTTGAGGTAGGTAGTGAGATCGAAGCTTTTGCAGATCAGAAAGCTCCCTTGGAATTCCGAAATCTGAATCCATAACTTAATTTACACTGAAATTGTCTGAACTGTGATTGTGATGGATGTGAAGAATGGGGGCGATACTACCAACCAAACCTCCAGACCTTCTTTTTTCTATTAAATTATTATTATTAGTATATAAATGTTTGTAAACCCATTGTAATTATATATATTCAAGTCCAGTCCAGTCCAGTCCAGTGGAATATGCCCAGATTCTTCACGAAAACGATCTTCAGCATATTCTCCCGTTTTAGTGGGCTGGGCCTGGGCTATATATGTGGTTTATGAATAAAGACTGTATGGATCCAAAACAACTATTGTCTTTAGGGATACCCGAAAAATTGATTGTTGACTATTCATATTAATACTTTAAGTTGAATTTTTTCAAGACCTATGACCAATTTTATCATATTTTTCTATGATACCTAACTTAATTTTTAAAATAAGATGGAATTGTGGGCTTGAGGCCGAGGCGAATGTTGTGCTCTTTCAATTTATTTGATTTGAATCACCATTTATCATCCCCACTTCTTTCCTGCTCATTAGGAGATTAAACATGATTGATCATGATGATGAAACAAGGTTTAATGATGTTATGTGTTCATTTGGGTAGGTCAAAATCAGATCAAATTGATAAATTTGGGAGGACAGTGAGTGTGAAGATAAATGTTTCAATTTCATGTACAATATTTACTATATATATTATTTACTCTAAATTTTTATTAATTCGTTGAGATTTGATCTAACTTTTGACTTAGAATACCGCCTTAGTTGGTCCACCTAGGAAACCTAACGTCTTTATTGATTTCAGGTCATTTTTACACCTTTAAATTCATTATGCATCAGTACTAGTATTAAAAACTAAGATCAAACACCAGATAAGCTTGGCTTGTTCATTGATTTCATATTGTTTTCCTTATTCATTTTGATTTGAGACACGTGTTTTGGTAAATATCATTTCACGTATCACACTTACTATATTTTAAAGTACTAAAATTTTGTTAGCTCGTACATATCTAATCTCACTATTTAATTAAAAGCACCACCTAAATTGCCCACCCTACAAACAAACTCAACGTCATTATTTAGATCATTTCCTGAAGTCCGACCTTCATTTTGCATCAAGTACTAACAATTTAGATCAATATCAAGTTTTTCATTACTGTCAAAAAAAACACAACATTATACAATGATATTGGAAATTGGAAAACAACAGTGAAATGTGTTGGATTATAGAATCCAAAAAAAAAAAAAAAAAAACCAAGCCCATAATATATCACACACGCTACTACCAATACCAATTAACAAGTAAAGGCCAGCCAGGCAGCAAATATTGTACCACTCTCTGTCTTAGATCTACTCTCGGACAATATCCCGACCCTCTTCTTTTCATACGATATATATATATATATGTACATACATTTAATTATACGGAGTCAAATCAAAATTCACTCTCGCTCCTGATCTGTTGATCCTGATCGGTGGGTCCAAATTCTCCATCGGATCTAGATTCCGATCATACATTTTTCGGTGAGACCATTCATTCCATTTATGCAATCTTCAGTTTGATTTTGATTTCTATACATCTGTTTTTGTTTCCATTTCAGCTGATTTCGATCTTAATCATCAGTTTTGGTGTTCTTATACTGTGCTAAACTGCTAATATGCATGTCATTGATCTTGCATCTGATTATAATAATCGTTATTAATTAAAAGGTGCGTATATAGCAACTTTCGGTCTTCTATCTTTCACCAGCTTATAATCCGATTATTTTAGGCATCTTTTATGGCTATGGATAAGGTTATGGTCGTTAGTCTTAGCTTTCGGTCATTCCTTTTAAATCTCCGTAACAATAATCTTAATTTTTAGGCATTTTTTATTATATATTATTTTCTTTTATTATATAATAAGTCATATTCCAGTTGTGAGTATGAAATGCTCATTATGAAATACGCTCGAACGACTATGATCTAAAATATCGCTCCAAGTCATAAAATTATTGAGATGAGGATATCAATGATTCATTAAAACTTACTTGTATGTATCAGAGACGTACTTTGCTCCGGTCACCGAATCGGCTATGTTTTGTATATTTTTGTTATGTATTTTGGTAAATGATTTTAATATAAGAGCTGTCTCTAATATGCATTAGTACTCTCATAGTCTCATATGCTTTCTTAGAGACGAATAACTAAAGAATCTTCTGTCGGAGTCCATTAATTAGAATGTGTGTTATCTTTGCTCAATTGACACAAGTTATCATTTACTAGACAAATAGTCATATGATTAAATTAATAGGATTTCACTAACAATATATTACTAGATTTAATCGGAATATCTGAAGAAGAAAAGACGCATGTTATGATAATACTTTGAATATGTCTACTTGAAATCTTACAAGTTGGGGGAGTATGTAAGAGTTATGAATTAGTTGGTAGTTAATTCATATTCCAATTAATTATTTGGCATAATAATTATTGAGGTACTTATTAGGTTGTCAAATAATCATTTGAAAATAGTTCTACTACTAGCGCTTGAATGAATTTAAATGGTCACACTTACTTTGATAAGTCTTTCGATTATATGTTCTAATTAATCTTTATAAAAGACTAAAAAAAGTAATTCACAGTCTTTCGGTTATATGTTTTAATTAATCTTTATAAAAGACTAAAAAGAATTTAATTCACGAGAGAATATTTAATTAATTAAGTATGTGCGACTTAACTAATTAGAAAATATTTAATTGTTCATTATATTTATTAATTAATGGATTGAGTCGAATGATAATATTAATCAAAAGTTCAATTAATAAATTTAGAGCGGTTTAACTTGATTAGTCTTTTTAAATAATTAAAAGTAATTAAAGATTAAAATAAAATTGTTGAAAGATAACTAAAATAAAGAAATAAAGAGTGAAGAATTTTATATAAGTAAACTATAATTTCTTCATATATAAGAATTATAGTCCTAAAAACTAGTTGGAAAATGATTAGCTTCATTATCAAGCAAGTGGGGTGGAACTTGGAAGAGTTTGAAAAAGTGTGAAAATATAAAAATAAAAATAATAATGATAATAATAATAATAAGTAGTAGTAGTAGTATTAAATTTGTGGGTGGGTCTTTTGGATGAGTCCGCCGTTAAAGAGGCTGGCTGACCTAGGGTGGGGTACAAACAGATCTCATTTTGGTCCAAAAACGCGTACCAACCCAACCCAACCCAAATCGTTACGCTATTCAATAAATATATTTATATTTCGAAAAGGAAGAAAAATCAATGAGTTGAGTTATTAGGGATAGAAAATAGACATTTAAATGAGAAGGTTATTCTTTTTGATGTAACATAAGATTACGTGTGTATTCGGTCTTACATACCAAATCATAATTCATCAAACTAGTTTTAAACAAATAATTTAATAAACTATGAAATTGGGTGAAGTGCAATTATAAAAAGAGAGAGTTCCTATACATTTTATATGTTCATTAGTGTCGGGTTGTGAATAAAACAGATTTTACGCCCCACCAACCCCAAAAAAAAAAAAAAAGAAAATGAAAGAAGAATTTAAACCTAGTCACATACATCACTGAACAATGAAATTTATAGATTTAGCCAAACTCGCTCACTCACTCAGTCGGTTAATTTTGAATTATCAAACTAATATTACACATTGTGTGAACATAATAAAATAATCTCTTTTTTTTTGTTGTTTAACTGATTGTTTAAACCTAACTCTCAGTGTCGGTCCTTATTGCTGATCCCGATCTATGGGACAGGTTCTACCTCGGATCTAGATTCCTCGCACCTTTTTGTCATAAGCCCCATTGCTTCCTTCCTTTTGATCTGCTTCCTAAGAATACATGTCTCTTGTTTTCATTATTTTCTTTCCGGTTTGAATCTTATTTGGAATTCTGCATGTCCTTTCTTTATGTTGTACATTTGTAAGTGAAATTAATTGCCATTGAGATTTCAGAAAATGATGGCCGAAACCCAGGTGGCCCCAATTGAGGAGAAATGTGGGTTGGATTGCGAGGATTTACCCAAGCCCGATTGCAATGGGACCAGCGATCCGGACAATTCCTATGTTTTTGTTGGCTTCAGTGATGATGCTTCCGGGAACAAGGATGTTGTTGAGGATTTGAGGGTTTTGCCCGGATCCCAGGCTCAATTTGGGGCAGAACTAGATGCTGTTGAACTGGATGTAGTTAGTGAGAAAGATGGAGAAAGGGTCCAAATTCCTAATGCTGATTCTCTGGATGAACGTAATGGAAAAGCTGAGGCTGATATTAAACAGATTGGTGCTGTGGAGCTGGTTGGGTATCAAAAAGGAAAAGCTGAAGTTAAGCAGGTTGAGGACCCAAATGGAAAACTTGATACCTCAGTGCAAGCTGCCATAAAGATGATGGGTGGGGATCAAGATGAGAAAACTGAAAGTTTGGCGGAAGGAGAAGTTGAATTTTCAGCAGAAGCTGCAGCAATAGTGGTGGTTGGGGTTCAAACTGAAAGTTTGGATATTAAGCAGGTTGAGGACCCTAGTTCTAAAGTTGAAACTTCAGCAGAAGCTGCAAAAGAGATGGTTGGGAATAAAATTGGAAAGACTGAGTCTGAGTGTGTGGGAGAAGCTGAAACTGAACAAGTTGAAGATCCAAATAAAAAAATTGAAATTCCGGTAGAAAATGATCAACACAAGGAAATTGAAGCTGTTGCCCAAGCCCAACAAGAGAAAGTTGAGGATCTTTTAGAACCAGAGCCCTATCTTGGTCCTGTGGAAAATCAGGAATCTCAAGTTGAGGCATTGGAGTCGAGTGAGCACAAGGAAGAAAATGATATGTCATTACATAACAATAACTCCAGCAATCCAAGTGATGAATGTGATAGTCAAATTAATATAAGTGTGATTGAGTCATCGGTTGAGTGTGGATTGCAAAACATGAATGTGGAATGGGGAGGTGAGGTAAATTTGGTGGAAAAGTTGGAAGTTGAAGTTCCCTTAGCAACTCCCTTGGAATCAATTAGTAACAAGGACGAGACACTCACAACCGATGAGGAAACAAAGAAATCATTAGATTTAGATGTAATTGAAAATAGAAACTGTGATACTGCAGTCGAAGACAATCTGCAAGGTGAGTTGAAAGAGACAGAAACAAAATTTGTGGTGAATAGTTCTGATTTGGAAGAAAAGAATGTGGAGGATTTATCTGTATCTCACATTGATGATGGTGTCCAGTACCCTGAAACTATGCCATCTGAAACCAAGAATGAGGCTTCCGTACCATCTCAAATCCTGCCAGCTTCGAGTGCTCGTGAAAATAGGACTGTTATTGAAATTTCTAATGCTGAAAATATTGAACAAGTTTCTTCTTCACCTGTTGATTCTCCAAAGTCACAAATTATTCAGAGTGGACTTACTGGTTTGGTAAGCTGTACTGCCAATGAGGCAAGCTTAGGATCTGAAACTATGCTTAACACAGTTGTTTCTACAGAAAAAGAACCAATTTTTCAAACTAGTGAGGTCCATGCTGAAACTGAAGAAGTTTCAAGTGGAAAACTCGAAGTTGTGAATAGCCATGCAGATTTTGATGTGAAATTGGAATCTGAACTTGATGTTCATAACTCTTCCACCATAAGCAGTGGAGAAGCGACTAGTGATGTGTTTGTTGTATGTACAACAGAGGTTTTAGATAGCTCTGATGTTAAGGATCAAGGTGATATAAAAGATTTAGAGAACTTGGGAGATCAAAAGGAACCAACTTTCCAAAGTGATGTTTCAAATGGGAATGCCGAAGTTGCAAAAAGCCCACCTGCAACTTGCGATATGAAATTGGAACCTGAACCTGATGTTCATAACTCGTTCGCCATAAGCAGTGGAGAAGCGATTAGTGATGTGACTGTTGTATGTACAACAGAGATTTTGAATAGCTCTGATGCTAACAATGAAAGCGAGACAGAAGATAGTAAGAACGTGGTGGATCAAAAGAAACCAACTTCTCAAACTGAGTACTTGAGTGGGGATGCCATAGTTGCAAAAAGCCTGCCTGCTACTTCTGATGTGAAATTGGAACCTGAAGCTTATGGTCTTAAATCTTCCGCCATAAGCAGTGGAGAAACAACCAGTGATGTGACTTTTGATAGCTTTGATGTTAACAATGAAGGTGAGACAAAAGATGTTGAGGACTTGGGAGATCAAAAGGAATCAACTTTCCCAAGTGAAGTTTCAAGTGGGATAGCCGAAGTTGCAAAAAGCCCAACTACAACTTCTGATGTGAAATTGGAACCTCCAAAACCCGATGTCGTAGGTTCAAATCCTACAGAAGCTGATTTTAATAATGTTTCTGCCATAAGCAGTGATACAACTGGTGATGTGACTGTCGCAAGTGCAACAGAGATTTTAGATAGCGTTGCTGCTAAGAATGAAGCTGAGACAAAAGATGTTGAAGATACGGAGGGTCAATTGGATGGTGCTGCAGGAAGTAGTAACAAGAGCTCGTCCGTGCTAGAAAATGAGGAGAGTGGAAAGTCTCACAGCAATGCCAGTGACATCTCTGTGATCGATAAGGAAGAAGAAACGGGTGTTAAGACCACAACAAAGCCATTCAACTTTTTGATCAGGGTTCCCAGATTTGATGATGAAAGTCTGAGAGAACAGATCAGGTTTGCAAAGTTACATGTTGATGAGAAGACAAAACTCAGGGATGCAATTCAAGGCCAAATCCAAGAGATAAGAGTAAGACATCGATCCTTTCAGATTTTTCCTTTTTCCTATATGATTTGATTTTAAAGGACAAAACATAATTTGATTTTGGATTTTGTTTAATTAGCAGGCTAACAGTCAGATTCATGGGGTTGATTATGAATATGCCAAAGATCAAGGTAGAAATGCACGAAAATTGGTTAGGTCAAAGCGCATGGAAATAGATTCTCTTCAATCCGTGATTAACAAAGCCAAGAATGCATTATCCGTCGAGGATATCGATAGCCAGGTCAGCATTTTCCTGTTCTGTATACACTTTTGAACTTGTATATAAGATCATATGCTTTTTTATGCATAGAACTTGATTCTTTTACAGTAAAAAAATAGTTTCGTGAATGATTGACTTTTGTTTATCGGCAGATATACAATATGGAACATATGATACAACATGAGACTCTCCCATTGAAGCAAGAAAAGCAACTCATTCGTGAAATGAAACAACTGAAGCAACTTCGTGGACAGTTGTCTTCTAATATAGGTAGCCAAGATGAAATCAAGCAGGCTCTTGAACAGAGAGAAGAGACTGAAGAGCGTCTAAAGGTGCGTGTTACTTCATTCTTTGCACAATTCAAAGGTTGCATTTAAGGTCCTCTTCAAATTGAATTTATCCAAACAAGCTCAATACATTTTTTTATTATGGATTTGAAACCCTTTGGTCCCACAGTGAATCTCATAATTGGTTTGAGTTTTTAATATGGACTTCTTGCGTGCAGATACTAAAGAAGGAGCTTGATGTCCTAAAATCTAGTGTCTTAAAAGCTGAAGCAGCGGCAGTCCAAGCGGAGAAGAAATATGATGACGAAAATACAAAGATTAAAGAACTTCAAGCTCAGTTCAGAGATGCTAATGATGTTCGCCAAGAGGCTTATGCTAAATGGCAGAATCTGAGAAAAGAACTTTCAATGAAGGTAATGCATCTTTAGTGAACCCTTTTTTAAGTATTTTAGTATTAGAAATGTGCATTTTCTATTGCACATATACAGTGACATCAAAAAATTTAACCACAAGAAGTAGAATTTTCCAAGTTTAATATTGTGTTAGTTTATGGATCAGAAAAAAATGGGTCCAATATAAAAGATAGCGGTATTAGCTAGAAACAATATATAATAATAATACAGGAACATTTGGTATCCTATGGAGAAATAATGTCCCCCTGATGATAAAGTATTTCGGTAATTATATGAAAATGTTATTGATCAATAGAGTTATTTGAGAACAGAAAATTTCTCTTACAAATTACATGAGGAGCATTATCTCCTCGTCCAAGCCCTAAACTAAATGGTAAATCAACATATAAAAACTGCATAATTTGACTTTCTTGCGGACATTAACAAAGTGTCAATGAAAATTGTAGTAAATCAACTAAGCTTACGTTAAGCACCTGGAATTGCAGAACACACACTTTTTTAGGTACAAGGATGACTCAGCTGTTGCTGGTAATTATGCATTTGGCAGAGATACGGAGGCACTTTATTCTCTGTGCATGAATCATGTAAGTTACATTTTGTAATTTATCTTCTGATATCCTATGTCTATAATCAATCTCTTAACTTTATGAATGTCTCCCAATTCTATAGGTTGAAAATTTTATGGAACTCTGGAACACAAGTGAAGAGTTCCGGAAAGACTATGTCAAGTTCAATGCTAGGAGTACTGTTAGGAGATTAGGGACTTTGGATGGTCGTTCACTAGGCCCTGTTGAGGAGCCACCCATTTTACCTAGTTATTTAGATGAGAGAGCTAATAGAATGGTGTCAAAGGCTGATTCTGTATCACAAATTCCAATTCCGGAGCAAAAACAAGAAAGAAGTGTAAAAAATGTGATATTAGATGATAAATCAATGAAGAAAGTTACAGAACACAAGAATCAAAAAATGACAAATAAGGGACCAGCTAAAATAGTAGAAGTCAATGAAGAGGTGCACGAGGAGCCTAAGATGTCAAAGGAGGAGATTGAGTTGATAAAGAAAGCAGAAGAAAAGAGAGAGGAGGAAGCTGAGTCTAAGTTGAAAGAAGAGCGTCGGTTGGAGGGGTTAGTGAAGGCTAAAGAGGCACGTGAGAGGAAGAAAAGGCAAGCTGAGAAGTTACAATTGAGAGTAGAACTGAAAACTCAGAAGGAAGCAGAACTCAAAGAAAAGGTGAAAATCTACATCTATAGTTTGCATTCTCATTGGGGGGGGATGCAGATATCAAATCTTTATTACGTGTCTTGGTCTATTTTTCCAATTATTTTGGTGATAATGGATTTGAAATCTTTCTAATTGACCTGATTGAAAGTAGTACCAAAATTGGAGTTATTCCTAATTCTTAGCTTCAAATATTTAGATTCAAATGCAACTCTAGAGTAAAATGATGATGGAGAAAATTGCAATACTGGTCTCATAGCACTGTTGCAATTTTAGTCTCATTGTTTACAAACTTGCTAATATAGGCTGCGTTTTCTTTGCAATTTTGCTCTCACCATAAAAAAATAGATGGCATGTTGCATGTGCAATGCACGGTACTAAACCAACAGTTTCTGTGTGTTTATATAAAGATTGCGATTAAGGGGTGTTTGACTAAGCTTATTTAAAATCCCCATGATGGTGGAATAGCAAATGCCTTTAATAGCACCACTACCTTAGTAATGGAAATACTATGCAGGAGAGGGAGAAGAGATTGAGAAAGAAAGAAAGAAAGAAGGCTGCTTCAACAGATGTAAATGATACAACAAACAACAGTAGTGAAACCGCTCCAAGCTCTGAAACCACCTTTGAGATCATCAAGGACATAGAAGCTAAGGAAATATCTTCCGGCATAACTAAAAAGCCTCAAAAACCTTGGCTATTCACAAAGCAAGGCAAGACAAAATCCGTCCCTCTGCCTCTTCGCAACCGAAACAAGAAAAAATGGCAGCAGTGGATGTGGGTGGTTTTCACATGCATACTCATTTTTGCTCTCTTCTGGCTGGGAAATATTGGTGTGTTTGCAAACATGAATCTTAGGCGGCGAAGCCCTATTGTCTAACTTATCTTTTGCCAGTTAGATTGAGAGTAAAAACAGATTCTGGCATAATTCAGGTTACATATATATACTATAGTGCTTGGTTATATGTTATGTCAGGATTGATTGATAGAGAGGTTTTTGGTAAGTTATATGGTTTAGAGGATGAAGAATTTGAATAGTGATTATGTTTGGAAGCTGATGCTAAATATAGTATTAAGAGGGGTTTCATTGGATTTGAATAAAGTTTTTAAGAGGTGACAAGTATAAAGATAGGAAATTCAAATATTTTTTGCTTCGGCCTGTTAATTGATACAACAAATCTTTAAGTGTTTGGCATTCTTTTGTGTTGTTTGTCATAATTTATTTCCTTAGTTGGTAAACTTAATAAATTGAAGTGATAAAATCCATTCATCAAACATCCCTATTATAATAAAACTTTACTGGGACAGTGCAAAGTTTGATGGAGAACAGATTGAACCAGGCTTGCCCAGGAGGAAAACAGTGCTTCATTGCATGGAAGATGATGATGATGATGATGACGATGGAAACATTAGACAGATGTGAATTTAGTGGCAAGAGAATAAAATCCGGTGCTAAACTATTCAAGTGGATAATTAATTACAAGGAAGATCTGTGTACCACTAAGGACTATCACAGGAGGCATAATATTTGCATAAATTTGATGTTTTATACATTCAAGAGTATAACTTGTTGCTGCAATTTGAATCCCCTCCCTCCCACGCATATACAATGGTACATAATGGAAAATCTGATGAACAGATAATTAAAAACAAGTTGAGTTATTTATTCTTCACGGATTCTTCTTCTTCTGCTGCTGCTTAAGCACCTGCCCCTTGTAATACTTTGAACAAGAACTTCACCCATACCTTCTCCAAACCCCTCGATGAGCCCTCCAATGAACTCCACAACAATCTGAGATGCAAAACGAGCTGCTGTCCCAAGTGCACTTGGCTTCTCAGGGGCAGCAAAGCCGTTTGCTTGGAGGCCATTGATGAGGCCCTTGGCGCAAACAGCATGAATATGGTAATCACAAACTGTGCAGCGATACATTCGACCACCCCTCTTCTTCTTGCACTCTCCGCAAGAAGAAACCCCCCCATTTTCTTGAGCTGTTGCTGTTGGTACAAGTTTCAAGGAGTGGGGATGGGCTGTGGGGAAGTGGATTTCAGTGGAGAGCATTGCACAGCAAGGGTGCATTTGGAAGTTGCATGCCCTGCATCTGAAGGTAGAACCCTTTGTTGATTTAGCACAGACATCGCACCTTGGCCAAGAAATCCCACCTGGTTTGGTAGCATGGAAAACTAGTTGGTGCTGGGCATGGAGTGGATGATTCTTCAAAACTGGAGGGGAGAAAGCGCAAAAATCGTGCAGCTGAAAATCACACTGGCGACATGCAAATCTCTTGCCAGCTCCATATTCCTTACACCCATTGCAGATGAACATCTCTACAAGGGTTAGTTCAATCAAAGGGTGTTTGGAGTGTGTGTAATGTGTGATCTCTTCTCCAGCAACACTAGGCTCTGGTGAGGTGGGAAATTCTACCTTCCTATCCATTGAAGACTCTCTTTATCTATATCTATATCTATAAGCATTACATTCAAACAATTTAAACAAGAAAAGAGTTACAGAGGCGTGAAGCACATGCAAAGAAAGAAATGGAAGACACAATGCAATCCAAAGTCAAGGTACTAAAGATTTGTGTTGCTTTAGTGATTGATTGAAATACACATCATAAATCTTCTTTTTCAGTACTTAATAATTAAGGGTGAAACGAATCAAAATCTCCCTTATTATTCGATATAAAGTGGAAGCCAAGGAAAAATGTTGTCTACTGTTCCAGGTTTGAAAGATGAGATGATTCTCCACTGTCTTCTTATTTTACACTTGCATCAAACTCAATTTCTTTCTATATCCAATACCAATACTAACTAATAATGCCTCTACAATCTACATAGTACCCATTTATAGAATTAGATTCCATGCACTTACCCACTTTTATTATATCTAGTCCCTCAATTTTTCTTTATTCAAAATTTATTCTCTTAATTCAAACACTGGTTAGGTTTCATCTCTAAACTACCAAAGTGACAAATTTTGTCGATGGATTGAATTGTGCTCAAACTCATGTTGATGAAATTTAAGTAGTTAAGAGTTATGATACACAACATTTTTCCTGTTTTAACATCTTGCATTTCATTTACTTATTTCTACATTGTTGTTGTAATAAGGATAGTATGACTTGTTTATGGCTGAGTATTACATCACTATAATTACAATATGGTTAAAATATATATATAAAAAAAACTTATTAAAATAAAAATATAATCAATCTGAAATAATCCGAGTCCGACCAGATGCATCAACCTTGGGATACAGCTGGTTTTCAAGTTGGGTTTTTGCTTCAATTATTATTATGTACCTTATATTTCCAAACAAAAAATGGAATATTTAACAAATTAAAAAAAAATATTATTTTAATAATAAGTAGTAGCTCCTGCGGTTATAACTTATAAGTTAACTAAGCGAGGGAGAAATTTAGAGAAGGTAAAAGTGTGAACGATAGATAAAAAGAGTCTTGTGGAGAGAGATTAATATTATTACTATAACATAATTTAGTTGTTGTATTGTATTGTATTGATGTTGATGTAGTGTATTGTAATTTGTATGTATGTACTATTAATCGCCGCAGATCCCTCCTCCTTCCTTCCTTTCTTTCTTCCTGACCCTTTCCGCCTACCTCCCAGATTCACTCTCTCTCTCTCTCTCCTATTTTTCACCATTCTAACTAGTACTGGTACACCTCTATTCTACTTTTATCTTTCTGGTTGCTTCTTCATATCTTATCTTCTTCTACTTGTCCAGATGAGATACGCGCATCAGATGAAATCTGTTGACCCGTAAACAAAGGTGCCTTCTTCTTCTTCTTCTTCTTTTAATCAATTTTTGCTATGTAATTAATACTAATTTGTTGACCTTTTGTTTTCTGTAATAATAATAATAATAATAATAGTAATTTGAGCCCAAGGCTGTAGCTTTATTCTGCCCTCTTATTACTTACTGCAATCAGCAAGAATAAGGCCAAGGTATAGATAAACAAGTACCCCAACAATACTGGAAGAAGAATGAGCTGTAGCTGCTGTTTTCATGTGTTATTATCCTATGTATTAGGTTTAGGTCAGATGTGGGTTTCCCTAAATTCACTTCAATTTGCCTTTTCAGATCCAATCATGTTCCCCTTTCTGTTGCTGTAGTGTAGAGTTGCAAATTAGTTTGTTATATAAATATTCAAGTCACAAACTTTCCCCCTTTCAGACTCCCATTTCTTACGATTTTGTTTGAACATGTCTTGAACCCATAAATATTACCAGGAAAAAAATGGTCAATATATGTTATGATTGAGTAGTAGAATCTTATGCTCTTAGATTCGTATTGGAGACATGAAATCGTGATTATGCGTGCTGCCCTTTAAATTTGGTCAGCAACCAGTTACGGGTTTACTATTGCCATTAATTTCTTTATCAGTGAAACACTCATACTTGAATGTCCGACACCTTCATTTTCTTACGAAAAAGCTATACTATAAGTTGTGTCTGTAAGATTGAATTCCGTTCCCTTTTTTAATTTGATTTTACTATTATGGGAGTCCGGGGTGCAGGGGTGATGATTCACCTTCAATTTTTGTGGTGGCTGTCTTTTATAAGCAATACTATTTTACATATTGAAGCTGTCTAACAAATTTGAGATGTTGAGGTAGAATCATGATGCTCTGGTTATTTGTTTGCAAACCATATCAGATTCTTAGTCTCCTTATATTTTACGCTGCAGGTGGCTTTCCTTTTTGTGGGTACTTACAAATCTTTAGCACAGAGCTATGGAAGAGGTAGGAGCCCAAGTAGCTGCTCCTATAGCCATCCACCGAACACCATCTGGAAGATTTTGCAATATGCTTCCAATGGCCAAGAAACGTGGTCTACCTTTATCGACGAGCTTGGTCCACCAGAACCCTACTGATAACTGGAATCCTAAGTCCTGGGATTGGGACAGTACAAGGTTTGTTGCAAACCCATTGCAGTGTGATGGAGTCCGGGTGGGAAGTGGCACGCATTTTCAACCAGACTTGCCAAGGAGGAATGAGCTACAAACTAGTGCTCCAAATCAGAGAAAACCTGATCGTACTGGAGAGTATGATGAAAATCTTCTTCTGAAACTCGGAGATGGATCTGGAAGCAGTAGCGAAAGTGGTGGCTTGAATTTAGTGGAGGAGCCACAACCTGTGACAGGCTCCAACAAGCGAATAAAATCTGGATCGTCTGGTGGTGCTAACTATCCCATGTGTCAAGTGGATAATTGCAACGAAGATCTGTCTACTGGTAAAGACTATCACCGACGGCATAAGGTGTGTGAGGTTCACAGCAAAGCCAGTAGGGCCCTTGTGGGAAAACAGATGCAAAGGTTCTGCCAGCAGTGCAGCAGGTTGGTAGGCTGTATTTTGATTAAGCACTCTATAGCATTATGTAGTGTTATTGGCGACTGGTCTTCCACTCGACACTTCTACCTCTAATGCTGGCGTTTGTTTATTTCATACTTCTTTTTATTCCACAAGTTGAGTCAAAGCTTTAGCTTGATTTATTTCCTTTTTTACCAGGTTCCACCCACTTTCTGAATTTGATGAGGGAAAGAGAAGTTGTAGGCGCAGACTTGCTGGCCATAACAGGAGGAGAAGGAAAACTCAGCCTGAAGATACTACTTCACAGCTGGTAGTTCCTGGTCGTCGGGAAAACATTGGTTGTGATATGGATATCATAAACTTATTGACTGTTTTAGCTCGTGCACAAGGTATGAAGTTAGCTGATAACTAATTTAAAGAGTATATATATAAGTAGTTTAAATGATTGTGATCTTGCAAGCTACATCACACACATGTACGCACCCACAATATACATTCTTCATCTTTTCTGCATTTCTGTAATTACAGGAAACAATGAGGACATGGGTACTAAATTGTCATCGGTATCCGATAAGGATCAGCTGATTCAAATTCTTAGTAAAATAAATTCACTGCCCTTGCCAGCGAACATAGCTGCCAAGCTACCTCTTTTGAAAAGTACAAATCAAAATGTTGTACCCTCTGGAAATCACAATGGAATGAGTGGTAATCCTCCTTCGCCATCAACAATGGACTTGCTTGCTGTTCTTTCAGCAGCTCCAGGAGCACCTTCTTCTGGCACTACCGAATCTGGAAAAAGTAAGTCACCTTGTGTTGACCAAGCTGCGTCTCTCAATTTGCAAAGAGGGTCTATGATGGAAGTTCCCCATGTTGGAGGAGAGAGAAGTAGTACAACCTACCAATCTCCGATGGAGGAAGTGGATTGTCAAGTACAAGAGACATCTCCAAGTTTGGAGTTACAACTGTATAATTCCTCGCCCGAAGTTGATAGCGCAAGGAAATTGCCACTGGGTACAAACTACCTTTCATCTGAGAGCAGTAATCCTTCTCAAGAGAGGTCCCCTGTTTCTTCACCACCTCTTGTGCATGACCTGTTCCCAATGCAGACTTCTAGAGATACAAGGAAAGGTGACTTTATGTCAAATAGTGAAGGTGAAATTGCATATGTGAAAGAAACCATGACTAACGGGTGCAGTACATCTCTTCAACTTTTTGGAGAAACAATCCGAGCGTCAAAAGCTTGTTTAATTCAAACTCCTCCGTACCAAGTTGGAAGTACATCTTCTGGGTCTGATCATTCACCATCCAGCCTAAATTCTGATCCTCAGGTATTTCAGTATATATTTTTTTTAATTATATTTCATTATATGTTCCATATCATAGATTTTAAAGGATAGTTTTGAATAGATTTTGACCTGTTATTTCTTCTAGGATCGCACGGGTCGGATAATTTTCAAATTGTTTGGCAAGGACCCCAGCCAATTGCCTGGGTCGCTACGGACTCAGGTTACAGTTTGATGCTTTGAATCTACCTTATTGTAACATCTCTAGCTCATACTTTGATCTGATTGTTTATAATGCCTCTACTGTCAGATTTTCAATTGGCTTTCTAACAGCCCATCAGAAATGGAAAGCTACATCAGGCCTGGTTGCATAGTTCTATCTTTGTATTTATCAATGCCATCTTTTGTGTGGGATGAAGTGAGTGCAATTCTATAAACACATATGTACTTAAATAGCGCTTCCGGTTGACCATCTTTTTATCTTTTTCTGTGTTTGCAGCTTGAACTGAACCTTCTTCAGTATGTGAAGTCTTTAGTAAATGATATTGATGTCGACTTCTGGGGAAGTGGAAGGTTTGTGGTTCATACAGACAAACAAATGGCTTCCCACAAAGATGGTAAGTATTGCTGCTTTTTGTTATTTGTTAGTCCATCCACAGACGGTTTTGATGATTTTCATTTTCTATTGTGGTTCTTTGAGGTGCCTAACTGGTGAATAAGTTTTTGGTCTATAGTCTCAACTTCAACTTTAGTCTCAACGTCAACTTCCTAATAGTTATTTGATATATACAACTAATCCTCAGGAAAGATTCGTCTCTGCAAATCTTGGAGAGCCTGGAATACACCAGAACTCATCTCAGTGTCTCCAGTCGCAGTTGTTTCTGGGCAAGAGAGCTGTCTTGTATTGAGGGGGAGAAATTTGAAAGCTCCAGACACCAAGTATGTGATTGATATTTAAATTTGCTGAACCTTATTATGGATTTCTTTTATCAGGATTTTTTCTTTGTTTTCTATGCAGGATACATTGCACACACACCGATGGGTATAATATAAGAGAAATTCCAGTGTCCTCGTCCCAACACGCTGCGTATGATAATATAATCATGAGTAGCTTTAAGGTGGTCAATGGAGCAGCATCTAGTACTCTTGGTCGCTTTTTCATAGAGGTTTCACTTTTAGCAGATCATCCATTTTAAGATTTTCGATCGAATTTGGATCGTTGACAATTTTCCTGATCACAGGTTGAAAATGGTTTTAGAGGCACAAGTTTTCCTGTAATTGTAGCAGATAACACCATCTGTCAAGAATTGAGGCTCCTTCAACCTGAGATTGATGGCACTGCTGAAGCTTCTGATGGCATTCTTACCGATGAGATTCAGAATACAGATAGACCCAGGTCCAGGGAAGAAGTCTTGCATTTCCTGGATGAGCTTGGATGGCTATTTCAGCGGAAGCACTACTCTTCCTTGTGTGCGAAGCCTGATTATAGGCTTAGTCGGTTCAAATTTCTTCTAATATTTTCTGTTGAGCGTGACTTCTGCGCTTTAGTCAAAACCCTTCTAGATATCCTGCTAGAACTGAACTTGGGTAGAGAGAGATTGGCGAAGGAGTCGTTGGAGATGTTATCAGAAATTCACCTCTTGAACCGGGCTGTCAAAAGGAGGTCCCGGAGCATGGTTAATTTACTCATTAATTATTCTATCATTGACCCTGCTGATTCTTCGGTGAATTTTATCTTTGTGCCCAATATGGCTGGACCTGGTGGTATCACACCTTTACATTTGGCTGCTTGTACATCATGTTCTGATTATATAATTGACGCCCTAACGAGTGATCCACAGGAGGTACCTTTTTATTGCTTAGCTTATTGGGATGGTTACATGCAACCCCCCCCCCCCCCCTCCCTTCTAGAGTGATTATCATGAGCCCCTTAAGGTTTTGCAAATTTCAAAGACACCCCATATCAGATCCTGAGAACTTGAAAACAGGGTTTGAAATTGTAATATGCTTTTATCGACATCTAAAGTTGTAATAATTTTTTGAATTTTGGGATGCCTCTTATAATTAAGGTCTCTAGCAAGGGGTGTCTATGTATTTGAGGGTTGCATTTCTCAATCTTGTATCATTTCAGGAATGTGTTCTAATAACCTTTACCGCGACCCTTTGTTTTTTGTAGATTGGTTTGAATAGTTGGAATTCTGTTGTTGATGCAAATGGGCTTTCTCCATATGCATATGCCTTGATGAGGAACCATCATTCCTACAATGCTTTAGTTTCTCAAAAGCTTGCGGATAGGGGAAGTGGTCAAGTGACTATATCAATTCAAGAGCAATTTCAGGTGAAGGTGAATAATAAGAGTATCGCCAGCTTTAACCAAGATCAAAAATCTTGTTCGAAATGCTGTGCAATTGCAGCATATGGATACAAGAAGAAGTTTGGAGGATTGCTGCAGCAGCCTTACATCCATTCAATGCTGCTTATTGCTGCTGTATGTGTTTGTGTGTGCGTGTTCTTGAGAGGGCACCCCTATGTTGGTTGTGTTTCTCCGTTTGCATGGGAGAATTTGGGCTATGGTGCAATGTAGTAGTTTTATGGCATGAAGATGATAAGATATCTCCTGTAATGTATTTGATCGATTATATAATGTAATTTAATTTATTATGTGTAGTATATTGATTTAGGAGGAGAGTTTGATTCCCACGTCCTAAGATAATAATGTTGATTTGTATTTCGATAATTTAGAAAGCTTTTTTGCTCTTTGCTTATAAATTTATAATAGGGTTGGGTTGTATTAAGAAAGGTGTTTGGATTCTGATTTCCAATGATAATTTTGTTAGTGTTTGTAAGTTTGAATTTAGTGTTGCAATCTCGAGATCTCTCGAAATCTTCATATATAAGTGTTTCCATTCCAACATGTTATAAAACTATATAAAAAGGCTCGTCTCACAGTAAAAGCAATTAATTATGTAATAAAAATCATTTAAATTACTATGTAATGCTTTATAGACCCGAATCCGACCCATTGGATTTCTAAATATATATATAGATAGAAGAAGGCCGAAACCCTGAAGCCCCAACACACTTTTTCCCTCTGTCTCTCTCGCCTCTTTGAATCGAACAACTCTTGAGTAGTCTCTGGTATCATCATCATCATCATCATCATCATCGTCCTCAGTTTTCAGATCCAAAATGCATGCTCCAGTCCTCGTCCTCAGTAAGTCTTTCATTTTCACCAATACTACCATTAACCCTTAAAAAGGATTTTTCTTGTTTATGCTGTTTCTTACTGGATTCTTTTGCTTAAGCATCCTTTCCTTTTGCGGTGAGAAGGAGTTGCCTTTATCATTGGTGAGAAGGAGTTGCCTTTATCATTAAGAAAATCATATATCCAGGAGCCTATTCCAGTGTATACTACTTCAATTCTTCAGAGCAATAAAAATTTCTTAAAACCTTAATATTGAGATTGTTTGAAATTATTTAGGTTCACAACTCTAGGTTCTCGAGCTTAGTAGTAAAGAAGAATCTTTTTGGGAGTTCATGAACGAAAATTTTCAGAAAATAGTTGAGAAAAACTATGACCAACAGAAAAATCTGAGGAAATCAAAGTTACTTATGAAAACTAAAACTAGAGGAACCAGTCAGTTCCTCCATGTATGGAGAAGCATATGTAAAAGTTCATCCATTTTTCTATCATGCATTCTTGTTGTTTGGCTAATATTTTAATTTCTCTTGAGCAGAAGATTCTTTGAAGCGGGAATCTGGAACTAAGGTGCACCATGCCAATATCCAAGCTTCCAAGGTAACACACATCTCCATCCACCTGTATTTTGGAGTATCAGTTTTAGACACAATCCTGTGGATAACGTGTTTGCGCCTTTCAGAACAGTCTTAATCATTTTTGTATCACCAATTTCAGATCTCAGACTCCTCTGTCTGATATTCTGAAGACTTTTTCCTTTGATCATTAATCTTGTACCAGTTTATGCATTACTTACTCCAACAAAATTGTTGCAGAGGTAGACAGTCAGGGACAAACGTTTTGGTCCATAAAAGACACTTAAGTCCACGGTTTATAAGTTAGAACGACCGTGATTACATGCTGCCCATGGTCTTTGTTTTTTCTGTTGTGTACCTTTATGTTATAGCAGAACCTGCTATGAATGCCTTGTAAAAGTATGAACAGAGATGTGGTCTTCAAATAATAGAAGAGCATTCTTGTTTGAGTTCGTACGTTTGCGGTTATTTTGAGGTGGAATTGGGGGTTGGAGCAGGGATTTAATGTAGGGCGGTATTAGTTTAATGTAAATTGTGGTAAGCAAGTTTTGATGGCAGGTCAGGGATGATTTCGCTGATAGAAATCTGTTTTTTGGTGCTTGTGTACAGTTTGCTAGAATAATGTCTAAATGAGAACGAGAAGCGAGATGAGTGCCTTACCTTTAAAAGGGTGGCAAATTAACGTAGCAATATGTTGACCTGAGCAATTGGGTGTTATATATAAATCTTTTATCATGATTTCTATCTCTCAACCTACACTTCTGGGACAATTATAAAAGTAAAGCTGATTAAGTAATTCAAATCACATGCAGCAAATTTATGTCCCTGTCTACTGGTTATGAGTACCAAATGACATTGACTCAAAAGTTAATGGACCTAAACAGCAACATTGTGGTTGTTTACTGACTGTTTTTATGATGTGTTTGCTTCTCCCTGAGAGGTGAAGGGAGAGTATGTGGTTTAACTTGCATACTGAGTTTCTTGGAAATGTGTCTATTGGTTTTGATTTTTTGCTTGATGAATCTCCTTGTTACCAGCTGACCTCCATGGTCTGTTAAGCGTTGAGCTGAAAGCCATAGGGATGCTTGTGTTTTCCATTCTTCCACTCAACTGTCTTCCACTATATTGTTCCTTTTCCTTGGCAGGCCGTTGCGGACATTATACGTACTACTTTGGGTCCAAGATCCATGTTGAAGATGCTGCTTGATGCTGGTGGAGGTGATCTTCCTGATCATTTTAAGATTAGTTATGGTTGCATAAAGACCCAATTGCAATTTTCTCTAGAGATTACTTTTAGATCCACTCAGGAATATGGTGTCCTCAGTTGGATTCCTTACTAAATACAGCTCTTGATCTTATTATTTTATTTTGTTCATCATATTTGCCATGCTGTTAAACCTTTATTCTTTTGACACATACAGGGATTGTAGTGACAAATGATGGAAATGCAATTCTTCGTGAATTAGATGTTGCACATCCAGCAGCAAAGGCATAGTTTCTCTACCTTTTTCCTTTTGCTTTGAGTTTCTTCTTTAGCTGGCTGCCTATGTTGACCCCAAAAGGAAAATAGCCCTGAATAACTGCATCTTACAGTCATGTTTTATATATATATATATATTTATAGCTCATTAACTTTCACTTTTCTGAATTTTAATCTGTTGATCGCATTTTAACATCTTTGAACTTCTGGTATGGTGGCAGTCAATGATTGAACTGAGCCGAACTCAGGATGAGGAAGTAGGAGATGGGACGACATCTGTGATTGTCCTTGGTAGGATGAAACATCAATCTGATTCATTTGTTAAATGAAGTTTCATAAGTTTGGTAGGCAAAAATTGTGGTAGATACAACCTAACATATGTACATGTGCTCTTGTGAATGAGTATGCATCTTTTGCAGTATATATATGTGCATATTTATATATGATAAGACATGTTGGTTCAGTGTACATGTATTTTTTGGTAATTATGTGTTTTTGCTATCTAGCTGATGATTACTTGCGGTTGACAAGGTTTTCTTTTTGGCAAATATAGATGATTTTTATTATGGGTCAGTTGAAGATTTGACTGATAGAGGTTTTCGGATTTTTTGTTTAAAGTTTTTCTTGAATAATTCACAACTTCAAAGCTTATTTTGTATACTTTGTTTGCTGCAGCTGGTGAAATGCTCCATGTTGCTGAAGCCTTCATCGATAAGAACTATCATCCCACAGTCATCTGTCGAGGTAATAATAATTACCATTAAGCTGCAATACTGCTTTTCTCTAAATTTTCGTTGACAAGTTTATTTTTTATCTACCTAGGTAGTAATAATTTCTATTAATCTATGAGCTGCTTTTATGTGAATTTTTCTCTAAGACAAGTTCATTATTTTTTCTCTGCAGCTTATAATAAAGCCCTAGACGATGCTGTTTCTGTGCTCGAAAAAATTGCTATGACTGTAGACGTGAACGACCGTAAGTTTGTCATTTTTTCTTTTCCTTGTAAATTGTCAACGTTGTCTCTATCGCCTACTGTATTTAAAAATCTCTTATGAGACAATTTTATAAAGTTCTTCTCAATCAATGTACCAGCCACCTGACAATTATCTGGAGTCTTTTGTAGCCATTTATTGTGTTTTTCAGAAAGCTATTTGCCTCTTTATGTATGCTTAAGGTTTTCTGCCTCTATTTAAACCCCCTGTTTGGCCAGTGTGGCCTGCATAAAAAAACCTAACGCTCTGTATGGTTATGCTTTTGAGTGTGTTCTTGGAAAATTCTTTGGGAAATGTGCATTATGGGTATTTGTGTGGAAATGATAAATATTGATCGAGTCTGGTTATGTTTTTACTAAAATATTGAAACTAGTGAGAATGTCAAACCAATTGTGATCTTTTGATGCCTGAAAATGAGTTAGTTTTTTTGGTAGTATCAGCGTGGTTATAGTACAGCAATAAAGAGAAAAGAAAAGAGTAGTTTGGAGTTGATTAATATTGATGCGATGTAGTGTGAACTGATGGATGTATTGATTGTTGGATAGTTAAGTAGAGCAAGTAAAGCGACAATGTGGAAAATTGTATTCTTGGTATAACTAAAATGGTTGTTGAAAAGTTTTAGGAAATTGTGATCTAGACAACAGAAAACAAGAATTAAAATTGTAACTACGCATAGCTTAAGCATTCCGCTTTATTTACATAAACCTATGAGCAAACATAACTATAGTAATCACAGGATAAAAAAATGAAGGTTTTTAGTCATGGTTTTTATGGTTAGAAGAGTTGTAGAAACCTTGGAACTCCCATTTTCTGAATTATGCAACTTTTTTAATGTCGTTGGTCAACCTAGTTATCAATGTCTTAAAAGTAATGGAAGGGCAATTTAATTTCTTTCTTTTCTTTCTTCAAGCTCTTATCCTGGCATATTTCTCAATTGGCAGGTCCATCATTGTTAGGGCTTGTCAAGAGTTGCATTGGGACAAAATTTACCAGTCAATTTGGGGATCTGATTGCCGTAAGTATTTTTTGCCTTGGGTTGCTGTTTGTGGGTTGTTTTCTTCCCATTCACCAGCCTTTTTCTGGTCCTCTTGCTTAAATATGTCGAAAATGACTTAGTCTGCCAATCTATACGCTCCCAACTATACAGTTAGGCTCCGAGTTATACAAGTAGTGGCCAAGCATTGAAGGGCTGAATTATATTTTCTGAGTGGGATGTTTTAGGGCATCTGGATTTGTGGTGAGCTAGGGTGTTAAACTGACTAAATCTAGATTTGGGAGTGTATGACTGGTGTGGTTTTTTCATCAATATGAATTTGGGGATACATATGTCCATATATCTTAGTGAGTCGTAGTCTTAGTAGGATTTTAGAGATAGTGTATATTATAGATCTACATGGAGTTGGAAATTTTTGTAGGATTGAGTGTAAACCAATAATTGACAGGCCAGTTTATTAAGTAAACTTGAATCTTAATACCCAGAACGTGGGCGACTAGTCTGTGCCTGCCACTTAAATTTAACCATTCCAGTGAGCTTGTTCATTTGAGTTGCATTTACTAGTGAAACATGGTCATAGAATTACAACCTCATGAAACGGCTTAGGCTATCGGTCATCAGAAAGCCTGTTTTGTTGTTATAATGCTATCAGAATCTTATGTAAAGTTTTTACATGAAACTTCCAGGACTTGGCCATTGATGCCACGACTATGGTAGGTGTGGAACTGGGCCAAGGATTGCGTGAGGTGGATATTAAGAAGTACATTAAGGTAGAGAAGCTTCCTGGTGGCCAGTTGGAGGAGTCAAAAGTATTAAAAGGAGTCATGATTAACAAAGATGTTGTTGCTCCTGGTAAAATGAAGAGAAAAATATTAAATCCGAGAATCATTCTTCTCGATTGTCCACTTGAGTACAAGAAGGGCGAGAACCAAACTAATGCTGAATTGCTAAGGGAAGAAGATTGGAGCGTTTTACTGAAAATGGAGGAGGAATACATTGAGAACCTATGTATGCAGATACTGAAGTTCAAACCCGATCTGGTTATAACTGAAAAGGGGCTCAGTGATTTGGCTTGCCATTATTTTAGTAAGGCTGGTGTTAGTGCAATCAGAAGGTTAAGGAAGACAGATAACAATAGGATTGCCAAGGCATGTGGGGCAGTAATTGTTAACAGACCTGATGAACTGCAGGAATCTGATGTTGGTACAGGAGCGGGACTTTTCGAGGTGAGGAAAATTGGTGATGAGTTCTTTTCATTTATAGTCGACTGCAAGGACCCAAAAGCATGCACAGTACTGTTAAGGGGTGCTAGCAAGGACCTACTGAATGAAGTGGAGAGAAATTTGCAGGTATATGTGTGTTGGTATTCCAAAACTTGTTTTTCTATTTCTTTATTGAAGCAGTGATACTGAGTTCCTAATGTGAGGCGCACAGGATGCAATGTCTGTCGCAAGAAACATAATAAAGAATCCGAAACTCGTTCCTGGTGGAGGTGCTACTGAGCTAACTGTCTCAGCTATGTTAAAGCAAAAAAGCTCGTCTATTGAAGGCATAGAGAAGGTAAAACAATGAACTTTAACACATTTTAAAGTTGCATTAGTGTTTATTGGTTCTCAAACACTGTTCCTCTTTTCAATTTGTCATTTTAGTGAGTATTTGTTTATACTCACCAGTGAATATTTGTCGTGGATATTTTCTGTCAGATAATGTCATAGAATATTATCATTTTTTTGTTCTATTAACTACCACAGATCTTGGCTTTGTAAACATGACTTTTATGTTGATACAATTAATGTTCTGTTCACATGTTCATCAATGCTTCTCTCTTTAACTTTTCCTCATTATGAGAAACCTTTTGTGCAACTACTGAATAGCCCATGCATCTAATATCTAATGATGTACAAATATTCATATCATTTTTCTGAATTTGATTTTGGTGATTTTATATTTTACGCATCATTCAAAACAGTGGCCTTATGAAGCTGCTGCAATTGCTTTTGAGGCTATACCAAGAACTTTGGCTCAGAACTGTGGTGTCAATGTAATTAGGATTATGACTGCCTTGCAAGGAAAGGTAATATCTCCATCTTTATGCACTTCCTGTTCTGAAAAGCGCTAAAGATACACCTTCACTGGTTGTTGATTGTTTTGTCTGTGTAGCATGCCAATGGGGAGAACGCATGGATCGGCATAGATGGGAATACCGGTGAAATTGCTGATATGAAAGAGCGTAAGGTGTGAATTTTGGTTTACTTTCTCTTTTCTAATTTTTTTTTTATTTTTCTTGGATATAACCATTAGTTAGGGGATAAAATGAGTGCTTCTAGACTCTGCTAATGCCATTAACTGCATATTTTGGACTATGTAGAAATGGGACCCTTACTGGATAAGTCCCCTGTTATGCACTCTTGATCCTTGATTCTTAGCTGTAATCAAGAATTAGGCGATGAAAAGCAATTCTTTGGAATCTTCCAAGGCCATTATCATTTTTTCCAACATAAAAACTGAAAGAATATATGCTCTTTGTTGTCTTGCATATCATGTCACTTGCAGTCGTATTTTCAGACTCCCTTTGTCCTACAATGATTGCCTCATTTGAATTTTTATAGTTTCAAGAGAGTTTTAGATGAGAGTTGTGAAGGTGAAATTCTGGTGCTTTTGATACTTTTGATGTTTAAGTGGAGGCTTACAGTTATGCCATATTAGATTTGATTGCAATGCTACTTTTGGGAGAAAATTGTCATTTTAAGAAATGAGACTTCACATGTGGTGTCCCATAGAGGAAATATGAACATATACTAGTTTTATGGAGAGAGATCAATTGGAGCCTTAATTTACTTCTTTTACGATCCTACTTCTTACATGTTTTTGCTTATTTATTAATCCATTATATGATGTGGATGTATAGATATGGGATTCGTATACTGTGAAGGCCCAGGCATTTAAGACAGCCATTGAAGCGGCATGCATGCTTTTGAGAATAGATGATATAGTGAGCGGGATCAAGAAGAGGCAGGCTCCTGGAGCTGGGGGCCCAACAAAGCCTAAAATCGAGCAAGAAGGTGATGCAGACAATGAGCAGATGATTCCTGAATAGAGAAATCAGTTCGGGCTGAATTGCAATTTTTTTGTTTGACTGCCAGTCGAGATTGATTCTTAAATTTATCCTGTGTTTTTGTTTGTTTTGGCCATTTGTATGTCAGTTATAATGCGAGCACCTGGTTCTGAATTCTAGGTTGTAGTAGTCTATTGTTCATCTCTTGATTGTTAGATGTTTCCAAGTGGAGTTGTGGATTTTGAGACTATTCTGATAAGTTCTCGTGTCTGAAACTCTAGTCCTAATGGAACCCTGCTATCAGATTTGGCAGTGGTACCTCCTTACGCAATTTGTGTTGATCTCCATAATCTGTGTCAAAAACTTTAGCTGTGTCCTCCCATTGAGTCCCGAAGCTAGAAAGACTTGGATGTACTTTCAAACACAATTACGAAGATTTTTATCAAGGAAGTTTGAAGAGCCAACAATTTATTATGTAAAGTGTCAGGAACGGATAAATTAAAGCAGTTTGTAGGACATGGATAACAGATACTGCTGATTAATAAATTGGTTGCCCAATAATCATTAACGATCCAATATAAAAATAAACGAAATCATGTTTTTTTAATCAAAGCATTTTCGACAACCTTCAAGAGCAACGTGTAACTATAATTTACTATGACCATTGACAGCTGACCTGCAAATGATCACCTTCTTCCAAGAAGTAAACTTTTTGACTATAATCAGTTAAATTGATAGCTAAATAACTAATTCTATTAAAATGATTTTATGACATGATCCATATGATACATACTAGTGTTCATAACTAAATATGACACTTAACATTGATTATGCGAGATCAAGGGAGAACATTACGGATCCGTTAACAAAAGCTTTGCCTAGAGATCAATTATATTGCCTATCAAGGGGAATGCGATTAAATCCTACAACTTAAGGATCAACATAAGGGTAACCCTACTTTGTTGACTGGAGATCCCAAGATCTAGTTTCAAAGGGAAAAACAAATTATGTTAGATTCAGTGAGATAAATCTCCAATCCATTCCTAGGATAGACAAGTGCTAATAAAAAAGCTGAAAAAGCTTTTAATGATTCTTATACTGTCTCAAGGATGGTGAGACGTAATAAAGTGGAGTAAGGCAAGGTACTCTTAATAGAATATCACCTACAAGTGTGAAGTGGAGGCCGCTTCAAAAAGTAAACACATATGAATCCACGATGGTCCACGGTCAAAACGGACACAACAGTGAGAACTAAAACTTGTTAGAGAAGTTATTGTGTGTGTATCATTGTCTTGGTTTACACAAAATGCTAATCAGTTCAAGACATCGTGTTCACTGCCCAGCAAGTAAATCCGATTGTACTACACTAGGGAAGGTTCAAAGCCAAAAACTATCTCTCCCGATGCAATTGCTTCTCGCTTGAACTCTCTTAAACAACTGTATGAAAGCTTTGCATAATTTTCATTCATGTGGGGGATTATTTGATATAAAGTTGATGCGAACAACTTTCGTCACGAATTTGAGTGGCTTACGTATACTTAGAGTATTTAATTACTCAAATTCGATTTCGGGTGAATGAGAAATTAATTAACTAAGTGAGTTACTTAAAACGATGTTCATAATTGTAATCAATTTATCGATTGGTTCATATGTGATTATATGATCACAAAGCATACAATCGACGGCCGCGATTGTATGAGAAAAAGATCAAATCAAAAATATGAGGGAACAATTTGAAAGGACGTAATTGTTCGAGATTGAAAAGTTTTGGGGTCAAAATATAATTTATGAAAGTTGTTGGTGCACCCGGATGCACGTGATTAGATCCAAATTTAAAAGAAATGATGGTGCATGGTGCACTCGTTCACACCAAATTATTTTTAATTGGATGTTTTGAATGGGGTGCAATTTTTGGGACTTTTATGAAGAGGTGTTTGTCTAAAAGGCATAATCCTAAAATTATTCATTATGCGTGCCGTAATAGTTACTAACAACAGTTACGAGCTTATCAATGAATACAAGATAAGTACAAAAATACTAATGAAATGAATATTTATATATACATATATATATATATATGTATTAAAGGAAAAATATTATCATATTTTGCCCGTAGTTATAGTTACACACGCCTCTGTTTTCGTTACGTTAAAATAATTCTTCTTTTCCATTTTCTCTTATATTTAATCTTCTGCTTCCGAATACATTCTACTTCCATCCCATATCCCGTTTCTTTTATTTACTCCTTTATATCTTCTCTATCTATTTATTACAATTCTGATAGATTTTTTACTATCTAATCTAAGGCTAAAGTTAAAGCTTTGATCCAGATATGCTAATTACTGGTTGCCAACTATTATATATTTCTGGATTCACATGCTAAATTATAGGTTTCGCGTTAGGTTCAAAGCAATTAATTATGTGATAAAATAATTACAAAAATTTCTTGAAGGTTATGTGAATAGCATATTCTTTTATTATGAAAAATAATTCAGTAGAGATGACAAAATATATGATTGTGGCTTTACCAATCATTTCATGTGGGCATCATATCAAACTGTATATTATGTAAGAAAGTATAAACTTTGTTGAATAAATTAATAATTAGTAGGAGGGCATTCCCGTAAATAAGAAAAGATCCAGGGATGTATATGAAGGAATAAATTGGTAGCTGGAATGAATTATTATTAAGCACAAAAGGCTTAGGCTGTCCGTCCGTCGGTCAAATAATTTCAACACCTCACAACTTACTCTCACTGCTCCCCCCATGAGGAAAGACGGAACTCCGCCGCTATCCACCAAGCCCGTGGTGAAGATCTTCCACTCATGTTTCGAAACAAAGCCCTTTCTGGCCACACTTCTAGCCTTCGCCCTCCTTATGCTTGTCTGGAACCTCCAGCCCTACTACGAGAACCTTCTCGCTGCCACCTCCCGCTGCTCCTCCCCCTCTCCTCCTATTACTACTACTACTGAATCTATACCGTCTTCGTCTGCGATTGTGGCTGAGAAGAAGCTTGTTAGTAACAACAAGCGTACCTTTCAAGCCTACGGCAACGCCGCCGCTCTCTTTGTCCAAATGGGAGCTTACCGCGGTGGGCCCAACACATTCGCCGTGGTGGGTCTGGCCTCGAAGCCAATTCACGTCTTCGGCCGCCCATGGTACAAATGTGAGTGGATCTCCAACAATGCCCCCTCAATCAGGGCCAAGGCGTATAAGATGCTCCCCGACTGGGGCTACGGCCGTGTTTACACCGTCGTGGTTGTCAACTGCACTTTCCCTGTAAACCCCAACGCCGACAACGCCGGCGGCAAGCTGATGCTAAACGCCTACTACGGCGAGTCTCCACGCAAGTACGAGAAATTCACAGCCTTGGAGGAGGCGCCGGGCGTCTACAATGACTCCAAATATAAACCCCCATACGAGTACGAGTATCTCTACTGCGGTTCATCATTGTACGGCAACCTGAGTGCTGCCAGAATGAGAGAATGGATGGCTTATCACGCTTGGTTCTTCGGGGTGAGCTCTCATTTCGTGTTCCACGACGCAGGCGGGGTGTCGGAGGAGGTGAGGGCGGTGCTGGAGCCTTGGATAAGAGCTGGGAGGGTGACTTTGCAGGATATTAGGGCTCAGTCGGAGTACGATGGGTACTATTATAACCAGTTCTTGGTGGTTAACGATTGCCTCCATCGCTACCGACACGCCGCTAACTGGACATTCTATTTCGATGTGGATGAGTATATTTATATTCCCGGCCAAGGCAACAGTCTGCAATCAGTCTTGAGAGATTTCTCTAATTACACTCAGTTTACTATTGAGCAAAATGCCATGTCTGGTGTCCTCTGTTTGAACGATTCCTCCAGTAGTGATGAGGATTATTCCAGGTACGTTACGTAACTCAAATTAAGTTAAATTCAATTAATCTGTTTACTTCAGTTGGATTATTGTACTCCGAATATGAATGTGAATGTGTAAATAAACACAGGCAATGGGGTATGGAAAAGCTGGTGTTAAGGGACTCACGAACAAGAATAAGGAGAGATAGGAAGTACGCAATACAAGCGAAGAACGCGTACGCGACAGGGGTGCACATGTCGGAAAATGTGATTGGGGGAACACTACACAGAACGGAGACCAAAATCAGGTACTACCATTATCACAATACAATCACCGTCCACGAAGAGCTCTGCCGGAATATGCTCCCCATCTCAGCAAAGAACGCCACCACATGGATAGATAAGATTCCTTTTGTATACGACGACAACATGAGAAAACTCGCCCCTACTATCAAGGAATTTGAGCGCAACACCATCGGAGCTGATTCGCAGCGACGCTTTGGTTTCTGATTTATTTAATTAATCAAATATAATATATTATTCATTCAATTCAATGTATAAAAAGTTCCAATATAATGTTTTTGTTTTCTCTTATTAGATTTAAGAATTATGATGACAGGGGCATTTTCATTCACCGACACCATCATCCATTCAATAGGATTTGAGGCGTAACGCGTGGTTGAATTTATTAAAGACAGAAATAATTGAATTTATTACAAGCCCCACCACTGCTTGGAAATGAATAGATACACATAATAATGTTTTTGGTATATCTATAATAATAATAATAATAAAATGTTAAAAGAGTGGGGTGGCATGCATGTGGTTGGTTTGCTTTAATGAGTGAATAGCTCACAGCTGCTATGCTAACTTTTGTCTTTTAAATAAAATAAAATAAAATAATGGTTTAGAATGATGGGCCACATGCCCTGCCCTGCCCAAGAGTAATGGAGTATTTAAAGGGTAAAAAAATAAAGCAAAAGGCCGAAAAACTGCAATTTATTTAACGTTTAAAAGAATCCAGAATTAGAAATTCCAACGGCCCTTTTGTCTTTCTTTGCCATGTTCTATATCGATAGATTAGCTTGTAATGACGAGTGACGACGTAACACCCGCCTTGCCCTTGCATTGTTACTGAGATTTTCTATTCCAAAATCGTGTTCCATCTCCTATTCCATGTATTAGATGTTTGACACGTATTAAAAAATTTACACATGTAAAACATCCCTTTTTAAAATTACACATGTCAAATACCTAACTATATGGAATAGGAGATGGAATAAGAATTTGGAATAGAGAAACCTATTCTCTTACGGTAGCAAATTTTTATAGAAACAAAATCTGGTGAGTGAGTATTTGGACTCAATTTCACTCTATTTTTAATACTTAAGTCGGCCCATTTCCCAGCTCTTACTTTCTAAAACTAAGTCGGCCCATCATATGTTTGGACCTTGTGGCCCAATAAATTAAAATATTAATTTCATGTAGAGAAACCATTGAATAATTTGTCCATGGAAAACGAAAAGGTATGCAACTGAACTGCCCCACTTTTAATTGAAAAATATCCCCCCTATTAAATAGCTTATTGAAAAAGAAGTGAGCGGCAAAATGACGCTACAAAAATAATGGAAAAAATAAAAAATAAGAAGATAGGGAGGCACAATAAAAACAGAATCCAGAAGTTTGTTTGTGGAAGATATATTGATGATTAAATCCCCTTTGCCACGTTTCCTTCCTTAATTACATATAATATTCATTTTTATTTTATTATTTGCTCCATATATATTATATATTTAATGCTCCAAAAATGTGACCGCCTTATAAATTAGTAATTTCCTTTCAGCTAGTAGTCCTTTTCCTTCTAGTCTCTCCCTCGCACCGTCTATGACTAGCCCCCTTCATATGCTATACACACACACACACACATTAAAGTAGTAGAAGAGATAGCCTTTTCATTCCTCAGGTATTTTATACATGGTCTTTGTTTGTTCATCATCATCATCATCATCATCATCATCTGTTTAAGTTTTCTCAGGAGGGTTTCATTTATTAGTATTACTCTCTCTCATATATATATATATATAAATATATTATCATGGCGGGCGGCTCATCTATTTTTTACTCACCTGTCATTGTCAACGCAGAATACTAATGTGGGCTTTTATTATTATATCTTTTTACATTACCAGATTGTTCGATTGACGCCGGACTATTATTGTTACTGCTGCTATTACCTTAAGAGTTAAGAAAGTAGTCATGGTATTCTCTATCTATCTTTCACTCTTCTATGCAATACAGGCAGCAATAGCATATCCCTAATATTCGTTATCTTTTCCTTTTCCTGTCAAAAAGGAGCCTTTTTTTTGTACAAAAGTGTTCGCTTTTCTTTCTTTCACCAATTCTGGATTCCTTTTGATTTCTCGGGTTGGTTATATTTTGTTTGAGTTGTTTCTCATTTTAATTTTAATTGAAATTTTGATATCTGGATTTGATTCAATTGCAGGTGAGCCCAATTGTTCGCATGGAGAACGAGGATATGCAGGGTCCTCCATGGCTTAAACCAATGTTGAGAGCTGATTACTTCATTTCATGTGGAGTTCATTTGGATTCAAATAAAAGTGAATGCAACATGTTCTGTTTGGACTGCATGGGAAATGCCTTTTGTTCTTACTGTTCAATCCATCATAAGGACCATCGTGTTCTCCAGGTAAACTTCTGTTTCTTTAATTTCTAGCAGTGAACCGAGTCTTAATTGTATAAAACTGGTTCAGTTTTATTAAAATGTAAGAAATTGGGAAGGAACATAGTATATGTATTTTAGTTGAGTTGTTGAATGAACTGCAGATAAGGCGATCTTCCTATCATAATGTTGTGAGAGTGAATGAAATTCAGAAGTACATTGACATATCGAGTATTCAGACATATGTAATCAATAGTGCCAAGATTGTGTTTCTCAATGAACGGCCTCAGCCCAGACCAGGAAAGGGGGTCACGTACACTTGTGGAATCTGCGCCCGAGGCCTGCCCGACTCTTTCAGATTCTGTTCACTTGGCTGCAAGGTCATTTGCTTGCCTCTCCTTCAATAAATTCATTCATATTTTCATATGTTGTTGTAATTTGTTTGTTTGGATTGAATTTGTGCAATGTAGTTCCATTCTTTTAACCCCATTTGATTGTTATCTTGAAATTGCCCTTGAGGAGACACTGTATTCTAGTCAGTTTTTTCTTCTATGCAATTTAAATAACCCTTGTTTGACTTGGTTTTCTCCTATGAAACATGTGATCAGGTTTCTTTTTTTGAAAGAGTGAACATTCAACAAATGTACATTTGTTTGACCAGGATGATAAATTACTTTTTTTTTTTTAAATTAACAGCTAAATGGCATGAAGAGGGGTGACCCTGAGGTCACATTTTCCTTGAAGATGAAATACAACAGGGAAATGTATCACGGGTCGGATTCAGATGAGTCATCCACACCACGAAAGATTCAAAAGGCTCGTGTTTTCAACCGGTTCTCAGATGGACTTACATTGTCCTCTCATGAGAAATTTTCTGGTTCAACTAGTTCAGGAGATGATGAAGCTGCCAATAGTAATATTTCCCCTGCCACTCCACCACCTTTCAACCATACAAACTCGAGCCGAAGGAAAGGAATTCCTCATCGTGCTCCATTTTGACATCTGTCAAGATCAACGTGGAGGTTTTACATCCATATTAAAGGTTTGGTGCTCTGAGATTTAGTAGAAATAACTAGTTATTGTGAAAATTAAGAAAAAGTTACCTAGGTAAAAATCAATATAGACAATTAGTGAAGAATGTATACGGTTGTATAGGTGGGTTGGACGTGTACATATTTATGTGTATACACAGTCTTGTTAATACTTTAGTTTTAAAACTTATGGAACAAGTGCTACAGGGTATACTATAAAATGCATGGTGAATATAGTTGTTAAATATTTCAAATAATTATTATTTGTAGTTAAGGTGCATTTCAAATTTTGTTGGTGTGTGTGTTTGGGTCTAGTTGTAGTTTCTGGCCAATTTGAACCAGTTTAGTATAAAATAACAGGCCAATTCGAATTCTATTTTGAATCGGTCCAGTATAAGATAAAATAAGGCAAAACCAATATTAAGGTTGCCGTTGATGTAGGATAGGATAGGTTTGTAGCAAGTGAAGGACACGTGTATGTGGTTAAAATGAAGGTTGACTTGGTAACTAATAACTGATGGTAATGATGACATTATTATTATTATTATCTATTTATGTTTATGAATATATATATTGGGTGGTGTAAAATGAGGGGAATTTCATGTCAAAATGAAGCTTAGGGGACACGTAACTGGCCACCATGGATTGGGACATGGATAAAGACACATCCTTTTGGCCTATTCCTTATTTATTGTAATTTTTAGTCTCTCTCTCTTTATCCTTCTTTCGTCTTACTATTTTTAAACAAGTATTATATTTGTTGATAGAGAATGGAGGGAGCAGTATATATTATTATTATTATTATTATTATTATTATTTGATAAAGAAAACAAGTGGAAGGCAGAGCCGTGAGGGATCTTCCAATGTCTGCGTGATTTAGCTTTATTTGGTCGATACATTATTTAAGGCCCTTAAATAATGAATCATCCTTAATTTAAGGATGATTCATTCAGTAGATCGTGTCACTACTGCATTGGTTATTTCATCTCTATGCTTCTTTAAAAAATAAAATAATGGTAATCAAATGGTCTAAAAATTGCATTCATGGGCAGGCAGGCATGGTTCTATAGACCATAAGATAAGATAGGAGGGGGGGTTTCACTAAACTTTGATAATTGAATTTATAATCCTTAATATTTTTATTTATTTTAATTACAAATATGGATCATGATAAACAAAAAAAAAAAAAAATCTTTGAGAACTATGAAAGTGCTCAACTCCTTGTAAATCAAGGAGGTACGGCTGGTACTCAGATACTAGCGAAATTTGAGTGATCAGAATGCTAATCTAAAAGTAACTTGGAACACTCTAATCTCAATATTCGAATTAGCTAGGACGGGTCTCGCAAACTCTCATTTTTATTTGTTTCTTGGAGATAATTGGGCCCGTAATATGATGATGGGTCAAAATTCATTAGGCTTGCGTCTTATGGGCTCCAGCCCAACTTAATTGGTTTTGCGGTGGGCCATGTCTAAAAGTTTTAATCCTATTGGTTGCAGAATGGGCCATTTGGGGGCCTGATGTATAAGTATTTCTATTCTCTTAGGATCAATAATATACTAATTGGTTTTCAGATTAAAGTGTAGAGCATATATATCGTTTGATTTCAATTAATTGTTAGTTTTAGTATGATGAGTGAATTGAAAGTATAGGAAGAAAGGTTGTTGTTGACTAATAGGTATGATAGGGGAGGGGCAACCATTAAATGGAATTGGGCAATCGATATATTATTATCTCTAGATTTGGCCGACCACTTTGAAATAATTATTACACTAGTGATCATCAGACAAATTCCAACAGAATCAGTTGGTGCTCATGATCACTTAAGGATGTCTGGTACCATTAATTACAACCATGCACACACATATATATATATATAAATAAGTATATAGAACGAACGTGGGGGTCATCATGTGTATGTTCATTTCGCAATTCACATGCAATTGATATTAAAAAAAGGTTAAGATAGCAGAGGAGAATTTGAATAAGTTGACAATTTGCTTATATGCTATGCTACAGTTTCGGATTCTCACTACAAATACCAACCACATTAATTGGACGTTGGAATTCTATAGATTCTTTTCTACCTATCCACCGGCCACACCACAATACAAAACATATGTATCTAGTTTAATTATTTGGTATGGGCAAATATTTCCATAATGATATCATTAAAGGGTAAATTATGAGAAGAAGAAGAAGAAGTATATAATATATGGTTAATGCAATATTTTAATAATTTATTGTTGGAATAAGCTTATCTTAGCTGAGTCATAAATAACGAAAATGAAAACGTCAGCGCTTATTAAAGATGGATTTGTCAGCTATATATCTTTTATTCAAACTATTCAAATGTCTCATCTTTGACCAACGCCGTCGCATTTCGTCCTTCATAAACAAACGCGTTCACAGCCTTCTCCTCCTCCTCATTCTCTTCTTCCCAATATAACTAAACTCCATAACGCTCCATATTTCCATTCTTCATCGATGGGTACTTGTTTTTCTTCTTCTTCTTCTTCATCAGCTGATTACAGTAGTCGTCACCGTAAGCCATCTGCGAACGTGGTTTCACTCAACGGAGAATTGCGCCAATATCCACTTCCTGTTACCGTCTCTCGAGTTCTTCAATCTGAAGAAACCACTTCTTCTCCTGATTCCTTCTTCCTCTGCAACTCCGACTGCTTGTACTTCGATGATTACATACCATCTCTCAACGCCCAAGAGGAACTGGAGGCTGGTCAGATCTACTTTGTGCTGCCCATTGCTAAGCTCCAGTATCGCCTCGCCGCTTCTGATATGGCAGCTTTAGCCGTCAAGGCCAGCATGGCTCTCGAACAGATCAACGCTAATTCAAATCATCGCCGAAAGAGGAAAGCTCGGATTTCCCCTCTGCTTTTCATACACTCGTCGGATCATGATCGACAGATGGAGAAGATTAATACTTCTTCTTCTTCTTCTTCTTCTTCTGTTAATTATTATAATTACCGTAATAATAGTGCCACCAGGTCGTCGTCGGGGCTAGGGATTTCCAGATCCGGTTCTGTTAGGAAGCTAACCAGATACTCCTCCCGTCGAGCTAAACTGGCTGTTCGATCTTTCAGAATTAAGCTCAACACCATTTACGAAGGATCTGTGCTCCTTTTCAATTAATTTTATAAATTCATTTTCCTCCTCATCTTTGCTAAGTGAAGAAGACAACGTTGTTCAGAGGAAAAAATCATTAATATTACTTTCTTTCTTGTTTATAAGACCCTCCCTGTATAAATTTTAGATCATCTCTATCTGATAGATTCGAGTTTGGAATGGATGTAAGTAATTCTCATTTTGATTTGAGTGAAATACCAATGCCATTTGATTTATGTAAACTATTTTTTATATTATGTCCATGTTAAGGACTTATTTATTAGAAAATATATACTCGTCTCTTCTCTAAAAGTTTTGATAACTTTATTTTCTAGTCCACGAAATAAAATATGACTAAAAACTCACCCCTTGAGGTGGTGATCTCTAAATGTGGTTATTTCATTAACTATTTTATAAATATCAAATATTCAAGGAAACTGCATTTCATTGACTTGTGATACAAGTACTTTGAAGTTTCCAGATTGAGAAAGCACTTTATGTGGTTTAAAGAAATTGGATGGGAAAGGAAATAAACAAGAAAACCATCTTACACTGTATGATTACTAGGGGAAAAAAATGAAAAAAGGGAAATAAGATAGAAAATCTATTACTAATTTGAGTCAATAGCGTTTTCTAACCTGGTGGGGAAAAAAAAGAAAATCAGTCGTAAATATCTCCTAAATCCACAAACGAACACACTTTATGCAGAAGCCTTATCTTAAAACTAAAATTTCGTAAGAAGTGCTCACACCCACCTACAGCCAAATTGTTCAATTCTAAAACGGTCAAAAGATTAGGACCAAAATGCAAAACAGGCTCTTTATTACAAAAAAATGCAACTTATATCCTGTTTTTACCAGGGCAATGAGAAAACAATTAATAACCATATTCGAAAAGCAAAGTAAGTTATGCCGTGACCGCAATTAAAGACTGCAATAGAGAAAACTCTAAGGAGGTCAAGCATCGGTCGTGATTTCAAGACCTCAACCATTGATCAAATAGGTTCCATTTGAAACACAATGTCAACCACTTACCATATGGGTCCCACGTGGATTGTATGAGATGGAAGTTAAAACATGCAACCATAAAAGATGGAACAGTTATATTAGGATCAAAGGTTGTAATTACTTATTATAATTCATTACGCAAAATACATTAAACTGTCCCAGCTTGAACTGGATAGCACAAACTTCTGCATCATCCACATGATACAAACACAATAAAGGAATGATATACACGAGTTGATTGCTTGTCAAGAAAAATACACACCAACTTCCACTACACTTCAAATGCTCAGAAATAGACAAATAGGTACATGCTTATGGTTGTTTGTGAGCACCGGGTGGTGCAGCTGGCATTGGGAAATTATCGACTTGAGTTCCAGCAAACTGTGGAGCCTCTACATATGGACTCTGAGAAGTGGGGGTGATATTAATGTTATCAGACAAAATCTAAAAATAAATATGATCAAAGAATTTATTCAGGTCTTTATTTTATGCAAAGAAAACTTAAGCTAGTATTTTTCCATTTAAGCAAATAGTACATATCTGGGATGAGTTTGTCCCTCTATGCGCGTGCATGAGTGTGCTAGGTAGATCAGAAGAAGGAAAGCTTTACCTGGGAAGCATATGCATTGTAAGCCACGTCTTCATTATTTGAAGATCTTGCTGACGTGTTCGAAGGAGCAGCACTGTTGCTTGCTTCACTTCCACTCAACTTGAGGAACGGATCGCTAGGCATGGTTTCAGTGTCATTTCCATTAACTGATTTCACTCTCTGAAACACAATAAGGTTCAAACGAAACTAAGATATTGAACACAAGCATATGATGATCAAGAATTTAGAGCACCTGTCTTACCTGGAAAATTTTGCCAAGGGTTTTCAAACCCTTTGCGCGTAAACGTAGTTCTTCTTTCTTTGCATTATTATCTTGTAGAACCTAACACAGCATAAATGCACCATAATCAACAAACTACAGTGGAGAAAAAGAAGAAAGTCAACTGGCACAAAGCTGCAACTCAACCATCTGACAAACACGAGAGAGTGTGGCTTCAATATCAGCCACATTTAGCTTCCATAAGGAATCAATCATTAATTTCTTGTGGGATTGCATGTATTCTTCAAGTTCTGCTTCTGTATAATTTCCTTCAGCACTGAGCTGTCTTTTCAAATCTTCTTGCAGCTGAATCAAAGCAATTGCACCTAAAGCAAGAGTGGGTTAATATTAGCTCAGAAGTATACTGGAACTGAGCACTGCCACTGATTACATTATGTACTGTGACCATCATATAAACTAGAAAATATTATGATAGGCCCTACAGGGAGATCCATATTTTCCTTACAGACGTTCCCAGTTATGGGTGAACTTAAGGTAACTTGAAAGCAGTATAGGGGGAAAATCTCATTAGTAATATAATCAATCTAATCCACGTATAGTCAGGTCTAGTCTTGTATCATCCATTACTCCAATCCCACAAGAGAGGAGCAATGCTATCTATCTTGCTTTAAATATCACGAAGCTAACTTACCGGGTCTTCTCCAACTTAAAATATTGCTCTTTGCTTAATGCTATGCTATAATAATTTCTCATACTTCCCACCTTTTCCCTGACTGAGGAGAATATTGACATATAACGATCCTAACATTAATTTCCTAAATTAGGTGTAGCATCCTAACAATCGCAAAATTGGCAGACATTTTGTTTAATATAAATAAAAGATATCTGAAGCAATGAGAATATCATGTAATTTTATCAGTCGAGAACTGAAGAGATTCGTCTAAGGGTGCTGTAGAAAAATAAAGGGCAGAGTCAATCAACTCAGACATATGGCAAACAAGCAAAAAAAAATTATTAGTCTTGGTATTTGTCAGATTAAGGGATATCTTGTGACAGTTCAATCTAAAATCTGAATGTACTTGTTTGTTTAGCTTTAAAGTAATTATTGGAACATGGCTAGTTTTCCAAGGACATTCGAGACGAAAATCGCCTGTGGAACTCTAGAAACAGGAATCAAACCTAATATAGTCTAGTTTATGAACTGCATCAATAAAAAAATTGTGTTTCATCTGTAACTTCAAAAAACATATAGTGAAGTACTTCTTTTAAACTTACAAGCAAAACATGATTTTGGTGGGTCCACATCTGCCTGGACAAAACTCAATTCAGATTAAGGCCATAGTTGGAGTAGATAGCTCTTGTTTTGTTTTTAGACAATAGCTAACCAATTAGACAACAGAAATCGCACTATTCCCACTAAATCCAGAATAAAGATACACCGGAAAAACTACCTGGTAGCTACTAAAAAAACTGGAGATGAGAAACACCGATAGGAAAAGCCACATGGGGATGACAGCAAGTTAGGAAGGGTGGTGGTGGACTAACTATAATCATTGAAGATCGTTGAGGCTTGCATTTAAAATTGAAGAAAATAAAACCTTAATTGCATCCTCATGAAGAGTCAGCTACAATGATCCTCTTGTACAATGCCATAAAGGGTCATTTCAATAGTTTCAAGGGTATCTTGGTTTGGGTCAACTTATTGAATACTTTGTTTGAACACTTGGTTTTATTTGATGAGTTTATATGATAAAAGTTTTTACAATATTTGAGAGTTTTGGCTCCTCTCAAATCATTGATAATATGGATTAGTAATACCGACTTGTTTCTGACTCTCCCACCTATTCAAATTTTATAATTTAGGTTCGCAACAGCCAAACATGTTTTGAGTTTCTTGCTTATTAGTTGCAACTACAGATAAGTCATAGCAGCTATAATTAAAATTCAATAAGCCGCCGACTCATGAACCAGCCCGCTAAGGGCCTCTTTGATATAGATTATTTATTGGATTAAATCCCACTGTTTTAATGTATCTTACTGTTTGATAAAACAAAAGAAATTGATTGAAGAGATTCAATTATCTTAAATTATGATTATTTCGAGGTTATAAGTAATTAAGCAAGAAGTGGGAAATCAAAACAAGGCTTCTTAATAATTTTAACCAGACAAAACTAGGGTGCAGTTTTAATATTTAGGTTCAATAACCTTTCATCCTCTAGGACTTGGACACTTTCCTTTCGTCCTCCAGCAGACTTCCACCACCATGAAATATCCAATTTACTTCGATGTTTAGAAATCTTTTTCCCGTCTCTTTATACAACTCATCAAATTTCCCCTAAGTGGCCCCTTTATTTCTTCACCATTCTCGATGCACTCCTTTCATTTCAGACTGTTCAAATTTCATCGCCATCCATTCATTTCTTCACCATTCTCTATGGTCCCTGTCTTCAACGGTTCAAGCTGTCTCGATGCATCACAATTTCCAGCGGACGTTGCATTAGAGAGCTTGACACTTCTCCCACTGGAAATTCTTGTTGTCACCAATAAAAAGCAACAGACGAAACTGTTTGGTAAGGTAAATCAACTTAGCTTCTGGGTTTGAACCTGCTTGGTCGGGATTCAGAGACACCAGTGGTTGGCATGGACAAGATGGAGGGTCGGTGGTGCGAGGCTCGGCTCTACCTAAAGTAAACTAGGTAAGTCCTTGGTCCAGGTAAACCCACCCTGCCACCCTAATAGAAGTTACGTGAATATTAAGGCAACTCATGTTGAATGGTCATTGGGTCTGGGTCAACTGGTTTACTGAAAAGGCAGATGTTAAGGTAGTTTGGAAAATAGGGGCGGTTGAGGTGGTAGATGGAGAACATGAGCGCAAGTTGTGGTAAGTTTGATGAACAACGGAGGTACCTGGATCGTGTTGAAAGATGAACAAGGCAACACTGAGTTGTTGGGTGAATGTGGTTAAGCTCCCAAAATCTTAGCTGTTACTGAGTTCCAGAGTGGAGACATGACATCCGCAGTTTGCTCATCATGTATTCAGATTCTTGAATTCCATGCATATGGTTTTTGATTACATGATCACATCAATGTATAAGAAACTTGGAACTTCATTTAAAAACCTCAGATAAATAAAGTGTCTAATAATAACTATGGATGTCTGAATTTGATCTAGAAATAATTCAGATTAAAAAAAGGCAAAATATTGTAGGTCAAAGAAAAACTTCTGGTCAGACCAGCAAGATTAAACTAACCTGTCGCGGCAGTTACTTGGGATTTGATAAAGTGTCCTTTATTTCTGAACCACTCAGCAACAAATGGCACACCCAAGAAGATCACCTTCTTCCCAAGCTCTTTTGCCGCCTGCCTTGCATATATGTAGCCGATGGTGCTCAGCATATCCACACCGTAAGCTGCGATAGTGATGGAAAGAATAAGAGAAGATGAATGTGATAATCCATTATTTCCCTATCCGAGTAAACACAGTTGGTTTAAAACATAGTTCCCCAAACGCTCTGTCTAAACTGAATAACCTACTTCTGAAATTTAGAATCTAAATTATGCGGAAAGCTTTTTATTTTTGGAGCCAATGCATTAAATAGGAATATCTGTATCCTTCCAACAAACCAAAGGCACTTATAACTTAGCTTGGTTACTATCACAGTTTTCAGTAGCTACAACTCTTTGATCAAAGAAAGTTGCATCAATTCCTTTGAGAAAAATGAGTCATACAACTACTTGGATTTTAACATAATTTTCGGCTTGCATCTCTGTTGTGTTCACAAATTAGATCAAAACTTTTCTTTGTTTTTTGGGAGGGTTATGAGGGGACTGCTTCCCTGTATTACATTTAACATAACATGGCACAAAAAATTTCAAAGGTCCGAAAGGAAAAGTTTTGCAATTCATATGGCCAAGAGAGAAATAAAGTTAAACTGAGAGCTATAAAATGAGTCAGTATGGAGCATTCAACTAGTTAACATGGTCTGAATAACAAAACTTGAAAGATAAGAATCAATAAAGGAAGATTGTGCAGATGAATGGATGATATAATACCGGCATTTGAAAGCCTTGATACTTCAGCCTCAGCATGGCGTATGAAGTCTTCTTTATTTCCTTGAACGTACAGGTTGAGTCGATCTTTTAGTATACCAGTCAGCTTCTCTTCCCTTTCCTTCTGGACAGTCTAAAGTTGCAATCAAAGTACTACTTAGTACATAATAGGTATACTAAACAATTATATAGAGTATATAAGGATCTATTTTAGGATTTTCAGGTCATTGTTCTTATCCATGTCAATAGTTTTTCTTGTAGTTCATTTAATTGTGTTCTGTATACTAAAATATCTTTTTTTTTCTTTCCAATTAAATTCATGTAGCATCTACCATTTCAATTTAATATTATAATGCATTTTAACCTCCATTATGGATGAAGGTTTCAGGACATGAATATTTAAGAAATGGATGCAATTGGATGTTTTTGATTATTATCATGAATGAAGCTAAATTGACTTCTTGAATGGGTGCATGGTTTGGAATGTTTTTCAGGTTGCACATAGTTAAGGAAACTGCAACAGTCTGCTATATGAAGAGCAAAACCAAATATTTTTGGGTCATATTAGAACAAGGGAAGAGATAAAGCAAGTCATGTTCCTCCACTTTGTTCATTCAAATTACAAGCAATGAAACTGAGGCATGAACAATTGCTTAAGTTGCACACAGATGGATATCATTGCAATGTCCAGATAAGAGTATAGGCAACAGACGCCTTTAGGAAAGAATCACTTCCACTAAACAAGTAAAGTAGCTTAATTTAGTTACTTAAACCATGGATCAGTCCTCATTGCATTGAGGGGCAAACAGATGTTAATCTTCCCAAAAAAAAGTTCAAATGAAAAATGTTAAATAAACAAGTTCTAAATTTGAGCAGTCAGTCCATGAAAAAGTGTTTTATTGGTGCCCAAGCTTGACAAAATTCTTAAACTAAGGCCAGGTAAATATAGCTGTCGACGATCTGGACATGTTAGAGCCCAGTGTCCTCTTAGTTTGATGCCTTCTTCAGACAAAGAAGATCCATGTATCTCTAAAACTAAAGAGCTATCAAGCTGTTTAACTGGAAACTTACATAAGCATTAAACCACAAGAGCAAGAAAAATAAGATTCCTAATTTATGACCTCTTCTACCAACTCTGAGGGATGGGCAGAGAAGATAGAAGCAATGCCAGAATCCAGATAGGAATCTATCTTTATTTATGTATTTCTTTCTTAGACAAAATATATTGGTTGCAATTGAGTGGTTAAAATAATCTTATGTCATAAACATGGAGAACATGGGATGAACTGTATTTCTATCCCTAGAGCTTACACGTATTGCCAAAAACCAGGACCCATGCATATCCTCTGCCAGAAAATGGATTTTGGATAGATTCCTATAAGTTCTACAACTTACAACACAGGGTTTAGACTTCTTTAGTATCCAAAATGAATTTGAAAGTAGAGGGCATACAGTATAAACAAAGGGTGGCAATATGAACCATGGTTCCAACCCAACCCAACTAGTTTTGGGTTCGGCTGTCGTAAAAATGTTATTTTGGTTCCAAGTTGGGCTTCGGCCCAACTCCAAGTTAATCCAATCTAGTATTATCATAAGCGGGAAAATAAGCATATTAAGGGGTTGGGTTGAGTTTGCTTCCGTTTTGGGTCATGGTTCCACCTTGAACCATGATAAACTCAACCCATTCAAGAACCAACCCAAACCACCTGCCACCCCTAGACTATAAACCTTCTGCCGCTAACCCCACCTTCTTATTATACCATCCTTGCAGCCCTACTACTTATTGACCAAGACAACTGAATTAAGTAGGTACACACATGAAAGCTAGTTCAGAAACAATAAACTAAGACAAATCAGAAAATTTACCCGCATTTTTTCCTGCAATTTTTTAGCATCAAACTCTTCACCTTCTGTGAAAACATCCAAGGAAGCCATAGATGCCATGGCAAGCTGGCCAATATATTCCTCAAAAAGCTCACTTCCAAAAAGCATGGCAAAGATTGCAGCAGGATCAATTATTGCTTCTCTGGAAGGAATTCGCAACAATGGAAAACATTCTCAAATGAGTGTTACGATCATATCATTATAGCATAACCTCATGAAAATGAAAAGTCATTAGATGTTATAAATTAAAAAATACTGACGTTGAAATTCCAGACTTCCCATAAGCATCATAAGCTTGTCTTTGGGATGGATCACTCAGCACCTGGTAAGCCTCACCCAAAATCTGATATCAAAGGGAACACACTTGTTGAAAATGCAAAAGCCAAAAACAACTCTGTACATTAAATTTGAATACGCTCAAACAGAGAACACTATTCCATTATAACATTTCTTTGTGATAAGTTCATTTGTCTGCTAGAACCCTCAAAATGAATGTCGAAAACTATCAAATTCTCATTTCTTTCTTTTTGCTAGGGGACATTAAAATTTAAGAAAGGTTGGATCTTTTTAAAGTGTAAGTACATGAAAACTCTTTAACTATTTCAAGAGAAGGTGTCGCTAACTTATAGTGTTAAAATATACAAGAATAATAAAAATTGCAATTCGCCCATGCTAGTTCGGAGTAACTACTATGTTAATACTCTTCAGGTTAAATTCCATTCAACAAAGTTTCTCCATATTTAATTTATTCTTTTCCCACAAATTAATTTCTGTAAGCTATTCAAAAAATGGGCAACTCAGTGAGAGCTGTAAAATATAATCAGAAAATTTTGACTTACACCTATGTTGAAAAACAAGGATAATTTATCGATCTTGCTCAGATTTAAATACAGGCAATTCTATGAACTAGCAAATGAATTTTGTTTTCATAGTCTATGTGAGATTTTTACAAAGATGGCCACCATCTGCTGTTACCTATCACTGTTAAAGACTATTATGATACTAACTAGTTGGAGAAAACCTCATTGTTTCATTTTTTTTGTTAAGATTTTAAAGTATGTAGAAAGTAGTCACAAGTTGAACAGTTTGAATAAAATCATAATGTCGTTTAGCAAAAACTTCGAATGTAATATTTCCACCAATTACAAGTTCCATATTTACACGTGAGGTTTAGCTATTTAAGATCTTACATGTGATATTTGCTAGTGGAAGAAACCCCTTCCTTACATTTTTGTTAAGAATTTAAAGAATGTTAAAAGTAGTTACAAGTTCAACAGTTTTAAAACAAAATCATAACGTCACTTATTGAAAATTCCAAATGTAATTTTTCCACCAATTATAAATTCCATATTTACAAATAAGGTTCAGAGACTCTATGAGATCTTACAAACATTTTTGACCAAGTAACTTCAATATGATTTATTCTGGAATTAAAGACATCAACGACAAAGCCATAATTCTAATTTTGATTCAAATCAGATATTCATCTACGTAAAATCCAGAAATTCCTACTCTCAAAATAGTTAAAAGTTAAAGGCTTTGTTCGTTTGTGTTTTTTGGATCACATTTTCATTTTCATCACCAGAAAATGGAAATGCTCACATCAAGCTGAATTCTACAGAAAATACCTCATTTGCAAATCTTACTACACATTCTCATATGTATCTACTCATCATTATGTCATTATCTACATAACTTTCAACCAATAAAATCAATTGTATATCACATCTACACAACTTTAAAACAATTTTAAAAGAACACAACCAAACATACCAAAAAGTCAATATTTTCACACGAAATTTTGTAATGCACATTCTAAAACTCAGAATTTTTCCTAAAGACAACCATACGGAGCTCAAAAGCGTTCTTAAGAATTCAGAAAATAGGAAGCCCTCGAGCCTAATTTTACCTTATTTTCTCAGGATGAAGCTCAGTTGCACTATCTTTTTAAAAAGTAAAAGAGGAAACAAGAAAGAGATGTACTTTTAACTACATTCTCGAAACAACTAGAACAAAGGTCAAAAAAAAAAAAAGATGCTAAAATGTAAGAAAGGTTGATACTCCACCTGAAAATTTTGTGCAGCCAAAGGATCGTTTGGGTTTTTATCTGGATGAACCTGCCTTGCCTGCAACATCCAAACAGCCAATTGAAAATGCAAAAATAATCTCAAAAACAATCATAATTGAAAGCATAAGATTGGATCCATTTAGTTCTTTAATATTTAAGAATAAAGATCCAAACAATAAAAGCAAGATACAATAAAGATATTATAGAGGGAACGCATTTGAAAATATCTATTCAACCGGAGAAAATAGTAAAAAAAAACATCAGACATGTGCTTAGACACTTGTCTATAAGCTTCCTGTCAAGTCCATTATATAGATTTTTGTTGGACCATAAAGTATCTCTTTTTTTGGGTAAAAAAATTAACAGTAAGGTATCAAACCTAAGGTGCCTCTGAACTTTCCATAAAATAAAGCATACTCTAGAAACAAACAATAGTTGGAGGAGATAAAATGAGAGTAAAGGATTCTAGATAAAATCGGGTTGCCTCCCAAATAATAACCATTGTTCAACCGCATTTTGTCTCTAGGCCTCCTCTTTTGGATCTATCTTTGCTCACTTTTTTCATGCCTTTTCCAAACTCTCGAGTCTCACAAGTCCATTCAGTGACCTAGTGTGTATTTTGTTTGTAACTGGAATAGAGCAGATCGTGGTTTTACACTCTTACTTAAAGAATTAGATTGGTTCCACTGGGGACAGGTCATATTGATGACCAAGAAAACTCTGGAGATGAAGCACGCTTCAATCCTCTCCAAGACGACAGCACAGTTTAGTGTTTTCTGAGCATAAAAATCTCTTAAAGAAATCTCCATGCTCAAATTGTTGCAAAATTGAAAGCTATATCAATAAGATCAAGTTTCCATTTTACCGAAAATGCTCATAATTTGTTTTGATAGCAGGATTTTATTACAATAATAATACAATGCATCTAGAGCGCCCAAAAATTCAAAATAATATCCTCATCATAAGCCAGACCTTCCATTCCACCGCTCTTGCCACCACCAACCCCCCTCCCCAAGAAAAAAAACTTGAGTTCCTTAGCACCTCCCTATCTGCCCCAACTCTATTCTGAAAACCATCTAACATCCCCCTCTCCCTGTATCACCTCAATTCCGCTCGCTTGTCGCCCCCACACTCATCCTCCAGTCTGTTCCCCTTGTAGACTGCTCCCAACACCTTGCTAGAATCCGTCATTACATAATTTCAGAAATTGACAAGCAATTGTCACGGCAATTGAACCAAGGAATAGTAGACAAAACGAGTTCATTATTTATCCAACAGACATACTCCTTCAATTAGACATCAAATTCAAAATTCTTGGAAGTATAATAATAATTCTGAAATGAGTTGACCGACCATACCTTAACATAATAAGCTTTTTTAATTTCGGCATCCGTGGCCGTCGGGCTCACACCCAGCACATCGTAGTATTCCGTCTCCTTCACCATCGATCGATCTAAAAAACAAGAGAGAGAATTTTCTTACCCTAGTTAGTAATTTCCCAATTGATGAACCAATTCAATTAAAAACACGAGGTGAGTTAAGATCCAATTCAAGATACTGCAACAAGATTATTAGTACAGTGAATGAATTTTACCTTTAATCAAAAATAATTATTAAAAAAAAAAGAGATTAGCACGACTAACACAGAACAACAAAAGTTGAATGAAATTCCAAGTGGGTAAATAAATCTAACAGATAGAGATTGCAGCAGCGGCAAAATTCAAAGGATTCGCTTTGTTATTCGATTTTTTATGGTATATATTCAGGCACGGGGTGAGATGAAATATACATGGGGCTCGCCTGGGTATGAAAGTTGAAAGTATCCTATAGTTGTGTAAATTAATAGGGACGGATGAGACAAGTGCTTCCAATACAATGGCACCAGTCATTACGTTTTATACTGCTTGTCGTGGGACCACTTAGATCATCGCTTGTGATTTTATTATTGAGAAGTTAGGGTAATTAATTTAGGGTGTACATCAAATTCATTCAATCTGCCCAAATTGCTAACCACCCGAAAGTTGTTAGCTTTAAATTATTGAATAATAGTAGCGAGTTGATATTCTTATCACACACTACTTTCGAGTCAAGTAGTAAATTTAATAGTTGCAATTCGTCTAACTAAAGATTCGTCAGTTATAAAATATGCACATAAATATATGTCAAAATTAACACCAACCTTTAAAATATATACTTTCTAACAGTAATAATTTTATTTATATTTATATAACATACTTTACCTTTATTTAGGAAAAAAATTAAATACCTTATTTGAATACTTATTTTAATTTTATTTGAATAAAGTTTTATTTTTACAACCAAGAAAACATGTTAAACATATTTTTGATATTTTATTTTTGGTAATATTAGAGAGTTTTCACTTATTATAAAATTATGATTTTTATTTGTAATACTACTTGATATTCCACGTTCCACCCACTCAATTTTTTTGATTAAATCTATAATGAGTGATATGTTGTATAGTTTATTACATATTAGGTTTAATTATAATTAAAATAAAAGAGTTAAACTCGTCAACCCATATGTTAAATTCATTAAACACGATCAAGCTAAATTGCTTAGTTTGGAAACATAATTGTGTGATTTTGAGTTGATATTTGATCCGCCCATTCATATCGCATCAAATTTAATTATTTTCTTTAAAATCGTATGAACCGGACCGCATAAACCTTTGGAGTAATCACGTTAAAAACTTTTTGATTTTTGCCTTTTTGAATTTTTTTTCATATATTTATCTCCACTATTTTTATAGACAACACTAATAAATAAAAAATATATTATTATAGTGAAATGAATATAGTATACTAACGGTGGTAGCATAATTTATTCTACAAGTGCAGTGTTATTTTTGGCATATGCTAATTCCATCATACTAGGGGTTGAAAAGTGAACACCTCTAAATTATGCAATACGACCTTATTCTGTAGAATGAAAATGCAATTTTACTTTACACAGGCCACAGCCATAAATTGCTAAGGTAGTTGTGCTCCCGGCTAGGGATGGCAACGGTTCCGGGTCTACCCAGAACCGCCCCGGAACCGTCCCGTCGGTTCCGGTTCCGGGTCCAACTAAACGGTTCCGGATCCGATTCCGGGTCCAACTAAATGGTTCTTGGGCGGTTCCGGTTCCGGTTCCGGGTAGACCCGGAACCGCTTTAATATTTTTTTTGATTTCTCTTTATTAAAATTAATATCAGTGAGGTGCTTCAAAACATTTGCAGACAATAAACAGATTTTTTTTTATTTCTTTTTATTAAAAGAATATAATGAACCCCTCCAAAACATTTGCAGACAATAAACAGATTTTTTGCAATAAAATAAGACCACCTTTTTCTATTACTGTTAATTTTCAGAATGCTTCATTCTCTGTAAGAGACAGGTACTGATCCTTTGGGAAAATTGAATTTTTCATTTAATAATTTGATCCAATTTAATTTAATTTGAAATGTTTCACATTATTTATGACATGTATTCTTTATATCAGGAATAAAGATTTGTAATTTGCATGGACACATTAATGTGTATGTTTTTGTCATGTAAAAAATGCCAGGAACTTATAATTTTTGCCCAAAAATTAATTTATATAACATTAGATATATTTATTCTATAATCCTTTCAAAAGTTCCAGGCAACATAATTCTAATCATTTCATTTCAACCATATAAAAGATACAAAAACATTATATATACAGAGAAATATATCGAAGTCACATGAAAATAAATATTTTAATAATAATAATTATTTGATATTGATGAAGTTTAAAAAGATTTTAAAAAGCCAAAAAAAAAAGATATCTAAACGGGTACCCGCGGGTCGGACCCGAGCGGTTCCGGTTCCGGGTCCATAATGAGGAAACGGTTCCGGATCCGGTTCTGGGTCCAAAAATTATTATGCGATTCCGGTTCTAGACCCGCCGGTTCTTACCCGGAACCGGCCCGTTGCCATCCCTACTCCCGGCCAATACTAACCGGACCAAGCCAGCTATAATATAAATAGAGTTCACTTGATGTACCTATAAAGTAAAAAGTAATAAAGACTTGGAATACATCTCTTAAATCTTCACTTTCACAATTTCTGTAATCTCATCTTCACTTGGGCACATCTCTAAGTTCTGAATAATCTACGGATCAATAAATCTACAAAACAAAATATATTGAAAATTCTGCAAAACACACAACTTGTGATGCCAGGAACTGTAAAAAATCTGGATGGCTACTGCTTAGAGACACCACCAAGCTCAATATCCTTAACAGTTGCTGTTTCCATTCCCTCTTTCAGTAATCTGATCTCCTCTTCTGTTAAGCTGCTCTTTGCATGATGGGGTATTATCTTGGTGTGGGACTGCTTTTCTACTTCCACAGCCCAACTATAGATCACCATGCCAACGACTGCAACAGCCATCCCCATGATGTTCTTAAAAGTCAGTTCAGAATCAAATAACAGCCATCCCAATGTCAGCACGCATACTGTTTTCATGTGCCCTAAAACTTGGAAGGAAACAGCTGAAAAGCGTCCAATACAAAGGTACTGGCTTACATTGCAGAACACGGCTAGAGAACATGAAAGGAGAATGAATAGCTGCACAGACATAATGCCACCTCATATTAGACTTGTACAAAACCATTCCCGGTTAATGATTTACTGCGACATAATGCATAGTGTGACAACTAAGTGGATGCTTGATGTGCCTAAACCGCAAGCGCACGGTTTCGGTGTAGTACAAAAGATATCGTTCCCACGAGGACCGAATAATCAAGTACTAATCTATCACTTATCAGTAATCTAAGCCTAATCAAAAGCACGAGATAAATTGTAAAGAAAACTAAACAGAAAGCAAGAAAACTGATTCGAGTTATATGTGATTGGAAATTCCGGAATTAGGGTTCACCACGATAAATATTATCGACTCAATTATATTACCGATGAAGTTACGATCGCTACTTATGAAGGACACTATCCTATTGTACTCGGTACCTTCTGTCGAAGCATAACAATATACCCAAGCTAATTAATCAACTACTTTCGTGATGATTAGACTAAACTCAGACTCATTAATCTCTATGATAGTGTATCGATTCCTCAAAAGACCTAAAACTACTTTCGTGATTTAGGATCCTAGGTTTGAATTCTAGGGTTCTGATATAGATGTCACCTTTCAGAATTTTTACCTAATATCTATGAACATGCAAATAAGTGGCCAGCAAATTCACAAGCATTAATAATCAAGAATTCGAATCATAAGCATACGCGATGTAATATCAACGGTTCTATAATCTATATCGATAACATATTATCGGGCTATTCCCGGTTCCAGAATAAAATAGATTACTCCATAGATACGAAAGCACGATAAACAATCAATAATGTAAACATGATAAAACGACAAGAATTAAAAGAGATTAAAGAAGATAATTTCGATTAAACCCGTTGTCGAATAAAATTGTCTACAATAATCTTGAATCTTGTCTCTCGATCTCCAATCTTTACAACTCAATTCAAGAAAATAAAGTTCAAACCCTAATACAAAGTTTGGAGGGAGTATTTATATCCCCGAAAAAAAAGAAAGACCGAAAATAAGTAAATAGCGGATCTGACGCCTCGCGCTTAAGCGCGCCACGCTTAAGCGCGAGCGCTTAAGCGCACGGGGAAGATTGATTTTGCCTTCGGTGTCTTCTACAAAGTTGTAGATCTATGTCTTAGCTTCAAAACTCAACTAATTTGGATCCAATTCAAGTTGTAGAACTCAAGTTATGATCGTTTTACCAGGACTGCGCCATTTGGTTCGGAACAAAGAGTATTTATAACTTTCGGGCCTTTAAATGTTTGAACCGGATCTTGTCATCTTCACAAAACATTTAGGTAATTGTCTTAGCTTTCCAAACATATAAGGATCATTAATATTGGAGGTTTGTAGCCCAAGATATGATCGTATTTCCAAACAGCGCCCATGTATCTCATTTCATACGTTTCTTCGTCATTTTCTCAAAGTTAATGATTTTACCCTACAATCATGTAACAAACCTATAAACGTATATGGGGTATAAATCATGATATAAAATGATATAAAAACGACTAATCTTAGGCTAGAAAACACGTATAATTGAGGTTTATCAACCCCCCCCCAAACTTACTTTTGTTCGTCCTCGAACAAACGGTAAAGCAAAAAAAACAAAAAATAAAAACTAAAGATAAACTCATTTTCGTAGAGTACACGATTGCACTTAGCATGTGCAACAAGCTTTTAAACCTTTTTGTTCCCCAAAAAGGACGAGTTATAGTCTCGTGAGAGTTTGCAGAAGATGTACCCACAAAATCTATGAAATTTGAGCTATGTCCAGATAATACAACTTATAAAAATTAACAAAAGACTAATGGCATAACATCATTAACAATTAAGCTCAAAAGTATGTACATATCTCTCAATTTTGCCACATATTAACACTAAGAGTCGAATTAACTTCCAAAGTGGTGCAGTCAATCATAGGCATTATAGTCGAGTGGCATCCTTACCAAATTTTGGATATAATCCCCATTTTTATTAACTTTCATATTCAAAGGCACTAAGTTTAATAGGCGAAAATACACACTTCAAAACTAAAGCTTTTAAGAATTTTTTACTTTCTACACAGTACGTGTGGATTTCTGTTTAGCTCATTAGACCATGTGCAATGCTTGTTCCCTTAGGCTTTCTATGATACCCATGTAACGAGTTTTGGGTCAACGACTCCGAATCTAGACAGCTTTAGGGCGTTGAGTGTTGAGACACTCCTTTTGGACTTAATCACTCGAGTGTCAAAGGCCACGAAACAAGCTAGGTCTTTATTTGAGTTAGCTTCACATTGTCATAATAATCCGACACATCAATATTTTCAAATTTTAAGCATACATTATGAAGTGTAAATGTGACCATGGAACTCTATACCTTATGAGAATTTCAGTTAATATCTTTGAGAATTACTCCTTACGTGTCTCAAGATGCAACATCCACTCAACTCCTCTCCCATAGATTGTGTATAAATATGTAAATAAGCTAAACCAAATCTTAGGCCGACATGAACAAAAAACGAGATATGCTTTAGTCCAGATTAAATATTGAAGTCATGCCATCTATCTTAAGTTAATTCTAGCAAATTGTACAAATTGACAAGCTAAAACTCATAACAGAAAAAAAAATAAAAATTAAGCATGCCATATGAATAGCTCAAACGCCCCCAAACTTAAGCGAAACAAACTCATATGATATATAAATATGCTAAATCGAATTCCACCCCCAAATTTGAACTATAACATTGTCCTCAATGTGATCAATCACACATAAGTAGTGGGAAAGAAAAACTTAACTAAATGGGATGTTGAAAAACATGCCCGAATACCGAAGGAGAATTAGGGTTTAGGGTTTGGGGTTTGGGGTTAGGGGTTTAGGGGTTAGGGGTTAGGGGTTAGGGGTTAGGGGTTAGGGGTTAGGGGTTAGGGTTTAGGGGTTAGGGTTTAGGGTTTAGGGTTTAGGGTTCAGGGTTCAGGGTTTAGGGTTCAGGGTTCAGGGTTTAGGGTTTAGGGTTTAGGGTTTAGGGTTTAGGGTTTAGGGTTTAGGGTTTAGGGTTTAGGGTTTAGGGTTTAGGGTTTAGGGTTTAGGGTTTAGGGTTTAGGGTTTAGGGTTTAGGGTTTAGGGTTTAGGGTTTAGGGTTTAGGGTTTAGGGTTTAGGGTTTAGGGTTTAGGGTTTAGGGTTTAGGGTTTAGGGTTTAGGGTTTAGGGTTCAGGGTTTAGGGTTTAGGGTTTAGGGTTTAGGGTTTAGGGTTTAGGGTTCAGGGTTTAGGGTTCAGGGTTTAGGGTTCAGGGTTCAGGGTTCAGGGTTCAGGGTTCAGGGTTCAGGGTTCAGGGTTCAGGGTTCAGGGTTCAGGGTTCAGGGTTCAGGGTTCAGGGTTCAGGGTTCAGGGTTCAGGGTTCAGGGTTCAGGGTTCAGGGTTCAGGGTTCAGGGTTCAGGGTTCAGGGTTCAGGGTTCAGGGTTCAGGGTTCAGGGTTCAGGGTTCAGGGTTCAGGGTTCAGGGTTCAGGGTTCAGGGTTCAGGGTTCAGGGTTCAGGGTTCAGGGTTCAGGGTTCAGGGTTCAGGGTTCAGGGTTCAGGGTTCAGGGTTCAGGGTTCAGGGTTCAGGGTTCAGGGTTCAGGGTTCAGGGTTCAGGGTTCAGGGTTCAGGGTTCAGGGTTCAGGGTTCAGGGTTCAGGGTTCAGGGTTCAGGGTTCAGGGTTCAGGGTTCAGGGTTCAGGGTTCAGGGTTCAGGGTTCAGGGTTCAGGGTTCAGGGTTTAGGGTTCAGGGTTCAGGGTTCAGGGTTCAGGGTTCAGGGTTTAGGGTTCAGGGTTTAGGGTTCAGGGTTCAGGG